>JAFIRS010000577.1:45000-640845 GCA_018342105.1 Gonioctena quinquepunctata | reverse complement strand
ATTGTACGGACTCGTATGCAGAAATTACCACCAGCATTGAAATGCGCTCTTTACTGCGCAAACCATCGTGGTACTTAAAACTTTTCCCCATGTCTTTACCTGATACAAATATTTACCCAAACCCGATCTCACTGTTTGGGAAAGGGCCCGGGGACTGGGACGCTTCGGTTTTGACTTTGCGCTACGAATTTTTGGGAAATTTGTCGAAACGGAACAAGCCGGCTTCCCCCTTTTTCCTTTTCGACCGACTTATATGCGGGCCCTTTGTGATACAAAATATACTTTCAAGAATGATTACCCAGCTTAAAAAAATCCTTCGGGGTTTTCTATCGTGACGTCAGCTCGGTAGCGGGGCTTTGGGCTGACTGGACTGTTGTCTGGGGCTTCTATGGGAAGGGACTAAATTTTCCCCGTCGGCGTTTAAACAGACCCCGTTTTTTTATAAAAATGTTTCGAGAGTCGATAGCCGGCGCAGGTTATATTGGGTGCTTTTTTAGCACGTTTCGAGAATGAGGGATTTCAGAAGGCGTTTAGTCTGTTTATTAGGATATATGTAACCAGGATTTATCAAAAGAATGGTATTTCAACAATTTTTTCCAAGAGGATTTTAATTCCTTCAGGGAGTTTTTGGCTGATAAATATAGGAAAAATAGTAATTTCGTTACAACACCCTTTATTCAAAAATGTTTTGGGGAATAGTCTTCAATTGTCCCCCCATGGGGTGACCGGTAAAAAGGATGGCCTATTTTTAAAAAACCCTCAGAATATACGGGATGTTGGTGAATAAGTGCGACAAATTTCGGGGGTAATTCTGATGAAAAATAAAAATTTTGGAATATAAATTTGTCCGCAAATGTTCTTTTCCGAGTTTTTTTTAATCACTGACTATTATTTATTGCCTGAAACCGGTCGAAAAAAAAAAAATGAAATTTGGTGAGTTTTAAGAGGTAGTTATTGGGCTTTTTTTTATATGCAATTAAAATTAATTTTGTTTTTTTTTGATACGGGAATGACCCTAATTTTTCCATAACTATATCTGGGCTGGGGAACATCTACATGGAATTTTTGGGGAACCATTTTCAGCATCAGTTTTCAGTAAATGTATGGTTGGGGGTACTTGATAATCATTTAATCGATCCATATTTCCCCCCAAACGACTAACAGGCGACTTTTCCCCCCACCCCCCACAGGAAGAGTTCCTGTTTTTTTAAAAAATTCCCCCTACAACCTGAGACAACACTCTGGTTCATGAGATGGTACACCAGTCCATTTTACATTATTGTACGTAATCACTTAGATACAGTAACCAAATCGTTGGATAGGTAGGAAGGTAGGAACGTCCCCCCCGTTTGATCTCCGGTTTGAACCTTGATTCTTGCATTTGGGGTTTTTCTTAATCAATTCATTCCATCCCTCGAAAATGTTGAAGACCTGACGAATCGAAATATACCCGGTGTGAGACAATAAGAAATAACCGGGAAATTTGGGAATAGACAATCAATGACCCGAAGAGTTGAATCTTGTATCAGTCTGAGTGGGTCTTTGGACATTTGTTGTAGCTTTCGCCTATTTATTTATAAATGTTATTTTCTGTTATTGTTCTTTTAACGTTATTGAATTAGATGTTCTTGATAAAAGTTAAGAAAAAAATCGAGTTGATGTTTCATTTCTTTAAAAACGGCCCCCATACGAAACATTTTTTAATCTAAATATCTCAGTGGCCACCATTTTTTTTTTTAAAAAAAAATTTAGTTCATTATCCTATGCCGGGCCCAAAGATGAAAAAAATTTTAATTTGAAAAAATGCGCAAAACTACCCTTGAAACTCATTGAATTTCATTTGATATTTGCCGGTTTCAGGAATAAATAAATAGTCAGTTTTAGGAAAAAAATTAAAACCCCTTTGAAAACGAAATTTGGGGGCAAAAGTTTTATAGAAAAATGTCTGTTTTTTTTATACAGAATCACCCCTGAAGTTGTCATACTTTTTACAACACCCTGTAAAAAAGAAATAAAATAATAAAATAAGCCATCACTAGGGGAAATTTGTTTATTTCTTTGAATAATTATAATTAAATTAGATTAAAAATTTCAACGAGATAAAAAAATTAAAAAAAAACGATTGACGATCTCACCCGGATGCCCGAAGTGACACACTCCGGGAGAGATGGCCGCAGGTTTTTAAGAAGTTAACCTGATCTAGACTCTAGTTTTCCGACTACGGCGAAAAAAAGGGGGTTATGATTTGACCGGTATGTATGTATGTTTTCATCTGTTCCCCCATAACTTTTAATTACCCAAAATACATATAAATAAATTTTTTATTATACTTTTGGTAATTTAAATTAAAAAAAAAATGTGTGAAAGATAATAAAGTGGGAAACCTTCACCGGTATATTCTGGGGGGGTAAAAACAAAAAAAACCAAAAAAAAAAAACAAAAGGTTTAAAAAAAGAAATAAAAACCCCAAAAAAATTTAAAAATTAAAAAAAATAAAAAAAAAAAAGGGGAAAGATATGAAAAAGAAAAAGAATAAAAATAGCTTAAGGATTAAAAAAAAATAATTCAAAAAAATTTTGAAAAAAAAATGATTTAAAAATTTAAAAATATTTACGTGGGATTAAAGATATAAATATTGAATGTTTTACTTTTCCCAGAGGGGGAAATTTTCTTTTTCATATTTTTTAGAGCGGGATTGTTCAGTGTCGGGGGGAATCAGTCCCTTTTCCCCCCTTTCCTGTTTGGTTAGTTGCTCAGCCTTTTTTTTTTGACCGCTAATTCTGTCGTTTGCCCTCAAAACATACAAACGACAGCCAATCTTCTGATAACCTGTTCTGTGGTTTTCCCCCAAAACCCACAGTTATCAGATTCATCGTCTTTTGCGGCGCAACCATAATATTATCCCTAATCACTACTAGAACAAATCTCCTCAACAATTTTTTTTTTTTTTTAATTTTTGAAAATATTTTCAGTTTTTTCCCAAATTTTTAATTAGTTTCTTCATTTGTTCGTTTCTTTTTTTTCTTCGTTGTTTTTTCTTTATTAAATTTCCCCTCTGAGTTAAACTAGTCCAAAACATGTTTCTCCCCTTTTTTACTTGCAAACGTTCGGGTACTGGAGAAATGAGGTTCAAAACTTTGAAGGTGTTATTTCGTTTGCAGCTGTGGAAAGCTTTGATGTACTTGGGACTGCTTTTTTTCCCTTTTTGATTATTGAACTGCAATATTTTGAAAAATTTTAAACTGCATTTTCCTTCGATGTACTTGGAACTGCAGTATCCTCCGATTCAGTGTGGATTTATGCGGCAAAAAAACAAGTATCAAATAACAAATATCACGTAACAAATATCAAATAACAAGTAGTAAAATGTTAATTTATGCATACCAAATTACCAATTAGCAAAAATGATACGCTGGCGCAAAGCGTTTGGAAGAAAGTCCACAAGAACAGCGTCGTCGAACCATTTCAAAATAATATATTTGTTCCAAACGAAACCCCTCGATAAAGCAAACACAAAACATAAAAATATCGTTTGTTTTGATATAAGTTAGGTTGTTTCTTCACTGGACAGGCCAATCAACGGTCATCTGCGTACTTGTTGCGCAAATAAGAACATCACGTTCAATTAACGTAGAAAGTTAAAGTTGGCCAACTCCCTATTTGTTATTTGTTAATTGATATTTGATACTTCGATAAACAGTGTCATTGAAAATAAGAAATTCAACTCATACTTGTTATTTGTTACGTGATATTTGTTATTTTATATTTGTAATTTTGTGCCATAAATCAACACTTACTTGGTGCTGCATTATCCTTTTCTGAAGGTTTTGGGGGAAATTTACGCATTTTGATTTAATTGAGTTTTCTTTTGGTTAAATCATGATCAAATGGATCTGGTTGAAATGGCTCTCAATCCAGATTGGATTTTACCCGTTCGATTCAACAACGTACCAAAGAAAATGTGTATGACGTCCTGGGTGTTGATTGATCCAAATTCTGCAAGCCATAAAATAGAGTTTCAAGGATTCAGGAACAGAACGATCTAACGGCTGTAAATAATGCGGAGGTGGCTCGGCATGGAACCCAAAATTATGTAATTTTACCCGTATTCTCCAACATTTCTAGTGAATTACAGTGGCTCGAATGGCCATCCACCAATTGTTAAACTTTTCCATATGGTTTTAGGAACGAAATGATGTTTGAGCTAATCAAAAATATTTTGTTGTTATGTATGCTGAGTTTTCTGACATTAACAACTTCGGGAAACCGGGGGACAATCCATCATCAAATTCGGCTTTTTTATTTTTGCCTTTTTTGATCATACAGCTGGGAGATGTACCTTCAGCATTGCAGACGCTATGACGGTTATCCCTTCTTTCTGTAGATGTTGCCATTGGTACTGCCATGATCCTTTTTTGTGCCAATACTTGTCCAGGACGATTATTCAATTGTAACTCAGTTTCATCCATATTGAAGGTGCAGTTTGGTTCATCAAATTACTCATTTTCAGTCAAAAGTCTTTCCCTGATATCAAAATTATCTTTGATCTGGCATGAGAAACTCCTTTTTGATTCTTTTGTATTTCTACCTACAAACAAACTCAACCAATAATATCCTGCTTTTTCTTTCGTTGCATTGAATCTATGTTTGGAATGAAATTGTTCAGCAAAGAGATACGCTAATGACCTGACATCGTCTATGCTCAAAGGAAAACGGTGTTCTTGCAAGATTTTATGTGCGAAACAAGTTTGCCCTCGTTGTCAGGCCCAAAAAAAGGAAGATGGTTCAATTGTACCTTTCTTATCGTTGTTTTTCTTTAGTCTGTCTTCCTTGGGATATCGTGAAGTATGGTAGCCCTGTATATAGATATGTTGTTCGTTTTGACATCACTGATTGCAGCTTTCGAAGCCTCTTCAGTCCAAAGACCGCGAACGCCAACAGCCTTCCTTTTGTACTTGTTTGGCATCTATACATCAGAAACGAAATAAAATCAGTCATTCCATTCTTAGCTATTTCATCGTCACGTTCATTAGAACAAAGTAGAGAAAAATACAAAAACAAATGGGAATAATCTTATTTAAAGTTCTTAACTTTATGGCCATCTTTCCCTTAACAATTATGCCAACTGTCCCAATGGTCCGGGACAGATGGCCATTCATCACATAAGTATAATAGCTACAAACAAAAATTAATTTTGAGGTTACGAGTATATTACATGTGCTTCACCAAAATGTTAAAAAAACACAATTGTTTTCGGAACTAGTTAAGTATTCTTAATGCTTGACAACTTCAACCTCCACAATTTTCACAGTTGTATCGAATAAATGAAATAAGAAATAAGTAACGCCAACTGTTATTTAGTTTGAAAATAATCTAGTGTAGTCATCTTACCACCAATTACCTATCCAAACTTTTGTGATGCCACTACCTCACTATCTGGAATCATAGTATATTCCATAGTTTCCCATCTAGAGGAGGTAGCCCATATGTAATTTGATGAATAATTTTCTAATATCCTTCATTTTCTTCAGACAAAACTCCCCACACACTGAGTGTCTGAGTTGTATAACAATATAATCTCTCTATTACATGACGGCTTGTTGAGATATATTTGTGATATATTAGCAATTGGGGTTGAGCATTACACGACCTTGTGAAATCAGCACCCTGTAAATGTGTTTCCCCGTAGTTTTGATAATTGCACACTTTGCATCAGTGAATCCATATCTTCCAAAATATACAGGGTGTTTCATAATTCAATGATGATCCTGAAGGGCGATAATCCTTGAATGATTTTAAGAAAAATTCTTCATGAGAACATGGGTCAGCAACCGCTTCATTTCTGAGATACAGGATGTTGGATGTTGGAATAAAGAAAAAATCAGTTCTTCCCCACTATCTCTGAAACCACTTCGGCTTTTTTTCAATTTTGGTACATGCAAAGTACGCATTAAAATAATTTTTTTACATGATAAAGGAGATCTTAATTTTCATCAGTAGGGTCCCTGTTAACATGCCCTGCCATATTTTTGATCAAAATAATGATACGCCTCAGATTTTTTTTCCAAATAAATATTATTTTTTGTAATTGTCTTCTATCTTTTTCGCCCGGCGGACGGTTTTCGATTCAGAAAATAAAATACATTCATTTGCTTGTCCCTATTCGATTTTTCTCTTAGTCTATATTTCACGATTGTGATAACCAAAGGATCTAGGCAAGATTTTTATAATTCTATGGTAACTATCATTTAGTTTTGTAATGAGTACGCATAAAAAAAATTTATTTATTTTTTAAAACATAACTATTATGAACAAAAAATACCAAAATCAAACTAACTGTTCAAAATGTTCGCCTCTTTCAAGTATGCACGCTTCAGCCCTCCTTGTCATTGACTCGCGTACTCTTTGGTAAATTCTGGAGTATTCCTTATTGCTTCACAGGAAATTATTACGAGGTTTCTGCAATTCTTCCTCAGTTAGAATTGGTTGACTGTACACCAAAGTCTTAAGATGTCTCCGAAGAAGATAATCAAGACTGTTTGAGTCTGGGGGTCCAGCTGGTCACGATTCTGTTCCCCCATGACCTATCCAGCGATTATGAAAGTTTTGGTTCAAATATTCGCGTGCCAGAGCACTAAAATGAGCAGGTGCATCATCGTGCATAAACCACATGCGATTTCGCATTAAAATAGGAACATCTTCCAACAGAATTAGCAAATTATCTTATCGGCGATAATTATGTCCATTCAATCTGGGTGGTAAAAAAAGGTCCAATTAGGGTCATCTCCAATATTTCCAGCCCAGACATTTGATGAGAAGTATGGTATGGTATGGTGATGAGATTTTACGATTGCATGCGGATTTTCCTCGGCCCAAAAATGATTATTATGAGAATTTCTGATCCTGTATTTAGTAAAACTAGCTTCGTCCGTGATTGAAATTTCCCTGTCAAATAAAGGATTTTCGGTAACTTTTTGGAGAAACCATTGGCAGAAATCTACTCGTGATGGAAAGTTCCGAAGAAGTAGAGCCTGAATTCGTTGAATGTGATAGGCGATATTCAAATTATTGGCAACTTGCCTCGTACTTATTTCAGGATTTTCGTCAACTGATTTTAAAACAGCCACCTTAATTGCTGGAGTTCTTGCAGTTCGATGTGCTCCTTTCAAGTGATGATTTGGCTCAAAACTTCCTGTTTCACATAACCTTCTGTGGGTGCTTGAGATCGTTTGAGCATCAGGAACCATTATATTTGGGAAGCGCTCTTGATACAGTCGCCTGGCTTCATATGCGTTCCCGTCAGCAAGCCCCTACAAGTAATGCATAACTGCTAATTCCGTATTTGTAAAATTTACCATGTTTTTTTCCAATAAACAAGTTTTTATAACGTAAATAATATCACGTATCCAGCTAAAGAAGTGTCAAAATTGTTTATGTTGAAAACAACGAAATGTGTTCTTAGCATACTAGATGTTTCTAGCCCACAACGAAACAAGGCAAGAGACCATTTTCATGAGAAGATAGAGGACAATTACAAAATTATATTTATTTGAAAAGACAGTGGCGTATCATTATTTTGATCAAAATATGGCAGGGCATGTTAACAGGGCACCCTGATGAAAATCAAGAAGTCGTTTGAGGATTATCGCCCATTAGGATCAGCATTCAATTATAAAACACCCTGTATACATTTTTCAAACGCAGCTCCATCTAACACCTACGTCGAATCGAACCAATTATGTCCCAATGTTCTGTACAGAGTTTTTATCCGTGTATTCCAATGAAAGATTTATAGTTTTGCCATATACATTTTATTGTGATGTAATATTTCAATTCGATGACATAGTAGTTGAACACATATACTTCCACTTCTGCGTCATCCGATTTCTAAGTTGATAATATTGTTTATTCAGCCAAAATACATAATACTTCGATCATGAAAATATAAGAATAGAAGAACGATAAAAACTAACAATTTTGGCTTGTAGGTAGTGTTGGTTTTTTTATTATATTGGAGATATCATAGGATATAGTGAGTTGTAGTTAACATTATCAATAAATGTTATAGAATATAAAGTAAGAACATATTCATGAGGAGCAAGTACAGACAAGAAAATGAACAATGATAACATTCTATTTAATTTGAATATACAAAATTTAAAATTAAAATAGAGATTTGAATAAGTTACATAAAAAGTAGGATTGCAATTGGAGTATACCAACAAAACCCATGAACGCTTGCTGTCTGGTAACAATCTACTAATATGTGGAACCTGTAACGTCAAACATATTGAATGCACATGATGAAAGGGAAAAAAATAATTTTCAGAAATCAATAACATAATACAGTTTTCAATACCGATCGCTACGTTTCAAGTTGAAACATCGGTTCCACTTTCAGGTAGATTTCATAGAAAATTTATTGAAGACGTTACCAATTCTTCTTCTTTTCAGTCATAGTCCCCCGCACTTATCGACTTGATGGTAGAGAGATTATATTTGGCATGTTTTGCAGTCGCTTAACGGCAGAAAATGCTTTTTTTTCTATTCAAGCGTTCGAGATTTATTATCATATTTTCAGTACTTCTATGATAGCTGTAGAATCATTCGTGTTGTCGAAATGTGAAGCTATAAAACAGCTAAACAACACGTATTGAAATTGAGAAAATTATTCATTTTTGTACGGAATATTATTGTAAAACTTTGGACTTTCACATATATTCAGATAAAAACTTGCTATAAAATCAAATTAAAAAGCTGTTCGACTCAGCTGGAGATTATTAAAAACCAAAACCAACATATGGTAGAATTGTGTATGTCACTCCTCATACTAGTGTTGTACACTGACATCGACTCTTGACATCTTACAGCCAATTGTTTTGTAGTTGTGTGTTATGAGTTTGATAGTTGTTACTCATAGACAAACTAAAAATAAAGAGACTGTTTGAAACATTGGGGATCTAGACCACCAAGTTTTTGGTACAGCCAGTCGCGCATGGAGGCGCTGCCCGCAATCGAAGACTGCATGATGATTTTCCAATTTTGATATTTGTCAGAAAATGACAAACCACGTAATAATTTCAGAATAATTCTACTGTTATAATTAACAGTAGAATTATTCTGAAATCAACAGTAGAATTATTCTGAATTCATTCATCGAAAAATTAAGGATATAAATTATACTATGGACTTTAATAATGAACCCAACGTCGAAAATGGAATGTTTGTTATTCGAGTTGACGCTGAAATTCCTCGAAATATTATTTTACAAGGTAAAATATAAGCTGCTTTTCACAAACTGATACTTATTTCCATCCATCAGTTGCAGACATTTTTTCACAAACTGGTACTTATTTCCATCCATCAGTTTCCATTTCCTATCACCATTTGAGGAAGTACGGAGTACATGGTCTCATTTGTGCTAATAAATTAACAACATTATTGAAGGTTTGTTGTGAATGTAATTTGTTTTCATTTTGGTTGATTTGATGATAAGACTGAACAAATTTTGAATTTTGTTGTTTCTCAGAGTTTTATTATTGTTTCGTCTGTAGTTGTACCTTGTCCTAGATAAAATAAAATGTGTTTTCATAGTGTTTAACTTATAATTCTTGATTTATAAAAACTTTAATTTTGTTCTTGATATCATGAAACAAAGATTTATTTTGAAACTTTATTTCGACCCCGAACGAACTAACATTCTACGAATCGATTACTGTATATATTTTAATAGTGATCGATTTGCCATTCCTGTGTTTCATATGATACAACCATTCATATGAAATACAAGACTGGCAAATCGATCACTTATAAAATATATACCATATCAACCATATAAAAATAATACATTCAAAAAACCCGCCTTATCTCAATCGTTAACTGAAGAGAAATCTGTTTTACCAACTGTACTAACTTAGTTCGGCCAGTTGCGAGTTATGTCGCCACTGTCTAAACGTGGTGCCAACTTTTTCTGCAGGTTTAACAACTCTCTTTATTTTCAGTTTCTCTATGTTGTTACTCTTGTGGAGTAATTATGTAAAAATAATAAAACAGTAACAAGGGTTTTTATAAGCTTTTATTCAACTTGCTTCGCTGGTATGTCATTCTGTCATTCTTTCCGGTTCAATATTTTCAATCCATTTTTGGAGCACTTGCCGAAATCTGATTGAGCTGAAATTTGGCAGGTGTTCATAATTCCGGTGACAATTCATTATTGAATTCTTTTTAGAGAAAAAACAAATTGGCGGCTTCAAGATGGCGAACGAGTTTTGTGATTATTGTACGATTCGATTCAAAATTGCTATGTGGGGGTTGTCGGGGACGAAGATTGTGAATGTGGTCGTCATCCTGCAATATTCCTGATCATGGCTATTTTTATCGCCTGTTTGCCTGTAAGTTTGCATTCAAATATCGATTAGTCAGGGAACCGTTGGGTTTCTTCTCCATCAAATCGTCCAGGAAAGTCAGTCTATCTTGTTCTACGTTGAATTTTATCCGGGGATTTCATTAATTTGGTGGAGGAATGTTGAGAGATTTTAATGTCCATGTGATCACGAGAATACTATCAACATATCTCAGCGAGAATTTTGGATTCAAGCTCAATGTTGCAAGTGACTGGGATGTCCTCTGACTAAATTGTTTGTGACATCAAGATTTCTATTAAGTGATCGGCATTTCTAACGTAGGATCAAACACTTTTTGCATGTGCTAGTTATGCTTTGGCAAGATATCTCCCTAGCTGATGTACCGGTGATCCTATAAAACTATCTTTTGTTCTGAGTGGTGCTCTCCATTTATGGACCTTGGGAAGAACATACAACTTACACATGGAAGATTTTTCTCTTGGAATGATATATTCTTCGACTTCTTTTCCAATGGGTGGATTGGTAATGGTACTAGGTATCTCCCGATAGGTACTTGGATCTCGATTCTGTTCATCACTATATTTCACCTGTTTTACTATGAGGCATGTTGAAATATACAAGCTATCACAAAATTATTTCTATAATAAGAAGATTTTGTATGATATTAGTATATATTATTAGTAATTCCCTTCACTCAATTGGGGATTTTGATGAGTTTTTGGGATTATGGTTCTTGGAATAGATAATGGAAAATTAGATGTGTTTATGAATAAAAATTGTTATTATGACAGTTGGAGAACGATGGTGCATGTCAAATTAGAATTTGTAGGATGATTAATAGAATACCATCAATTTTTTGTTGAAAATAAGAATTCATTATGCAATTATACATAAACGGTCTGAAATGTATGCATTCGACTTATTTCAAATGATTCAATTAGTTATTGTTCAAAACGGCATGGTGAATTCATTTTATGATATGTGAATCAGATGTAATCATGGGATAGTGAAGACACACTTTGGATATTGGAATCGGAAATGGTGTTCGTTAGTGGGGTTGTATGTTTTTTTCGTTCAACACGGATTGTTGAGGATATCTATAAAAATGATGCTTTGGAAACGCGATTGTTCTATGTACAATAATTGGAAGAGGAAAATTCAGAGAAATTACTACAAATGTGGATTTGAGATGGTAGGTTGTATGTTGTGGGGTGGTTTAAAGCATATTGACAGCATTGAGAAAGATTTCTGAAATGAAATATATAGTTGGAAATGAAGAACTTCATGAACATATTACATGGTATATGCAAATTCTATAATATATTATATTCGAGTAACATTCCAAAAATTTGTGTCGCGATATATTCTAGGTGGATATCAAGTTCTGTTCACTTCGGAGTATTGTTTCCAGGGCAACGTTTCGTATCGTCATGCAGGCTCAGAGCAATTTTTGTTTGTGTTATAGAACTGGTGAACGTATTCTTTGATATGGATTGATTTTGTCCCATTTTTTTTATTTGATTCTTTGTCGAATCTTCATAGTCTTCGAACTTAATTTTTTTATGAAAAGCAGACAGAATGTACTTTGCTTCATTTTCTATATCTCTCGGAGTATTGTCAACTTTTTCATGATTTAGCCCCACATCTGAATCTTAAAAAAATCATGTCATAAGGTCCAATATTTTTTTGTTCGCGCGATGTTTAATGTGAATATTATTTTATGATTGGTCCAAAATATTAACGACATTCACGTCGGACGACTTCGTAAACGTCTTCATTGCTTCTTCCGTAAACTAGTATTCCAAGTATTTTTCAGTCAGTAACTATTTCTCAAAACGAAAAACTTGTTAAATTCAGGAACATTAATTATGTTTATGTATGCTTTTTTTATTGATCACATATGATGAACCTGTTTATATTGGGAATTTTTTTAAATTCACTTTTAGGATAACGATTCTCTTCCAGGTCATCCGCTGCCATTTCTTCGAATCTCGTCATCAACAAAATCATACAGTGAGCTCTTTATAACGAGATATTCACCGCGGCGTATCGCTGGAAAACATTCATGGGCAATAGGGTACCTATATCAAAAGAGACATTTTCCAGTTCGTACTGGTATCATATAGAAATCAAAAGAAAATCCCACAGATTACGCTTCGCGCGGTGTATTGCCCGCGGAAATAATTCTTTGTAAACTTTGCTGGGACGTGCCTTCGGCGAATGAACAAGTATCCCCAAATCTATCGGAAACGTTATTTCAGAGAAACGGCGCATACCATTAGTCACCTTTGCAAATAAAATATTTTGGATGAATTATTGACTCGTTTTTCGTCATTTCGAAGCCTCCAGCGAGTCTTAGCCTATGCGTTGAGGTTCATTAATATTATACTCGGGAAATCAAAACATCGAGGAGCATTGAACTTTTCAGAACTTTAGGAATAATCATTTCTTTTGATCGAATTTACTCGGGTTTACAACTTTTCAGGAACAATTGTGTTATGGAAAAAAATCCTCAGAAATTGGTTCACCAAACCCAATTCATGAAATCGCTACACAAACTGTTAATCAAATTGAACATTTATCTTGAAAAAAAAAATGTTATTCAGAACTTAACTGACCGAGCCATAGAACTTGCTCACTTCTTGGAAAAAGCCATCAAAAAATGGATAAATGCTATTTATAATGATAACAATAAAACAACAGAACATATACCCTCACATACACAAATTGTCCAATATAATCAGCAGAAAAGAACAATATAACAATAGCACATCGATTACAAAATACCAATAATATTTTATACTCAAAATTAAAACCTGAATTGTTGAAAATATAAACAGGAAGTAGTTGTTTTCTGTTAGACATTCACAAAAAATAACTTCATTTTAATCGTGGATTTTTCAATTCACAGAAAAATCTTTCTATCAATATTCAATTGAGAATGTTTCCTTTTTCAACATAAAACCTGAAATTCCGAAAAATAAACAAAGCCAAGCTGTATATAATATACCATGTGAAGATTGCAAATACTCAAAAACAGACATCACAGCATTGTCAAAACATGAAAAGGAAAATCAACATGAATTCGATTTTGACAAGGTTGAAATTTTGACAAGAGAAAAAAATCCAAAAGTTAGAAATTTCCCCGAAATGATTCCCATAAAATAAGAACATTATTAACAATAGAAACGACATAAAAACTTCGCTCAAATCCAAAATAACTTATTTCAAACACTTACTCCACAACAAAAAATATAAAAGTAAAAATAAACTGATCTTTATATTTACAGCCTTGAATGAATTATAATAACATACTATAACTGAATATGGCGGACACTCCAATGTATTTTTAAAACAGTGAAAAAAACGATAACATATAAAACAAACTCGATACCAGCAATAACAGACACTCAACAACGTTAATTCCAATCGTGAATGAACACGAAATAATGAAAGAATAACTGTTAAATTATATTGTAAGTTTTGAACGTCTCTTTGAATTTCAATCGTATTTGTTTGATGTTATGTAACGTACTATGGTTTAACTTACATGTTTTATATTATTTTTAAGAATATACCTGAAGATGACATAAATAATGTCGAAACGTCGAATCGAATAAAAAATACACTGACTAAGGCCCTTATTCCGACAAAACAAAGAAAATAAACATATGCTTTCAAGAAATTAAAATATATAAATATATATATATATATATATATATATATATATATAGTTGAGTTGAGATTCTTGAACCTGATTATCTTATGTTTGTGTTATCTTCTTGGGATTGGGGTTCAGAAAAAAATATTTCGTACAAATTTGTTTTTTTTGTTTTTTTATTTCCAACGTTTCGATGGGGGTTCCCTTATCTTGCTCATGGAAAACATTATGAGGTGCAAAAAAAATTACAGTGACACCTACCAAACAAAACCAAAAACCAGAAACATCATTACAGATCCCATGTCAAAATTAGAACAGATCTAATAACATAATTCTCCGTGAGACATATATGACACTACCAGTCGTAAACAAACGCCTTCGAATATATTGTTTCCATCATTACCAACAATGAGATTTGACAGCCCAAATTAGATAGAAACTGATAGCCACCATTCTCCAAAAAGAAAATACGCCATCATCTGTTTCGCATGTTCACAAGGAAATATTTCGAATGCGAGAAGTAAACCGAAATACAATCAAGGGCAGAGCCCTGCACAACTCGTGGCCTTTTAAGTTCGAAATAACATGCCTTTATTCATCATCATGAATGGTTTACAATTGAATATTCAACAAGAATGATGAATGGGCGGGATTCAGCTATTAAAGCTGCTTTTAAACCCAACCTTGGACTTACACACTTAATCTATAAAGTCTACAAAAACATTCAATATTAATATTAATATATGTATACATAAAACGAGTGAATAGAATAGATATAAAGAAAAGAAATAAAAATGATAAAATTTAATAAGTATAGTGACTGAGAAATTACATAGAGTTAGAATTGAAGCCTCTTTGTACATGTGCCAAAAATCATTGCAAGAGTCATCAGAATAATAAAAACATCATTGCCTTGTTCGGAAGACGACTTTCAAACGTTTTTTAAAGTTTCTCAAACTGGAGTCTTTGAGTTCATGGGGTAACGTATTGTATAGTTTTGCTGAATTGTATGAAAAACTGCGTCTGTATATTGCGGTTGTGTGTTCAGGAATTAGCAAATGATATTTAACACGCGAATCTCAATTTCGTGACAAAAAGAACAATTTATTTCGCAAATATACGGGGGTTCCTGATTGCAAAATCTTATTGGTGACGGTGAGGAGGTGTATCTCTCATTTGCTCCATTTTCAACCAACCAGAGTCGTCAAATGAGTTACTGATATGGTCATACTTACGTATACCGTATGCGAAACGAATACATTTATTTTGGATTTTTTTCAACCGTAACACGTTATGTTGATCAAGGGCCGGACCGTAAATAATGTCGCAGTGAGCTATTCGTGAGAATATTAGAGACTCGCATAGATTCAATTTCAGTTTTTTTGACATCAAGTGCCTACTGGGATATAACTACCGTAACACGTTATATGAGGCCTTACACAGTTGATTAACATGCTTTATGAATCTCAGGTCAGTATATATCCATAGACCCAAGTTCTTGCTCTCATTTACGAATTGAATAGGACTGCTGTCAATTACTATAGAAAGTGAGTTAGACATTTTTTTTCACGTTGGCACCGAACAGCATCACTTGTGATTTTTTTGAATTGAGTTTGAAGTTGTGTGCATGAGATGCATCAAAGTGT
Organism: Gonioctena quinquepunctata; assembly: GCA_018342105.1. Taxonomy (NCBI): domain Eukaryota; kingdom Metazoa; phylum Arthropoda; class Insecta; order Coleoptera; family Chrysomelidae; genus Gonioctena; species Gonioctena quinquepunctata. The sequence continues at coordinate 625,174 of JAFIRS010000577.1, read as the reverse complement.
TGTTCTAGGTTAATATCCTCGCTATTATGACTCCACTGAAACTGAATGACATGTATAATTGAGTGTCATCCGCGTGATGGTGTATTTTGATCGATCTGACGTACTCATGGAAATCGGGTATGTATAGAGCAAAGAGAATAGGTCCCAAGGCAGAACCCTGTGGAACGTCGCGATGACTTCTTAAGACTAAGACTATTTAAATTGACAGATTGAGTTCGTCCCGTTGAATAACTCTCCTGGAGTGAAACTGCACCACTAGAAAAACCAAAATATTTCAGTTTTTTACATGAAACAGACGGATACAAAGTGTCGAAAGCTTTGCTATAATCTAATAGAATGAGACAGGTGAAATGTCCCTCATCAATTGCTTTGAATAAATCATCTGTAATCAGACTCAATGCTGTAGTTGTACTATATTGGAGGCGGAATCCAGATTGAACGTCAGTTATAAGATTCGTCATACTAGTATAAGTCGTCACCTGTTCTTTGATTATCATTTCGAACGCTTTCGAGAGAGTTGGAAGACTGTTGATTGGTCTTATATCTGACAGTTCTGCTGGATTATTACATTTTCCCAAAGGTCTGACATTGTCGTTTTTCCACAGAGAGGGGAATGTATTGGATTTGATAGCAAAGTTAAAAATATATGTAATATAATCCAAGAAATGAAGTACTATCAAGTGCAGCATGCGGAAAGAGATTCCATCAGACCCTACAGCATTGCTTTCAATTTTATTGAGATATTTCGAAACAATTTGCCGAACACACGGTACTGAATTTGAAATCAGGCTCGTGTAAAGGTATTTCGTATTTATCGAGCAGAGCAGTTTGTCCCTGGGTTTTACTCAGTACTGATGTATTGGTGGAATGCTCATTTAGTAAAAACAAGTTTTTTAGTTGTAGAGGAATTGCAGGTGTTATTTTATCACGAAGTACTTCAAGAGATCTCAGGGTATTCCAAGTATTTTTGGAGTTTTTTTGTTTTAAAACATAATCCAGGTATGGAGCTTTCTCTCTACGTATGGCACATATGGCCGTAAGCGATACCGCATGAGTATGGCATTTTGCTTCTGAGAGATTATTTTCCATAAACTACTGAAAAATGCGAGATTTTTTTGTGCAAAATAGTTCAAAACCCTGCGGTACCGTATCCACTACCAGCGCTATGACCCTCATTTCCCTTTCATCAATTGTGTAAATCGACTCTTCAAGGGACGCCATACTTGTAGTAAATGAGTTGACCTCTTTGGGCATCAACTCCAGGTCTATTAGTAGTTCACACATGGAAGTGGATGTGGCTCATGCGGCGATAAAACATTGGTAGTTACTTGTGATACTTACTCATGACTGCAATAACTAATACTTCATGATATTGTAACGAACCTAGGCCGGACCTGTCGCCTCCCGCGTCGCCATCGACAGCGATGAGATCATCCCCGGAGATATTCGAGAACCATCCAGTCCCTCTTCCGCGTAATGCAACGGTCAATATTGGAAACAATTGGAACATGCCGTCGCCAACTGGAAGAATTCGAAACATCGAGAATGCTGTATCGGAGATAAATAGACAGCCCTCAAGAGGGAGTGGACAGTCTGAACGAGCCCATACCATCGAGCTATACAGTGGCGTAGTAATATAAATTAAGTTGTAGATTCAGTGTGAAATAAATTATTTAAACCAAGTTAAGTTTATTTACGTTACAATTGGTTATTTACGTTACAATTGGTGTCGTGGAGTGGATAGTCAGAAAAATAAATTGATAGACCTTTTTGTACGCCCAAAATAGACAGTGGCCCGGTTTTCGCGAAGTGGACAATTGTGCGTGGGAATATAAACTGATACACTGTTCGCGTGAAACAGAAAATAGACAGTGGCTCGGTTTCCGCGAAGTGGACAATTGTGCGTGGGAATATAAACTGATACACTCTTCGCGTGAAACAGACAATAGACTGGTGGCCCGTGGAAAAGAATTCGCGAAGTGAATTTTTAACAAACTGATAAACTTTTTCGTGTGAAACAGACTGATACCTCGTCAAAGACAAAATGTGTTCAAGAAAAGTGCGCCTTGCGGACTTGAAGGTAGCGGAATTGAAACAGGAATTGGAGGAAAGGGAACTGGAAACAACGGGTAAAAGCAAGTACTCCAGGAAAGACTTGCAGAAGGACTTATACAAGAAGGTGAGGACCCCGAAACATTTTATTCGAAGTTCCCGGAGGTGATTTAAGTTTGGTAATGAATAAACTCGAAGAAACTACTAAATCCGTGAAAGAAGAACTGCAACAAAATTCTAGAAATCTGGAAGAGAAGCTTCAGGAAAATTCTATAAATCTGGAAGAGAAGCTTTCTAGAAATCTGGAAGAGAAGCTTCTAGAAAATTCAAGAAGTCTGGAAGAAAATGCTAGAAATCTGGAAGAGAAGCTTCAAGAAAATTCTAGAAATCTGGAAAAAAAGCAAGAAAATCTAAAATCTGGAAGAGAAGCTTCAAGAAAATTCTAGAAATCTGGAAGAGAAGCTTCTAGAAAATTCAAAAGCCTGGAAGAAAATGCTAGAAATCTGGAAGAAAACTGCAACAAAATTCTAGAAATCTGGAAGAGAAGCTTCAGGAAAATTCAAAATCTGGAAGAGAAGCTTTCTAGAAATCTGGAAGAGAAGCTTCTAGAAAATTCAAGAAGCCTGGAAGAAAATGCTAGAAATCTGGAAGAGAAGCTTGAAGAAAATTCTAGAAATCTGGAAGAGAAGCTTCTAGAAAATTCAAGAAGCCTGGAAGAGAAGTTCCTGGAAAACACAGAAGGTCTAAAAAAAGAATTGTGTGGTGTGGCTAATTTTCTAGAAGAAAGAATGGGAACCGTTGAGACAGAGATAGATAAAATTAGGGAGCAAATGAACACGGAGGTAGATAAAATCAAAGATGGGGTCGAGGCAGAAATGGACAAAATAAAGGAAACAATCAGTAAGCTGGAAAAACGAATTAATAGTGCGCCCTCCACAGAGATGGTTAACGAAAATGCAATGTTGGACTTGAGTTTGAACTTGGATAAAGTTCAAGAGGGAATAAAAGATGTCAAGATCAATTCAGAAATAGGGAAGCTTTCCATGAAGCCGCCTCAGTTCGACGGAAAAACTCCATGGGCAAATTACCGCCGGCAGTTTGAAGCAGCGGCCAAAGCAAACGGATGGAATGCAGGGGAAAGAGCTGTAGCACTGACACTTGCATTACGTGGAGAAGCGACAAATATTCTACAAACTCTCACCGCCCAAGAACAGGAGGACTATGATCAGCTGATTAAACATCTTGAATTACGATATGGCCACGCCCATTTGGAACACGTATACCACTCCCAACTGAAAAATCGCTGCCAGAAATCGGGCGAATCCTTACAAGAATTCGAAGCTGACATTGCACGCTTGGTTCGTCTCGCATATCCAGCCACACCGGAAAATGTAATGGAGCGATTAGCGGTTCAGGCATTCTTGGATGGACTCCGTGACCAAGAAACAAGACAAGCGCTGACACTAGCTCGTCCAACACATCTCGTAGACGCACTGGCACGCGCTTTGGAATTCGAGGCAGCGAAACAATCTTGCAAAAGCCAGAGTAAAGTCCGAATGATTGAGGAAGACTCACAGGAGCCTGCTAATTGGGAAGCTGCCATAAGGAAAGTGATTAAAGAAGTTTTGTCTGAGAAAAGACAGATAAGATGCTGGAATTGTGGCAAAATTGGACATGTGCGTAGCAAATGTCCAACATTCGAAAACACGACTCCGATGCAGGAAAACTAAAGAAGGTCGACGAGAAGGGGCAATCGTCGGCCTGTGTCCAGCAAGCCCCGGTTAACAACGCATATGTCGCTATCCTGAAACGACAGAACAGAGGTGTTTTCGTAGACGGTCTCATCAATAACGAGCCTTGCACCATGCTGCTAGATACAGGTGCGACTAGGACAATTCTCGGACCTTCCTTTGCCAGAACACCGGAACGAATTGAACCGACAACTTGGAAGCTACGCACAGCAACAGGGGAGCCAGCTACTGTATATGGCGAGCTACCGATTGAAATAATTTTGGGCAGCACTAAAGTGAAACATCAGGCACTCGTAGCGGACATCGAAGACGATGCAATCATCGGAATGGACATCATGAATTCCAGAGGGTTTGAATTGGATTTCAAAGACGGCGTCCTACGTGTCAACGGAGAAGAGCTGGTACTTCATGGGAGAAGTGAAGAGTTGATCCGTGTGCTGTTGGCTGAAGATGTAAGCGTACCTGAGAGGGCTGAAACCATCCTGGAGGCTCGCCTGGACGGGAGTGCGAGCAGTGGAGACGTGATGATGTTCGAGCCCAAACTTCATGATGAGAAAATTGGACGAGGGGTTGCCCTAGGGAAAACCCTGTTACGTGCTGAAAAATTTGTACCGGTAAGGGTCATGAATGTCAATTACTTTCCAGTGACCTTAAAGAAAGGAACAATTTTAGGGCACTGCTCGTCAGTTTCATCTGTGATCCGGGGCGTACGAGGTACGATTAGCCAACCCAACAACTTGCCCACAGAACTAGAAAAATTAGTTGCCATCTCTTCCAAAGACATAAAACCAGCTCAACAGCCCAAACTAAGAGATTTAGTCAAAAGTACCAAGACATCTTTGACACCGGACAAGGAAAAGGGGTCGAACTAATGTGGTCCAGCACAAGATTGATACTGGGGTGCCCGACCGATCCGGCAATCAGCAAGAAGACTTCCTCTTGCCAAGAAGGAAGAGGCTGACAAAATAGTCAGCGATATGGGAAAAGAAGGAGTTATCGAACCATCTGACAGTCCCTGGTCCTCTCCAGTCGTACTGGTGAAGAAAAAGGATGGATCGACGCGCTTTTGTGTAGACTATCGCCAACTTAATAATGTCACGAAGAAGGACAGTTACCCTCTCCCGAGAATAGATGACACCCTAGACACGTTGGCTGGTTCCACGATTTTCTCGACCCTTGATCTGAAGAGTGGATATTGGCAAGTAGAACTGGCTCAGGAAGATCGAGAAAAGACTGCTTTTACATCGGCTCAGGATTGTGGCAGTTCACCGTTATGCCATTCGGGCTCTGTAATGCTCCCGCCACATTCGAAAGATTGATGGAAACAGTACTGAAGGGACTCTCATGGAACACGTGTCTAGTGTATCTCGACGACATAATTGTGGTCGGCAGATCGTTTGAGGACCATTTGAAAAACTTGGAGGAAGTATTCCTGCGACTGAGGAACTCCGGATTGAAGCTGAGCCCTAAGAAATGCCATCTGTTCCAAAAGAAGTACGATACCTCGGCCACGTTGTCTCTGGGGAAGGAGTAGCAGTGGATGACCAGAAGATCAAAGCTGTTAAGGATTGGCCCATCCCAAAAGACATTCACCAACTTCGAAGTTTCCTTGGTTTATGCACATACTATCGCCGATATGTGCTGGGATTCGCCAACATCGCTAAACCACTGACCAAGCTCACGGAAGGCCAAACAAAGTTCCAGTGGTCCGAAGAATGTCAAGACTCATTCAGGAAGCTGAAAGGAGCTTTGATCAACGCACCTATACTGAGCTATCCCTACCCAAAGGGAAATTCATTTTGGATACGGACGCCAGCAACGTGGGACTTGGAGCTGTCCTATCTCAGATCCAGGAGGGACAGGAGAAGGTCATTGGTTATTTCAGCAAGACGCTTAGCAAACCAGAGCGCAATTACTGTGTCACCAGGCGAGAGCTGTTAGCTGTTGTAAAGGGAGTGGAACACTTCTACAAGTACGTGTATGGAAGGAGATTCCTGTTGAGAACTGACCATGCAGCTCTCAAATGGCTCTTACAGTTCAAAAATCCTGAGGGTCAAGTAGCACGTTGGATCGAGAGCCCAAGAATTCGATTTCGAGATCGAACATCGGCCGGACACCATAAGAATGCAGATGCCTTGCCGAAGACCATGTCCAGATGATTGCTCACTTGCCGACGAGCAGAAGAGAAAGAAGCAACACTTTGTAGAACCGCGGCAATAGATGACAACTGGAATGACAGCAAGATCCAGAAAGACCAGAGAGAGACCCCGACCTTGGCTTAGTCGTCAGCTGGAAGAAGGGCAATCGAAGACCATCATGGCAGGAAGTCGCAGGTTACTCGCCGGCTGTTAAGTCCTATTGGGCACAATGGAACTCTCTTATTCTGGACAATGGGATCCTGAAACGTGTGTTGGAGGCCGATATTGGTGGGGAAGACAGACGCCAAATAATTGTTCCCAGGAACAGAAGAGAGGAAGTGCTGCGGAAATCCATGATGGAGTCGCCGGAGGACATCTGGGAGTGACGAAGACCCTGCAGAAAGTGAGGCAACGGTTTTACTGGGCCAATTGTCAAGCTGACGTCCAGGACTGGTGCAGGAAGTGCGCTGTATGCGCTGCTAGCAATGGACCTCGAATACGACCCAAGGCCCCGATGCGTCAGTACAACGTAGGCAGCCCGTTCGAGAGAATCGCCATTGACATCGCCGGCCCGTTTCCCGTATCCGACCACGGGAATAAATACATCCTTGTGGCAATGGACTACTTCAGTAAGTGGGCGGAAGCCTATGCCCTGCCCAACCAGGAAGCCATCACCGTCGCCGACGTCTTGGTGAAAGAGTGGATATGTCGATTCGGTATTCCAATGGAGCTGCACTCGGATCAAGGCAGAAATTTCGAATCCAACCTTTTCCAAGAAATATGTCTACTGCTGAACATCCGCAAGACAAGAACCACGGCCCTACATCCGCAGTCCGATGGAATGGTGGAACGGATGAACAGGACGATCAACCGCCACTTGTCCAAGGTTGTCTCTGACCATCAAAGAGACTGGGACCAGTATCTTCATTTGTTCCTGATGGCCTATCGATCCGCAGTACACGAGTCAACCGGTCAAACTCCTGCTAGTATTATAATGGGCCGAGAACTGCGACTGCCTTGTGACCTGAAGTTTGGGATACCGCCAGGACAAGACACTGCGGGAGAGGACTACGTCAGCAAACTTCGGCAGAGAATGGACGACATCCACGAACGAGTCCGGTTGAACATCCAGAGTGCCAGCGATAAAATGAAGAAGACCTATGACATCAAGGCCGACGCTGGAGGATTTAAGGTTGATGACCTGGTTTGGCTGTACAACCCCAAACGTCGTCGTGGACTATCACCAAAGTTGCGGAACTCGTGGGAAGGCCCGTATAAGATCGTGAAAACGATAAACGACCTTGTGTACCGAATCCATAAGCCACCCCGAGGGAAACCAAGGGTCGTCCATTTCAACAGGTTGGCCCCTTACGCTGGAAACCATGACCAAGTTCGCACCCTCAAGCCACCGGAGGATGATATGACGTTCGAGAAGTTTATGTCCTTGTATTCAAACGGGCAGAAAGTTCTACATGGGGTTACTAGAGAGGAGTCACGAGACCTTTTCGAGGTGCCTGCTGACTACGCACTAGCGCACTGTGTGGCAGAAGATCTTCGAATGTCCAGGGGCATCGCCGTAGTGTTCTCCAAGAAATTTGGTCAACTCCAAACACTGCGGAGCAGAATCCAGAAGTTGGTGGGGTGCTACAGTTGAAGAAAGGCCAGAGAAACATCTACTACCTAGTCACCAAGAGGCATTCCCAAGATAAACCGTCTTATGAAGATGTCTGGAAGAGTCTCACCAAACTAAGAGATACTATGGTGGACCAGAATCTGGTGGATCTAGCAATTCCAAAATTATCCTGTGGTATTGATGGGTTGGACTGGAGAGTCATAAGAAGTATGCTGGAGGCGATATTCAGATCCAGCGGCGTCAAGATTTTGGTTTGCGGTAACCCTCTTCCACGACCGATCATGAAGACCGTGGAGTGTTACTTCCATCGAACTTCACGGTGCAGATATGGGGAGTCATGCAGATATCGTCACACTCCAAGGATGAAATTTCGGGACGAAATGTCTTTAAGAAGGGGGCAATGTAACGAACCTAGGCCGGACCTGTCGCCTCCCGCGTCGCCATCGACAGCGATGAGATCATCCCCGGAGATATTCGAGAACCATCCAGTCCCTCTTCCGCGTAATGCAACGGTCAATATTGGAAACAATTGGAACATGCCGTCGCCAACTGGAAGAATTCGAAACATCGAGAATGCTGTATCGGAGATAAATAGACAGCCCTCAAGAGGGAGTGGACAGTCTGAACGAGCCCATACCATCGAGCTATACAGTGGCGTAGTAATATAAATTAAGTTGTAGATTCAGTGTGAAATAAATTATTTAAACCAAGTTAAGTTTATTTACGTTACAATTTTTATTTACGTTACAATATTGATGAATCAATATATATATATATATATATATATATATTATGAATAAGAATTTTACGTCTCAATACCTTTGAGGTTTCATCAGAAATAAATTATTACTCACGATAACTGACTGAATTGCAATAGTCGGATATCTCAAATGAAGTATTTTGTAGGACTGAATTTGCTCTAGCAGTGCTATGATGGTATGTCCTCCACCATTTTTGGTGTGTCTATGTTGAATATGTCAATGTTTTATAAATAGGAAGAATACGTTACATATAAGTATTGAATAGAAACTGCATATAACCTAGGTTATAATGTTAGGCTGATTAATATGTGATAAAAAGTTGTTTTTTGGCTCTTCTGAAAAGTTGTACAATTGTGATATCCACCCTTAGTGAACCAAGCTCCGGATATATTAATATATATAATTACATCATCGAAAAGGAGCCCACGTTCAAATTTTCCATCAGAATCGACATAGTTCCGTATTTCCTGTCAGTAACAAAGAGCCTGCCGCACTATGGACAAACGATAACCAAAAACAAGAGCTCTGCCGAACTCATGTTTCAGGTAATGTCTATCATCTGTTTGTGTTACTGATATATTTCCATCGCTCCACATTTTACAGCTCCAATGTAATTTTTCAAGCACCATATGTTTTCCATGAATAAGATGAGGAATCCCCCATCAAAACGTTGAAAATAAAAAAAACACAAAACCAAGGGAAAAAAACAAATTTGTACCAAAAATATTTTTTTTCTGAACCCTTATCCCTAGAAGATAACATAAACCATTTTACAAATCGCACCGAAAGACAATCAAGGGCAGAGCCCTGAGAAACTCGTTGCTTTTCGAGTTCAAAATAAAGACAAATGACCGTAACAAAAAGCCAGGCACACTATGGCCAAACGATAACCAAAGACAAGAGCTCTGCCGAACTCATGTTTCAGCTCCAATGTAATTTTTCATGCATCTTATAATGTTTTCCATGAATAAGACGAGGGATACCCCACCGAAACGTCGGAAATAAAGAAACACAAAGCCAAGGAAAAAAACAAATGTGTACCAAATATGTTTTTCTGAACCCTAATCCCAAGTAGATAACACAAATATATCTAATATATAAAATTCTCGTGAAACGGTGTTTGTAATTGAACTCCTCCGAAATGGCTCGACCGATTCTCATTAAATTTTGTGTGCATATCGGTTAGGTCTGCGAATCGGACAACATCCCCCTAAATGTTGAGGGTGGTCCATCCCTTAATTTTTTTTTTAGATAAAAATATATTTTTAATTTTTTTTATGATACAGCATTCAAAAATACATACAAACCTGAATTTTCACCCTTCTACGATCAACTCCTATTTTTCCATCGTGATTTTCATTTTATTTTATTTTATCCACAGATCCGCAATAGGGTTGCAAGATGGCAATCGAATATAATAATTGTTGTACGATAAATTGAGAACGGGATAACGGGATAAAGAAAAAACGGGATAACAGGAAAACGGGATAACGGAAATAACGGGATAACGAAAAAACTGGAAAATGGGATAACAGGATGACAGGATAAGGAAATAACGGGAAAACGTAATATCGGGATAAATAAGAAAGGGGATAACAGGAGAACGGGATAACGGGAATAACGGGATAACGAAAAAACGGGATAACGAAAAAACGGGAAAACGGGATGGAAGGATAAGGGGAAAACGGGATAACGGGATAATGAAAAAATGGGATAACAGGAAAACGGTATAACGGGAATAACGGGATAACGAAAAAACGGGAAAACGGGATAACGGGATGACAGGATGAAGAAAAAACGGGATAACGGGAAAATGGGATCTAAAATTTGTGTGTTGTTATAGTCCATTCGATGGTCTTTCTGATTAACATGTTCCGAAAGTGCGCATAATAATAAATAAACATAACCGAAAGCTTGACGAATTTCAAAGAGTTTACTTGAAATACAGCCCTTACACCTGACTGCATCCCCACAAGAAATATATATATATATATATATATATATATATATATATATATATATATATATATATATATTGTTTGGTTTTTCTTGGGATTTAGATGGGACAGGTTTCAATTAATTAAACATTTTTCTTCTCTACATACATTTAATTTGCAAAACGTTTCGCTCCTGGCCTGTAGCTTTATCAATTGTATAAACATTTAGTACTGAAAATGGGAGTTTTTGTTTTGTTTACATCAACTTTGCAAGTACGTACCATAACCTATATGTGGCAACCCGAGTACAGAGGACTGTTTGTATCACACATTATTTTAAAAACATTTTGTTTGGGTGCCTTGGGTTTTTTCCCATGTACATGATTTCTGGCCTAAAGTCCAGTAATCTGGACTATAACGAGAAATGTCCTCAACTTCTGGTGCTTTTGGGGATTGTACCGATTCAAAAACGGAAAGGGGTAACCGATTTTCTGTATTTGAACAGAGAGAGAGAGAAAACAATAAACAATACCGGGACACCCAATATACCACATGGATTTATGGCTTGCAATGAGTCCACATATGACCTTACACCTCAGATATAATTCAATCAGCTGAAAATCTATTTTTAGCAGGAAATAAATAATTTGAATTGAGGTGCATCCACTTCTTTATGGGCCGTTATAGCTCAACAAATCCTACTATGCTTTCGTGCCAATGATACCTTCGGATCACCCACTCATTATTCGTTAAATTCGATATTCCGTATGGAATTCCAAGAACAGTACACCCATAAAGTGCGTTTCCAGTTTTTTTTTTAGTTCATTTGATTTCAACATCCTTAGAAAATGAATGAGGAACTATCGTTATACTGCTGAGAGACACTCGCAATCGCAATATGACCAATAACTCAATCCTAAACTATCCATTAGAACAAACACCTACCGCATTGACAAACTCAACGATCGCTTTGATCCATATTTTCAATTGATAACGATCACAGTAAGTCGGCAGTTCTCCCGAAACGGTAAAAATTGCCAATCATGACGAGTACAATGATTATTTGGTGTCGGTTTGATCTTGAAAGACTACTTTCTCTTTCGCTATTATAACAAGACACATGGCCTACTTGCCGATAATCACGTTCGAGACATTACGTTCATTCAAAAATAGATTTTGAATTTGGAATATTCTCAGACGATGCACGACCTTCGCTGGATTTTTTATTCGAAAGGAATCCCAGGTGTTGGCTTTTCTATCGTACTTCCAATTATTATGACATATGGAAACTAGTTGAGTCAGAGTGGCTTGGGGCACCAAGCGGATTCAATGATTACTAGAAATATCGGAAGTAGGCCAGAAAAAAACAACACGTACATAATTTTTTATGGTTTTAGTTCAATCATTCTTAATGAAGTTACATTAATCAGAACGCTACAAGAACCATAGTAGACACAAAATAAATCATTAGCCGTTTTTTGTGAAGAATTGCATTCCCAGCGAGAGCATAATGTTGTCTTGCATTGTTTAGAAAATACGAGCGCCCTCATCCTCTAAAAGCGAGTTCTCGGGCCAAATTAATTGACAATTGAAAAACAGAGTTTCTGAAAAATAAAATGAAATATTATGAAGCTTCTGTTTAACATGAGAGTATTCTTTCAATTTTAACTTTTTTCGAAGCATAACTCTTCTTTAATCATTTAGAGAAATAAATAAAATTTGAAGTTCTTTAATATACAGGGTGTTTCATAATTGAATGCTGATCCTAAAGGGCGATAATCCTTGTATGATTTTAGGAAAAATTCTTCATATGAACATAGGTCCGCAACCGCTTTATTTCTGAGATACAGGATGTTGAAATTTAAGAACAAATCAGTTCTTCCTCAATATCTCTGAAACCGCATAGGCTTTTTATTTCAATTTTGGTACATGCAAAGTACGCATGAAAATGATTTTTTCCATGATAAAGGATTCCTTAATTTTTATCAGTGGCGTCCCTGTTAACATACCCTGCCATATTTTTTATGAAAATATTGATACGCCACTGTCTTTTTCCCAAATAAATATCATTATTGTAATTGTCTTCTATCTTCTCATAAAAATGGTCTCCTGCCTTCTTTTAGTCCGGCGGACGGTTTTCGATTTAGAAAATAAAATACATTCATTTGCTTGATCCTATTCGATTTTTTCTCATAGTCTTAATTTTACAGTTGTGGTAACCAAACGATCTAGGCAAGATTTTTATAATTTTATGGTACCTTTTATTTAGTTTTTGTAATGAGTACGCATAAAAATCCATTATTTATTTTTAAAAACATAACTATTATGAACAAAAAATACCAAAATCAAATTACTGTTCAAAAAGTCCGCCACCTGCAAGTATGCACGCTTCAGCCCTCCTTGTCATTAACTCGCGTACTCTTTGGAAAATTCCTGGAGTATTCCTTATTGCTTCACCGGAAACTATTTATTTCCTCAGTCAGAATTGGTTGACTGTACACCAAAGTCCTAAGATGTCCCCAAATACAATAATCAAGACTGTTTTAAGTCTGGGGATTTGGCCATGACTCTGTTCTCCAACGACCTATCCAACCATTATGAAAGTTTTGGTTTAAATATTCGCGTGCCAGAGCACTAAAATGAGCCATCTTCCAACATAATTGGCAAATTATCTTCAAGAAATCGGCGACAATTATGTCCATTCAATCTGCGTGGTAAAGAAAGGGTTATGCATACTGTGCATGTACCAAAATTAAAGAAGAAAGCCAGAGTGGTTTCAGAGATATTAGGGAAGAACTGATTTTTCTGTTAAAGTTCACCATCCTGTATCTCAGAATAAAGCAGTTGCGGACCTATGTTCATATGAAGAATTTTTCTCAAAATCATCCAAGGATTGTCGCCCTCTGGGATTAGCACTCAATTATGAAACACCCTGTATAATGTTGACCTATTTATCAATTTAATTTTTTGTTTGAAGTTTCATATATTTTCAGAAGTATTTAATTTTAAATAGTCAGAATTAATACTGAAATGCGAATAAAAAGATCAGTTTTTTGTTAAATGTCTGTTGCCATATGGCAATACTGGGACATTAAGGTATCTTTTCTTGAGGAACTTCTTTAATACTCTGAATACACTTTTTAATTGAAAATTCTCCATTTGGTATGAAATATATAGTTGCAAGTTGTGCAAAGGCCAACTTTTTGCATATTGTACGGATAATATAACAGCAGCCTTCACCAGCACATCTTCTTTTCTTCTTCTCTGGTACCTCCACAAGCAAATGATGTTGCCGATCATATCGCATATCATCGCTTATCCTGTTCAAACTTAAACTATTTCAAGACGCTCGTTTGGGAGCATTACCATATCGTGTTAGATAAACATTCACAATTTCATTTTTTCGAAAGAATTTCAATTATGTGGCAGTTTACACCTCCATCCATCGAATCTGTTCCACCCATTCCACTGTTGTATTCTCCAATGGCAAAAGATAGATACTTGGATGTGCTCTTTATCTTTTCTGGAAAATCTCTCAACTTTACTCATTGGAGAAATGCCAAAATAGAGTGAGGCTATTGTAACCACACTATTATCCACCCATTTAGTAAATATTATTCCATTATGAAAAGGAAAACATTCTCAATTGAATATTGAATAGAAATATTTTTCTGTGAATTGAAAAATCCACGATGAATGAAGTTATTTTTCGTGAATGTCTAACAGAAAACAACTACTTCCCCGGCTAAAGCCACGCTGGACATTGAACTTCATCTGATAGATATTCTGAAAAGACCCTAACTCATAAGAAAAAATCTGTAATTGAAAATTTGCATTTTCATTCAGATAGTTATTTGATTTTCTATTCCAGTCTTAATTGAGAACTCATTGAGATGAATGAGGCTAAGAAGGATGTTTTCCAAAAACGAGTACTCACCAGAAATAATTCGTAACATTGACGCAAGAGAGGCATCGCATTCACAAGGTCTTCAATACATTTTTGTCGACGAAAATCTATTTCACGCTTCCACGATCATCAGGAAGTCCGGAAGAAATGGGAAACACATTTTCAAGAAGCAATCTCACTTTGAAAAAATGGAAAAAGTTATAATCATTTCTTTTCGAGAGACACTTTGAAACTAGTGTTCATTGATATTGAAACCTGTCATGGGGTATGATAGATTGATTTGTTGAAAATATGAACAGGATGTTCATAAAATCAGATGTGGAATCATCTGCGACTGAAAGATGAACTTTAGTCACTATCTTCCATCGTCAATTATTTCTGGTGAGTACTCGTTTTTGGAAAACATTCTTCTTTGCCTCATTCATCTTTATGAGTTCTCAATTAAGACTGGAATAGAAAATCAAATAAGTATCTGAATGAAAATGCAAATTTTCAATAACAGATTTTTTCTTATGAGTTAGGGTCTCTTCAGAATATTTATCAGATGTAGTTCAATGTCCAGCGTGGCTTTAGCCGGGGCAGTATTTGTTTTCTGTTAGACATTCATAAAAACTAACTTCATTTATCGTGGATTTTTCAATCCACAGAAAAATCTTTCTATTCAATATTCAATTGAGAATGTTTCCCTTTTCAACATGTATACCCCACAAGAGGTTATCTTGACGATGGAAGATAGTGACTAAAGTTTATCTTTCAGTCGCAGATGATTCCACATCTGATTTTATGAACATCCTGTTCATATTTTCAACAAATCAATTATTCCATTAGTTCTTTCAATTATCAAGATAATCGCCCTTTTTTCCTGCTTTGGCAAAATCTCTTTTGCCTGTAAGGGACATTCTTTTGGGATTCTATTATCTCTATTAGTTGCTGCATTTCCACGTTCTTTACAATAAACCAGCAAATTGACTGTTGTAAACAAGTTGTCGAAAAAAAGTTATAGAAAAACTTTTTTACAGCCCTAATTTCTGAAAGCATTCTAATTAATGGAGCTGTACATTAACCAAACATTTTTTTATCTGGGGATTTTGGATCTTTTCCGTGGTACAAGTCGAAGTTCACTGGATATCCTGAAGTAGAATTTAAACACCATATTTTAAATCCAAATCTTATAGGTTAGCCACGGATGAATTGTTTACATCCGTGGTCCAAAATACTTAATCATTGATTCATCATAGTCTAAGTTATTTTCTGGTACAAAGTATTTCAATAAAAAATATTTTTCAGTTTATTCATGAGAGGCCGTAGTTTTCACACGTTGTCTTGTTGATTCATTTTGTTGTTATCCGCGCAATGGATAAACTGCATTATTTGGAAAAAACTCTTCCGTCGCATTGCCAGGCTTACCATTTTATTCTGCATATGGTCTTTGGAGTCCCAGTAGATTTTTTTTTCTGGTGAATAATTGTACCCAGACAGTTTGAGAATACCAGAGAAACATCTTATAATTTCCTCTGTTATGCATTGATCACTACAATTTTTACAAATTGTACTTTTTTTTGTTTCATCGTCAAATAATTGCATGATCTCAGAATTAAAAAAAAGTTCTAATAATTCAACTGGGCTCATGTTCTCCTAAGCACTATACAGTGCGCGCGTAAATTATGGAAACATGAAGATATCTTTGACACCACGTTTCATTTCGTTAAATTAAGTAGGTTTTACTGTCAGTAGGTACGTCGTGATAGTATTTTGAAAATAGGCTTACCAGCTATGAAAATCAGAGTAAAATACAATAGTACATTTAACAGAGCATCAAAGAATTGAAATTTTAATACTAAAAGGATGTGGTGACAGGTAATACCATAATATTATGAAATTTGAGTATGTTTTATTTGCGACATTCTTTCTAGGAAACGAACACACGAAGAGGTATATGAAATATGCAATAACAAGTATGGAGACAAAACTTCTATAGCATGTGGTACTGTATCTAAAATTATTCATATATTTGAGGAAATTGGACATGTACGAGAACTCCCAAAAAGTGGCCGCCCTGCTATTCCAGAGCAAACAAAATCTGACATTTTTTGTCGATGGTTGAAGACCCTCATGAGGCTACTAGACTTGTTGCAACCGAAAATAACATCAGTCAAACAACTGTTCGTGAATATGCAAAAAAAGAAAAATGGCATCCCTATAAAGTACAATTGGTACAGGAACTGAACGAAGACGATCCAGATCGCAGAATGGAGTTCTGTGAGTTTTGATACTCATAAATTCTTTAATCAAATCCTTTTTTCTGATGAGGCTACTTTCCAGTTAAATGGCACGGTCAATAAACAAAACTGCAAGTACTGGTCAGATGAAAATCCTCATTGGATGGTGTAGACTCATACGCAGTACCCACAAAAGATCAATGTGTGGCAGAAATTATCAAAAATAATACCATTATTGGACCTTATCTTTGGAATAGAACCATGACAGGTGAAGAATACTGGGCATTTTTAGAATTAGAGTTGATTCTAGAATTAGCCAGACTCTTTCCTGATGATATAAATCCTCATATCGTGAAGAGATCAATTTGGATTCAGCAAGATAGATCGCCTCCTCATTATCTTCGAGGCGTTCGTGAGTTTCTCGACAATAAATTTCCAAATCGTTGAATTGGAAGAAGATGAGCTATCGAATGGCCAGGAAAATCTCCGGATTTGACACCTCTAGATTATTTTTTGTGTGGTTATTCAAAAAGCAGAGTGTATGTGAATAGGCCACAGACTATCCAAGGACTGAAAGACAGAATTACAGAGGAGATAGCACTAATTTATCCGTTATTTTATGTGGAAGGATGAACTCTGATCATGACAATATCAAAATGTATGCCCTTTGCCTTCAGACTAGTGCTCTCTCCTCAGATCTACATCATATAGATGGAAACTTCATCATTCAAGATGGAATATCCTTAATTGATACATTTCATTGTTCTTGCAAAGTAGGAAATAGTGGGAAATGCAAGCACATATCAGCTGTGTTGAGATATATTGTACAAGGTAACAATATTTGAATTGCCCAATCGTGATTCTTTTTTCTAATAGTTTTTGTTCCAGTGAAAATTTGGGAGAGCTGGAACTGATTTCTCAAACTGACGTAAAGTGTGTTTGAGATACCCAGAAACATTCTTCAAGAGATAAATATAAAGCTGTGTCCCTGAAAGAAATGAAAGACTGACCAACATGAGTTGTATTTCCCCACGTTCGGCAAAGACTATCACCAGAAACAAACTCACGTACAGAAACTAGAAATCCAAGAGTATGGAAATATTCGACGTTAATTGGCAGAATGAAGTCAGATCCTCAATTAATCGCAAATTATGGCTCTTCCGAAAGCACGGGAAATATTTGTGAACAAACTTTGTCCGTGATTCTCGAGTTCTTAAGAACGCCGGTAGGGCTTATTTTCTATCACCAATTAACGTCGAACTGACATTCTACAATTTTCATTGGAAACAGTTGACGGTCAACATGCGGTGATGATGGAAATATAATCGATTTGATAGCCTCTGCTACTCTGTTGTTTTATCATCTCAGCTAATCACATTAGTCGGAAATGTACGATGTGACACGTGAATTACATTCTCACGTAAATGTAAATATTCAATTCCCGTTCTGCAGCAGTATTATTTTTTTGTCTGATACTGCACTCGATAGTACTCATGTGATATTGGCAACAATGCTATCGATGTGAATCAAACTGAATCAGGAATAACAACCGATATATTATCGCAAGGCGATGTTAAGTCGAAGATTATTCGAAATGGAGTTGTCTGTTTAATTCCGAATTCTGTAGTTTCGAACGACTTTATTGGATTAGGCTGGATTTAGGACTGGGGGTTGGCTCTTTGACACAATCCACCGCGACTTTCGCAGATCGATCATGGAAGACTTCAGTGAAAGTACCATGTACATTTCTCTATTTTATAGTGAATGATGATTTCACCTTTTTGATATGACCACTTTGTATTCATTGTTGAAAAATGAAATCTACCTGAAGAAAAAATAGCTATTTGTATTACTAGGGAGGAAAGTGCCACTTTTTCTCCCGCAGGATATAGTGAACACCCAAGAGAGGAAAAAGCACTTTACTCCCGTGTAATACATATGATTTCTCCTCCCACCCACTCATTTACTTTTTCATGTATTTATTTACCGCACGAATAACGAATTTATGAATATGTGCGATATAATTAAGTACACAAGTATTGTTTATTAAACGAATTCATCAATATATTCTATATAATTAAGTACACATATCATTTTCTATCTATATCTCAGAATTAATAATGTAAATATTGTATGTGCAGTTTTGAGCAGCACTTATATGAACACCATTGGAAGAAGATAGTGTTTGAATAGGAGCTTCAGTATTTGAAGTATTTTCGCTTAGCACATTGTAATGGTGGTAACTTCTAGTCGTGCTTGGCTGATTATGGTCAAGTTCAGGTTCTACATTATTTCCCATAATTTCATTTTTTACGTAAGATTGTTCTACATAATCTTCTGCGATATTGGTTGATTACCAACCGCCGTGCTGTTTTAGAGCTAAAATATCTCCACCAGCGTTTACTAATGGAGTTGCTGAGGTTCTTCTGGAACTGTACCCTGTGTAATGTTTGGCATTTGGAAGCTTAAGATATTCTGCAATTTTTTTGTGGTACTTTTGATCTAGTATTCTTGCAAACCACTTCATTTATGCATTTGCCTGCTTCAAAGCATACGAACAATCGTTTATGTTCAGTTTTATGACGTAGACAGATATATTTCTTAAAGATTTGAACAAAATTTGGGCCGTTGCCTGTTGTTGCATTTATTACGAAAGTTAGTTGTTATTCGTTTTTGAAGTAGGAATAATTATTACTAAAATATTGTCTTTATCTTCATTATCATCCACATTCATTTTAATAAGCTCAGAAATTCCAATAATAAGGAGAACCTATGAATATTATGTCAAAAATTAAATTATTTGCATGAGATTTCATATCTTACCTTCATAAATAAAAAAAACATCATCGGGGGCTTCTATTAAGAATGTTTTCATTTCTTTCCTTGAAAAAGTTTCAGCTTTATGTGGTTTGTATCTGGCATTTTGACGTTTTAAAAATGCAAACAACTTTGGATATTTAATATGGACATTGTCCTTTATTTGAATCATTATGCGTAGCATTGAATAAAGTGTTGGAGTGAAAAATATGTCAGTAAAACATTTTCTGAATAATTATTTATCTTGTTGTCTTCAGTCCATTGCTTATATTGTGAGTATTGTTTTTCAAACCTGTCTTTAGATTTTTGTGATAGTAAGGTTGTGACGCTATGTTGGCTTGTTCCTTAATATTAGGTGGCGTATTTGGAAATTCAAAATCACTTGAATCGCTCTCTATTTTCAACCGACGAAACCAAAAAGAAGGAGGTTCTCTATTCGACCCGTATATTTTTTTTTCCATCATATTTTTTTATGTATGATCACGCATAACTTTTTACTGAGGCGTCCGATTCCGATAACCCTTTTTTCAATAGATAGGGCGTACTTCGGATTTGGTCCCATTTGAATTAAAAAGATGAAATCCACCCCTAAGGGTAGCAAAATGAAGGATATTGATCACTCACCCTCTGAATTCTGGCCCGTTAACCGATTCTATCAGGCATAACTTTGTACTGGGTTCTTCGATTTGGATGATTCTTTTTTCAATAGATAGGGCATACCTTATATTTGGATTTCGAAGGGAATCAGCCACCCTTACGGTTGACAAAATAGGGGATAATTGATTTTTCACTAGTGAACATTGGCACACATATACGTAGTTGACAATGACAGATCGCTACTGACATTATTCTTATTCCACATCCGTCAAAATCAGTATATTTTATGAGAGGATGGAATGATGTACAAAGTAATGGAATAAACTAACCAGAACAACGAAAATAATTTATATTACAACAAATAGTAAAAGTAGATAATCATATTATTTAACTGGTATTAGTTGAAGTAAGGTGGGTGGGTAATTATTTTGGAAGTAATAAAAAAACAAGTAGGTAGTAATTGGTAGATTTTCGCCACAAAAAATTGAAAAATAAAAACTTTTCAACAAAAAATCAAACCGACGAAATACGGAACTGAAAAGTAAAAGATAAAAACTTCTTAACAAAAAATTAAGCCGACGAAAAAATCAACTGAAAAGCAAAAAATAAAATAAACCTTCTTAGTCTAAATGGTAATTGAGCTCCCGAACAAACAATCATCGAAGATCATTACCTATGAAAGAAGTCATCAAAACGCAGCCGTGCATCTCGCTGCCATCATTTTACGCTTCACCTAATTCAATTGCTAGTTTGTTTGGCGCCGAATCAAAATCAGTTACTTACATTAGTTTAGGAGCTCAATTATCATTCAGACTAAGAAGGTTGATTTTATTTTTTGCTTTTCAGTTGATTTTTTCGTCGGTTTAATTTTTTGTTAAAAAGTTATTATTCAAAAATTCAATTATGTTCAATACACGTAGCGGGTTTGCCTTCTAAAAGTCAATCGCCATAGTATACTATACCATAGTATACTATGATTTTCTTATTCTCAACTGAAAAAATGATTCTAAGAATCCTAAAATTGAAATTTTTATTCTAAAACCTAACGTTGAAGTAACATTCGTGTTCAATTTCTACCAGAATACAGGATATACAAGATGTTCTAGAAATTACGGAAACAATTTGAATATAATAGATTCACAAGTTTCATTATTCAGAAAAGTAGTTTCCCTTCTTTTTCTCCCTAGAGAGGAAAGTACGTTTGCTCCCTAGGGAGGAAAGTGGGTACTTTCCATGGGGGTAGGAGGAAAAAGATTTTATTCTAAACTGTGAACATAATCGTATAATTCATTAAATTAAAACTAAAATCAAACAAAACTTAAAATGGATAACAAAATAAATCATTAGTAATATTATTCAAAGCTATAATTGAGGGGGAGCACACTAGCATTTTGACGAAATTTGGTACTTTTCACTATAATTCATAATTGCCTACAATTACTTCAGTTGTAAACGGTAGGGTATTTTTATCGTCAATATGTGTTCATTATACTTGAATATATACGAAAAGCTATTGAAGAGAATACTTAATTATCATCAGAACCTTGGGTTGGTGAAAAAATTGTAAGGTTTATTTTATTTTATTGATATTGAGCCATTGAACCCATCATTGGTAGAATGCCATTACTCTCAGTAAACGGTTTCATCATCCCTAGTTCCCCTTCGTTTTACTTTCAACTGATTAACATTGCGGACTTCTGAGCAATGAACTTAGCCTGATACTATTTCAAAAACAAACATGAGGTCTGTTTGAATACCTGTTTTCCAATGTAGTTAAAATTGAACGATTAACACCGTAGGCAGCAATATGGCAATCATGAAAAATTGAAAGGACCCACAATGGATGGATATTCTAGGTGTGACCTTATCAGTAAGTAGTGTACCTACCTGTGTCCGGACTCAAACGAAAGTGACATTTCTTGGAGATTCTGATCATGCGTTCCAACCCAACCTACCGATCGTGTACGTGGATGCTATTTCAATAATTGAAAACCAATTTATCAAGTGTCAACTGAAGTCCCTACTGAAACTACACATATAACCCGTCATGTAGTGTTTTGAATGTTATTTTGGTAATGTATGGGAAAAAATATTGCAGCAATATTCATTAAAAGATATAAATAACATTTGTCGAGGTTGAGATATTTCTACACTATTCGGATAATAGTGGAGTGGGTTAGCTGAAAAAAACTTCATATCTGGCAACCAATGCGCCCTTTTGGATTCACATGGCACATGAATAGACGAGTCTAGAAAGCCCGGGACATAAATTTTCCTGACCCTCTAGCGGTGTTGATGACGTAATCAAAATGGCCGTCAGAGTTTTGTGACACGCATCTACTTTTCCCTATATAACACGAGTTTGTATTTTGATATTAACCTATATTGTTAGTGATAATCAATCAAGACAAAACGCCCTTGATATTTGACATCGTTGTCTAGGTACATAATACCAGAAATATTTGTAACTTTATTAAAAATTTTGCTTTTATTTTTATTTTTTGCTAAATAACTTGGAATCCGTTACATGTAGCTGAAAACTTGTTCCTGACTTTTTTGTTCGTTAGAAAATTACCTTTCGTACGGTGTATTTCATCACAAACAGTTACTGAAAATTTGCAAAAACAATTTAGCGATGCACAGCGAGTTGTTATGGCATGGCAACAATGTAATTTATATGGATTTCGAAAAGTGATAGAGCGTCTTCATTACTGTTCAAGTATCAAATGTAATTATTTTAATTTTGATGTATATGTAAATAAATTCTAGTTTTTTTAGAAGGTATTTTTTCAAATCGCAGCTCTTCTAGAAATAAAAATTTCGGGAGGCAACTTCAAAAATGTAATAATAAATGAAATATATTAAATAAATGAGATTCCATTCAATAATACTAAGTGTAAGTTACTTTTTCAGGCAGATTTTGTGTGAGGACCTCCACCGTGTAAAGAAGATATTGCTTTCGTTTACCTCATTGAAAGACAGAAATTACCCAATCATGTCAATGAAGAGAAAGCATGGTTGATACTACGACTGACCCACTGGTGACTACGTTTGTATAGGACCTGTGTTCGTTATGCCAGAAGCATTCAAACGAGCCTTGATCATTCGGAAGTATTCAGGTTATTTAACAATGGCAAAAATGTTGCAATTTTTGCTGAACATGGTGAGTGCTATAAGGAATTTGGATCAGTTGGACGATGGAAATGGTCTTTCACAAACACTGAAAATCAAAAGACAGAAAGGCTATCTGGTGAAAAGAAACAGAAACTCCATCTTTATTAAAATTAACAAGATCATCATATTTTGTTTAGATGTGAAAAAGGTGAGGTGATGAAGGAGAAGGTAGAGACAAACTTGTGACTGCATCCACGCTGGGTATCGGATATAAATGCTAATAGTTGTTCCTTGAGACGTGTTCTATTGATATTATTTCCGTCAGTTAAAAATTTAAAAAAAACCTTCAAGTATTGAACCACTTCAGGTGTAAAGGTTCCAATTAAGTAAGTTTTCAGGATTATGGTAATCTTCTCTTCGAGAACGTTCTGCAGCTCTTGCACGTGTTAGAAAGCGAGTATAGCACCGTTTGTGATATTTGGCGTCTAATGCTAGCAAATTTGTTGACGATCATTCCTTCAACAGTTTTTTTATCTTGTAGAGGACTATGAATTATAGGCCCAATACCCAGCATGGATGCAGTCACAAGTTTGTCTCTACCTTCTCCTCCATCACAAAATATGAACAAAAAAATTCTCACGTTTGAAGAAAATAATGATGATGTTGTTAATTTTGATGTCGATGGTCAGAGCAATGAGGACGTCCTTTATGTTTCTTTTCACCAGATAGTCTCTCTGCCTTTTGGCTGTCATATTTGATCCTGCAAGATTTGTGATACTTTGCTAGTGTTTGTGAAAGACTACTTCCATCGTCCAATTTTTTATAGCACTTGAAAGCTCACCATGTTCAGCAAAAGTTGCACGATTCTTCGCTATAGTTGGATAATCTTCATACTTCCTAATGATTAGGCGCTCTTTTGAATGCATCTGTCATAACAAACACAGGTCCCATACAAACGGAGCCACCACGGTCAGTCGTAGCATCAACCAATTCATGCTTTCTCTTCATTGACATGATTGGGTAATTTCTGTTTTTCTATGAGGTGAACGAAAGCAATATGTTTTTTACACGGTGAATTCCCCACCAACTCCTGAAAGGAAACACACATTTGATATTACGATGAAATTTTATTTATTCAATCCATTTTATTTATTATTACATTTTTGAAGTTGCCCCCAAAAATTTTAATTTTGAGGGGAAGCTACGATTTGAAAAAAATACCCCCTATAAAAGCTAGAATTTATTACATGTACATCAATATTACAATAATTACATTTGCTCTATTACTTTTAGGGACTCATATAAATTACATTGTTGCCATAACGACTCGCTGTGCAACGCTACATTGTTTTGGAAAATTTTCAGCAACTGTTTGTGATGAAATGAAAGTCATTGATACCGTCGAACGGCAATTTTCTGAAATGTTCAGCTTCATGTAACTGATTCCAAGTTATTCAGCAAAACATTTGAAAAAATAAAAAACAAATAAAGTTGCAAAAATTTCTGGTATTATGAACCTGAACAATGATGTCAAATATATTGTTGGAAAGCGCGTTTTCCCCTGATTGATAATCACCAACAATATAAGTTAATATCAAAACAAAACTCCGAGTTATATAGGGAAATGTAGAAGCGCGTCACAAAACATTGGCCGACATACTGATTACGTTATTAACACCGCTAGAGGGCCAGAAACATTTTTGTTCCGGGCTTTTTAGACTCCTCTACCCATGTATTTTCTGAATATTGAGGGGCGCATTGGTTGCCAGATGTGAATTATTCTGGTATAATTTACTATAATTTACTATATACTATAAATGATTCAAATCATCTTGCATTTTCGAACAATCAACATTGCGGTTGAATTAAACGATATAGTTTGAAATAATATGCAAACAATCGGTGATGTTTCTAACAAGATCATCTTGATAATCATTTCGAAAAGTAATTGTCCACGGTGACTACCCAGGGAACACAGAACATAACTTTTTTTGGACAATACCAAGCAATTTGGTTGATTACAAATAATTGCTCTTTCAACCTAATGTCGAATGGGTTGGCATGGATCTTATGGAACTGTCTTTCCAGTATATGCTGAACTCGCCCCTCGTAGCAAATTTGGATACTGTATATTCATAGTTACCATATCTCAAACTCCATACAAGGGATTTTCAAATGGTAGTTCTCCTTATACGGTAGCATTCGATTGTATTATAATACGCACATTGCTAGTGACCGATTCAAGATTTTTTCAGAACAATGGATGTTGTTATTCAACTTAATTTAATATTGGTCATTACACTTCATTTTTATCTAAACTGGCATCAGTTATTCTAAAATTAACATGAAAATATCACATAGTGATATGCACAACTAATGCCATTATTATAATTCTCTTTATTGATTTCAATATGAACTTATCATGTCAAGATGGTCCTTAGCTCCTCTCACCTGTATTATAATAAAATTATTTAAAAAAAGATCTGGAATCAAGGAACGCACCGTATGCCTCTCTACACTCCTTGAATTCCCCACATAAATTTGTATTCAGCGCGCGAATTGTCAGAAGATTCAGCTGAGAATCGATTTCAGAATGCGTAAGTAAGAGTTTATTTGTGGATTAGGGTAAGAGATATGCAAATAGTCTCATGAAAGCAATGGCAGCACCGGAGGGTCTGAATCAGACAACTATTGATGTGATACATCAACGATATTCTCCAGAAAAATGTTTATAAATAAGTCCTGCAGTATGTCCGAAATTTAGAATTCAATTCGAATGGGAAAAACTCACTTAGGAATTTTCACTGACTTTATTATTATAAGGAATTCTTCATGTTTCAAAGCTCGCTGTTCCGAAAAACTTTTTTCTGCTCTTTGATAGAATTGAAATGAAATGAAAACGGTAGAAAAAGGTAGTTTTTTTTTTAATTTCCATCTCAAGCTAAGGAATTATGGGTCAGAGAAAATGGAACACATTTCCATAGGAAAACACAAACAGCATTTATATTTTTGTATAAACCTCAAGCTCTACAATCAGAAGTAGAGAAGGATACAAATCTCCCTGAACGTTTCCTAAAGTTTCTATTTAATCTGGCTCAAATCAACAGATTGAAGTATAACGAAACAGGTATCCTTC
This sequence comes from Gonioctena quinquepunctata, assembly GCA_018342105.1. NCBI lineage: Eukaryota > Metazoa > Arthropoda > Insecta > Coleoptera > Chrysomelidae > Gonioctena > Gonioctena quinquepunctata. The sequence goes on along the minus strand of JAFIRS010000577.1, from coordinate 599,112 downwards.
CGGTTCGACTTAACTGAAGAATCCCATGAAGATATCAAATAATTCATAATTCAGATCCAAAACTCTTCTGAAAATACAAACTTCTATTGAAAAATCTCAATATCACTTCAAAAATTCTTTATTATTTATATAGTTCAACTTTGAATTCGAAACATATGAAATTCGGTTCCATGCATTTTTATCCTAGGACAAAATATCCCCAACAAAATATCCCCGGACGAAATATCTCCAAGACAAAATATCCCCAAGACAACACATCCCCAGACATAACACCCCCAAGACGATATATCCCTGGACAAACATACACACATTTTTATTGAGGTCGTTAGAAAAAAATAACATATATAATATAAAATAAAAAAATTAAAATTACAAATAAACATTGAAACAAAAACAGATAATCAAAATTAATTGCTCATATAATATAAAAATAACCTTAAGACATTAATTTCAATGGTTAAACAAAATAATTTTCGCAATACTCCTCAAATACTTCAATTTATCACTCGAATCATAACTGTCCACCACGAGATGCCAGTAAAGAACCATTGACGTTAACTCATACGGAGATTTTTTTATCAATGGGATATTTGGTCAATGGGATATTTTATCCGAGGATATTTTGTCCAGAGATAATTTGTCATGGGGATATTTTGTCGGGAATATTTTGTTCGTGAATCAAAACGCCTGATACCGAAAATCCAGTAACGTTCTGACCTGACATATAAAGTTGATTGACACGATCGGAACAACCCCAAATATAAGAAACATAGATGGCAAACCCAAATTATGAATTCATTGAAAAACATCAATGGTAATTTATAGAGATTCTCTGTTTGTGCCTACATCTTAGAGAAAAACTTTTCAAATGAATGATATGGAAGATAGAGTTTTTTACGAATACAGCCGCAATCTTGAAACTACTTGTCCCATCAATATCTGAGCCAAGCAACGCCGGGCGCATTGAGTACTTGGATGGGTGACCACCTGCTGAGGAATGACCCGAACAAGTGCAGCGAAGTAGCATATTCGCAGCTGCAGGCGTTATATCAATGATGAGCACGAGATATAACGCTCGTTAAAAATCCCTACCCATAGAAAAACTAAAAATAAGGAGAGTTGTCAAACCTGCAGAAAAAGTTGGCACCACGTTTAGACAGTGGCGACATATCTCGCAACTGGCCGAACTAAGTTAGTACAGAAAAATCGAATTAAACGGTTTTCTTCACATAAAGGATTCAATATAAAATTGAACCAGAAAATGGTAGGTCTCAGGTGAAAAAACAACTACTTTCCTGGCAAATACCACGCAGAACGTTGAATGATATTCACCTGAAAATCCATGCATACTTCCATATAATATCAATGGACATTGAATGCAAATGTTTCTTTTTGATAAGCTCGATTATGTTTAATTTATGTCGTGTTCACCTAACAATCCGCATACCGGTTTCAGGCTTCTTGGCCCTCATCAGTATGGAGTAGTCAACCAGCCAAAGGTCCAAAGAACTCTGGCTGAAGTGAGACACAACGTAAACAAACCATCATCGAGCTTGTAACACCTATAGGTACGCCGGAAAAGATAAACTTTAACTGGCGGTACCTAGTGACAGAAAGAAACACTCTGAAAATCTACCACCTCGATAGGTTTCTAAATAAAAGATTCCTTCTCAGTAGGAGTGGCAAGCCCGTCTAGCATATAGTGAAAGATAAGTGCCATGTGAAGTGGAATGAATAGAAAAATCGAATTAAACGGTTTTCTTCACATAAAGGATTCAATATAAAATTGAACCAGAAAATGGTAGATCTCAGGTGAAAAACAACTACTTTCCTGGCAAATACCACGCAGAACGTTGAATGATATTCACCTGAAAATCCATGCATACTTCCATATAATATCAATGGACATTGAATGCAAATGTTTCTTTCTGATAAGCTCGATTATGTTTAATTTATGTCGTGTTCACCTAACAATGCGCATACCGGTTTCAGGCTTCTTGGCCCTCATCAGTACGGAGTAGTCAACCAGCCAAAGGTCCAAAGAACTCTGGCTGAAGTGAGACACAACGTAAACAAACCATCATCGAGCTTGTAACACCTATAGGTACGCCGGAAAAGATAAACTTTAACTGGCGGTACCTAGTGACAGAAAGAAACACTCCGAAAATCTCCCACCTCGATAGGTTTCTAAATAAAAGATTCCTTCTCAGTAGGAGTGGCAAGCCCGTCTAGCATATAGTGAAAGATAAGTGCCATGTGAAGTGGAATGAATAGAAAAATCGAAATAAACGGTTTTCTTCACATGAAGGATTCAATATAAAATTTAACCAGAAAATGGTAGATCTCAGGTGAAAAACAACTACTTTCCTGGCAAATACCACGCAGAACGTTGAATGATAAGTTAGTACAGTTGGTTAAACAGATTTATTAAACAGATTTAAACAGATTTATCTTCAGTTATCAATTGAGATAAGGCGGGTTTTTCAAATGTATTACTTTTATATGGTGTATATTTTATAAGTGATCGATTTGCCATTCCTGTATTTCATATGAATGGCTGTATCATATGAAATACGGGAATGACAAATCGATCACTAATAACATATATACAGTAATCGATTCGTAGAATGTTAGTTCGAAAGTTTCAAAATGAATCTTTGTTTCATGATATCAAGAACAAAATTAAAGTTCTTGTTGAATAAGAATAATAAGTTAAACACCATCAAAAATACATTTTATTTTATGTAGGACAAAACAATAATAAAACTCTGAAAAACAACAAAATTAAAAATATTCTTCAGTCTTATCATGAAATCAACCAAAATAAAAACAACCTACCTTCAATAATGTTGTTAATTCATCAGCACAAAGGAGAACGAGTAGGTATCACAAACACTCCAGTTTGATGATGATCATATTAAGTAGACCATCTACTTCGTACTTCCTCAAATGGTGATAGGAAATGGAAACTTTTGGACGGAAATAAGTACCAATTTGTAAAAAAAAATTTGCAACTGATGGGTGGAAATAAGTATCAGTTTGTGAAAAGCAGCTTATATTTTACCTTGTAAAAGAATATTTCCAGGAATTTCAGCGTCAACAAAACATTCTATTTTCGACGTTGGGTTCCGATAGTATAATTTCTATCATTAATTTTTCGATGACAATAACAGTAGAATTATTCTGAAATAATTCCATGGTTTGTCATTTTCTGACAAATGTCGATATTGGAAAATTATCATGTTATCATTCGTCTGTCGATTGCGGGCAGCGCCTCCATGCGCGACTGGCCGTACCAAAAACTTGGTGGTCAAGTTCGCCAATGTTTCAAACAGTCTCTTCATTTTTAATTTGTCTATGTCCCTACCTCTGAAACAACATAGGATTAGGCAAAATTTCCCGGCATCGGTGTTTAGCTAGCCATAGACGAACACATTTTCAGACGAATTATCCGTCGTGCTGGTTCACCACGAGTAAATCTGCTTGTTTATGGAAGAATTCAACGATTTGCGAGACGGCTTTGCATGGCTTGTGGCTCTTTGGAAAATTCAAGAGGTCGCAAGCCTCGCTAAATGCATTGAAGTTCACGCCGAGCAAATGGGTACGTTTATGGGGTAAACCTGTGGCATGCAAGCTACGGCTTGTTCCCGGATTTGCATGGCTCGTGATATGGCGTGGTAAGTCCGCATAAATGTACGGATTCATCCGTCACTTCTACTCCCCGCCTGCAAATCTGTCAGAAAATCTGTTCGTCTATGCATAGCTAATGATCCACAAGCCATGCAAGTCCATCGCGCAAATCGTTAAATTCTTCCATGAACAGTCAGATTTACTCGTGGTGAACCAGCACGACGGATAATTTGTACGACTGGCATGGATGTTTATGGTGTCGGTCGTGAAAATGCTCGACGTTGCTTGCCACGAGTAAATGTGCCGCTTTTGCTCGCTGCGTGCAAATCTGCCAGAAAATGTGTTCGTCTATGGCTAGACATTAGCCTAGGTAGCAAAAATAGGCCGACGTTAAATATATAAAAAATACTTTATCGATTTGGCTCATCTTTGGTATTGATGGAAAGTATTTTTGTGACAAAGTTTCTTCTTTCGGTTGATAAAAAAATGTGGCCCCTTGTTTGTCGGTCTACAAATTTTATTGTATAAATATATTTATTTAGAAGCTTCAGAACTGATAATATTTTCGGGTTCGGGTGATCTTAATTGGAAAAGATAAACCAAAATATTCGACAGCCATGAAGTGGTATTGTCCGCAATAGGTATTTTTATCAAATCTACATGAAATACGACAAAAGGTCGTAGTCGAGACCGAAATCAGCGTGTGGCTCTGGTTGAATTCACGACATACAACGTTAACAAGTAACTTTGGTGTGGCTCTGAATTTTGCGTCATGGTGACTTCAAGATATCTTATGGTATTCAGTGGCAGAACTAATGTCAAAATGATGCAGAAGATATTTTTAGAAATCAAACTGCAGTCATGACTGGAAGGGGTACCTGACACATCGATTAACAACTTGCAACAAGAATACACCACGATTACTATTTTCATGGAGAATGACACGACACGACAGATTCATCAAGTTTCACCAAATAATCAGACTTTATTTGGTTTGAATCGAGTTGGTAATTTCCATAGAATTGGTACCACGAATAAATGACTATATGAATCATACATGTATATTATTTTGGATCCACACGTCGCGTCCACTCGTAACATTTTGCCAACTACCAAATCTGAATTACTAGTCTTTCGATTACTATGCATAGATGGGATTTTGAGTCCCATCGAAAAATTATAATTGTCTGCGTCCTCTTCCCCACGAACATTTCGAAGGAGAGGAATGCTATGTTTTTTTTGGTGGGGGGAAAATCGTATGGCACCAGAGCTTCTGGCTTGGAGTCTATCGCCTCTGGTAGTGTCGGGTGCTACTCCGACAAAAAAAAACCGAGCCCTCCCTGTATCTGGGACAGTCCATAGGACATTTCTTCAGGTACAAGCGGCGACAGTCTTTAAGCATTGTGCAGTTGTCCCTCCGTTCTCTGGTGTTCTCTTTCTTTGGCCTCTTTACGTTCCATGACACTGATTATGAAATTGGTGTACTTCCGCCACAGTTGCTTTGAGCTGCACATATATTCAATGATGTTATCTGTTCTTGGTTCCATATTTACCTCCATTTCTAGCACTGCCCTCTCGCGATGCCAAGTCTCACATACGAAAATCGTGTGTTTAACGTCGTCAATTTGCTGGCAGTAAATACAGAACTTGTCGGCGGATTTTTTAATTCTCAGGGTGAAAGACCTGAAAGAGCCGTGTCCTGTTAAAAATTGGGTTACATAGTAGTTCGTATACGTATGGTTGCACGTTAGCCATAACTCAATATTGGGGATTAGCCTCTTGGTCCACTGTGTGGTAGTGGTATCATTGTCCCATCTAGATTGACATTCTTCGATGGTCTTCACCCTTTCTATTCTTCTGAGCTCTTCCGTGATTTCCCGCAGTCGTCAAGTCGCGCCCTTTCCTTTGCCATCAGGTCAATCGGCGGTACTTCAGCTATAGCGCATAGGTCATCCGACGACACTGTCCTATATGCCATTGCTGTCCGGAGCAGCATCTTCATTTGGGACGAGATCACCATTCTCCGGTATTATTCCACCCCTACCGCTGTTTCCTAGACCGGTGCTGCGTATAGAATGACGGACTGCACTACTACATATAGCACTCTCCTCTTTCGGAACCTAGGGCCACGGATGTTAGACAGAATTTTAGTAAGTGCCGTTGTTTCTCTGTCCGCTTTTTCACATTGCCTTTTTATGTGTTCATTTAAAGTTAATTTATCATCAAGCCAGTCACCGAGATATTTTGCATATTTTTTTGGGACTATGGTGATCCCGCCGAGCTCGAAAGAGTTGTCGTTTCTTTTTCTGGGTTCCTCTCTGACGATTGCCTCAGCTTTATTTGGAGCGATCTCCAAGCTCTCTTCTGTAAGCGCCAGGTCATCAGCATACGCAGCCGTATGGCACCCTTGTGGCAGGTCCAAATTGGGGACCCTGTCGTAGAGAATGTTCCACAGAGTAGGTCCGATGATTGAGCCCTGGGTCAGGTCTTGACTGTATGTTCCTCACTTGACGGTTCTATGTGAGAAGTAGCTCTCGATTGCTTTTAGAAGATAGTCGCTGAGGTTGTTCAATCTCAGCTTTCTTCGTTCCCACTTGGCGGTATTGAAGGCATTCCCAACCTCAATAAGTATGATAGCAAAGCGATGCTATCTATTCATCAGGATATAACAAAATTTTTGATAAGTTGCGTGCCTAGGATACTCTCAGTTCAATATACATCGTGGTTGCAAAATCTTCGAAAGTGATGCTTCATGAATGTTAGTGACCTTAAGCATAGTTGTGGCCTTCTAATTGCATTCAGTATTAGCTGGTACCCACGACTTCTTCCGCGTAGGATTTGTATTTTTGTTTTCCGTTATTCCGTCATCACGTTGTTCCATTTTCCGTTAGCCCGTTATATCGTTAACCTGTTATCTCGTTTGGATGGTATAATTGATTCGATAACGAAAGTAATGCATTCTGACGACTGTTACAAATTCACTTTCCCCTTTTCACCACTTTGAGGTCAGGATTTTCAAATAAGGTTAGAGACGATTTGATAATTTGTTACAGAGAGCGATAACACCAATTTTGATCATTCCTAATTTGGAAAGTAACGGAACCCCCATAAAAAATGTCACCCCCCATTTCCAAAAACACTGAAACATGTATTTTTTTATTTGTGACAAAGACCTCAAAAACCAATTTTTATGACCTCAACTCAAAAACTAACGGAACCCTCATACAAAGTTTTACCCCTTTAGGGGTTGGATTTCTGTGAATGCTGAAATATATGTTTATTTATTTGTAACAAAGATCGCAAATCCCAATTTTTAGACCCTAACTTAAAAACTTACGGATTCCTATACAAACTTCTGATCCCCATTCAACCCCTCCATTTCACCCCTTTGGGCAATAAATTTCTAGTAACACTGAAACATAATTTTTGTTATTGGTAACAAAGACATCAAAAACCAATTTTTCTGATCCCAACTTAAAAACTAACGAAACCCCTTACACAAACTATCCCCCCCTCCATTTCACTCCTTTGGGGGTTGAATTTCTAAAACATGTCATTCTTCATGTGTAACAAATACCTTGAATATCAATTTTTATTATTCTAACTTGAAAACTAACGGAACCCATATACAAACTTCCACTCTCCATTTCACCCCATTGGGGGCTAAATTTCTCAAAACACTGAGGTTATCTTGACGATGGAAGATAGTGACTAAAGTTTATCTTTCAGTCGCAGATGATTCCACATCTGATTTTATGAACATCCTGTTTATATTTAAAAACTGAAACACGTATTTTTTTATTTGCAACCAAAACCTCAAATACTATTGTCTATGGCCCCAACTTAAAAACTAACGACACCCCCATACAACTCCTCATTCAACCCCCATTTCAGCCAGGGGTTGAATTTACAAAAATACTGAAACACATATTCCTTTATTTGTTACAAAGACCTCAAATACCGACTCAAAAACTAACTGTACCTATAAAAATTTTCAACCCTTCCAATTCATTCAACGCAACCCACTTCTGTCACCAACTACAATATCAATGATTCTCACATTTGATTTTTCATAGGAAGAAAAATCTATTGTGTCAGTAACACATAAAAAAACTCCAAATGCGACGCTGAGCCGCCACTGGTTGGGGGGGTGTGGATTGCTTGCCATTAGAATGAGCATCAGTTCGACGTTTACCCTAGGTAGTTTGGGACAATAAAGGATTGTTTTGGGTGGAGTTCTCCGTGATGTAGCATAATTGCAGTTGATAAGGATGAGGAACCGAGTGTTGCATACCTACTATGTATAATGTTTGTTATCCTCAAACGATGTTCACTAACATAATTCAGTCCATGTGGTTTAGAATATATCATTCGGAGTGACTGTGAAATAGTAATTTGAAGTTGATTCTGCTATGTTATATTCAATAAATAAAATAATTGGCTAGCCGGAAAAGATTGTGATGTTTTACATGGAAATGATAAATGTTCATGAGACCTACATATTCATATAATTTCCAGTTATACATAATATAGAATAGGAGTGACTGATAAATTTTTAGTGGGTGGAGCACCTTCAATGTGTTAAGGTGTGTTGATTTCTGATACCATCCCATATTTGACGTAAGCATTTCTTCAAAATACAATCAGCTCACTCATCCCAATCGGACCACCCAGTACAAAGTTATGCCTGATAGAATCGTTTAACGAACCCAATTTCAGAGGGTGAACGATCAATATCCTCAATTTTGCTACCCTTAGGAAAATATATTCCTTTTCAAATTCAAATGGGACCAACTTCGAAGTCCAACCTAACGAACTAACAAATGAAACTAATAAAAAATTAAAAAAAAACAAAAGGACCCTTAAAAAACTATGGTTGTAATTAGCCACATCTACAAGTACACTGAGGAAAATAAAATCTCGATTTTTTTCTTTTATCATTTTTCGTTTTTTCGCCTTGTTTTCTATTCATTCAGAGGTGTGAATCCACTGAGATTTCCAGTGACAAATGAAGAATATAAATTTGATCAGACAGTGAAATGGTGGTGAAGTTATTTTTAAAAATTTATAGATGCCACGAATGGCTTTATACACCATTCTGCTTGTAGTATGTTATTGTTATTGGTCTTTTCTTCATTACAGATAGGACGCAAAATGGGGATTGATATATTTGAAAAATTCACAGAGGCCACAAATGGCTTTCTACACCTTTCTTTTTGTGAATTGTTATTGGATTTTCCCAACCACCGATATGACGCCGGAATTTGCCAGGCCGTCAAAGGGGGTGAATATGGTATTGATATAATTCGAAAATACACGTAAACCACAAATGAATTCGTATACCTCTCTGCTTGTGATATAATATTGATCTCTTCTTCATCATATGACGCCGGAATTTGCCAGGCCGTCGAAAGAGGTGATGGGTGTTGGGTGTTGATATAATTTGAAAATTCACGAACCACAAATGAATTTGTACACCTTTCTGCTTGGAATATATTATTGTTATAGGTCTTTTCTCTTTCATTGATACCTTGTTAAAATTTGCGAGGCCGTTAAAGTGGGTGAAATGGGGGTTGTTATATTCTGAAAATTCACAGAGTCCATAAAAGACTTTGTACACTTCTCTGCTTGTAATATGTTATTCTTATTGTTCTTTTCTCCATCAGCAATTTAGCGCCACAAATGGTTTTGTACATCACACAATCAGAATGGTGTACAAAGCCATTTGTGGCCTCTGTAAATTTTCAAATTATATCAAGTCCCATTTTCAACCCCTTTGACGGCCTGCAAAGTCTAGCGTGATGAAGAAAAGGCCAATAACATACAGCAGAAGGGTGGACTAATTTATTCAAGGTCTCTGTGCATTTTGAAGTTATATCAACCCCCATTCCACCCCCGTCAACTGTCGATCAGATTCTGGCGCCGTATCAATCATGAATAAAAGACCTGAAACAATAACATATCACTATTAGGAAGGTGTACAGTGCCATTTGTGGCCTCTATGAATTTTTTTCAATAACCAAACCACTGTCTCAAATCGATCGATCGATCAGTCTGATCAAATTTTCTCTCTTCAGTTCAAACTGGGAATCTCAGTGTATTCACACTCCCCAAATGAATAAAAATCCATGTGAAAAAACAGAAAAAGAGATGTGGCTAACTTTAAGCCCGTAAAAAATTTCTCTCCTAAAACTCGCTGAAAACTTTTCATTTCCTACCTCCGCATAAGCACACCCCATCACTTTTTATATATCCACCCAAGCGTATTTTTTTAAATTAATTATAATAAAAACCATGCTTTGGGTTACACACAAAGGAATTTTGTTCGAAAACATCAATTAATTGAAGTAATTTTTCCGTATTCCATTAAAAAGTTAATTTGAAAAATCGTCGAACACACTACGTGCATTTGGTTTGTTCGCCTTGTTTGATCTATTCGTTCGCGGTAAAATGTTCAAGTCAGGATGCACCTTGATGAAGCAGCTTGATCCTGAAGGCATTGACGTAACCGACGGACCAGAAGACGATTTTTAAATAAAATCGTGCCGGACTAGTGAACTTCAGTGAATATGTGGTTCAACGAAGGCTACGAAAGGAATCGAATATTCAATATAAACAGAAATCAAAATAATATATGGAACTTTTTAGCTAAGCGACTGTGGTAAATTTTAGAATAAACTTTCCCTAATCGGAAATTTTGCCGAATCCTCTGGTGTTTCCATCCAAGGGATCCCCCCCATCTCCAATTTGCTCAAAATTCATGATCTCGGGCCCGCCATCTTAACTCTTTGTTGCTTGTCCTATCAAAAATATAAGCAATCCAATTTTTTTTGTGAGCAAGTCTATTGAAATGATGAAATGAGAATATTAAAATTGTTTTAGATTTTTTGAGACATTTTTTCTAAAAAAATAGGGGTGGTATTTGGAGGTACCTTCAAATGGTATTTTTTTTATATTAATTAAAAAGACTTCTTATGATTATAAAAAAAAAACAAATTAATCAGAAATAGTTCTTTATTGAATGATAAGGTAGCATAGTTCGGAATTCTTTACAAACGTAGCACTACATAATGTTTATAATCGGGTAAATCCTCATAAGTGATTTCCTCAATAACCTTTAGGAGTTCTGAATCTGTTAGAGGTTTATTCTTTTGATACTTATTATGAATTATTTCCTTTGATCGACCGAAACACCATGAATGAGCAAAAATAATTGAAAGAATAAAATAAACATGCCGCCATTTACCAAATTGTAGTCTAACAGTACTCCAGAGTATGGTACCAAAAATAGCCATAATACAATAGAGCTACTATTCACTCCATAGAATAATTCACCACATTCGTTTATGAACGTTTCCTCAAGTGAATAGTGCAACTACACTCATTAACAATTTCACCCAAGCGATAAGTTATGAAATGAACAATGCATATTGCTGGTCTCTAGCGGCAACTCAATCACAGGATTATTCAAGTATACTTCAGAATACCGTCCACCTGGGAGAAGCTTTAATGTTAATATATAATTAACATGAATTAAAATACATCCGGTACTTCAGAGTACCGTCCGTCAACAAAGGGTTAGCGTCCCCTCCGAAGGATGGCATCTCTATCGCCAAATCTCGTGCTCATTGATATGACGCCTGCAGCTGTGAATATGATACTACACTGCAGTTATTCGGGGCTTTTTAAACGCGAGACCAGCTTGAATGAATCCAGGGGAAGTGTCATGGAACTAAATTCGATCGAATTAAAAATTGTATGTGTTCTTCCCTGATAACTGACATTAAACATCAATTCTTGCAATTCACTCTTTTGTACCATTTTTAATGTACCCCTTGTATATAACAAGAAATAAAAAAAATTGTAAAAATTCAATTGTTCATTAAGTTAACAATTTGTTGTAAACAAACTCCAAATCTCATTATATTCTTTTTCTAAAACTACTAAAAATTACAAAAACAACCAAACAACAAAGTGTTGATAATTTTGTTCAATATTTTTTATAGATTTTTCTAAAATTACGGCATATAAAAGTTGCAGCAGCTAACTTTCAGGATGATTTTAGAGAGCATCAGTTGATCTCTCAAATAAACTTCCACACCAAGTCTGTATCTGTCACGGTTTCCTGTTTATATGCATTTGTTTATAAAAAAATCCGTCATCAACTTCTCACAGTGCTTATATCTTTTTTCTACGTTCATGCAAAAAACAACAAAGTGTTGATAATTTTGTTCAATATTTTTTATAGATTTTTCTAAAATTACGGCATATAAAAGTTGCAGCAGCTAACTTTCAGGATGATTTTATAGAGCATCAGTTGATCTCTCAAATAAACTTCCACAACAAGTCTGTATCTGTCACGGTTTCCTGTTTATATGCATTTGTTTATAAAAAAATCCGTCATCAACTTCTCACAGTGCTTATATCTTTTTTCTACGTTCATGCAAAAAACAAAACTTTATTGAACTATATTCAGTAAAAAAAGTGGTTCTTTATTGCACTAGGGCAATAAAATGTTCATTGCACTCATCTGTCATTTTTACTACAGCGTTTTGTGATCATAACAAACATAAACGTTCAAATCGACGCGATTTTTAGCCCATTTTCTGTGATATTGTATTACATTTCAAACAATTGCCTAATTTATATTATTTTCAATAATATTCATTGCATACTGGATTACGAAATCACTAGAAAATTGAGTTTATCAGAAATAAAGTTTGAGTGAAATTGTTCCTAACACAGGTATTAGTTCCTAACTTTCTCAATGCAAATCGATAGTGCTCATCAATTATTAAATATTTTGCTATTAAATTACGATTTCTATTTTCCCACACTTAGTGCCACCTAAATAAAAAAAAGATTTTTCATGAACGTAGAAAAATTTTTTTTTTATTGGTGCCCCTTTTTACCCATTTAAAGCACGCCTCAGCGTGTTTAAATCGAACTTTAAAAAACGCGCGTTTTTTAAAGGTAATCATGACAACATCAACAAATCGAGAAACGTGAAGTCTAAATGACAAATTTTTGATTATTGATCTGACAGGAGTACCTTGTAACGTCAGATAAAATATTACTCACAATTCGTTCATTTATATGTGCTCCTCCATCCATTTGATGAACTTTTCATATTCTTTTTTATATATATATCACTGGATTTTCGTGGTATTAACCGCGATTCTGCCTCACTATTCAAAAAATCGATATTAGAATAATTCATTTTTGAGCTCTGGTGACAACAAATATTGATCTTTGGTAACAAATTGCAAATGAATGTTTTTCTCATTTCCATGACAACGAAAGGTATTCTGATGTCACATCACGAATTCAACCTTCTTGCATTATTAGTTCTTATTTCTATTTTTTGTAGTAATAATACCAGTATATATGATTTCAAAGTGCACCAATAAAAAAAAATAACGTAAAGTATTCGTGGATAACTGGTCTTAAAAACACTTGCTCTATTTCGAGCACTCCGGCTGCGCCGTCGTGCTCGAAAAATCGCGCGTGTTTTAAAGCCCTTTTTATCCACTTATACTTTAATATACTAATAAGAAACTCGTACAAAAAGTGTTTATTGCACTCGACGTGTTGTCAAGTCGAGTGAATTAACACTTACTTTTTGCACTTGTTGCATAAATAACTATTGAACTATGAAAGTTAGCCCTTTTGTACTTCAAGACGATTTAAGTATTTGAATTGAAAAAAAAAATGGTTTCAGTCAACATTATTTGTTCATGAATTCGTTTTTTGTCAAATCCTTAATTTTTCAACTATTTTTATAAAAAATTATATACTACAATTTTAGAAAAATCTATAAAAAATATAAAAATAGTTATCTTTCGACACTTTGTCGCATATTGTTGTTTTTGTAATTTTAAGTAGTTAAAAAGAATAATGTGATTTGGAATTTGTTTATAACAAATTGTTAACTTAATAAACAATTTAATTTTTAATATTTTATTTTTATTTTTTGTTATTCTATTGAGAAATGCCAATTATGTTTTTTAAGGAAAATTAAATTCTTGAATAATTATTTAAATGATGAAAATATAAAAAAAAGATTATACAATAAGAACATTTTTTTTCTGTAAAATAATTATATTTTCTAGACAACAAAATTGCAAACAAAAAATTATTTTCAATACTAAATTATTCAATTTGTTTATGAACAATTTATAAACAAATGTCCTAAAAAATTTGTTTGGAATGTAATTAAATGCCTTTGTTGAGTAGACACAGCAGGAACTGAGGTCTAGAATAATATTAATTGAAAAAATGTTGGTTTCAGTCAACATTAATTTCAATTTCAACTATTTTTATAAATAATTATATACCGTAATATTAGAAAAATCTATAAAAAATATAAAAATAGTTATTTTCCGACACTTTGTTGCATATTGTTGTTTTTGTAATTTTTAGTAGTTTGAAAAAAAATATAATGTGATTTGGAATTTGTTTATAACAAATTGTTAACTTAATAAACAATCAAATTTTTAATATTTTATTTTTATTTTCTCTTATTCTATCGATGAATGCCAATTATGTTCTTTGAAGAAGAATAAAATTCTTAAATAATTATTTAAATGATGAAAATATTAAAAAAAATTATACAATAAGAACATTTTTTCAAGATTTTTTTTCTGTAAAATGATTATATTTTCTAGACAACAAAATTGCAAGAAAAAAATATTTCCAATAATAAATTTATCAATTTGTTTATTAACAATTTATGAACAAATGTCCTAAAAAATTTGTTTCGAATGTAATTAAATGCCTTTGTTGAGTAGACACAGCAGAAACTGAGGTCTGGAATAACAATAATTAAACTTGATCAACATATAATGCTGACTTGAATTGAAAAAGGAGAAATGACCGTTGAGAAGGGGTATCGATTGTTGTGTAGGTGAAAAATGTAAAATAGGAATGAAATCAGTTGATTGCGAGATTACCACTTTGCAAGAACCGTGAAAAGTCTCTCAAATGGCACTTTGTTATTTTGTTGCTTAGTTTTGATGAACTGTGATTTTTACTAATGAATCTTTTCCCTAATCACCACCGCTCAACCTTGCGATGCCTATTTGCATGAAAACCCTCAGGGATGCATCAAGGATACGAAATAGCGTTCCACTGAAGTAAACTGAGGCTCTGGTTGTACCACTGGAGATCAGGAAGGCATGTTGAAGACCTTTGAAAAGATGCCAACAATATATTGTTTTTAATAACGTAAAAAGTTCACGTTAATTTTTATTACAAGCTTTTAGTTAGTTTCATTTGTTAGTTAGTTTGTTCGTTAGTTTGGGTCCAATCTTGCAAGTGAATTTTGACCGACTTTTAGTCGTCTGATTAATTTGAAATTTGGCAGGTGTCCACTATTCCGGTGACAATGCATTATTGAATTTTTGTTGGGAAAAAATAAAATAAATAGCGGCTCCAAGATGGCGGACAAGATTTGTAATTATGGTCCGATTTGACTCAATATTGGTATATGGGGGGGTTTTCGGGGTCAGAGATAATTTTTTTGTCAAAATTCATAAATTCAAGATGGAAGACGAGTTTTGTGATTGAGCTCCAATTCGATTCAAAATTGGTATGCGAGGGTTTTGGGGGTCGGAGATTATTAATTTTTTGTCGAAATAAATGAATTGAAGATGGCGCCGCAAGATGGACTACGAATTTTGTGATTATTGTCCGATTCGATTCAAATTCGCTATGCAGCAGTTTCCGCGGTCGGAGATTTAGAATTTTTTGTCAAAATTCATTAATTCAAGATGGCGGCCCCAAGATGGGGGACGAGTTTTCTGATTAAAGTCATATTTCATTCAAAATTGGTATGTGGGGGTTTTCAGGTTCGGATATTATGAATTTTTTGTAAAAATCTATAAATTCAAGATGGTGACTTCAGGATGGTGGACGAGTTCTAAGATTATGATCAGATTCCATTCAAAATTTGTGTGTGGGTGTTTTTGGGGTCGGATTTCTTTCAGCTCAATACTTACAGGAAAGAGACCTTGTAATAACGATGCTCTATTAGAAATGAACAGATTAACGCGAACTTACTAAAAAGCAAAAAATAAAATAACTAATAAAATACTTTGCCGTGTACTAAAACGTATAAAATAAGTTTAACTCATCGCTGACAATGATTTAATAATTTTTTGTTGAATTATTTGTTCTCGAAAAGCTTGTCGCGCGAATTGTAATAAAATTAACACTTCGACAAGTTGTTACTTACCAACCAATCATTGTCCAATGAAATTAATTGGTACATACTTTTATGAATACTTTGTAAAAATTAAACACTTTGACAAGATCTGGCTTACCAACCAATCACTGCCCAATCATATTAATTGGTACCTACTTTTATGAACACTTCGCGCGACAAGCTTTTTGAAACCAAATAATTCAACAAAAAATTATTTAATCATTTTTAGCGATGACTTAAACTGATTTTATACATTTTAGTACACGGCTTGAATGAAAGCTTGTCTTTAAGAAGGTTTTTTATAAGTAATTTTATTTTTTCTCATATTTTCAATATTTTCGGGGATACTCTTCCAATAATGATATATGTGAGGTTGATTCTTTGGCAATTTGATTATAATATCCGATATTTCATTGTTCCGTTTTGTTGTTGGACAGAGTTTGAAGTTTTATGAAGAATACTGTATGAAAGAAATTCTTCACTGAAATGAATTCAATAGTTCAGTTTGTCCAGTCTAACCCTCTGTGCATTCCGTAATATCCAAAGTCGTTAGAGATAGGAACTGTCTGCCACAGAATGGTCACTTTACTAGCTGTAAAATCGAATGGCAACATTTTCATTCATTGCCCCGTTTAATTGTTTAGAGATAAGACAAATGTTTTCATGAAAACCCTTTGTGTTGATCCCACTGAACCCATTTTGTAATTCATGAAACTATCAAGCTGGAAATTTCCATTTCAGACGAACTAATGCAACCGGCATTTCAAACAGATCATGGATAATAATAAATGTGTTATTTCAAAATCTATTTCTAGTTCCATTCGATTGAAATTATTATTTTTAAATGGTATGCATGTCAGAAAATAATTACCTTTCCAAAATATAGGTGAATTTATAATCATAATAATTGGTGGTCAGTATAATGGGACGTTTATAAACGAGTTAATAAGCTTTGTGAAATGATCAACATAATCACTAATTATATAAAAAATTCGATACATTCTTCATGATTACTATTTCAGTGAAGTTTCCCATGATAGAGCTATCATGGAGTATTGTGGTTCTGTAAAGCCAATTGGACTTCTCGACCATTCTGAAATATAATCTCTATAGAATTCCTACACCCCTGCTGAAATAATAGCTTTGGCATTTTATGTCTCACTTCAAAGCATGAACTCACTTTCTCTCTTTCTTTCAAAAACATGAATGCCAATTCAGATTAACATAATATAAAATAACTTCTCAACATTTTTACTGTTTTGTTTTCTTCTCAGATCATGTGTTGCCCAATTCAGGTGATACTGAACAAATTACCCTTAAAAATAATCATTCTGCTCAAACATTTTTCTGCTATCTATTTTTTTATGCTTCAAATAATCTTCTCATTGCTTGCGAAATATTAGCAATCTGTAGGAATCAAATACTTCGTTGACACCACAATAGCTCGTCTTTGCCGTCAAGGCACTACAGTGTGAGTTTTTGAAGCAGATGGAAACTTGAAAATTATTTTTGTCTACTTGAGATCTGAAGTTTTATTCATAAATTTTTATTTCTATTTTTTTTCATAGGGTGTGCAACGTAAATGAATTGTTGGCAATATACTTATGACAATAGAAAAGCTCCACTGCGTCGACTAGAAAATGGTACAAGGTTTCAGAAAAGCAAAATGTACAGAAAAATTGCAGAACAAACATAGCAGGTATTCATGTGATATATGAGTATCATAATAACACTTTTTATTCTTTTTTACATTAAACAAATATTTCTTATTATATATACAGGGTGGGGCACCCCATACCTGTAAACCAAACCATTAATTTTTTCGGGAATTTCTCGATTTTATTATATGTATATTGATTAAGGCTGCAGAAGGAAATTATTTTGGAGTCTACAGGTTGGCTTAAAAAAGTGTGACATATCAAAGTTGTTTTTTTCAATGGAACACCCTGTATTTCGTTACACTTTTGAATAGGTCAGGAAATAATAATATGATATCATTTGAGGTACTATGTACCTAACTATAACTCTTCTCGAGTTATGGATTTTTTCATGGAAATGCTAGGTACAATTGGAAACTAAATAACATCGAAATGTATAGAAATCATCCTTCCGAATTCTAACCAAGCATAAAACCCGTTTCTCAATATTATACAGAATGTTCAAAATTCATTGTCACTTTTTTATAATTTCGGACAGAGATAACTTTGTTATTTCAAATATGACACCCTGTTTTTTTTGGTCTGAACAATATAAAATTCAATTATTTTCCATTTCATATTGAGGTTCCCCATACTTAACCTGAATAGTTTTTCAGATATTGGCTTTTTCAAATAGTAGTTCTTATTTCAATGCATTCTTTAAATCAAGATAGCTTTGAAACGATATTTATTTGATATGCTCACAGAATTCTCATTGACAGTTGTTATACTTCACTTCATCGAAAATATCTACTGTTCACTTAAATGAAGTTATCATTTACATTCATATTCTGACAATAGTTCATTAAACAGACTATACAATCTTTTTTATTATTCAACTGAAACAACAACAAAATATGAAACACAAATGTATTTAATTCAAAATAGGTGCTCGAAATGACGACCATTCTGTTGAATACAAAGAGCCACTCTCTCTATGAAAGACTTCTTGACATTTAATAACATTTGAGGCGTCACTCTTCGAAAAGCAGCCCTTATTCTCTCCATCATATTTTCCAGTGTGGTTGGAGGAGTGTCGTTAACCTCATTTTTCAAGTATCTCCATAGGAAAAAATCAAGGCAAGTCAAATCTGGTGATCTTGCTGGCCAATTTTGTGGTCCTCCCCTACCAATCCATTTATTCGGAAAGCACATATTGAAAAACTGTCTGACACTGAATTTGAAATGTGCCGGAGCTCCATCGTATTGTAACCTCATCCGTTGTCTGATATTTAGCGGCACATTCTCCAGAAGCTCAGACAGATTATCTCGTAAAAATTGTAAAAAAATTTGACCATTCGAATTTCTATAAGAAAAGTATGGTCCTATAACTTGTGTACCTATAATTCCCCCCCACCCGTTAACAGACCATCTATTCTGGTGATCTAGAGTGCGGAAAAAATGAGGATTCACATCACTATAATAATGGAAGTTGTGTCTGTTCACTAAGCCATTGTTAAATGTTCATCCTCACTAAACTTGTCCAGAACCCATAGACAAAACTCGATTCGTCGATGGAAGTCTATTTCATATAATTCCTGGTGCATCTGAATACGGTACGGGTGAAATTTGTATTTTTTTTCTATGATTGATCCCATAATAAGAAATTCATTTTCCTCAGTTCTAATGATAGGTTTTGGTCTATTTGCCTTTTCATAAGCTACACTTCCAGTCCTACGAAATTGATGTAGCAATCGTTTGAAAACCAACTTGTTTGGATGATTCCGGTCTGGATATTCTTGGGCATACACCATCGACGCCAAAAGGCAATACTCTAAACACTCACCAATCGCTAAAATCATATCTATCCGCTATTGAATGGGAAAAGTTTTCATTTTCGACACTAATAATTCAGTGAATGTTTTGAATGACGTAAAACACAATAACTGTCAATAAGAATTCTTTCAACAAGTTGAATAAATGTCGTTTCAAAGCTATCTTGTTTTAAAGAATGCATTGAAATGAGAACTACTATTTGAAAAAGCCAATATCTGAAAAAGTATTTAGGTTAGGTATAGGGAACCCCAATATGAAATGAAAGATAATTGAATTTCATATTCTTCCGACCAAAAAAATACAGGGTGTTCTATTTGAAATAAAAAAGTTATCTTTGTCCGAAATTATGAAAAAGTGACAAAGATTTTTGAACATTCTGTATACTATTGAGAAACGGGTTTTATCGAAATCAATGGCCCAAAACCTCTTTCATGCTTGGTGAGAATTCGAAGGGATGATTTCTATAGATTTCGATGTTATTCAGTTCCCAATTGTACCTAGCATTTTCATAAAAAAATCCATAACTCGAGAACGGTTATAGTTAGGTACATAGTACCTTAAATGATATCATATTATTTTTTCATGGCCCACTTCAAAGTGTAACGAAATACAAGGTGTTCTATTTGAAAAAACACAACTTTGATATGTCACACTTCTTTGAGCCACCCTGTAGACTCCAAAATAATTTCTTTTTGCAGCCTTAATCAATATACATATAATGAAATGGAGAAATTCCCGAAAAAATTTATTGTTTGATTTAAAGGGACCGTGTCGTATGGGGTGCCCCACCCTGTATATATATATATTATATATATATATATATATATATATATATATATATATATATATATATATATATATATTTTGTTGATTCTTGGGAATTTGGTTCGTGTATTGAAAGTTAGGATTCCTTAAATAGGTACTTTAATACATTTCCAACGTTTCGACTGGGTTTGCAGTCTTCTTCAGGGTTTATTTCAGCTAAAAAAGATGATAACAAACATATTTAGCTAGGACATCATTTTGAATTGGTGTTTTTTTGTCTCTTCTCCATAATGAAACAATGTATTTATATGTATGTATATTATTAGGTGGCACACTAGTAGTAGTACTAGTAGTGTAAACAACATCGAACAAAACTATACGTGTGCCACCAAATAACCTAGATATACATACATATAAATACATTGTGCTTCATCATGAAGAAGAGAAAAAATCACCAATTCAAAATGATGGTCTAGCTAAATATGTTTGTTGTCAACTTTTTTTACCTGAAATAAACCTTGAAGAAGACCGCAAACCCAGTCAAAACGTTGGAAATGTATTAAAGTACTTATTTGAAGAATCCTAATTTTCAATACACGAACCAAATTCCTAAGAATCGATTAAATTCATAAAAACTTCAGGTTTATGAAAATCTAAACAATATATATATATATATATATATATATATTTATATATATATATATATATATATATATATATATATATATATATATATATATATATATTTCTTAAATCAATTCAATGTATCCAGAAAAAAACAGAATCGGTGTTAAAGTAACTCAGGATACTTGTTATATATGAACAAACAAACAAACTCATTTATTCCTTGCAGCGATATGAATATTTTCCATTGAGATTTCACAAAACGATACACACTTGTAATATCTCTATTTATCATCATCATAAACCCGCACTTTTGGCTTCCCAGACACTCCCTTTTTCACAGATCATTATATGAATGCGATTAGTATCGGCTTACCGACTGATTTTACGACAGTTACTTGTTGGAGAATATGATTACATATATATCATGAATTTATTGCATTTTTATGGCACATAAATAAGTTAGTGTGTTGGTGGTCATGTATCGTAAATATTTCAATATTCATTATCAAGAGTGTCAGTATTCTCAATAGAATACATTTTCCGATAGGCAGTGTTTTGGAAAATCGTCTTGTAATAGTTAGAAGAAACATTATTCTTAGTTCCTTCGTGTTTAGTTTTGGTGGTATTATTAATATTGTTTTTTTCGAGTTTTTTAACATTTTGTGAGTTATTTCAGGAACTACACGATATTTTTTCACCCTTGTAAAAATATATAAATAAATATCTGGTATTTCCAATGACAATAAATGTTTGAAATAACGATTTCGTTAATTGAAACAGGATTTTAACTAACTAAATCCACATATTTTTTCCAAAAGGCTCTGCATATACTTTCCTGGACTGGTGCAGAACTCCTGCTACATATAGGGAAAATATGGAACAATCAGTTAGCTCATGACGTATTATCGAATGAACTCTTGCATATCCCCATCATCCCTTAACTTTTGTGCATTTCTCACTTTTTTACTTTCTGATGTAAGTACGAATCTTCCTCCTGGTTGAGTTCCAGCTCTCTTTGATGCCCATTCCATCACATTCATGATTCGTATCATCACACATCATGATTCATGATTCATATCATCACACCTCGAAATGATACTGATCCAGTTAGTACCTAGAGTATGAATCCACTTTCCTACACTCGAGCCACACGTAATCGTTCATTGGAAGTCCTTCGAGTCTGACAGTTGGAGACAATTTCATATTTTTTTTTTTAATATCCATGTGTTTACGCCTTCTATCTTTTGCATACAGACCTTATCGTTCCAGTAAAGAGTAATGAGAAGAATTGCTACATCCAATTTCTATCTAATGGCATAACTCTCAATCCCAAAAACAATGTTTTTCACATCTCACAAAATTGTTCATTATTCACCTATCGTAGAATATATTTTCTACTCACTTTATTCTTCCGTTTATTCAATTGAGAGTAATCAGAAATCATTTGAAGTTTTGCGTAACTAATCTGTTCTTAATAGATAAATGCGGCCCAGAAAAATAGAGTATCCGCTACACATAACTGTCTGAAAGTATACCTAAACAATTGACGCAACAAAAAATGACCTCGTGAAGTTTTCCATTTTCATCCTGTACTTTTTTTCGTTATCAACAAACGTGTACAAGAATGAGAGAACATTCTCGGGTGAAAGTTTCTCCAGTGGTGGAAGCTTGGGTCCAAAAATATTTGATCTTCACTCGTACAAGATCTTATGGAATCTTTCGGAAGTTGGAAGACGTAAACAATTGAGAGAGCGATTGGAAAAAATCAACAGTCTGTCATTCCATTATGTGACGGTACCCTCAGTTGCGTAAATCTTCAAGGGTGTCTCTTGACACTTCGCATGTCACGTAACACGGGAAGTGATAGGAAGTGAGCCATATTTTCGTGCACTCTCCTGGTCTCCTGGTTGCATTCGCCGAAGGATGTTATGCTGAGTATTTTTTTCTTTCGTGAAATGTTTTTGCATACCGGCTCGGTCGCAATGAGAGGGAACTAGACTGCGAAATGAAATACTCATACTTTGAAAGTATCCGAAGTATCGAATGGAAGGTAGAAATCTATTGAAGAATCTTATATATATATATAACCTTCACAACTTATATATATATATATATATATAGAGCGAGAGAGAGAGAGAGAGAGCTCTGACGAAAAGTGCTTCGAGCACTAAGGACTCTTGAAAAGTGTTCCCCAGTCTGGAGCACTGAGCATTTGTTTTTCTGAAACGCTGGGGATTACTAAGCACTCTCAAAAAGTAATTGGATTTAGCAAGCACTAAGCACTTTTCAAAGGGTGAGACTGTTAGGCACTTAAGTTACTTTTTGAAAATAGAATTGCTGTAAAAAACAATTTGGCTCAAATAAAAAAATATTTTATTTTATTTTTGGGTTATAGCAATAAAAACATATTAACTATGTGAAACGTAAAGCTCTGCCTCCTATGATATATTATTTATGAGTGTGGCGTGTGGCATTTAATAAACTGGTGTTGGGGAATAAATACGACTCGCTCGCTAGTGCACTTCGAAATGAAAACTTTATTTATATAACATCGAATATTTGGAAGCTGTCTCCTCGAATTATCGAATTTTGACAAATCATGATGTTCGACCCCAAAAACCTCTACATACCAATTTTCATTGAAATCTGCTAATACATAAAAAATCTCGTCCGCCATAATAGATTTTGAATTTTGATAATAAAATCATAATCTGCGACCCCAATAACCTCCAGATAGTAATTTTTAATAGACTCAGACCAGCAATGATAGAACACACGTCAGCGATATCGGAACTGTCATCTTGAATTTCTAATTTTTTTTACAAAATAATGATCTCCGATACCAAAAACTCCCACATACCATTTATAAATAGAATCGAACCCTACATACACTAACAGCACATTAAATAAAAATTCATTAAAATCATTCGATTTTTTTTTCATGTGACCTAGTACGCGCCTGCATAGAGTTCAGCACGCCAAAATCTCAGTAAAACATAATTGACATTGCTGTCACTCTGATGACTGGTCTGGTCAGAAAGCCCTCCCAGTCACAGAGAGTCATACGTATATTATTTTTTTACCTATAACTATTCTGAATATTCCTCAGGCCCGGAATTTTCACCTCCGGTTATCTAGGAATAAATTAACCAGTGGTCAGAATATGCTTTCGCCTAACGTTTATTGATAAAGCAAAAGCACATTCTAACCATTGGTTGATTTATTCCTAGTTTAACCGGAGGTGAAAATACCGAGCCTTAATAGAATATCATCGTGTGTAGAAAGTCTATTCTGTAGTTTCTGCATTCAGAGAAAAATACTTGAATAGTAAACTCACTCCGCAATACAAGACATTAAAAACAATGCTTAAATCAACACTGTACTCTCCAGAATATGCATAATATAACGACACGGACGCGTTCATTTGTTCTTGGGGGTAACGCTGGCCCGCGTTTTCATGCTTGGAAAACATTCATGGATTCATAGGTTTCTGTCCGCGTTATGTGTTCTTGGTTCTCGAAAGTCCGATTTCACGACGTCTCGGCAAATTCACATTTGCCATCTTCAGGTGATGTCTCATTCATTCGATTATCGAGTTCGAGACAATCGACACTTCACTAACTTGTAGTATATTGTTATGAACCACTGCGCGACGCAAAGGAGGGTAATAATGTGTTTATCAGCCTATGTATGTAATTTTGTTGCTTTGTGGCGCTCTAGAGACCAAACGCGTAGGCCGATTATGATGATTCTTACGTCAATCGAATTGTCTTAATTTTGTGAGTGTTACTAAAGACATCACAGTAATCAAAATTCAATATGGCAATAACCAGACGCCATATTGTGACAAAATTCAATATGGCGACAACCAGCCCCAATATTGTGAAAAAGTTATAACGGCGTATAGTTTGGTACATCAGTAATTGGTTAATTGGCACGTTAGTTGGTTTATTTCGGTTTCGTTACATTTTTAATACACTATCCCTCAAATATTTTAATGGAAACTCAATTGAGTAAAGTCAAACTCAACTATAACGAACGGCTCAATGACTTTACCATCTCATTATCCTAACTAAAGAATGTAAATTAAAAAAAAATATTAAAAAATCATAAATTAGACTGCGTAAAAAGTTAACTTTAAAAAAGATGGAAACAAGATGACCAAAAAATTTTGACAAAACATTATGTTTTAATATTGAACTCAATACTGTAAACAATCTCACGCAGTCGGAAGCAATAACTTATCTTCATTGTTAAATCAAAGGAGATGCCTAAAAACTGCGTGACATTGTTTACAGTATTGAAACATAATTTTCTGACAATACTTCCTGGTCATCTTGTTACCAGCTTTTTATTACAAGCATTTATTTAGTTTCACCTGTCAAATTAAATTTGATCCACTTCCAGTTGCCCGATTAACATGAAATTTGGCAGGTGTTCATAGTTCCCGTGACAATGCATTATCGAATTTTTGAGAAAAAAAAACAAAAAAATAGCGGCTCTAAGATGGCGGACGAGATTTGTGTTTTTGCTCCGATTTGACTCAAAATTAGTATGTAGGGGTTTTGGGGTCAGAGATTATGAAATTCCTTTCAAAATTTACAAATTCAAGATGGCGGCTTCAAGATGGCGGACGAGATTTGTGTTTATGGTCCGATTCGACTCAAAATTAGTATGTGGGGGTTTTCGCGGTTGGTGATTATGAATTTTTTTCCAAAATTCACAAATTCAAGATGGCGGCTCTAAGATGGCGAACGAGTTTTGTAATTATGGACCGATTCTATTAAAAATTGGTATGTGGAGGTTTTCGGGGTCAAAGACTATGAATTTATTCTCAAAATCCATAAATTCAAGATGGCGGCTCCACATGGTTGTGATAATGGAACTTTTCTATTCAAAATTGGTATATCGGGGTTTTTGGGGTCAGAGATTATGAATTTAGTCGAAGATTATTGTTTTTTCGTCAGAATTCATGAGTTGAAGATGGCGTAGGAGTTAATCTTCAGATGGTCTCCTCATTGAAGAACTAGATAGCTCAGAACTTACGGAAAAAAGGCCTCATAATACTATGCATTAACAAAAATGCATAGATTAAGGTGTACTTACTAAAGAGCACAAAATAAAATAATTAATAAAAAACCTTTTCAAAGACAAGCTTTCATTCAAATGCGCTAGAAAGTTAAAAATAATAGCTTTGGATGTGCGACGTAGGTTATTCTGTGAGTTATAGATTCAAAAGCTTGTCGCGCAAAGTTTTCACTTCGAATTCAAAGCGACAAGCTTTTGAATCTATAACTCACAGAATAACCTACGTCGCACATCCGAAGCTATTATTTCTTACTTTTTAGCGCCTTTGAATGAAAGTTTGTTTTTAAAAATGTTTTTTATTAATTATTTTATTTAAAGTTAACTTTTTACGCAGTCGAGTTTTTCGATTTTTTTAATTCGCCTTTTTTATTTGTTTATATTTCATGCAATGTTTATCAATACGAAAAAAAGAGGAATCCATAGAATGTAGACGTTGACATTTTTAAAATGTATAAATATATAACAATCGGTGTGAAACGTATAAAATAAATTCAAGTCATCGCTGACAATGATTTAATTATTATTTGTTGAATTATTTGGTTTCAAAAAGCGACAAGCGCGACTTGTAATTATTACTTCAACAAGTTGCTACTTACCAACCCTTCATCGTCCAATTACATGAATTGGTACCTACTTTCATGAATACTTTGTAAAAATCAAATACTTCGACAAGTTCTTACTAACCAACTAATCACTGCCCAAACAAATCAATTGGTACCTACTTTTATGAACACTTCGCGCGAAAAGATTTTTGAAAGCAAATAATTCAACAAAAAATAATTAAATCGTTGTCAGCGATGACTTGAATTCATTTTATACGTTTTAGCACACGGATAAAATAAAAGCTTGTCTCTAAAAAGTTTTTTATTAGTTATTTTATTTATTTTTCCTTTTGAAATTGAAAAATGATTTGTTTGGGGCGAATTTTCGTTGTTATAAATTTTTGCCGGAATTCAATGAGGTGACGGATTTCATAAATGTCTAAAAATGAATAAATAAAAATGATTGAAAAAAAAATAAGGAAAGCATTTATACAAAAATTTTTTTTCAATTGTTTCAATTGTTTGACCTAGTAACAGATTCAAAAGCTTGCTGCGAA
Source organism: Gonioctena quinquepunctata (assembly GCA_018342105.1). Taxonomy (NCBI): domain Eukaryota; kingdom Metazoa; phylum Arthropoda; class Insecta; order Coleoptera; family Chrysomelidae; genus Gonioctena; species Gonioctena quinquepunctata. Next base: position 572,225 of record JAFIRS010000577.1, on the reverse strand, counting down.
TATAAAATAGGCATTCTTGCGTGGCAGGATTTTGAATCTGTTACTCACAGAATAATCTAGGTTTTAGTGATTTGAGTCAATTTTTTTTGAATTATTTTTATCAAAATGTTAGCACTTACAGAGACCATAAGAAAAATAATTTAGTGTCTGGGCAGAATTTGTTCAAAAGTTTTGTATGCTCTCTCCCCGGAACTTTTTTCGTACTGCAACCATACCAATGGAGTAACAGCTTGGAATTACTCTTGAAATTCAGTATTTTCATAGTAAACCAATAATATATTTTAGTGCTTTGTTGAATCTTGTTCTAATGCCTTGTCACCAAACTTTTTTTGGTATTACTATATCTATCGAGTAACAGCTTCAAACTACAACCAAGTTGAAGTTCAAACATTTTTCTCTTATAAAAAAACATCAGTGCCACGTCTATGCCTGTAGAAAATACTTGGTACAAGAGTCTCTATTTCTCAAAGTCTTATGCTATTCCTAATATATCCTATTAGGGAAGTATTCAGGGATAAACGAATAATCATCCAATAAACAATTATAATTATTTCATTCCATCTACCAATTTCTATAACCACAAAACTCATCGCTATATTCAAGCCGCTATCTTGAATTCCAACTCCAACTCCAAAAACCTTCACATATCAATTTTGAATAGAATCGAACAATCACAAAATTCGTCCGCCATATTGGAGCCGACTTCAGTTTTTCCTCTGGAAAACAATCAGTAAGGCATTGTCACCGGAATAATGAACACCTGCCAAATTTCACGTTAATCGGACAACTAGAAGTAGGTCAAAAATTCACTTGCAAACCATTTCGGATTTGATCACATTACAATCGAATATGGCGGACTTCCGGTGTTTCTGGAAATGCCAGTAACTTTGTTTTTTCAAATAGAACACCCTGTATATTTTCACATATTCAAGTTCAACATGTCAAAACAAGTCCAAACCTTATGTCAAATGTAATTTTTTTCAAACAATTGAAATTAAAATTGTTTTTTTTATTTTACCTCGTGAATAAATGAGATTTGGTCGAAGCTATTCACAATGAGTCGCAAATAACAGAAAAACTCATTTTTCTCTGAAAAATCATTTTTTGTGTCACTTACTGGTTAATCAACTCAGTCACATCACATTTTGATCAAAAATTCATTGTTTTCAAATGAAACCCCTATGGGCTACCTACCTGTCTCTCTAGAACATTAATTAAGGAAGAGAATGACATATCATTTTTGTATTTCAGTGCAGTAACACATTGTATAAATTCATAAATCTACAACTAGTTCATGAGTTTTCTGGCAGTTCGAATAATATTTCAACTTAGTAAGCTGTGGAAAACAACATTTCTGAATCTTGTAAATTAATAGTGTAAGTTTTACTTATGAGCACGATAATGGTGTTTTTTTTTTAATTTTTTTAGCGTTTAGCTTACAAGTTCAAAAATTATTCGAGCTGCAAGGAAACTCATGAACTGGAACAGGGGTATTTTCCCACAGCATTCAAAACGGCCTTGGTGACACCGATTTATAAAAGTGGAATCAAAACTGATGTCGCAAATTATAGGCCTATTACTTTGATAACATGTCTGGCCATAATACTGGAGAAGGTTATTCAGAAAAGGTTAAATAAATTCATCGAAAAATACAAGATAATGTCAAAATCTCAGTATGGATTCAGAAAAAACATGTCTGCACAAGATCCAATAAAAATATTGACTCAAAATATATATCAATGTTTAGATGAGTCTAGACCATCAATTGGTGTCTTCATAGATTTGAGAAAAGCTTTTGATACCGTGGACCACTCTATATTACTCAAAACTCTAGAAGATATGGGGATAAGAGGCATACCACATAACCTCTTCAGAAGCTATCCATTGAATAGGCGGCAAAGAGTGAAAATCGATGACAGTGTGAGTGATGAAGAAACTATTTCATGTGGTGTACCCCAAGGAACAGTCTTAGGACCAATGTTATTTAATATCTACCTCAATAATCTCTTCTTATTGAGTACCCACTCGAAAATTATCAGCTTTGCCGATGACACAGTCATATTCTGCGAAGACGATGACTGGTTCAATCTGAAACTCAAGTTAGAGTGCGACCTACGCGACATAAAGAAGTGGTTTGACTATAGATTACTATCAATAAATTTTGACAAAACGCACTACGTACCATTCAGTAGCTATAATGTATCATTGCCAGAATATGACATAGCAATATCCGACACGGCCGTCATCAAACCTGTCAAAAAAATCAAATACCTCGGCATTATCTAAATACCCATTTAAAATTCAGAAAAATAATCAGCATACTCGACCACAGACAAAAAATAATTTTGTACAAAAGTTTGGTAGAATCTCACTTGAACTATGGCATAATTGGTTGGGGAGGAGTCTCTAAAACACATCTACATTCACTTGAAGTCATTCAAAGACGTTTCTTAGGATGTATTCTGCAAAAAGGATACAACTATCCTAGCAACCTCCTCTACTCGGAAACTGAAATATTTGACCCAAGGCAACTATTCTCCATAAACATAACCGCAGTCCAATATAAACACAAACACGAATTGATCACCTACAGTCATAACTATAGCACCCGCCACAAAAAACGTATCGTAATACCAGTCATGCACAAGTCAGTCGGTCAAAGGAACTATTGTTACTTGGGCCCTAAACTTTTCAGCTGTCTACCTGAAACGCTAAAATGCGAGCCAAACCCTAGAAAATTTAAAAACAAACTCAAACTTTTCGTTCAGCATACTTCCCGTGCAGAAATACATGAGAAAATCGAAAACTAAATGCAAGGCTTGACTCTTTCTCATATACAATTGTCAAACACTGTCGAATATATATATATATATATATATATATATATGTATGTGTGTATGTGTGTGTGTATGTGTGTATTATGTGTGTATATATATATATATATATATATATATATATATATATATATATATATATATATATATATATATATATATATATATATATATATATATATATATATATATATGTGTATATATATGTATATATATCATTTTATAGATTTATTATCACTATTCAAGGTATTCAAAATCTTTTAATACCTTAGTTTTATCTTGTGACAGTTATATACCCTGATTTTTACACCATTTTCTTGTTGTCTGTATTACCAATCTTTTAATATTGTATACCTTCCATAGTTAATTATTTATATCTCTTATGAATGTATATTATTGCACAATCTTACTATTTTGTTAAACTACTGTATTCTTACACACAAGCAGGCATACCCTGCTTCGTAAGTATTTTCTTCTATTTATTCACCATTCGCCATTCCAAGAATGCAATTACACTGTGAAATTATAAATTATAAACTTGAGTGAATAAATTATTATTACTAGTTGTAGATTTTTGAATGTATACAATTTTTTACTGCACCGAAATACAAAAATGATATGTAATTTCTTTCCTTAATGAATGTTCTAGAGAGACAGGTTGGTGGCCCATAGGGGTTTCATTTGAAAAAAAAATATGTTTGATCAAAATGTGATGACTGAATTAATTCATCAATAAATGACACAAAAAATTTTGTTTCTTTGTTATGTGCGACTCATTGTGACTAGCCTCGACCAAATCTCATTTATCCACGAGAGGTAAAGTAGAAAAATTTTCATTTCAATTGTTTCAAAAAAACCACATTTGACAAAAGGTTTAGACTTATTTTGACCTATTGAACTTGAATATGTAAAAATATACAGGGTGTTCCATTTGAAAACACAAAGTCACTGGCATTTCCAGGAAAACCGGAAGTCCGCAATATTGGATTGTAATGTGATCAAATCCGAAATGGTTGCTTATATAACTGTACCGAATTTCAGAAAAATCCGTTCACGAATGCAGAAGTTACAGGGGTGGCCCGATATCCTGTGTCACCCGGTATATGAAATTAAATGAAAGCTTGTGAAAATATTTCATGGTGTTACTCGATGGGTCAGGTTTTCTGCAACCAGCGCAGTCATGAGAAATGATTTTTTCTGGGATGAATATTCGCCCCAAACGAATCATTTTGCAATTTCGAAGTAAAAAAAAAGGTGCCCGAGCTGGGGCCTGAACCCACGCTCGCTTTCGTGAACCAGCACCTAAGACCGCTCGACCACTCGAAAGTTAGTTTGTATTGAAAGTACTAACAATCAGTTGCTACATTTGTATGGTTGCTTTTTCCGAAAAAAGGCCATAAAAAACTTATGCAGGCAGTCAATATTTTTTCCATGTTTGCTGTGAGTATTAACATTTTAAAAACATTTCATTCTGTTACTCGATTGATCAGGTTTCTTGCAGTTCCTTCTTGAACTCTGAGTTAAGCAACTGCTGTGCAAAATTTGATGCTTCTAGACCCACCGGTTTGTCGGTGTTAGAGTTTGATTAAGTAGATTTCATCTTATTGTAAAGTTGATAATGTCGTACAGTACTATCAATGATTATAAAATAGTAATTTTTATATTCGGAATGTGATGACATTTGAAAAAACCCAGAAGATGAAATGATCCAACTCATTTATCCAAAGCCTCCTATCCCAACGGAACTCTGAATAGGATAACAGTTCACCTCTTTTTGTTCAACTGTTCCAGAGACACAAATTCCAGACAGAAAAGTATTTTTATTTGTTTTACTCCCCCACAATAGCTTTCATAGGAAGACTGTGTAAACATATCGTCACCCGTAGAGAAAGCTAGGAGCAGGAGGTCAGCATAGCGTAATATCAAATTCTCCGAGGACGTTTTTGTGAATCGTTCTCCCATTTTACACGAATTCCAGGAAACGAGACCAGTGCCTCGCTATGTATGCGAGAAATGTTTGGCAGTAAATTACACCCTTTATTTCACCCTTCTGGAATACGGGAATTTCATGTTATTTCCGACAGTGATATCGATTTATTCCATCAAAGTGAACTTGGAATTGCTTTGAGGACTGATATTATTGGTAACTGATAGGCCTTGTAATAAATTGGAGTTTTCACGATTCTATTACCCAACTGATCTTCACAAAGAAGTATATCAAAAAAATGCCCTATTCAGAATATATTGAAGAACGGGAAAACGTTCACCTTTCACACCGTGTGTTCACTTATTTTCAGATACTACCTAAGGTTAATATACAATAGGAGTGTTCATAAAAACTTTTTAACAAAAAATTAAACCGACGAAAAAATCAACTGAAAAGCAAAAAATAAAATAAACCTTCCTAGTCTAAATGATAATTGAGCTCCTAAACTAATGTAAGTAACTGATTTTGAGTCGGCGCCAAACAAACAATTATCGGAGATCATTATCTATGAAAGAAGTCATCAAAACGCAGCCGTGCATCTCGCTGCCATCATTTTACGCTTCACCTAATTCAATTGCTAGTTTGTTTGGCGCCGACTCAAAATCAGTTACTTACATTAGTTTAGAAGCTCAATTATCATTTAGACTAAGGAGGTTTATTTTATTTTTTGCTTTTCAGTTGATTTTTTCGTCGGTTTAATTTTTTGTTAAAAAGTTTTTATTTTTCAATTTTTTGTGGCTAAAATCTACCAATCACTACCTACTTGTTTTTTGATTACTTCCAAAATACTTACTTATCCACCTTACTTCAACTATTACCAGTTAAAAAATATGATTATCTACTTTTACTATTTGTTGTAATATAAATTATTTTCGTTGTTCTGGTTAGTTTATTTCATTACTTTGTATATCATTCCATCCTCTCATGAAATATACTGATTTTGACGGATGTGAAACAAGAATAATGTCAGTAGCGATTTGTCATTGTCAACTACGTATGTGTATGCCAATGTTCACTAGTGAAAAATCAATTGTTCCCTATTTTTTCACCCGTAAGGGTGGCTAATTCCTTCCGAAATCCAAATATAAGGTATACCCTATCTATTTAAAAAAGAATCATCCAAATCAAAGAACCCAGTACAAAGTTATGCCTGATAGAATCGGTTAACGGACCAGAATTCAGAGCGTGAGTGATCAATATTCTTCATTTCGCTACCCTTAGGGGTGAATTTCATCTTTTGAATTCAAATGGGACCAAATTTGAAGTACACCCTATCCACTGAAAAAAGAATTATCGAAATCGGACGCCTCAGTAAAAAGTTATGCGTGATCATACATAAAAAAATATAATGGAAAAAAAATATACGGGTTGAATAGAGAACCTCCTTCTTTTTGGTTTCGTCGGCTAAAAATGCGATGTATTGTGTTTCGGAATATGAGGAATATTACCGTGTCTAGGGAGATAATTGTATTAGTATCAGATGAGCCATTGTAATTTTTCACTTGTCATTTGAAAATGTAGATGGCAGGTGTGCTCGTGATCATTTTTCTTGTAATACGGATCTGCAGCTTCTATTATAACCTATTCCGGATGTTTGTCTGATGATCCGCGATTGCGGTACAAGGATTCTGAAAACGTTTTTTGCTTCACCCCTGTTCATGATATCCGATGATATATGTGAGTAGGCCATAGCGTAATCAATATTTAATAAGATAATAAGCCAAACAATGTTTCATTTGCTTGATGGCAAATTAGGCTTTGCTTGGTTTTGGACTAACACTGTCTATTTGGGAGTCCCAAGTGCGTTCATTATCTAAATGGAGTCATAGAAACGTTACTCCTTCTGTAGAGTAGAGAGTTCTCCTAAAATTGTGATCATCAGCATACATTGTTACATGGACATTTGTGATACATTGCGGTAGATTTTTTACATACAACACGAAGAGGAAAGGCCCACGTTCTGATCCTTGTGGGGAACCTCAATGTATATATGCATTAGATCTCACATTTTTGCGTATTACCATCATTTTTCGAATAGTCATTCATGACTTCACCCAATCAACAATATTCTGAGGAAATCCAAGCCATGATGATTTGATGGCCACAATTTTAGGACACTCCTTATAGAATATTCTCGAAAGGTCGCATAGGAAAGGAATCACCTACTTATTATTGTCATGTTGTCGATGAACATAATTGAGAAGATGTCCTGATGCTGTTCCAATAAAACTTCTTTGCCCTGCAACCATGCTGATTTTCACACAACAAATCATTCAGATTCAGATGTTGCATCAGTCTATTTGCTTCAATTTTTTCAGAGACCTTTGGCAGTGAGTTCTGGAGTAATATATGCCGGTGATTTCCAATGTGTCAGTTTTTATGGAGTGGCATGACAACAGCTGCTTTGAATTCATCGAGAAACGAGCTCTGCAAAAGTGATATTTATTGATAGAATATGAGAAATATAATGTCTATTATGTTACTTATAGTTATGACAAACTTTTCAAGAACATTATTGAAAAAGTCAAGGACGCGAAAGAATTCTGCAATATTTATGAAGAATTGCAGGAATATGACAAAACTCATTTCATTATTTTGTGACTCAGGCAAATATGAAAAAATAAACTGTTCTTTTCTCTCCAACTTCAAATTCTGCCGAAAATCTTATTGACCAATCAATATTCGGAGAGTGAGTAGCCAGCTTTCATGCGTTGTTATTTTATTATGACTTTGTGCTACTCATTTCAAAATTATAATCGGAAACGTTATATATCTTTCTAGTCATTTGGGCAAAAATGTACCATCTTCAGGACCCAACTGATCTCTACGAGCTGTACTCTTCAATTTATAGTGTATAGCCAAAAGAACTCGTTGAAGGATCCGTTATTGCCATATCTCCGTTCTGATTGGGACAGTCAATTTGAATACAGCAAAAAAGTATCGGGGAGGTAGGGAAGTATTGGGCAGTCGGGAGGTTCAAGCACATCCTCATTACTCGAACTGTATTGTAGGATTTTCAAAATTTATACCATGGTTGTTTAGTTTAGTTCAGTTTAGTCACTGGCAACACCACTCAACCTGATTTAATCTGTATTTTCGTACAGTTGTCAGAGTCACAGACGGTTGACGGTTTTACGCGTGCCAAATTGGTAATTTTGATGTGATTTCGGAGTCATTATCAAAGAAGACTACGAGAAAGTGTAAGTTTCTTTGTTTACATATAATTGTTTGTTTATTTAAGTTTATAATAACCTGTAAATCATGGTAAAACATTTCACAAAAAAAATTATATAGAAGTTGAATTGAAAAATGAGTGTATATGGAGCATTGGGCATTGATTTTGAATGGAGCATTGGCCATGCCCAAACCTCCCTATAAACCCATTTTTCGAAATGCTCTTCACTAAATTATTTTCTGTGAAATTTTTTACCGCTATTAACGAAAACATCAGACAAAGATAGCAGAGCAAATCTCCGGAAATACCCGAACACCACAATTGAATAAATGTGTTGATGATTTATTTGGAAGATGGGAGGAATTCAACTTTTTGAATCGAAAAATGAGTGATATAATTTTCAAAAAATAATTTTTTCTAGAAAACTTTGTTCTAGCATAAACATATTTGGAAATTTTTTTTCTTATTGCAATACCATCATTTCGTGAAGAAATTATCAACTTCCCTTGGGATACAGGGGAAATTTCCCAACCTTAATTTTCAAAAATCCATTTATCATTGGAAATTTAATTTTTTTTTTGGAAAAAGGTTCCCTTGGGATTCAGGGGCGAATTTTTCCCTTAATTTAAAAAAAAAATATATTTTTTCCAGCACAAACAGATTTTGATAAGATGTTTCTTATTGCCATACCATCATTTCGTGGGAAAAATGGCCGACTTCCCTTGGGATCGAAGGATATAATTTTCAACACTTAATTTTTAATCACTTAATTTTATCATGGAAAATTTGGGTCTATCATAAACAGATTTTGGCAAGATATTTTTTATTGCAATGCCATAATTTCGTGAAAAAATGGCCGACTTTCCTCGAGATCCAGGGATAGAATTTTCAACCCTTAATTTTCAAAAATTAATTTCTCATGAAAAACTTGGTTCTAGCATGAATAGATTTTGGCAAAATGTTTCTTATTGCGATACCATCATTTTGTGAAAAAATGGTCGACATCCCGTAGGATCCAAGGGTAGAAATTCCTATCCTTAATTTTAAAAAATTCTGGTTCTGGTTTGATTTCTAGAGCGCCACGAAGGAACAAACAAACAAACAACATGATGAACACATTACCCTCCTTTGCAGCGCACAGTTGGGTAAAAATACCAGATAATTGGACCAAAAATAAAATAACATCAGGAAACTGGGTGGGAGGTTTTCTCAAACGGCAATCACATCTATCGATCCGGACACCAGAAGCTACAAGTTTATCACGAGCTACAAGCTTTAACAGAAGAAATGTGGAAGATTTTTTTGAAAACCTAAAACAGTGTATGGATAGTATCAGTTTGGTCCCGAAGCGATTTACTTAATTGATAAATCAGTATTGACAACTGCAGCGAACTCAAAAAGTAATTGGTTCTGAAGGAACCAAACATTCACATTCACATTCACAACATTCACAAAAAATAACTTCATTTTTATCGTGGATTTTTCAATTCACAGAAAAATCTTTCTATCAATATTCAATTGAGAATGTTTCCCTTTTCAACAGAACCAAACAAGTTGGACAAGCAACATCTGCAGAAAGAGGCTCGCTTGACACATTGTGTTGTGGAATAAATGCTATAGGGAACTCAATACCCCCTACTTCATATTTCCAAGGGTGAACTTCAAACCATTCATGCTCCATGTTGCTCCTATTGGATCGGATGAATCAAAACATCCTTCAGGATGGATGACATCAACAAACTTCGTGAAATATATGCATCATTTCGCAAAATACCCTAAACCAACACCTTCCTCAGCAGTTCTTCTGAGTTTCATATTTCTATGGAAGTTCTTGATTTCTGAAGAAAAACCTGTCATTATTTTATTGACTTTTCCACCGTACTGCAACTTTAGATCTGACTGGATGGTGAGCAATACAGATGAAACAGTTACGATTTATGATATTCCCAAACTAGCAGCGCTTGCTATTCCACAAGTAATCAAGCAATTGGATATTCGAAGGGAATTCGAAAAATCTGCTATATGGCCTTCCAACTCGGATATTTGCTGAGATGAAGATTCTCTTTGCTCTTCTGTAGAGCCTGATACAGAGAATGTTCCTACAGAACCACCAACAACAAACCAAGTCCCCGCGAAACGAAGTCAGAGTCAAATGCATCCTACAAGTTCAAACAACAAGGCAGCCTCTGGGCCCTTTCAATTTGAATCTCCGAAACGAAACCCAATAGAAGAAGCTAAAATAATTACTCCTGAATCAGTGAGATCTTATCCAAAGGCTGGACCTAGAAAACTGATCGGTGTGAAACGGAGAAACGCAAAACAAGAATATTGACAGAGAAGAGACTAATAGAAATGGCAGGAGAAGGAAAACGAAGAAAAAATAAGGTTGAAGAAGACAAAAAAAATCAAAATGATAAAAAAATACAGGAAAGAAAAAAATACCTCAATTTGCTGAAGAATTGAGGTACAGGCTAGGGGGGAAAAACGAGCAGCGACAATGAAATAGAAAACGTTCTTCTTCTGATCCCTTGTTGAATCTTCGAAAGAAGAAGAGTTTGATGAAGATGATGTTATTGTCTTAGATAAAAATTTCGTCAATGATTTTGTACTTGTCAAATATGACACCAAAAAGACTGTTTATCATTATGTTGGACGAATTGAAGAAATGAGTCAATCCATGGCGACTGTCTAATTCATGCGTTTGAGTAAGATACGAAATATATTTATGTACCCCGACAATGATGACATAGCAAGTGTTCCATTGGATGGCATTAAGACCAAATTGCTGAAACCAACAATATCCACCAAAACCAAACGTGGCAGTTTGAAATATACGTTTCACAAGCCCATTTGGGTCAAAACGAACCCACTGGAAATATTTTTTTTTTTTAATTTTTTTGTATAATAGGGCGTATTCAATACAGTGCCCAAGCCCCCGACAGGGGTGCTCGAAACACCCTACCACAAGGAGATTTAGGCACTTTTGACAGGGTTAAGAAGATCTCTTGTAACTTTTAGACTGAGTACAGTTGGAAGACGTTTCTTTGCAATAATTTGAGTCAAATGTAGGTTCTACCGATATAATAAATGATAATTTGATTCTGTGAAAAATAGACGTTTTATTGCCAATGTAAAAAATTGCCCATGCTTCCTTACCTCATTACATATACACGGTGTCCCTGGACTTCCTCTTTTTCTCTCGGGGATGTATAGATGAGGTCAAAATATCACCAGTACTTCATATAACTTTTGTTCGTAAAAGACTTTGTTACCAAGTTACGGGCCCTCAAAGTTACAAAATGAAAAATGTTTTTCTTTGATAACTTTCAAAGTGAATGTTCAAAATCATCTGAATTCTGGTGATTCACTGAACAAATGAATTCCTTCGATGAGCTTTCATGCAGGAGTGAGTTGTTCTGCTACAAAGTCAGGAACGGACTACCCCCGATGGTCCACACCCCAAAACTTTGGAATGACAGATAATTTTTCAATAGTTTTCAACAAAATAAGGTTACGTAGACAATTTTCTGAATGAAAGTACCCGTGTGGAAAGTCGATCAGAGCAACGATTCTCAATAAAAATGCAGTTCTACTCGACGACATCAAACCCGATCGTCCACCATTATTTGAAATGAAAAATTTTCATAGTAGAAATACTAATGCTAACGTTAATTCAACAACATTTATAACAGGGATAATACATAAAATGATGTCGTGAATAAAAAGTACAGTACCTAGTTGAAAGTTTCATTCACAATGTAGATATTTTTTCAGATGGAATATCAAGTTATGTAGATTCGTGGTGTTTTTGAACTAACAAGCTACTCCACTATGAAATATCGAATTCAGTCCATATTTTGTATGTACGCGTGGCATAGGCACGTTTCGTGTTGTGTTATCTGAATCTCATGAAACTCAACATTTGGATGTTGCAAATTCGTATTCACAGCTTGAATGTTGTTTTACTGATAAGTATAATTTCATGGGAGAAAATCTTCAACCCGAAGATAAATTTAGCTGAAAAAACGCACATCGGAAGACATAACTAATAAAAAGCAAACGAATAAACTACAAAAACGGCTGCACATGGAAAGGTGAAAAATATCCAGTGAATAAATTAATGTTCCATTTCTCCCACAGATGTTGACAAAAACACCTTGTAGAAAGAAATAAAATTAGTGTGAATGAAAAATGACAACTGGAATGCGATTTTGTTTTGTTGAGTGATGCGTTGTCATTGTATTGTAAATATTCTAATAGGACAGTTTGAAGTGTTTTGATATGGCCGAACAGTTTACATTCAACGAATATGCAGATATGCATGCATTGTATGGACGAGCATTTGGTAATGCTGCAGAAGCCCGTCGTCTGTATGCCGAGCATTTTCACATTCGAACGTTACCGGCAAGAGAAACATTCGAGCGTGTCGATCGCAGCTTGAGGGAGACAGGTATGTCTAATGGATAATTAATTGGAGCCTGTTATTTTATTTCGATATTATTGTAGGTTCATTTTGCCAAAACGAGGTGGTGAGGGCGCTCCTAGGGCTGTGCGTACCGTTGTATTAGAGAAAAATATTTTGGAAGCTGATGATCCTTCAATGAACATCATAAACCCCATATCACATCCAGAAGGGACATGCCATGACACCTGGAGATTTTCCAGCACGACTGGAATATGCCAATTGGTTCCTGGATGAGCAAAGAGAGGATATGACTTTTATTACTCGAATTTTATACACTGATGAAGCAGGTTTCAGTAGAGATGGAGTAATCAACTCTCATAATCCCCACATATGGGCCGGATAAAATCCCCATGGGATATTGCAAACCAAACACCAATGGAAATTCAACGTGAATGTTTGGGCTGGTATCATAGGAAAACATCTTATAGGACCATTCGTTCTACATGACCGATTGAATGGAGAACGTTATTGGGAGTTCATTCAGAATGATTTGAATGGACTTTTGGAACACATTGCAAACCCGAAGAGATATGTTGTTTATGCACAATGGCGCTCCTCCTCATTTAAGTTTGATTGTGCGGGACCAACTGAACCAGATTTTCCCCAATAGATGGATTGGTAGAGGTGGGCCATATTCATGGCCACGGCGGTCTCCGGATTCAAATCCATTGGATTTCTTTCTGTGGGGGCATCTAAGAAGCCTCGTTTACGCTACACCTATCCACACCAGATATGCCTTGTTGAATAGAATTACATTACATTGTGAAGCCATACGAAACGACCCTGACATGCTATTTCAAGTGCAAAGAGGGTGTTTGCGCCGACTAAGAAAATGTATTGAGAGAGACGGGGGTCATATCGAGCAGTTTTTGTAGCGGATTTTGCATTTCTGTTTGCTCTTGAGGCTTGCGATTGATCATTTACACCATGAGTTTTGTAAGGTGAACGTGTTTGCATGATAAAAATCCGTTATGAACATTGTACCTTTCATTTCTCTTTTCATTACAAATCAATCTTCTCGAATAATGGTAGACATCTCAGGTTGGATGTCGTCGAACGAAAATGCATTTTTATCAAAAATCGTTGCTCCAATCGATTTTCCACACGAGTACTTTTATTCAGGAAATTGTCGAGGTTACCTTGTTTTGTTAAAACATATTGACAAATCCCAGTCATTTCAAAGTTTTGGGGTGTGGACCATCGCGGGTAGTCCGTTCCTGACTTTATAGCAAAACAACCGACTCCTGCATGAAAGTTCATCGAAGAAATTCATTTGTTTAGTCAATCATCAAAATTTAGATGATTTTGAATATTCACTTTGGAAGTTATTAAAGAAAACATTTTTCATTTCGTACATTTGAGGGCCCGTAACTTGGTAACGAAGGCTTTTATGAACAAAAGTTATATGAAGCACTGGTGATATTTTGACCCCATCTATACATTCCCGAGAGGAAAAGAGGAAGTCCAGGGACACCCTGTATTTTGTATTCGATTATGATTTCCTATTTTGGCTTTCGTATCCTAGTTTGGTAATCATATATTTTGTATTCGATTATGATTTTCTATCATTAAGGATTGACCTATACTTAGTCATAACTTGAAAACTGTAATCCATATATTTGTCCTGTAATTGGGAGTACTCCTGTTAGACAATAAACCAATAATTTTTTTGCCTCTCCTACTATGGAATTGTTCAAACTCTATCCTTATGGATTCGACTTGAGAAGGAACCCACGTGAATGAGTTGAAAAATTGCGTTGTAAAAAGTTTACAACAAAAGATCTCTATAGGCATGCAGGCATCTCAAATAGCCATTGTTTTAATGAAATGCTTTACTACATCTAGTAATGGTGAACTCAACACAAACATCACCCATCATGACACTAGATCATCGAAGAGTAAAAAATAGCCTTATCAAAAACAATTTGGAAAAGTTATTTTTTTCTAGAGGTAGTTGTTATATGTTATATTTTGTTGAACACTTTGTATTTTCGAATATCAGTTACCAAGCGATTATGATGTACAAGAGAGTCAATAAAAAGATTTCACGTATTACTCAGTTAGTTGAAAAAGCTACTAAAGAAATACCTTCAAGGTCAATCCTAGTTTAGGCTATCTAAATTACAAAGCGTAAAACATGGTGTCAGTTTGTCCTGGAAGGAGGTAACGGAAAACTAAGAGAAGGTGGGAAAAGTTAAGTGAAAAAGTAAGTGACAGACTTGACAGGAGAAATGACAAGTGTTGAAGATAAATTAAAAGAGTTAGAAGACAAGCTGAACATTTATGAAATGAGCCAGATTTGTGTTGAAAATACGAACTCCTCTACCGAAGCCAATTTCATTATCGGAAGGAGATGTGTCGGAAAAATTCAAACTATTCAGACGTTCCTGGGAGAGCTAGTGGATTGGAAAAAATATCAGATAAAGGAAAAATCGCGATTCTTTTGACTGCACTTGGTGAAGAGATATTCAAAAGAGATAATAATTTCACCATATCAGATGCAGAAAAGACTCAATGTTCCACACTACTTGAAGCAATAGGAAGAAATCTATCTCCAGAAATCAATAAGAAATATGAACGAGCCATATTCAATATGGCCATGCAGAATGATGATGAAAGCTATTCAGACTATTTTAATCGATTGAAGTCGTTGATAAAGAATTGACAATATGGTACCTTGGAAGAAGATTTATTGCTAGACAAAATTATATATTCTATCAAAGATATTAGACTAAGAGAAAATCTTTGGCTTGATAAAAAAATCACTTTGAGTCAAGATATCGATAAATGTAAAGCAAAAGAGCTTTCCGAGAAGCAATTGAATACTTTGAAGAATGAGAAAATCGCTCGAAGTTCGACAGATAAAGTTCAATACAAAGAGAGGCCATGCAGCAGCAGAAACTACGCAAGTGGAAAATGTGAAATGAAATATAAAGAAAAAAAGCTAGAAGAATGCAACTACTTTGGATATAAGCATAAGGAGCACATGAATTGTCCAGCAAAAGGGGCAACGTGCAAATTCTGCCACAGAAAGGATCATTTTGCTAAGGTGTGCAGAAGAAAACTCACCCGAATGAAAAATTTGAAGCATATTCACGGTAGTTCTAATGACGAAAGTGATTATTCCGACAACTGTGAAGAAATAATCCTGAGTATAAGTGCTGAACACAGAAAAGAAGTGAACGCAGAACTCACATTCATTGTCAAAGGTGACACTTGCAAAGTGAACTGTCAGTTGTATACAGGGGCGACGTATAATGTTATGGGTTACGAAGAGATATATTCAATAACACCAAAGCTGATAAAATCTACATCTAAACCCAATTGTTTCGGTGGGCAGATCATACACCCAGTAGGTCAGAAAATTTTGAAATGTTCACGGGGTGGAACAGAATACAAATTGATGTTCGAAGTTGTTGAACAGCACCGCCCTTGATATCAACAAATGCATGCGAAAAATTAGGATTGATCAAGGTATGCAAGCAGATATCAAGAAAAGATGTGAGAAATATAGAAGCTGAGGCTATCATAAGCGATTTCAATAATGTTTTCGAAGGAATAGGAAAGTTTGAGGAAATATTTTCTTAGAAATAGATGAAAAAATAATACCAACAATACAGCAGCCAAGGCGAGCACCTGTAGCAATGAAAGAAGAATTAAAAAACATGCTAAAAGAACTCGAGGAATATGAGATTATTGTAAAAGAAGAAGGACACGCTGATTGGACGAGCAACATTGTTTCAGTAAAAAAAAACAACGAAAAATTACGTCTATGCATAGATCCATCGAAATTCAATCAAGACTTGATGAGTAATAAGTATCAAATTCCTACATTGGAACAGATGATGCCAGAACTAGCAAATGCCAGGTATTTACCACACTAGATGTCAAAAATGGCTTCTGGTATATTGAGCTAGCTGGAAAGTCGAGTAAAATGACAACTCTTTGGACTCCTCAAGGTAGATATCGTTGGTTACGACTACCATTTGGATTAGCTCCAGCTATGGAAATTTTCCAGATGAAACTACACCAGATCGTTCATGGATTGAAGGGGGTGATTTCAATAGCAGATGACTTGATTGTTTATAGAAGTGGCCAGACAGATGAAAAAGCTTTGATTGATCATAAGAAAAATCTTAAGAGTTTACTAGAATGCTTACAGAGAAAAATGTAAGACTGAATAGAGTCACATTTTTTGTCATAATTTAACAAATGAGGGGGTGAAACCTGATATAAGAAAGGTTGATGCTATTAAAAACATGGAAACTCCAAAAACAAAGGTTGATGTCATGAAATTCATGGGAATGGTAACGTACTTTAGCAAGCAAATATATTCCAAATTTAGCTCATGTAGCAGAACCTCTACGAAAACTCACTCACATTGGAATTTTTATTTGGGAACGAAAACATGAAAAATAATTTAGTAATATCAAGGAACTGATCCAGAAAGAAACCATTCTGAGATATTTCTATGTAAAAAAACCATCAACCATTCAAACAGATTCGTGATCTTTTGCTATAGGATGCACCTTGATGCAAGAAAATGAACCTATACCATATGCATTAAAAATGCTCACAACTTCTCAAACAAGATATTGCCAACTTGAAAAAGAAATGCTTGCAATTGTTTATGTCTGCAAAAAATTTCATCAGTATATTTCTGGAAAAACTAATGTTGTTATACAGACTGATCATAAGCCCAATATAAATATTCTAAAAGAACCACTGACAGAAGCCCCAAAGAGATTGCAAACTATGATCTTACAACTGCGGAAATATAACCTGGAAGTGAAATATATCAAAGGCACGGAAATGTATATTGCTGACCTGTTATAGAGACTACCAGGTGATAACTACGATGGAAAATATGAAATATACGAAATCCATACTCCATATTCCAAGATATAGAACATATTGATTCTTTAGAAAAGAAGCCAATATCGGACAAGACCTTCGAATATATTCGGGAAGAAACAAAAAAAGATGAGAACCTGAACAAATTGTTTGAAATAATTTATAATGGATGGCCTGAAAAACTATCAGAAACTATCACGCAACATGGCATTATATTTCGCAAGGATCGTATTGTTATTCCACCATCATTACGAAAGAAAATTTTGGATAAACTGCACTACAGCCACTTAGGAATGGAATACACTATCAACCTAGCAAAAGAACGAGTATTTTGGCCTTCAATCACCACACAAATTAAAGGAGAAGTTCAAAATTGTGAAATTTGTTTGAAATATTCCAGATGTCAATAGAATATTTCTATGAAATCACATGTGATTCCAGAAAAACCATTCGAAATCATAAGTATGGATGTAGTTGAAGTAAGGATAAAAGGAAAGCCAAGAAAATTTTCAATCTTAGTAGACCACTATTCAGATTTTTTTGAAATGAAAGAACTAAAGGATTCATCTGCAAAAACAACAATTTTGATGTGTAAAAAAATATTCAGTAGATGTGGAATCCCAAAACTTCAGAATTTGTGATTTCCCGAAAAGATTGGAACTTCAAACATGTGACATCAACTCCAAACCATTCTCAAGGTAGTGGTAAAGCAGAATCAGCTGTTAAAATTGCGAAAAGTCTTATAATGAAAAGCATCGAAAGCAAGAACGATTTTTATGAAATGCCTCTGTTCGAAAGGAATACACCGAATAAAATGGGTTCAAGTCCTGCAAATAGGTTGTTTGCTAGGAATTTGAGGTGCACCATACCAATCAAGGAGAATAAACTCATTCCAAAGATTGTTCCAGCAGTTTCCAAAACAATTGAAAAACAAAGGCAGAAAACAAAAAATTACTATGACAGGACTACAAGATCACTACCAAGTCCAAACATCGGAGATGGAATGTTATTCAGAAGAAAGAAAGACGACAAATTCTGGAGTACGGGAAGTATAAAACAAAAAATAAATCCAAGATCTTTCATAATAGACAATGAAAGCGGTGAACTGAGAAGAAATATAACAGATATCAAACCAATGACAAATAAAGTAGAAACACCAGAAAATAATATAGTCGAGGAGAGAGAAATATTTCACGAGGCCTAGAAGAGAAACAAGACTACCTAAGACATTTTTAGATTTTGAAATGATGATTTTTATTTAAAGTATAGGGGATGTTATATGTTATAATTTGTTGAACACTTTGTATTTTCGAATATCAGTTACCACCGATTATGATGTACAAGAGAGTCAATGAATAGATTTCACGTATTACTCCGTTAGTTAAAAAAAATACTAAAGAAATACCTTCAAGGTCAATCTCAGCTCAGGCTACCTAAATTACAAAGCGTTAAACAGTAGTGAAATGTTCAACATCATTCCAAGTGAAATAAAACACGTTATTTCAAAAAAATCAGTAATGAAAGAAGAAAATACATGGTTTCTACAAAATTATCCAAATCCTTTTTATCATTGACACGAAAAAATGTCCGTGATAAATAGGTACGGGTCGCATATTTTGTGTTTTTATTTTGTTTTTTATACAATTAAATAAATGTTTTCCGTTCATTGTTCCGTTCGTTATATAGCACGGAGAAAAATATCAAAACACGGAGCCTAAAATACTCGTAATAATTGTTGGAAGCGATAGTCAAGTTATCCAGATATAAGTACAGTGCTTTCTTCCTTTATATTTAATTAATATTGTTATAAACTTTGAATCAGATGAATTATTATCCTGATTTCGTTCAACTTCTAAATAAATATCATTAAATTCTATTCTACCTTACTCAAAGCAATTTGGGTAGCCTGTCGGCACAATTGTTTTAAATTCTAATTGAAATTGCTCAATTTCTCCAAATTCGTGGAGGTTTATAGGACATTTCTTTATCCCACCTCGCGAAGTTAAACTCGACAGGATCTGTGTCCCCTGTTGAATTAAATTGCTCGATGAGAAATTATTTATATTTATATCGTACAGAAAACAATGGACTCAATCTCCTGAAGTGATTTTTCCCAATCACCTACCGTCGTCCCAATCACTTTCCATCACATCCAAGATTCTAACTTGAAGTTCTGCTTATATGATGTTTCAGCTCTTTCCAGAGGGTGTTTTCCTGAATTTATAAACTATTCGTAATTATAATTTTTTGGTGGACTGAAACATTGAAAAAATATTTTGTGAACATTGGTTTCACGCCAATGAGATGGCATTCACAAAAAAGTCTCCCAGACGTCACTACGTTTTGTGAATATATCATGCTGAGAAACTGAGCTTTTTACAGCTTTTGCTTTATTCATAAGCTGAAACAGTTGCATGCAAATTTATAATTTCAAAGCATGAAATAGACTGCATTCAGCTGAATTGAACCCGTGTTCTGCTGTCTAGGATCCACTGGAAGTATGTTGTCCTCATTTCCAAATTGCTGTTTGTTATCCGTGAAATGGGAGTTCTTAAAGAAATGAGTTATTGCTAGACTATAATACAATGACGAGAAATCGAACTTTTGTCTGGGCATGTTTCATGTGCAATGACTACATACTGAAAATCATGGAAATTGATTTTGTATTAATGGAAAATAATACCAGACACGGGAAATTCAGTATTTGGAAGCATATTGTGATTTTTCAGAGTGACAGTGCGGTGAAGATTAGAGGAATGGAATAAATGAATTGAAATCAACTGATTACTTCATTTATTGAAGTGATATTAAATGAATGATGGGAATACGTTACAAAATACCTACTCCAATTCGGTTCTCCTTTCAGTTTTGTAATTCATTCAACTCTGGACCCATAAACTAATACAAAATTTAACTTTTTATACTTAATCATTGAATCTCAACATAATTGAACCTAAGTGTTTTTTGTTCTAAACTTAATACAAGGCAATTTTTTCAACACATTCTCGTAGGCTCCTGCCAAATCCATAAGATAATAGAGTAGGGAAAATAGGGGAGCATTGGGCAATTTTTAACATAAGTGGCAATAAAACCTATTTTTTTACAGAATCAAATTATTATTTATTATATCAATATCACATACATTTGACTGAGATTATTGCAAAAAATCTGCCAACTGTAATCAGTTGAGATTTAATGATTATTGAGAGTTAAATTCTGTATTAGTTTTTGGGCCCAGAGTTGAATATATATTGTTATGTCAGGAAATAGTTCTAAAATAATGAAAATGATAATTCATTATTATTATTAGGTATTTAATTTATCCTGGTTCATGCTATGTTTGTTTTGCAATTTTTCTATATTTTTGACTGTTCTAGAATCTAATAACATGTTCTAGTCAATGCATTTG
Organism: Gonioctena quinquepunctata; assembly: GCA_018342105.1. NCBI lineage: Eukaryota > Metazoa > Arthropoda > Insecta > Coleoptera > Chrysomelidae > Gonioctena > Gonioctena quinquepunctata. The sequence goes on along the minus strand of JAFIRS010000577.1, from coordinate 551,501 downwards.
TATCAAAAAGTCAGTCCTGAAGTATCTCTATTGTCGTAAGTATGTGACCAACAATACATTAAATTTGCACAAACAATAAAAATAATATGGAAATTTAAATTAATAAAAAAACTTTGGATCTCAAGTAGATAAAATGGTATACAAGTTGGAACATCCTGTATGGTAAATCATATCAGGAGGAAACCCAACAGCGAGATGTCAGAAACAATGTGATGAAAATAATGAAATATAAAAATTATGAAAACAGGAAAATGTCAAATATGAATTTTATCCAAATTTGTACATAGATTATAAGGTTTAGAATCAGATATTGTAAATAGAATCATCAGAATAAGTTAGAATAACAAAAAATCACACAGAAAGTGGCAGTAAATTTTAAAATTTGTGAAAATAAACAAAAGGTGTGTGTTGCCAAGAGGAAATGTAACAAGCTTGGTGGAGATGAAAAATTGATGCCAAAACGAAACCACGTACCAATTTTGAAAGAAAAATTATAATGAATTACAAGAGAAAAACAAGCAAACCTATCCAAAAACGTGATATAACTAATTCAGATACCAATGGGAGAATAAACAAATAAGCAAAATCCACTCACCCTATTGACAGAACAAAAATCCAGTCCATGCCATTTCCAGAAACAATGGGTTTGTTTTTGCAGTGTAGCTGTATTTTCCAGTGAGCACGAACACGTCTGAGGGGCAGATGAACAACACAAAGGAAGAATAACAAGGTATTTCATGAGCAGAACTAACTGAAGTGCAACGTATCAGGTCCAGAAACTCATATTGGTTATCTGATCACTTGTGTCCTTTCTTTTGAAAATTCAATGATTTGTCGATGCTCACTGACTTTTTCATTCGAACTTTCATTTAACTAGTATTTATCACACATCAACAAGTTTCACCATTTCATATTACTGTTTTTAGTTAGATGAGTTGGATTTCGCAGAGTAGGTCAATTTTAAGGATTTTTTTCAATAAAAACAACTATTTGAAGATTTTTCTGCATCCTTTGTTTATCTATTGAACATCTAACCATAATATTCCCACAAAATAGCACATTGACATTAAGCAGCGCGCCAAGTTGGCTCTACTGAACCTGCATGAGAATAGAGATGACTCATACTTCATAGACGTACCGACTGAGCTGTGATAAGGTAAAAAGAGTGTTGAAAAAGGGTAAGACAAAATAGCCGGAGTTCTATTTCTGTTATGATAGGTATCCATTTTTAAAATTATCAAATAAATTAAAAAAAATCTGAAACAAATGTATCATAATATAAATATAAATATGAAGCCTATCACATCAATATATATATATATATATATATATATATATATATATATATATATATATATATATATATATATATATGAAATGCACAAAATTATAGAGATAACACCTGTAATCTGTGTGGTGAAGCTTAGACCTGTTGACGTGGGATAGATCACCAACAGATGTCAGTATAGGTCAACCCACGGAACCAATAGTGGTACTCCTCGTGCGTTCAGAGTAACGCAAAACAAATAACGAGAGAAAGAGAAATTTATCTTTCTCTCGTTATTTGTTTTGGGTTACTCTGAACGCACGAGGAGTACGACTTTTGGTGTCATGGGTTGGCCTATACTGACATCTCTTGGTGACCTATTAATGTGCACGAAATTTCGTGTCATCAAAATCCCACGTCAACAGGTTTAAGCTACAACACATAGATTATAGGTGTCATTCCTATAATTTTGTGCATTTCACATTTTCGTACTTGCCGGTAGGTATTAGCACTATGAGATAAGTGAAACGAATTCGAGAAAGACCACAAGCCGTCCTGATGATTGAGAAACCATGAAACAGCTGTAGGCGGATGGAGGCTTTCTTGGTAGCTTATCTCCAGCTTCTGACCAAGAAAGCTCTGAAAATACATTCAGCTGTTTGGAAAATGGACAGTAACTCATGTTCCGGGTGAACAATGAATATAGTGCGTCGTTGTCAGTACAAAGTTGCTTATGAAGGCAACTGTAGTCTCAAGAACATCCAGTAAAATTATTATTTCTATGGATCTGGTGTGCACTACATTATTCTTTTGTTTTCCTTATACAGTGACCGGCAGAAAGTACGCATCATATGGGATATTCTTTTATCAATGAATTTTGACAGATACGTGCAATCGCATCTGCATCAAAAAAACCCTAGAAGACGTTGTATAGTGCCGTTCGTCTTTTCGTGTTGGCATAAAATTTGAAAATTTCAAAAATGATGTCTTAAAACACACTTACTCGAAAAAATATCGAGATATGTTATTTTGAAAAAATGTTCAGAATGACATTTCATAGCTATGTAGATGTTTTGAAAAAAATCTAAGTTTCAAAAATAAAAATAAATTTTATGACATAAAAAAAATCAATTTGGAAAAATTCATTTCTGACAAAAATACTCAATAGTAAAGCCAACAGTTATACTTTTGAATGAAATTTTGTGAAGGTTCGCAAGTTATTTCTATTTTGTTCTGAGAAAATCTGAAATTTGGTAATTTGTCATGTGTTCAGCTGCTTCATAAGAGGCCACTAAAATATCTCCAGGACATTATAATCCCAAAACTATTTATTATCGGTAATGGACCATGTATCTTCTAAACAATTTATTTCGAATTTTTCATTAGAACAAAACATTTATTCAATTTTTGACATAACAAGAACTTTTTATCTTTTTATTTTCAAACAATTCAAAATAAAACTAGAAACTGAAATAATTATGAACCAAACAATTTCATACATACTCGAAACTTTGTAGTTTTCCATTACTCAACATGTCCACCCTGACGTTCAATACATGTAGTTGTTCGGGATTTCATTTCTCTGGACACATTTCGCAGGATTTGTGGTGTAATGTTATTAATACATTGTCGTATTACTTCTTCTGAATGGTCGATATTATGAAATGGCCGATGTTTATGAACCTCACTTTTGAGGAACCCCTATAAAAAGAAATCCAAGGGCGTCAAATCTGGGGATCTTGAAGGCCACGGGTTTTCTGAATATCGTCCTATCCACTTATGAGGTAAGTGGTCGTTAAGCCAGACTCCAAGGGTGCTATGTATCGACGCTCCGTCTTGTTAAAAAAAAAATATCATTCCTCCTTTCCAGCGGTAATCCATGTGAGAAATGAAAAACACGTTATTTAAAATCTCTAAATAATTTCGTGAATTAAAGTTGCCCCTAAAAATGTAAGGCCCAACGATCTGCGTATCTAATATGCCGCACCAAACATTACTTCTGATGGAAAATTGACTTCTTGCCTCTATCGTCCCATTTGGGTTCTCATCAGCCCACCTTCCACAGTTCTGGGAACTGACAGTACCGTTTGATGTAAAAGTCACCTCATCAGTAAATAAACTTTTGTAGGGAAATTTTGGCATTCTTCAATCATGCCTTGGAACCAAAATAAAAAATCTAAGCGGACAACGAAATCTCTATCGAGTAAGGTGTGGATGAATTTTGGTTTGTATGCGCGAAATTTATTATTCTTCAAAATTCTTCTAATGGATTTTTCAGATATACCAGTTTGTTCCTGCCTCTCCGATAGTGCCATCTATGGATTTTCTGTTACCGATAACAAAACATTCATTCTTGACGGGCTTACTGTGTGGAATTTGTAACGATTGTCTACACTGCCTGTAGCTTTAAATTTGTTTAAAATACGCATCACAGTAGATCCATGGATATTCTTATTTGGATATCTGGCATTGAATATATCTGCTGCTTCTCTGAAACTATGGAATCTCTCGCCACATATTGAGACGAGCTCAATTATTTGTTGCAAACTTGCTTTCCTTGAAGCATTTCTAACGCACAACAAAATGTAAAATCACTTTCACAATGAAAAACCTATACCAGAAAGACGATGAAAATACCTGGATGAATAATAACACTACTAAATCGTTTGACAACACTAAATAAGCATTATTAGTCAATTGTTTCATGGCCTCTTCGATCATGATGAAATCTGCGATGCACGCAACAATGATAATATTGTAGGTATGTACAGTGACCGGCAGAAAGTACGCATCATTTGGGATTTTTTTTTAATATAATATTTTGACAAATGTCGATACATGCAATCGCTTCTGCATCAAAAGAAACCCCAAAAGATGTTGTACAGTGGCGTTCGTATTTTCTTGTTTGGCGGGAAATTTAAAAAAATTAAAAATTATGTCTCAAAACACACTTATTTGGGAAAATATTGAAAAATGTTATTTGGAAAAGTTGCCTAGAACGACATTTTATAGCTTTGTACGAGTTTGGAAAACAATCTGAGATGAAAAAATAAAAATCAATTTTTGCCATAAAAAAAATCAATTTGGAAAAATACATTTCTGACAAAGAAACTCATTAGTAAAGACCAAGAGTAATATTTTGAATAATATTTTGTAAAGATTCACCAGCTACTTACTTCTATTTTATTCGAAGAAAATTTTAAATCTGTGGATTTGCCATGTGTTCAGCTGCTTCATAAGAGGTCACAGAAATATCTTCAGGACATTGTAATCCCGATACTGTTTATTATTGACAAAGAACCATGTATCTACAGAATTTTAATATGAATCCTTTATTAAAACAAAAAATTGATTCAATTTTTCACATAATTACATTTTATAATAAAATTAGAAGCTGAAATAATTATAAACCAAACAATTTAATGCATACTCGGAAGTTTGTAATCAATTTATTTTTTGTTTGAATAAAAAATTCAATTTGAAACTAAGTAGATACAAGGACCTTTATTGATAATGAACAGTATCGGGATTATAATGTCCTGGAGATATTTCAGTGACCTCTTATGAAGCAGCTGAATACATGGCAAATCCATAGATTTCAATTTTTTTCCGAATAAAATAGAAGTAGCTTGCGAATATTCACAAAATATCATTTGAAATATTACTGTTGGCCTTACTAATGAGTTTCTTTGTCTAAAATGTATTTTTCCAAATTGAAATTTTTATTATGGCAAAAAATTGATTTTTATTTTTTTATCTCAGATTTATTTCAAAACTTGTACATAGCTATAAAATGTCGTTCTAAACAACTTTTCCAAATAACATTTTTCAATATTTTCCCAAATAAGTGTGTTTTGAGACATAATTTTTAAATTTTTTAAATTTCCCGCCAAACACGAAAAGACGAACGGCACTGTACAATGTCTTTTGGGGTTGCTTTTGATGCAGGAGCGATTGCACATATCGATATCGATATTTTATTAACAAAAGAATTTCCCATATGATGCGGTCACCATTTGATGCCGGTCACTGTATAATTCCAACAATTTGCCAAAAATCAATTGATTTTTTATTCGAATGTTTTTTTTTATTGAAAATGTGTAGATACAAGGGCATTCATCAATAATAAACAGTATCGGGATTATAAATCCTGGAGATATTTCAGTGACCTCTTATGAAGCTGCTGAACACATGGCAAATTCACAGATTTCAAATTTTCTCCGAATAAAATAGATATATCTTGAAAATCTTCACAAAATATTACTGTTGGCTTTACTAATGAGTTTCTTTGTCAGAAATGAATTTTTCCAATTTGTTTTTTTATAGCAACATTTTTTTTTTTTATTGGTGCCCCTTTTTACCCATTTAAAGCAGGCCTCAGCGTGTTTAAATCGAACTTTAAAAAACGCGCGTTTTTTAAAGGTAACCATGACAACATCAACAAATCGAGAAACGCGAAGTCTAAATGACAAATTTTTGATTATTGATCTGACAGGAGTACCTTGTAACGTCAAATAAAATATTACTCGCAATTCGTTCATTTATATGTGCACCTCCATCCATTTGATGAACTTTTCATATTCTTTTTTATATATATATCACTGGATTTTCACGGTATTAACCGCGATTCTGCCTCACTATTCAAAAAATCGATATTAGAATCATTCATTTTTGAGCTCTGGTGACAACAAATATTGATCTCTGGTAACAAATTGCAAATGAATGTTTTTCTCATTTCCATGACAACGAAAGGTATACTGATGTCACATCACGAATTCAACCTTCTTGCATTATTAGTTCTTATTTCTATTTTTTTGTAGTAATAATACCAGTATATATGATTTCAAAGTGCACCAATAAAAAAAAATAACGTAAAGTATTCGTGGATAACATGTCTTAAAAACACTTGCTCTATTTCGAGCACTCCGGCTGGGCCGTCGTGCTCGAAAAATCGCGCGTGTTTTAAAGCCCTTTTTATCCACTTATACTTTAATATACTATTAATTTTTTCAACCCAGATTTTTTTCAAAACATGTTCATACCTATAAAATGTCCTTCTGAACAACTTTTCCGAATAACATTTTTCGATAGTTTTTCGAGTAAGTGTGTTTTGAGACATAATTTTTAATTTTTTTAAATTTTCCGCCAAACACGAAAAGTCGAACGGCAGTGTACAGCGTCTTCTGGGGTTGTTTTTGATGCAGAAGCTATTGTACTTAACGATATTTGTAAAAATTTCATTAATAAAAGAATTTCCCATATGATGCGTACTTTCTGCCGGTCACTGTATATGATTAAGGTATCCCAAGAAAATTAATGTTGCTAATGATGGATCTGTTAATTTTACAAAGTATTCTCTCCAGAGATAATCATCCGAATTCTCAATTCTATTGGTAACTTCTCCAATAAAGTGGAAACTGAAGTTGAACTATGTAATAAAGTAAGGGATGACAGACAATAATCATATTTAAAAAAGGCAATTTGGATTACGACCCAATGAAATTTGATTAAAGCTGCCGAAGGGCGTTATTCGAGGTCGTCCTGCTCTCAATGGCAGCATATTTTGAATTACTATTGGACCGAGTGTTCGAAACTGCTTTTCAAAACTTCCCCTAAAATGGATGTTGTGCAAACTTGATAAATGATGTCGACTAAAATGATAATGGTTTTGAATGTTGATTATTCCAAAAATTAGAATTTTCTGCGGTTTAATGCAAGTTGGGCAGAAAGTTGATAATATGGTTGATTTTATAAGATAATCCATTTTATTCATTCACATTCATCGACGTGAATTCATACTGGAAGTCTCAGTGATACAATATTCCAATTTTGCCAGATACGGAACAAAATTGGACTTTTTTTTCTTGATATTTCCACTGTAATTCATAACATTCTGAATTCGTTAGAAAATCGATGACTTACAAAATCTGAATATTCGTAGAATGGCAGAGAAATAATTTTCACTCGATATGTTGTTACTGCGTTCACCAAATTATTGTAATTTATCGCATCCTGAATTCTGCCTACCAGAAAAAACAATTTTCAAAAGAGACTTCTTCATACACTAGTAAGAAATATCTCCGTTTCCGTTTTCGAAACTTGTGAAGATGTTATCGAATAGTTCGGTTTCACAGGATATATTCAGTAAAAAAACGTCTTGTCAAGTGAATTGTACTATTTATCCCCAATATGAAGAATAAATCAGAAGGGGGAATAGTAGCAATACAATTTCAGCAAAGGCAACACACATAAAAACAATTTCTTCATTGGAGAAAATACATTTGTTCAATTCTGAATTCTTGAACTGAGATAACGCTTTCTTCCCTGATATAACATTAATGAATATTTCTAATATAGAAAATAATCCATTTAAAATATTTACTTACTTTTACCAAATATTCTTTAGTAAAGTAATCAACAGTATTCATGAAAAAAAAAACAACAATTCTTGAAAGACATATTGAGATCAATATTTCTTGTCCCAAGACCCTATATAAAGTATTTCTCCATTGAAGAAATCTCTTTCTTCATTGGAGTTAATACATTTTTTCAATTCTGAATTCTTGAATGGAGATAACGCCTTCTTCTTCTATAGTAAAGTATTTGATACAAAGTTATTTGATATCTCTAACGTAGAAAATTATTTAATTGAAATATTTATTCAGTTTCACCAAATATTCTTTATCCAAGTAAGTTATTACAGAATGCAAGAAAGAAAACTACAATCATTGGAAGACAACTCAATATTTCCTGTTCCAAGACACTAATAAAGTATTTCTCCGTTGAAGAAATGTGCCAAATATTTGTATCAGGAGAAAAAAAATCTAATTCAATTTTCTTGGATCAGCAATTATACATTCTTGAATATCATTGCATTTTACTCGTGATGGTATCATTGCCATACGCACGACTACGTACCTATTTATGATTATTTAGCATATCGTTTCAACCAAATTTGTTGTTCTCGATCCTTTATACCAAGGTACTTATCTCTAACAACACTTACTATCCACAATACCTCTCATTATGAATTAAAAAATTATAAAAGTTTTAGGTATAGCTTATTCCCACAGAACTCAATACTTATAATTATAGCAACCAAGATAATTTATAATATGAGTTTTGACTATATTTTCACGTTTGGTGCTGAAAAAAGTGCAAAATAACTCAATACATCATTGTGTCCCAAGTCGCCCACGCATTTTTGCATGTTGTAGGTTGCATCTGTTCACAGAGTTTCGCACCAGTCGCATCTTTGGTCGCCATGCAGTTAACAGTTATTAGTAAATAAATAGTTCAGTTCAGGCAAACGGTTCAATGTATTGTTGGTACGTAATGAGGATATGGAAAAAAAATCAGGAGATGGGGAATCTTTGAAGAGATTATGAAAAATATACGGGTCGACTAGAGAACCTCCTCCTTTTCGGTTTCGTCGGTTAATAATTCCAAAGGTGAGTGTAGGACATAATATCAAGATAAGGTTATTTCTATAACAGAATTTCCTAATCGATTATTCGTATTCGGAACTGTAGACATTGTAAAATGGCCAGGAGTTGGTATAGGGTATGGGTCTATATAAGCGTTAGGATACGAATATTTTAACATAGTGAACGTGGGAAACGAAACCTATTTTAAATCGACGAAACCAAAAAGGAGGAGGTTTTCTATTCGACGCGTATATGTTTTATTTTTTTTATGTATGATCACGCACAACTTTTCACAGAGCGGTTCGATTCCGATGATTCTTTCTTCATTGGATAGGGTGTACTTCGAAGTTGGCCCCATTTCAATTTGAACAACAAAATCCATCCCTAAGAGTAGCAAAATGAAGGATATTGATCGTTCACCTTCTGAATTTTGGTCCGTTAACCGATTCTATCAGGCATAACTTTGTAGCGGGTATTCCGATTTGGATGATTCTTTTTTTATTAGAAAGGGTATACCTCATAATTCATCACATTACAATTTGGCATGTAATGATCCACCCCTATGGGTAGAAAAATAGGGGATGATCGATTTTTCACCTGTGAACTTTGGCACACTTATGTAGTTGACATTGACAGACCCTCCTTCATCCGTCAAAATGATTACATTCTATGAAAGGATGGAATCATATACAAAGTGATGAAATAAACTAACCAGAACTCCCAAAATTAATTTATATTATATAACAATAAATAGTTAAAATAGAAAATCATATTAATTAATAGTTAATAGTTGAAGTAAGCTAGGTAAGTAAGTATTTTGGAAGTAATCAAAAATAGGTAGTAATTAGTAGATATCAGCAACAAGAAACTGAAAATAGAAACTTTTCAACAAAAAATTAAACCGGCGAAAAAATCAACTGAAGAGCAAAAAATAAAATAAACCTTCTTAGTCTAAATAATAATTGAGCTCCTCAACTAATGTGAGTAACTGATTTTGAGTCGGCGCCAAACTAGTAATTGAATTAGGTAAAGCGTAAAATGATGGCAGCGAGATGCACGGCTGCGTTTTGATTACTTCTTTCAAAGTAATATATTCGATAATTGTTTGTTTGGCGACTCAAAATTAGTAACTCACATTAGTTTAGGAGCTCAATTATCATTTAGACTAAGAAGGTTTATTTTATTTTTTGCTTTTCAGTGGATTTTTTCGTCGGTTCAATTTTTTGTTAAAAAGTTTTTTGATATTATGATGAGTTTCTTAAAGCAACAAGTTTCGTCATAATTCTGTTCCTAGTGTTCCATTCATGTTTCAGCCTAAGTTCATGACTATTGCGATATACAACTAGGTATGCACGAAAAGCCTGAACGGAAAATTAGTAAGTAAACCTAAAAACAACACACACGAAATGAGTCAACCTGTATATGGTGTACGTTTTTAAAAGAAGTTTTGTTTGAGAGTTGTCAAATTTTTTTTCATTCAATAAATGTGTTTTCATTAAATGGATTTTATTCTACCTTCTATTCTTAGGATCCTCATCACCGTGAAGTTCTCGAATGAAGAGGTATTTTTTTATTACAAGTAAGTCTGGTATCTCAAATCAAGCAAATACTCTTCTCATTTATAAATGTGGTAGTTTCAATTGAAACAAATATTTCATCATCCCATCACGATGAGGTTCTCAAACGAAGACGGCTGTATCTCAATTCAATGATATTTTATTCGTCCAATCTTACCAATCTTTTGGTATGAAATGAGCTATCGCTAATAATAAGAGTTTATGCAATTTGATTCAAGAGGATTACTTTCCAAATAAAGATTATGATTGTCTTGATTTCCCAAGTAACATATGTTTCTCATTTGGAGTAAAGTTGGTTTACTTATACAAATAATATATATTCTTTATAATTCAAGCAATATATACGTTCGATGAGAGAGTAACGTATTGGAAATAAAAATTCTTAGATCGAGCAATCGTTTTTTCCAATATATATAAACAAGCCATACTCTTGATTCAAAGCATTTTTCATTAGAGGAGGAAATCCTTTTTATGTGTGTGGTTCTCTGTAAAAGTCATTTATCACTAAATGGAAGACATAATAACTAATCTCTCTATACCTAGATTGAATAAAAAAATCTGGTGATAAGCTGGAAACTTCTGAAAGGGAACATTAATGATCCATACGGAGTTGAAATACAAAGAAAATAAGTCAAAACAAATAGTACATAGCAGGGCATCTAAAGGAGGTTAAGTATTGTCTCGGACATTATATGAAATTCATTCTATCATGTGCAAATACTCTGGTGAATTTCTGTGTTGGGAGAATAAAACAATCCTGGATATATATAGGTGTTTCGGAATGTATACAAAATAAAAAGAGTGATCCACTTCTTTCTCCTTTCAGAATAGCCCATTCATAGAAATGAGTATGGAAGATCACGAGAATTAACTATCGATTTTCAATTTTCATTTCATTCGAATGTGAATTACAATCTCTGGAGAAATTTTCCTGGAAAATAACATAGCAAGAAACCTGATATCCGAATAACATCAGACTCTTAATAGAACCAATGAACATATAAGACTTCCTTCACCGTAAGCGTTAATCCAATGATTTTTTTACATAATGGGAATCTACAAGAGGTCTATCTCCGGAAAACATAAGTAGATGATTGAAATAAGCGTTCAAAACTCAGGAAGGGTGATGGTTCCGTCTTACTGGTATGATAGTGGGTAGAATAAGTGGACATTTGACCTATCATTTTCCACCATGCATTATGCCTATGAAGTCAATGGATTTTGGAGAAGATTGGTTGATTCATGATTTTGGAGTAATAAGGGCTTGATAGTGAAATAATGTATCAGATATAAGTTAATTTGGACTTTGAAGACCTTATGTCTCTCTGCTTGGTATAAGTTCCCCATAATGTTAGTTGGGTCATTCAATACCCAGAAAAATCAATTATCTAAATCAGTAGATATTGCTGAAGATATTTCTTTTGTTTGATTTGGAAAAAACAAGAATGACAGAAAAACATTGTGGAAAACCCAAGAGAACATTTTCCAGGTTATGACTACTGGTTCTTCTCAAAATATATATCTCAAAATATAAACAAATACTCGAATATTGTGTTTGGAAATAATAGCACGAGTACCCATGTGAAAACAACCTCTAAAAAATTATTACATACTCCAATATTGTGATTAGAATTAATAGCATTAGCACACGTGTGAAAACAATCCCAAAATAAGGACACCTACATGTCTGCAGGATTGATCCAAATACGAAGGTTGATGAAATGGGGAAGCTTTTGAAGGAAACAGCACCTGACATACCATACCATTGTAAAGAATGGAATAAAAATGACAAATATGTGTCATTTAGCATCTTTTTTCCAATAGAACATGTTCGAAAAGATTACGATCCCAATATTTGGCCTAAAAAAGCTGCACCACAGCGATTTAAATTCAAAAAAATAAATTTTCTGAGGAACGGCCTAACAGACCTTAACCAGATATAGTTCAGAACCAAGAGCGCCAGTCCAGAACCAAGTATTAGCGGCAGTTGACGTGAATGAAAAACATTTCAAAATAATTAAAGTGAATGTCCAATGTCTGACAAATAAATTACTCAACATAGTGTTCACAAAAAAAGAACAACCTGACATACTATGCATCCAGGAACATTGGTGCAATCAAATGAATATAAAATACATGCAACCTACTGGATACGAGCTAATATCTAGTTACTGTAGAACAAAAAAGAATATGGAGAAAGCTTGATCTTTGTTGGAGCAGAAATAAAATTCGCGACAACAGCTGTTGATTGCAGTACCTTCACTGAAGCGACGATTCAGTGAAAGTGTCTGCGATAAACACTTAGTTTGTTGTTATTAGTGTCTAGAGAGCTCCAAATACTAACCTGGACACATTCATCGCAAGAAGCTTTGAAATGCTGGCAACCTTTTCTGATAAGTATAAAACCATATTTATATATATATATATATATATATATATATATATATATATATATATGGGGGTGTGCAGCAGAAGAAAAAGTGTACTCTTTAAAGTTTGTCCAAGCTTTCGGGATGTTATATTTCCATCTTCAGGGATACTACAATGAAGAAATTTACAATAAGTGTGTCCTTCGGACCTTAAGGTAATAATAAACTTACAGCTCTGTTGAGATTAGTTTCTATGTTGTTCATGAAAGTTCTTCATGAAACGTAAAATGAAATATAAGTTCTGAATTTGAAGTTGGAAACACATTTTTAATTGTCAACTACTTATAACACATTAAAATGTATTGCAAACGTTACTAATTAAAATATAAAGTACATGAACATGTGTGTCTTAAAAAAGTACAAAAGGTTATGAAGTGTGGTAAAATTTGTTCAACTTGTCATATGCATTGACAGAAAGTGGTACCAACTGAGGGTAGTACCGACTGATATGAAATAATTTGCCATGATTGGCCAGAGTATTTTAGTAACTTTTATTGTTGGTACCAACTGAAGGTTGGGCCAACTTGGTGATATATCAATAACTAGTATTGAGATCAGTTCGATTTGAAGAAAATTCTGTATTTTCCATTGCTAATAAGAAGAAATAAATTTCACTTAGATGATTGACAGTTTTTTTGTTTATATGATTTTTTTTCCTGTAATATGAAAGCCATTTCAAGGAAAGTTCTCTTAGCAGTGCTAATATATCACCAAGTTGGCCCAACCTTCAGTTGGTACCAACAATAAAAGTTACTAAAATACTCTGGCCAATCATGGCAAACCATTTCATATCAGTCGGTAGGTACTACCCTCAGTTGGTACCACTTGCTATCAAAGCATATGACAAGTTAAACAAATTTTCCCACACTTTATAACCTATTGTACTATTTCAAGACACACATGTTCCTGTACTTCATTTTTTGCAATAAATTTTAATGTGTTATAAGTAGTTGACAATTTAAAATGTGTTTCCAACTTCAAATTCAGCTTATATTTCACCTTACATTACATGAAGAACATTTATAAACAACATAGAATCTAATCTCAACAACGCTGTAAGTTTATTATTACCTTACGGTCCGAAGGACACACTTATTGTGAATTTCTTCATTGTAGTATCCCTGAAGATGGAAATAAAACATTCCGAAAGCTTGGACAAACTTTAAAGAGTACACTTTTTCTTTTGCTGCACACCCCAATATTTAAGCCTCACACCTAACTAGTCAGCAACGACTACCCTCTCACTATATATATATATATATATATATATATATATATATATATATATATAATATATATGTTTTATATAGTCGATATTTAGGTATATATATCCTAAATATCGACTATATAAAATATATTTCGCACTGAACTCAAACTGCCCGTTGAAATCGGAAGAGATGCGATACAATAAGAAAGAGAACTGGATTCATGAAAATATCCTCGAATTAAGTAACAAATTGAAAAATATGTACAGCAGATTAAAAAATTACAGAGATTCTGAACTCTGGTGTTCACTAAGAAACAAAAACATAAATGAAATGAACAGCTTAGTAAAACAAAAAAAGAATACAACTCCAAGATTTTAAGAAATATTGAAAACAAACAAAAAACAATCTGGAGCATTGTGAACCAGAAGTTGGGGAGAAACCAGCAAAAATCAAATATTGAACTGACCTTAAATGATAAAAAAATATCCGAGCCAAATGGAGTAGCAAATTGTTTCGCATATTATTTTGAAAATGTATGCAAAAAATGACTAAATACCAGGATGTGAGTCAAATGAATGCAGAGGATTGAAGATTCAATCAAGTGACAGAACATGAAATACCAAATATCATCTCTAATCTAAAAAATGAAGAAGTGTAGGCGAGGATCAAATTAGCATAAAAATTATCAAAATAGTCAAGTAAATCATTGCAAAACCACTAGATTATTTGATGAATTTAACTGTAGAAACAGGAACATTTCCTGATGAATTGAAGATAGGTTAAATCATCCCCTATCCATGAAAAGCTAGACCCTCAAATCTGCAGACAAATAACTAAATTGAATGTAATTTCGAAAATCCTTGAAAGAGCTTATTATAACAAAATTGTCGATTTTCTTGATCGAAACGCAGTCCCATGCCGGAACAATTTGGCTTTCGATCAGGGAGGTCAACTGAACTTTTTCAACCACGTCTCCAAAGACCCAGATTCAGGAAGATACGATCAGGCTTGTTTTTCGATCTGTCGCGTGCCTTTGACAGTCTGCACATCAGCTTTATCATGGAAAAACTTCATTCCTATGGAATAAAATGCAAAACATCCAAAGTTTTGAATCCTACCTCTCAACGAGGAAAAATTATGTACACGTTGGGAATGAGAAGTCAGATTTTTTCGAAATCGAGGTAGGTAGGTGTTCCTCAGGGGTCCGTGTTGGGACCATTATTATTCATAATTTCCATTAATGATTTACCCGAGCACTAGAAAAATAGTTCTGTGATAATATTCGCTGATGACTCCTCAGTAGTGCTCTCAGCACGGTCCCCAGAAGAACAGTGAAATATTTTTGATACGAAATTGTTGTTACTCGGTCGAGGAATTTACGTCTGATAACATCATTATATAATCTCATTCAAATGGATACTGTGTAAATATTTTAATATGTTGTATATGTCGCAAAATTGTATTTTATCGCATTATTTCTCTATTTTATTACTTTAATATTTCGTGTAAATTTTTGTTCCAAACTCTGTAACCTGAATAACGTGTACATTCATCAAATGATGGCTCCAATTGGAAGGACTAATAAATATCTTCATCTTTTATCTTCAATACGAAATATTTACAAGCTGTAAAATGAATCGTTGGGCATCAACTAACAATAAAATGGCATTTTTCAGTGCTGCCCTTTGAGATGTTCATTAGATCAAGATAGCTTCAGTAGATGAATGAAAATTATACAGAATAATCTTTAAAATATTCATCCTGCAAAATCATCTATGAAGAGTACGAAGATTGTCGGTAATGAAAATCATTTGAAGAATTAGACACATTTTTGATAAAGTTTTGAAAATGCCTGTCAGCAAGTCCTTAACGAGATTATGTTCTTCACAATGAAACAAGTTGATCCATATGTGAGAGCAACGATACAGAAATAGAGCTATCATACTTCTTACCCACCTTGATATTTCATGCATTCAAGTTGAAAAGATTCAGTGGAGCGCATGAAAATATGAAGATTTACTTGATAGTTTAAGATAGAAAAAAACATAAATTTTTTCTCAAAATAAATAATTATTTTGAATAATTCTATAGCTTATGATGATTGATATGTGATAACGATTCAAACAGCTTCAGAAAATATCTAATTGGCATTTAACTGTAGAAATGAATTTCTTGAAATCTTTGGTCGAAATTCAGAACCAGGAAATCAATGTACTTTACTATTTTTCACTCATTCTGTGGATCACATAGTATAAATGAAATTATCAATATTCAATGAGATATTGCGAATAGAAAACAACAGGATATAACTACGGGCCTTTCGTATGATTGCACAGTGGGTTTCCTGGTAGTATTTTTGTCAACAGTAAAAACACAAGAGCTTTTTTTCATCGGATAAATTTCTTTTTGTAACGAAATAATTTTGCCAATCAGTAATTTTACGAGAAAAACTGACATGACAAAATCGCAGGACCGAAGGTCGAGTGATTTTGTCAAATGTCAGTTTTTCGAGCAAAATTACTGATGGAAAAATTTTTAGTTAGAAAGGAATTTATCTTTAAAAGAAAAGCTCGAGTGTTTTTTTGGCAAGATAAATTAATGACCGAATATATGAATGAACAACAACAATAATTATCTTTATTGAGACAATTGAATTATTTAAATGAACAGTTATTAAATACACAATTGTTATAAATTGTTTGGTTTGGTGTACTGATTTCAAAATTTTCTTCTCTGGTATTCACACATGTAGAATATTCATTTCGATTTTTCTCACTCGAGGCTTGTAAGGAACTAATAAGATTTTCTTGATGTTGAGGATCAATTTGGAGGTAGGGTTTAATAGAAGATGATGATGAGTGTCCCGTTATCTTTAGTTGTTGGTCACTTACTCCTGCTTTGGCTAACTGGGAAACTGTACTAGCACGGTTCGAATGATTGGTAATTTTATTATTTGTGATGTCGAGTCCAAATTTAGTTGCAGAATATTTGGTCCAAGTAGAAATCGTATTAATACCCAGTGGAACATTTTTGTACCAACCTTTAGAATTTTTGTTTTTTCAAAAGGGATTTAGAGTTAAAAAAAGTCGTTCAGATGTTATGTTTTCATTTCTTTTTTGTAACAGTAATTTTGACAATGCAACGGGATAAATACCTTCATCCATTTCATATTTTGTTATCCATTTGCTGTCTGCCAATTTTTTCGACCCACCCTGTGTCGTCTTTGAAAATATTGTATTGTATTCAAATCTTCTTATTGAAGTTCCATCTTGATTTTTTTATTCTTTAAAATGGTAAATTTTACAGTTTGCAGCTTCTCCCCCCCTCCAAGCTAATTCATGAGAAGCTACATGAAAGAATCTTTTTTGTAATCCCTCTGGGTTGTCTTTATTCCACAATTTTGCCATTTTTACTATATCTTTCTTGTTCAATGCTACAGAACTTACTTTTCTCTTCTCTGGAATAACTTGTAATTCTTTTCATTTACTATTTCTTGCATCACGAGCTTCTTCAAAAGTTATGTCGGCAAAAGGATCAAATTTAATATTGCATTGATTGAAATATTTTTTTCGAATCATCTTCGCAGTTGAATTCCAAATTGATTTAACTGCATATTCTTTATAATCGTCTCCATTTCTCTTTTTAATATTATAGGCCCAATCCTTTAATATATATATATATATATATAGTTATTTTCGACAGTTCGTAATTTCGTACTTGACAAAACTCCATAAATTGTCTCCATATTGACGCTTTAGTATTTTTTGTGGATTGCGGGATTGCTTTTTCTTTATTTTTTGTTATTTGTTGGATTGAAACTTCCCCAAAACGACTCATGTTGTAATGTTTCAGATCAATTATCAACAATACTTAAATAACTGACAGGGCAGACATTAAAGTGACGTAAGCATACTAGATGTAGACGCTTAAGAGGAACAGGCGTTTTTATCGGTGATAAAAAACGATGCACCTTTTTTATCGCTGTCGAAATGACAAAACAGTCATCTTTAAATGACACATTTTATATAGGAGTTAATTTATCACGAAAAAAAATATATTTATTGGTCTATTTATTGACTTCAAATATACCCTCATATCTTCAAGTGGATGAGAGACATTTGTTGGGTAATATTTTATCTAAAGTTTACAGCAAAATTTTTCCAAGATCCACCAACTTTCTAAATAAATTTTCAAGTAAATACTAACCTAATTTCAATCTCGAATACGTTCATATCGTCAGGGAGTGAAGTAGTCGATGAATTTGTCAAAGAACCCCGCACGGAATACATGGGATTTTGGTTGATTGCGGAATTCAATGAAACTCTGGTATGTTGTAGATCATGATCTGTCGTTAACACTTTGAATGGACCATAATCAAATCGTATGATTAGTTTCGGAGAAACAGGGTGGTTTCAAAAGTAGTTACAAAAACATAAAATAAAGGCAATTTATCACAAATTGGGATTATTTCTTGTGTATTCTCGTGATTTGGGTAAAATAGGTTATGCCTTCGAAAACGCAATACTATTATGATCCAAAACAGTATTTAGTTTACCGGGTCATCACAAACGTACTCAAAAAATCATATTTCGGTGTTACATCCCACCTATTATTTAGGAATACTCATTATCTCCACCCCGGCATAAACGACGTTCAGGCCGTTGTTTCGTTACCAAAGATTAACCCTCTGGTAACGCCACTGGTTTGGAGCAACTCGTTATTCCGTATAATTAGCCTGAGACGCTAAGGACGCTTCTAGTATATAAAGCCTATACTCGATTAGTCCTTTGTTGAAAAGTTGCTCGAAAAACTACAATTTTGTTGGGTATTAGCAGCAATTTATAAAAGAATTTATTTGCACTGAAGTTAACGGACACGAGCGGCTGTATCCATTACCCTCTTTCTAACACCCAGGGAACATAGGTTGTTTATTTGGGAGTATATACCGTTCGCCTGAACTCTATATCAATAAAAAGGCACTGGGAATCAAAGAAAACTTATATTCATAAATGAAATTGTACATAATATAAGACAAGAAGAAAAAAAAAACAAATAAATCAATACACTGTTAACCTCAGAATGCCACTTTTGTGGTAACTCTCAAGAATTTATAAAAAAAAACCAAATCTGTTAATAATGGATATAAAAACAAATAAAATAAAATGACTAAAGAACTGCACTCTCTACAAACATTTTCCTTTCAATCCTGTATAATCCATTCCTATCTTTATAGACTGAGTCACCTTTTTTTAACAAATTTAAATTGCCAAAATTATTGGATATGACATAGATAAACAAACAAATAAGAACACCATGAAAACATTTACTATAGGTAACAACATGTCCCCCTTTACGTGTGATTTCTCAATACTAGGGATTGTGCACTTAAAGGCAAATGACCCTGGTTTAGTACCTCTCGACAATGTTTCTTTTTATGGGAGATATATGTATGCATAACATGTATATTAAGAAAAGCATATAATATGAATAGGAAACCAAAACATTAATTTCAATAATAGGAATTCATTACCTAGGTCGAATTGTCCAGTTGCTCTCCTTGGGTCGCACTCGAAGAATTTCACGATTAACCGGCTTTATTATCTCAAACGCTTGTCATGGTTCGTTACCGGATCAGGTTACATGGATGAATTATTTGCATTAGTTTTATGGACATTCAGCAAAGACACGTCATTTGATCGAGAGAATGCCCAACACTGGAAAAGTATTTTCAACGGGAGTACTTTCGTATTTACAACACATGAATTGAACTATTATTAGAGTGATTAGAATTGTTCGTATTTATGCGGTGAAATATTGTTTTTACACTGACTCTCGTTGAAAGGTTGTCATGTTAGAGTTTCGTTAATTGATATGGTGTTTACCCGTGGAAAGATTTTATTTCTCGTGACATATTTCACTGGTACTGATATGAATGCATACTAATTTTCTTCACGTATGATAGGCGTGATTATTCCACGGACTACTGTTCGGAACTAACTAACTCCCTTTGTTATGCTCCCGTTGGCTTTTATAATATTCTTCCGATCGGAAGCTGGGGCGGGACTTAGTGTGTTTTATGAGCTTTTTTAATGAGGGGACATTTGTAAACATGATAAGGCTTCGGTTTGTTTAACTCGTTCTCGCGTATTTTCTGTTATAATTGGATAATATTTTACTGCCTGACAGGTAGCGGTCGGCTAGTCTGGGAAATAATGACCAACAAGGATGTTTATACATTTATCGGTAGCGATAACTTGTGATTTATGAGTCGGGTACGGCTCTTAATGAGGTGGGCTGGTGTGACTGTCGCTTATCGGGATTTTTTAATGGTTTTGTTTGTGTTCGGACTAGTGTTAGAATTATGGATGCGTTTTCGGTAATGAAATGAAACTGATTTTCTTATCTCTCAGTGACGTTGAATAGTGGATGATATCCTGTGGCAAGTTTGAATTCTTTTTTGTAAAAGGATTGATCATAACATCGGCGTTGCTAACTTCGTTAATCAGAATTGATATTTTTTATAGTTCAATTTTGAGATTTGGCTGAGTAATGTTGACGGTTTGGTAAGCAATATTGTTACGATAGAAACACAGTATTTCACCATAAGGGGGCATCGGAAAAGTACTTAAAAAATCCTATTCGGAAGTTATTTACTTCATTCTTTCAATAGAAACCTTTCAACTCTTAACAATAATATGTGAATACAATCAAGCCATAATATGTGAAAAGTTTGAGACAAACTCATGTTTTAATAATACGAGGGCCCTACAAAAAGTAATTCTTTTCGACTACTTGATGTGCATGTAATAATACTTTAGACTATTTCATTTTCTCCTTCTGCAACTCCCTTCGAAAATGGATGATGAGGAAAACTTTTCCGATGAAGAAGTAAGGGCACAAACATCTTCAACCAGGGTGAAATTGAGGGACTTAACTGAATATTGTGCACCTGTTGAGTTATATGGACGTTTACGCACAATATCCGAACGGGACTTATTTTGTCATTTATGCATGATCCGTCAACGTCTTTCTGATCATGTGCTTTCTGCAATATTTGGCCACACAAGTTGAAAAAAAAATATTTCAGTGATATCTACTGTGTTGGTTTTGATGAAGCAGCATCCTGGATATGGCATATGAATAGAAAATAACTCGTGGAAAATCACGTGACTGCATTCGCAAACCAACTCTATAATAGTGAGCCTGAAAACCCAAGTGCTATTGTTTATATCGATGCAGCATTTTTGAGGTACAGAAGAGTAAAAACTTCAGAGTTATTAGGAAGTCATGGCTCTAGCCACAGACGGTTATATTTTATCTACAAACGGGCAATATTTTTGCGATTTGACAAACAATTTTACTGATATTTCATTAAAGGAATACCAAAATGATATGGACAATCCACCGGAATACTTTCAGCAAAACGATATTTTTATAATGGAAACCTTTATCCAGTATAAAAATAGCGTACGATTTTAAGAAGATCTCGGAATAAAAGATGAGCCTCCTGCCCATTTGGGAGCTCGTGAACAATAATCAACGAAAGATGCCAATCAATCCGGTAATATCACCAAGACTAGTTGTATAATTGAGTCAAGGAATGGTTACATAAAATGCTAAAAAACTTTAAGAGACTCTGTACCGAATACTCAAATTCATCATTCGAAAGACACTTTTGAAGTAGTCTGTGCCATGATAAATAAGTATCACGGATCTATCATAGAGCAGGATGCCACAGTCGAGTTAGCTAACGAGATGCGTCGAACGGCTTCGGAAGAAAACTGTTAATATTATGCGCAGGAAGGTAGAGACAAGGCCACGTTTAGTTGGAAATATAATGTAGATAATAACAGAATTCAATCACTTTACGACATTTACTTGACATAAGTAACTTCAACAATATTGATAAATACAGGGTTATATTATAAGATATGAGAGTACTAATCTGTATAATAACTTCTAACACTTCCCCTTACTTGAATATCTTCAAAGGATTCAATATTCATCATTTTTCTATAACGCTGATGTTTTTCCTTTGACAATGGTTCGGTTAATATATCTGCCACCCTATCATTTGTTTCCCTATATTTAATAATAACAACTTTATTCTGAACTAAATCACGTATATAGTGATGTCGCACATCTATATGTTTTGTGCGTCTATGATCATGAATATTTTCAATTATTCTATGTGCACTTTGATTATCATTATATATGTCAATCTGATTTTGCATACCATTAATTTCATTCATCAAGTTTGTAACAAAGCACACCTCTTTCGCTACATCCCCAATAGCTAGATATTTAGCTTCCGTGCGGGAGAGTGCAATTGAACATTGTTTACGAGATTCCCAATTAATCGTTCTGATGCCCATCTCCACCACAAAACCTTCTATCTAATGGATCATCCGCCCAGTCAGCATCAGTAAACGCTTCTATTTTCTGATTATCAGCCTTCTCAAATATCAATCCATAATCTTTGGTTCCAGATAAATAACGCAAAACTCTCTTTGCCGCAGTCCAATGACTTTGGTCATAACAATAATTGAACTGACTAAGTTGACTACAAGCAAATGCAATATCAGGCCTTGTACATACGCTCAAATACATCAAACCGCCAATCAATCTTCTAAATTGATATTTATCATCAGATAAAACATCTATCTCATTAGGTTTTACCAATTTTGTATTCAGACACATCGGAGTTGAAATAGGTTTAGATTCACTCATACCGAAACTTTTCAGGAGGTTTTTGGTATACTCTGACTGACTCAAAATCAACTGACCGTGACTTCTGTTTCGAGATACTTTCATACCAAGACAACTTGTCACAGCACCTAAATATTTGACATCAAATTCAGCTTGCAAACGTTCAATGAGAATATTCTTTTCTTTTTGAGAATTGTTGAAAATGAAAAAATCGTCAACATATAGGGCAATCACAACCAAAGTTCCATCTGTTTTCTTTATATATACACATGCTTCACATTTTGATTGCACATACCCAGCTGTTGTCAATAATTCATGCACTTTGCAATTCCATTGTCTACTGGCCTGTTTCAAACCGTAAATACTTTTTCTGAGCAAACATACCCTATTATCATTATCATCCATAAAACCACGAGGATATATTTTCTCATTCAAGTTGCCATGTAGAAATGCAGTTGCAATATCGACATGATCAATATCCATATCTAATTCATTTTGCCAAAGCAAACATCATTCTCAAAGTGGAATGTCTAACAACGGGTGAAAAAACCTCATTGAAATCAAGTCCTATTTAGCCGTTCGGCCACCCCGTTCTGTTGAGGACAATGTGAAATAGTTGTTTCATGAATTATCCCACAACTTTTCATATAATCATCAAAAGCGTTGCTGCAATATTCCCCACCGTTGTCTGTCCTGAGCTTTTTGATATTCAGATTGGTTTGATTTTGAACCAGTACTTTGAAATCTTTGAATTTCTTTAATACCTCATATTTGTTTTTGAGCAGATATGCGAAACTTTTTCGAGAAAAATCATCTGTGAATGTCAGAAGATAACGTGCTCCACCCCATGTTTTCTCAGACATTGGTCCACAAATGTCAGAATGAACTAGTTCCAATAGTGAAATTGCTCTTTTAGCTTCACCTTTCGGAAAAGACTTCACCTGCTGCTTCCCCTCAATGCATGGTATACAATTTTGGATTCGATCTAATTGCTGATCTTCAAAATCGAATCCTATAGTCAATCCATTCTTGAGAGCATACATACCACTTTTGCTCAAATGATCAAGTCGTCTATGCCATGTCTCCGATGATATAGAACCAAATGTCTTTTTCGAAGATACTTCAGCAATATCTTGATCAGGAACACATTCTTCTACAGTATGCAATGCTAATTCAGTATAAATAGAATCCAACTTGTATATTCCTTCAATATTTGAAGCTGTAGCAACTGAATTTCCAGTTATGGAACAATTTTCATAAAGTCGACATTTATCTTTGTCAAATGTGACAGTCAACCCTTTTTCGGCAATTTTGCTGACAGACAGTAAATTCGTAGCCTATGTCAGGTACACTTATTACATCAACAATTGTTCTGCTATCATTCTCTGTTAGATAGACTTTGACATCTCCTGTACCAACACTGTGTATGATTTGGTTATTGGCTACAGTTACATCTTTTTCCATTGCATAAAGACCGCTAAGCCATTCTTTGTGCTTACATATATGTGAAGCACTAGCTGAATCTATGATCCAATCCTTATCAGTGTATGATACTGTTGTTAAAGCAGATACTGACAGCAACTCATCAGTAGACTTTTTATATTGGGGTTTCGATTCAATGTTCTTGTCTTTTCTCAGTTTGAGACACTAAGGTTTGATGTGACCCTTTTCACCACAATAATGACAAACCAAGAGGATTTCTCGAATGATTTCGTAGTTGAATTTGCGCTGGCGAATGCTACTTCACTGGAGACACTTGAAACTTGGTTTTTGCGATATTCCTCTTGAAGTTAACATGCTCGTACCATCTCACTTGAAATTGGCGATTTCATATGAGTAGTTTCTAAGTTACAAACCAACGTATCATATTCTTGGGATAAACCACTCAATAATAGTTCGGATACTTCATCATCATCAATAATAATATCGGTTAATTGTTGTACAAGAGATGTTATACCATCGATATATTCAGTTATTGAAGTATAGTCTTTATAATCTGAACGGTGCAATTTGCGCAATAAAATTACGGAAAGGTCCCTTATCTTCAAAAATCTTCTGAAGACTATCCCAAGCATGTTTAGCACTATTCGCATCTCTCACGTATTGGATACATGCAGGCTGCACACTTAGACATATTTTTGCGAGAGCTCTTTGATCTCTATTCGCATCTATATCAGTTCCCAAAACACAGTTCCAAAGACCATCCAAAATTAATGACATTTTCATCTGAAACTTCCAGTTATTATAATTAACAACACCTTCCAACTTTTCAACTGCCAGTCCACTTCTTCCAAATATGATGGATGTTTGATTATTTGTTACAGTGTTCGAAGTAGTCGGAGTACTCTCAGTTTGACTCATTTTCCAATACGAAACGATGTAAAACTTATATCAATTCACCACACCACAGGAATCTACCTTGACAATATTCCGGAGTTTTTGGAAAATTTGGTAACAGCTGATATCACAAATACTTTCACCACATTTCTGGGCCCATAACCTGTTAATATTATGCGCAGGAAGGTAGAGACAAGGCCACGTTCAGTTGGAAATATAATGTAGATAATAACAGAATATAATAACTTGACGACATTCACTTGACATAAGTATCTTTAACAATATTGATAAATACTAATAGTTCTAATCTGTATAATAATTTCTAACAAAAACCACGTGGAACAAAACAATTCGATCAAACGTTGCGGAATTTGCAGAGCCTCATTGGGCATCAGATTTATTTTCCCAGATTTGAATTAGAAGCCCTTAAAAATCTAACTTTTAGAGTTTTCCAGTTGTGGCTGTCTCCATCATCTATACAGGATAATATGGACCAGGACGGAAGACATTGCCTTGATATAGATACGAGTCTTGATAAAGATGGTTTCATTAGAGTCGGATTATTTTCCAGGCATAAAAACAATACTAAATATCAGTTGCCGTGTGGCAAGTACACCATTTGGTACCTCAGCTAAAGTCGGCATATTATAGGTTGCAGAAGAAGAAAATGAGCTTCCTGAAATAGTAGAGTTACTTTTTGTAGGTCCCTTGTATTGTATAACTATAAGTTTGGCTTGGGGTTTTCCACATATCATGGCTCAAGGATTTCCACGTTTAAAGTTGGAAACATATGGTTCTTCAAGGTTTCTATTGAAAGAATGAAGTTAATAACTTCGGAAATGAATATTTTTGGTACTTTTCTGATGACCTCGTTGAGATAAAATACTGTGTTTGTATCATAACACTCGATGATAGATTAAACTGGTCTCCCCATGTAAACTCTTTCTGCAAAAAACTATCCAGCCCAATTTTCCTTCTACGAAGATTGAAAAAATCAGTGAGCCCTGATGTATTGAAAGTGTCATATTTTGCACTATTTCACTCCCATATGAGTTATGGAGCTTTATTATGGGGTAACTCAACCCACGCTTCACGTGTTTTCATAATGCAAAAAAAAGCAGTTAGGATAACTGCTGGTGCAGTGCAACACCTCCTTGATATACATAAAAACTTAGTAACTTACACGGTTCATAATAACATACATCAATACAATACCAGAAATAATAATCATCTGTTGAATCCTAGATATCGCCTAGCAGTAACTGCAAGAAACTCTCCCAACCTACTACTCTACAATAAATCACCAGACCATATTAAAAAAATTATGTTTGAACAATTCAAAATAGCTATAAAAAACCTGTTACTGAGATATGGTTTTTACACAATCGAGGAATACCTAACTACTGACTTTAGTTCATGATACCTTATTCTGACTACATAGCTACATGATTCATCTCACAATTTGTTATCACTCCTGACAGCTTGTTTGTGTATACTAACAAAAAATTATCTGGTTTATATGAAATCACATGTTTATGAAAATATGATATAACTCTATGTAAACTGGTTTATGACCTGCTATTTTACGCTTGTGTTCCCGTTTTTACACTATACGTATTATTCATTGTCTTTATAATTGGTCATCTAGACATTATTCTTTCATCTTTACATTTTTAACCGTACATTACCGTCATATCTACACCTTATTCAGCTGTTACTCATTTATTATATTTACTAAAAATTGTATATGATTTGGACTTGTCATAAATGTATTGCATACATGATAAAATAAAAATATATCTATCTATCTATCATAATAGTATTGCTTTCCGAACTGTCAACATTACCCAGCCAAATCTCGAAATTAAACTATAAAAATCTCAGTTCTGATTAGTGAAGTTAGCAACGTCGAATTATTATTTTTTTACACGCTTTATATTAGCTTCACTTGTATGTTTTTTTGTTTGTTTGTTTGTATGTTTGTAACCGACTCCTTTGGGCGCGATTTTGACCCACTTCCAGACGTCCGAATGATTCGAAATTTGGCAGGTGTACATAATTCCGGTGACAATGCATTAAGAAATTTTTGTGTGAAGAAAAAACAAAATGGCGGCTCCAATATGGCGTACGAGTTTTGTGATTATGGTCCGATTCGCTTCAAAATTGGTATCCGAGGGTTTTTGTGGTCGGAGATCATGATTCTTTTGTCAAATTGAAAAATTCGAAACGGCGGCTCCAAAATGGTGGACGAGTTTTGTGATTATGGTCTGATTCTATTCAAAATTGGTATGTGGGGGTTTTTGGAGTCGAATATTATGATTCTTTTGTGAAAATTGAAAAATTCAAGATGGCAACCGAGTTCAGTGATTATGGTCTGATTCTATTCAAAATTGGTATGTGGGGGTTTTTGGGGTCGATTATGATTCGTTTGTAAAAATTGGAAAATTCAAGATGGCGGCCCAGTTTTGTGATTATGGTCTGATTCTTTTCAAAATTGGTATGTGGGGGTTTTTGGGGTCAAATATTATGATTATTTTCTAAAAATTGGAAAATTCAAGATGGTGGCCGAGTTTTGTGATTATGATCTGATTCCATTCAAAATTGGTACGTGTGGGTTTTTGGGGTCGAATATTATGATTCTTTTGTAAAAATTGGAAAATTCAGGATGGCGGCCGAGTTTTGTGATTATGGTCTGATTCTATTCAAAATTGGTATGTGGGGGTTTTTGATGTCGAATATTATGGTTCTTTTGTAAAAATTGAAAAATTCAAGATGGCGGCTTCAAAATGGCCGATGAGTTTTTGATTATGGTCTGATTCTATTCAAAATTGGTATGGGGGGTTTTGGGGGTCGGAGATCATGATAATTCGATAAGATTATTCCATTTTTTTATTTGCAAAAAAATTATAAAAATAATAGTTTTTATAAATGAACCACACTAAAAAGTAGGAAATAAATAATAGTTTGAGAAAACTAAAAAACACGCTTTTATAGAAAACCAGACTAAAAAAATAGAAAATAAGAAAAAAAAAAATTTTATTTAAAAAAAAGCGTGGGGTGCATGGTATCAATAATTATATAGTACATTACACACCGAGGCGATACCATGCACCCCACGCTTTTTTTTAAATAAAATTTTTTTTTTCTTATTTTCTATTTTTTTAGTCTGGTTTTCTATAAAAGCGTGTTTTTTAGTTTTTTCAAACTATTATTTATTTTGAGTACGTTTGTGATGAACTAAATACTGTTTCAGATCATAATAGTATTGCGTTTCCAAAGGCATAACATATTTTACCCAAATAACGAGAATGAACAATAATCCCAATTTGTGATAAATTACCTTTATATTCTGTTTTTGTAACTACTTTTGAAATCACCCTGTTTCTCCGAAACTAATCATGGGATTTGATTATGGTCCATTTGAAGTGTTACAATAACATACCAGAGTTTCATTGAATTCCGCAATCAACAAAATTCCATGTTTTCGGTGCGGGGTTCTTTGTACTTCTTTACCAATCGAAAAGAAACATCTAGACACGGACTCCATATGTGTCGGCTTGCCGTGTTTTGCTATAAAGTTCGAAATAACGTAAATGTTACCTATAATGTTTGTTGGGGATTTGGACCGATCATATAGAAAATCTCAAAAGTAAACTTACCAAACACATATTTCTACTCCGTCAGCTGGGGAACACTGTCTCCCCTGCAATTTTGAAACTTGTATACTATAGTCTCATTCAGTCGATTATTTGCTATGAAATTATTCACTGGAGTGCAACATACAAGGCACAGGAAGTTTTGACTATTCGGAAAAAAACTGTAAGAATAATGGCGGGAGAGCCACTGAGAGACCACTCCAAACTGCTTTTTATAAAAACCAACATAATGACTCTACCCTGTCTATTCGTCTATCCCTGCATCACTTACATAAAGAAAAAACTTTTTAACAAAAAATTAAACCGACGAAATACGGAACTGAAAAGTAAAAAATGAAATAAACATTCTTAGTCTCAGTAACTGAGCTCCTAAACTAATGTAAGTAACTAATTTTGAGTCGGCGCCAAACAAACAAGCAAATGAATCAGGTAAGGCGTGAAATGATGGCATCGAGTTGCGCGGTGACATTCTGATAATTTTTTTGAAGTAATTTAATGATCTTCGTTGATTCTTTGTTTGGCGCCGACTCAAAATTAGTTACTTACATTAGTTTAGGAGCTCAGTTACTGAGACTAAGAATGTTCATTTTATATTTTACTTTTCAGTTCCGTATTTAGTCGGTTTAATTTTGTATTAAAAAGTTTTTATTTTTCAATTTTTTGTGGCTGAAATCTACTGATTACTACCTACTTGTTTTTTGATTAATTCCAAAATCCTTACTTACCCACCTTACTTCAACTAGTTGAATAATATGATTATCTACTTTTACTTTTGTTGTAATATAAATTATTTTTGTTGTTCTGGTTAGTTTTTTTCATTACTTTGTATATCATTCTATCCTCTCATAGAATATAATGATATTGTGATAATGACACTAGCGATCTGTCATTTTCAACTACATATGTGTGCCAATGTTCACAAGTGAAAAATCGATTATCCCCTATTTTGCTACCCGTAAGTGGATAATACTATTCGAAATCCAAATATGATCAACTATGAGGTATACCCTATCTGATTAGAGAAGAATCATCCAAATCGAAGATCCCAGTACAAAGTTATGCCTGATAGAATCGGTTAACGGACCAGAATTCAGAGGGGGGAAATCCTTCATTTTGCTACCCTTAGAGGTGGATTTCATCTTTTAAATTCGAATGGGACCAATTTCGAAGGAAACCGTATGCACTGGGCAAAGAGATATCGGAATCGGAAAAGTTATGCGTGATCATACATAAAAAAATATTATAAAAAAAAAATATACGCGTCGAATAGAGAACCTCCTCCTTTTTGGTTTCGTCGGTTAAAAACATTACTAACCTTCCAATCAATGCACACTTTCATGATGAGTATGAAACTAGGAATAGGTGTGAACTTCATCAACCGTTTACGAGGTTATCGGTGTCATCCAGGATGACAATATCAAGTCTGCCCCCAGCTTACACTGCTTCAAAACTAGCCTGAAAACGCTTCTCGGGCAGAAAGCATACTACTGATTGGATTAATTCTTTACTGATTGTGTCGACTGATATTCTATAGTTGGGTACTTATGGAAAGGACTCACGACATTCGATCAAGATAAATCTGTGCTATTTTCAAATAATCCGCTGTTACCAATAAATGTTTACTTGCTATTTATTGTCTGAAACTGTTCTAATTGTTTGAATGTCAAATTTTATATATGCTGTTCACCCTTAAGATATAAGTTTGTGTCTTCTCAATAGTCCAAGATCCCAGAGCGGCAAACCTCATTTTAGCAAACCTTAGTAGTGTGATATGTAGTTGAGAACGTATGCATACTTGCTAGCTTGAAAGCGGGGCCCTTTTACAGGTAGTAGGTACAAAAGTACATGAAAAACTTTCTCACATTTGTTGAAGTAGTCTTTTCAACCGACGGAACCAAAAAGGAGGAGGTTCTCTAGTCGTCGCGTATTTTTTATTTTTTCTATTTTATATTTTTATGTATGATCCTGCATAACTTTTTACTGAGACGTCCGATTCCGATAATGTACTTCGAAATTGGTCCCATTTGAATTTGAAAGATGAGATCCACCCTTGAGGGTAGCAAAGTGAAGGATATTGATCACTCACCCTCTGAATCCGTTAACCGATTCTATCAGCTATAACTTTGTACTGGGACCTTCGATTCGGATGATTCTTCTTTTATCAGATAGGGTATACCTCATAGTTGATCATATTTGGATTTCGAATGGAATAATCCACCCTTACGGGTAGAAAAATAGGGGATAATTGATTTTTCACTTGTGAACATTGGCACACATATGTAGTTGACAATGACAGATCGCTAGTGTCATTATCACAATAAATATATCCCATTAGAGGATGGAATGATATACAAAGTAATGAAATAAACTAACCAAAACAACAAAAATAATTTATATTACAACAAATAATAAAAGTAGATAATCATATTATTTAACTGTTAATAGTTGAAGTAAGGTGGGTAAGTAAGTATTTTGGAAGTAATAAATAAACAAGCAGTTAGTAATTGGTAGATTTCAGCCACAAAAAATTGAAAAATAAAAACTTTTCAACAAAAAATTAAACCGACGAAATACGGAACTGAAAAGTAAAAAATAAAATAAACCTTCTAATCTCAATAACCTAGCTCCTAAACTAATGTAAGTAACTAATTTTGAGTCGGCGCCAAACAAACAATCAACGAAGATCATTAAATTACCTCAAAAAATTTATCAGAATGTCACCGCCCAACTCGATGCCATCATTTTACGCATCACCTAATTCATTTGCTTGTTTGTTTGGCGCCGACTCAAAAGTAGTTACTTACATTAGTCTAGAAGCTTAGTTATTGAGACTAAGAAAGTTTATTTCATTTTTTACTTTTCAGCTCCGTATTTCGTCGGTTTAATTTTTTGGTAAACAGTTTTTATGACAATTAATATCGTCCAGTTAGCCGAGCGGTCTATGTACAGATTCAAGCTCTGGATCTCAAAAGTTAGCGAGGGTTCGAATCCCCACGCCTGACGATTTTTCTTAATTTTTCCCATCGAAATTGAGAATTGATTTGTTTTTCTTTAATTGAAGATTCGTCTCAAAACGAATCATTTCTCAATTTCGAAGTGAAAAAAAAAGAAACATCAAGAGTGGGGATTTGAACCCTCGCCAACTTTTGAGATACAGAGCTCAAATCTGACTTGGGTCCTCTCGGCCAACTGGACGATATTAATTGTCAAAAGCTCCAACGTAAGTACATATCACACTATTCATATTTAAAATTTCAATTTTGCTAAAATGACGTTGGTTTGCTGGCTCTGGGACCTTACTCTATAAGAGGATACCTGACGAGTTGCTAAGTAAGTATGTTTCAATAAAGACTTATCTATTGAATAAATTGATTATTTGATTGATTGATTGATTCGGAAAGCCACAGGTTACAGAATTATGAATTGGTACAGGTTTTTTCAATCTATCGGGGGCCTGGAAATGATGACTTGACAATATGAGTGAGTGGAGAAATGGGGAATCACAAGAAATTTTCAAATTACAAGGATCTTGTCATGTCGAAATGGGACTTTACAGTTTATCATGCAAGTCATATAGAATATGGAAAAAGAAAAACTGATTAAATGGGTGTTAAAATTTTGAGACCAACGTGATCAGTGATCAGGAGCATACTTTTTTTTATTTCATACCATGGAACATCAGAATTTCGAATAGAAGTTTCTGTATTTGAAAAACCATTTCGGAAATAAAGGGTTAAGAAAGTCAAAAGAATTGTACTTCTTGAAACTGAAAAGTTAAAAAATCAAATAAACCTCTTTAGTCTCAATAACTAAGTTCCTAAACTAATGTTAGTAACTAATTTTGAGTCGACGCCAAACGAACAATCAACGAAGATCATTAAGTTACTTAAAAAAAATTATCAGAATGTCACCGCGCAACTCGATGCCATCATTTTACGCCTTATCTGATTCATTTGCTTGTTTGTTTGGCGCCGACTCAAAATTAGTTACTTACATTAGTTTAGGAGCTTAGTTATTGAGACTAAGAAAGTTTATTTTATTTTTTACTCTTCAGTTCCGTATTTCGTCGGTTTAATGTTTTGTTAAAAAGTTTTATTTTTCAATTTTTTGTGGCTGAAATCTACTAATTACTACCTACTTGTTTTTTGATTACTTCCAAAATACTTACTTACTCACCTTACTTCAACTATTACCAGTTAAATAATATGATTATCTACTTTTACTATTTGTTGTAATATAAATTATTTTTGTTGTTCTGGTTAGTTCATTTCATTACTTTGTATATCATTCCATCCTCTCATAGAATATAATGATTATGACGGATGTAGGGTAACAAAAATAATGACATTAGCGATCTGTCATTGTCAACTACATATGTGTGCCAATGTTCAGAAGTGAAAAATCAATTATGCCCCATTTTTCTACCCGTAAGGGTGGATAATTCCATTAGAAATCCAAATATGATCAACTATGAGGTATACCCTATCTAATGATGGAAGAATCATCCAAATCAAAGAACCCAGTACAAAGTTATGCCTGATAGAATCGGTTAACGAACCAGAATTCAGAGGGTGAGTGATCAATATCCTTCATTTTGCTACCCTTAGGGGTGAATTTCATATTTTAAATTCAAATGGGACCAACTTCGAAGTACACCCTATTCACTGAAAAAATCGGAATCGGACGTCTCAGTAAAAATTTATGCGTGATCATACATAAAAAAAAATATACACGTCGACCTTTTTGGTTTCGTCGGTTAAAAAACATACATCATCTGACCCACTTCTGAAACTGATCGTGAATCGATGAGGAGCTTTAGTCGTTGAAATGTGATTTCTTAGAGATGTATCCATTTAAAAATAATCCAAAAAATTAAACACTGTCATTCGAACAGAACATTTTCGCTTATATTTTTCTCTGACAAAAGTGAATTCTCAACATTTGGCTATTCTGAATAATGTTCAATAAGTTCCTGCAGCTGAGGAAATATGATACTCGTTCAATTGTTACGATGTAAACTTTCAGTATCTATTACAATTAAAAAGTAGTCAGCATTATATGCAGTGCCAATAATATAATCCAAAATGTAAAGAATATCGAACCTTGTGGTACTCCCACTTCATCCTCTTTGCCAAACGAATTTACAGTTTTGATATGACTTTCGTGTTCGAAATGGCGTTATTACTTGTCTTCTGTTCGTCGAGAAAGATGCAATTTAATTTAGTGATGTACATACCCCTGGTGCCAAAACTCTCTAATATTTCCATCAACTTTTGATGATTCATACAATCGCATGTCTTACATTAGTCTGAATCAACAAAGTGCGCAATTCGTTTACAAAACGAATATATTGCCGTTGATGCAGACTTTTTGGCACGAAAACCATGTAGGTAGATCTCAAAAAGTGCATTCATTTTTATTTAAGTTATCTCAACATGTTTTGCTGAGTAAAGAAAAATAGGATTTTGCATTTTCTCAAAAAAAACTCAGAAGGTTGGGTGTTTTTTTATATTTTCTATAAAACTTCAAGGAGTTTTTTCTACAAATGCAATAGTGTAGGAAATATTTTGTTCAGTTGTGGAAAATGCGAATGAAAATCAGACATTTCTTAATAACTGCCCAAAATATTGAAACGTCAAATGTGAGAGAAAAAACCACTTTTGAAATTTTCTGAAAAAATCTAGATGTACCATTAGTTTTAATATTGCGTTGAGAAGATGCAAGTGAATAATTTCAAGATCTTCGAGAATAACTGAAATAATTGTCTTTCATGAAGTTCTTTTTCAATATACATTCAAATTGCTGATAATTGGGAACTCCTCAATAAAAAAACTGCAGTATTGTGGTGACGTTGATATCAATTTCAATACAAAAATTAGCACTAAAGAAGGAGAACCTGGAGACGGAAGTTTGAGAGGTTTGAATTATGGTAATGATCATATAATGTCAAAATATACATATTGGGCCTGTGGATGATTCGGCAAATGATGGTACATGGATTTAAGGTTTGAATTATGGTAATAATCGTATATTGTCAATACATACATGTTTGGCCCGTAGATGATTCGGCATGGCATGGCATGGATTGAAATTAGTAATATTTATTTCAATATTGACCCAAGACCGTATCATCAGTTCACATAATTACTACAAATTTTGCATGTTAATTACAACAGTTATCAAAGCTCTGACAAAACATATTTGATTTGATGTGTTTGATGGAATGTATGTGAACAGATAGCAAATATTTTCTGGCGAAGTAGATGACAAAGAGCGTGATGGTAAAATGAGTCTTCCAGCTTCGATTGTTCGGAGTTGTGGAGGGATGATTTATTGGCTCATGAATATTGAAAGAAACGGAAAAGCTGGGTACAAAGTATGAATAAAATATGAATTTACTTTTCCCACAATCATCAAGGTTTAAGGAAATCTAATAAAACAACAAAAATGCTTTATTTCGAAGATCAACCCTTCATGATTAGCGGAAGGTGAAAATATTCAATCATTGATTATAATACTGTATATTAATATATTCGTTGTTACTCTAATTTATTCCTGCTCAGCCCAGTATTTTCACCTTCGTTTATACTAGGAATAAATTATCCAACGGTTAGAATATGCTTTTGTTTTTGGTTTTTTATTTATTATTTTTTGTTACTGGAAAACATTGAATTTGTTAAACAATTTGGGAGTAGAATATACCGATGGATTCACCTTAATGATTCGATTTCTGGTTATTTCATGCCGCCTGGATAGCCATTTGAAAAACAAATGTCAGACTTGGAAATCCCCGAAGATTCCAAAACTATCAAATATATAGGGCAATTCATTTGTAATTCCAAAAATGGATTCATTTTTGCTAAAACTGGAAGTGCTGAATGAGACACATGTTGAAATGTGATCATCATGATAAATATCAAACCTACAAATTTCGTTCCAATAACTGAAAATGGAAAAAAAAGATTTGCTAGTAAATGTTGACATCCGGCATGTGAACAGCATGATTTATCAACACCAACATTTATAAAATTGGACGGTAGGTTGTTCCCACAGCAAGAAATGGAAAAATGAACGAAATATGATGAAAAATACCAATTTTTTCGTAGATATCTGCCACCTATGGCTTCAACTCATCTGAGATAATGCAAAGGACTCGACCTAATGACGTTCACTTTGTAAGAGTGGTAAAAATACAACAAAACCTTGGCTTGGTAAGAAGCGACTTTTTGGTTTTAGTGGCACTACCTCATAGCAAAAAAACACACTATGTGACATTCATTGACTGCATATCACAGTGTTCTCAATCTTATCACACTAATCCCACGATGTAACACACTCATATAATGAATGACATATTTCATTCAATCCAATACTTTGTGAGCACTGTGAAGGTTATTCACCTTTGACCCACTACAAAATAATATGCGTCATTGGAAACTTAAAAAACCGATTGTACAACTGCTGAAGCTGTCTATTCACAAGCGTATCCTTGGAGGTTTTGATGCAGGAAAATTCAGAAACATCGCATGCAACTCAGTACACGTGAAACTTCTTTGGCGATCTAAACCTCGATTTATAAGTATATCGTAAGCGTAAATCATTATAGCACTGCCGACTGATGGCACAGAAGAGATTCTTAGCACATTCAATAGTTTTGACCCATATATACAATTCACTATGGAAGCAGAAGGTACAGATCTTTCCGTACCTTCTCTAGACACAAAGTTCATCCGAACAACATATAATCAAATCTTAATAGATTGCTACAGGAAACCATGTAGCTCAGGAATATACATGAATTATTGGTCGTATCATAAACATTCGACGAAAGTGAATTCAGTCAAACAAATGAAGAATACAGTGTTGAAAATCTCTGACATTCAATTTCATAAAAAAAATCTTAATATTATTTTGAACATTTTCCTAGAAAATTCATATCCAGCCAAAAATATTTTGTTTAATACACCAACCTCACTTGAGATTAAATCGAGACCAAGTGTCACACCCCTTATTTACAATGATAACAATGAAAGTGATACTGTCTCAGCACGTCCTTACCATTAATCAAGGAAATGACACCGAAACTAGCTAGAATTTTTCATGATCTATCGAACATTAAAATTACAAATAAAATCGTCCTAACTATAAGGTCAGTTCACACAAAAATTAAACATAAAGTACCCATAACTTCACAAACTAATGTAATATACAGAATCCCTTGTATAATGTGTGATAAGAATTATGTTGGTCAAACTTCAAGATCATTAGGCGCCAGAATCGTTTCTCACAAAAGTGATTGCAGATTACATCCAGAAAGATGCGTGTTAGCAGATTATGGGAACAAGTTTGACCACCATAAGAACTATGAATCCACGAAGGTCTTAGCTAGAGAATAACATTAAAAAAAAGATCCTTTCCAGAAATGGCCTATATTTTTCGAGATAAAAAATGTTTCAATAAAAAAAAAAATATCAATCATCTCAGTGAAATTAATTCCTATCTATCGACGTTGGAAAACTTTTTATCCACAACCTCACATTTAATTTTTCCAATCTTTAATCAAACAAAATTCATGTTGGCACACAGTTGGCACCACTGTGATCAGTCCCATTTCAGTTTTGCCTGTCAGAGGGCATGTCAATTGTCTATCAGATGTCATGTCAACTACCTGTCAGAAGTACCTAACCTGTATTTGACACCTCCTTTCACATGGGGACAAAATAGTGACCAATCGAAATTGTAATAATTTTAATGCTCAACTAGTTATTTTGAACTGTAGTATCATTATTCATCCTCCATAATGTGTGAACCATTATACTTTAACACCTTTCTAATCATTCTCACCAAAGTTGACAGACATTTTCAACCTATATTTTTATGAAAAAACTAACTTTAATTTTTACACCTTCGTAGTTTCCCTGATGATAGAAATAATTAATAAAATTTCCGAAAGTTTGGACAACCTGGTTTCATCCGTTCTCTCTCTCTCTCTCTCTCTCTCTCTCTCTCTCTTCTCTCTCTCTCTTATATATATATATATATATATATTTTATTTATATATACTGGGTTCGGAACCAATAGAACCCCTATACGAACATCCACCCCCCATTTCGCCCCTATAGAGATTGAATTTCCAAAACCAATGAAACATTCCTTTATTTGTAACAAAGACCTCAAATACCAATTTTTATGTCCCTGACTTCAGAACTAACGGTACTTCTATACAAACTTTCAACCTTTAGAAAAAATCACACATAACTTATTTCCGACTATTATTTCCGAATTTTGTTATAAAAATATACATATTTTCCAATGAAAATATGTTCAATTCTATCTCTTTTCGAATACATGATTCTTTAGCTTGATTAATGAGATGGCAATTGCAGAATCAATGAGAAAAAGTCTGAAATCTACCTTTTCCACAGGCCGCACCATCGGTTTTATTCCGTTTGAGAAAGCCTCTGAATTTTTAAACAGAACTTAGGCACAATGTTGAACTTAAATTAAGCTTGTTTTTTAAAGAGATTTTTTTTATTAATTATTTCATTTTGTGCTTTTTAGTAAGTACGCCTCAATCTATGCATTTCTGTCAAAGTCGTTTTTATGATGGCTTTTTCCCGTAAGTTCTGAGCTAAGTTCTTCAATGAGGAGACCATCTAAAGATTAACTCGTCCGTCATCCTGGAGCTGCCATCTTCCATTTATGAATATTGATAAAACATCAATAATCTTCGACTAAATTCATAATCTCCGACCCCAAAAACCCCTAACACCCAAAATTTTGAATTGAATCGGACCATAATTGCAAAACTCGTTCGCCATTTTGGAGCCGCCATCTTAAATTTGTGAATTTTGACAAAAAATTCATAATCACCGACCCCGAAAATCCCCACATACCAATTTTGAATAGAATCGGACCATCATCACAGAAATCGTCGGACATCTTGAAGCCGCCATTTTGATTTCATGAATTCTGTCGGAAAATTAATGATCTCCGACCCTGAAATTCCCCACATACAATTTTGAATCGAATCGAACCATAAACACAAATCTCGTCCGCCATCTTGGAGCCGCCATATTGTTTTTTTTTTCTCTAACAAATGTATAATGCATTGTCACGAGAACTATGTACACCTGCCAAATTTCACGTTACTCGAACAACTAGAAGTGCGTCAAATTTAACTTGCAAGATTTGATGACACTAAATAAAAGCTTGTAATGAGGGGCCATCGGCAGGAATAAAAAATGAGTCACGATGAACGGGGGCTTGGAGAGGGTTGATGATAGGCAAAAGTAATAAAGGGATGAACGATAATTGTCAGGAAGAATTCGGGAGAACTGTGGAGTGATTTACAAAGGAAATTTGAGAGGAGATTCTTCAAGAACGGCTGGCCGATTTAAAGCCCGAAGGAAGTATAGAATCGATTTGGAAAAACACGTAATAATGTTTATTAAGAATAGTTAATGTTATTGCTATCTTTATTTGAAAATTTCTTTACATAACCGATAATATTTATTTTAATTTCTTTATAAAATGTACATTGTGATAATACACATCATTTATTTCATTCTCCTTATTTTTGATGGGCCTGGTACTAATATTCCCTATTGTACCTCTACACAATCCAGTCCATTTACCTGTTCAGTGCATCTGTCTCATTATAAAAATTATGTAAAGAATTTTTGTTTGGCTATCTACTGTACGAAAACTATTGTAGATAGAAAAAAAGTTTGGATCAAAATTTGTAAAACATTATTCGCTCTACTTCTTTTAATATAATTATTTTTCACGTAGGATCAATGCGTTTAACTTTGACTCAAAAACTCGCATAAATATTGATTTCACAGAAAAAAATATTGGAATACAGGGTGTTTCCTAACTACGGTACGAAACTTCAGGGGGTGATTCGTTAGGTCATTTGACAAAAAAAAGTTCCTATGAACATATGTCCGGAGTTGCTTCGTTTCTGAGATACAGGGCGTTGAAGTATTAAAAAAAAAAGGTATTTAT
The DNA here is from genome assembly GCA_018342105.1 of Gonioctena quinquepunctata. Lineage (NCBI taxonomy): Eukaryota > Metazoa > Arthropoda > Insecta > Coleoptera > Chrysomelidae > Gonioctena > Gonioctena quinquepunctata. Next base: position 511,881 of record JAFIRS010000577.1, on the reverse strand, counting down.
AAAATATCCTGAATATCCTGAAACCGATGTGGTTGAAATGTGGTACAGCTATTTGAAGTAATAAGGCAATTATTTGGCCCCAAGTAGGTCCAGGGGCGTCTCAGTGGGCACCACAGCCAACAATACTGAGGAAAAAAAGTACTTTTTTTTTGTAGTAGTTTATTTTTTCAGATTGAACAACTGAAAATTTTGGTCCCCTGTGTTTTATTCATATCAAGCTTCGTTTTCGACAAAAAAATACTTCAACTCATTCTACAAATTATCCATGGACAACATAAAATACAAACCTAAAGTAAAAAATAAACAATTTCGACCCTAAAGTAAATGAGAAAAATGTCCACCGTCTGATATACGACTGCAATCGATGTGTCATTGATTGTCTGACACGTTCAAAAATACCTGGAGTATTCCTTATGACATTGCAATTGTCACTTATTCGATTCCTCAAGTCATTCACATCTAGTATAGGGGTTTTATAAACGGGAGCCTTCAGATGACCCTATAAATAGAAATCTAGAGGATTCATATCAGGACTGCGAGCGGGCCAATGTTGAGGTCCTGCACGCCCAATCCAGCGATTAGGGTAGGTGATGTCGAGATGCTGACGAGCAAGAACACTAAAATGAGCTGGAGCTCCGTCGTGCATAAACCACATGTTGCCTCTTACAATTACGGGTACTTCTTCCAACAAAATGGGTAAATGATTTCGCAAAAAAGCCGTGTAGGATGGACCTGATAATCTTGCTGGTAAAAAAAGGGTCCAATTAGGTAATCACCAATAATTCCTACCCAAACGTTCAGCGAAAATCGTTGCTGAAAATGACTTTCTCTAATAATGTGGGGTTTTTCGTCGGCCCAGAAATGGTTATTGTGAAAGTTCATAATAGAATCTCGTGAAAAATTTGCTTCGTCCGTAAATAAAATATTTGGTAAAAAATTATTATTGTGTGCCATCATATGAATCAACCACCTGCAAAACATTAATCTTGGGTGAAAATCCCTAGGCAGTAGAGTTTGAACCCGCTGTATGTGATATGGGTATAGGAGGTTTCTTTTTAGAACTTTCCAAACGGTTTTTGGGCTTACTTCAAGCTGCAGTGCAATGGTACTATTTGGAGGATCTTCTTCTATCGCATCAGGTATAGATTCTTCTAGTTCAGGCGTTGTTACAGTTTCTGGTCTTCCACCACTTACATTTTTATTAAAACTTCCAGTTTCACATAATCTTGCCTGTAGCGTTCTAAATGTTTTAGCACATGGAATTATTCTGTTAAGATATCTTTCCTGGTAGATTCTCCGTGCTTCTTCCGCATTTCTATTTGCTAATCCGTGAATAAAGTGCATGTCAGCCATTTCAGCGTTAGTAAAAGTATTCATGGTGGAATCACTGCTAATTGAAAACTCTGACTTTTACTGATATGACAATACTATCACTGTCATCTGGTCTCCATAGCAGGTAATCATGATTGTAGAGTGCCTTCATTTTTTTTGTTCTCGGAAACTAAGCTAAATATGAAAAAAAAACACAGGAGGCCAAAGAGTTGTATTTTTACCACGCTTATAAAAAACTTTTTAGAACCCACGCTTATATTCAAATGCACTGAAAAGTAGAAAATAATTTTTTTCTCAGTATTGTTGGCTGTGGTGCCCACTGAGACGCCACTGGACCTGCTTAGAGCCAAATAATTGCCTTATTACTTCAAATAGCTGTACCACATTTCAACCACATCGGTTTCAGGATATTCAGGTTATTTTATAAATACGTTTTTTTTATAATTCAACGCCCTGTATCTCAGAAACGAAGCAACTCCGGACATATGTTCATAGGAACTTTTTTTGTCAAATGACCTTACGAAACACATCCTGAAGTTTCGTACCGTAGTTAGGAAACACCCTGTATAATGGAAGAACATGTAGTTATCTGAAAAATAGATTTCTTATATTTTTCGCGTCTAACAAATCGTTTAGGAAATATATGACAAAACGCGTTTTCCGAGAAGGCCGCCAACGCACACCCCTCCGTTCCTCGCCAACTCAGAGTTATACTCAGGATCAACCCACCTATCACGTGAAAAAAAAAATTGCTACTGCAGCCTCATGTTTTACGGCGGTAATTGTTTCCCTTGCTGCCTGAATATTACATATAGATCTGAATGACACGAACGAATCTCAAATGAAAGGAGCATACGGGTCAAACACAAATTATGAATTCATTGAAAAGTTTCACTGGTTATTATTAATAATAATACAATATTTACCAATGAATACAATGATAAAAAAGATACCGTATATACAGTGTATACAAATATACATTTCATCTACTTGAAAAAACTTTTGGATTCTGGGTACCATGATCGACAGAATTTTGAAAGTGTTTCTATGGAATCTTCCTAAAAGTCACGTATATATCTATTCCACTATTATATAATAGTAGCAATTCAAACATTGATTCACAAATTCAATATAATTATAATCATTATTCATTATGCATGTATCTCAGTAAATAGACGGTAAGTAACCCATTTGAGAACAAATGGTTACGTTTATAACTCGTTTGTCATGCATATTGAATAATGTTTTCGGAAGAATAATGACTGATATTATCAATATAGTGATACAATACTGATAATTATTATTCGGATATCTTAGTTGTTTTACAAGCTTTTATTTAGTTTCGTTCGTTCGTTCTTTCGTTCGTTAGGGTCAAATCTTGCAAGTGAATTTTGACCGACTTCTAGTCGTCCGAATGATTTGAAATTTGGCAGATGTTCGTAATTCCGGGAACAATGCATTATGGAATTTTTCTTAGAGAAAAAACAGAATAGGGGCTTTAAGATGGCGGATGATATTTGTAATTATAGTCCGATTTGATTCAAAATTGGTATGTGGAGGTTTTTGGGGTCGATGATTATGAATATTTTAAAATTCAAAATTCAGGATGGCGGCTCCAAGATGGGCCAGTTTTTTTATTATGGTCTGATTGAATCAAAATTGGTATGTGGGGGTTTTCGGGGTCGTAGATTATGAAATTTTTGACAAAATTCATTAATCCAAAATGGCGGCCCCAAGATGAAGGACGAGTTTTGTGATTATGGTCCAATTCGATTCAAAATTGGTATGAGGTGATTTTCGGGGTCGGGGATGATGAATTTATAAATTCAAAATGGCTGCCCCAATATGGAGGACGAGTTTTGTGATTATGGTCCGATTTGAATCAAAATTGGTATACGGCGGTTTTCGCGGTCTCATATTGCGAATTTTTTGGAGATGGAGATGGAGGACAAGTTTTCTGATTATGGTCATATTTTATACAAAATTGGTATGTGGGTGTTCTCAGGTTCAAAGATTTTCAATTTCTTTGTCAAAATCTATAAATTCAAGATGGCGACTTCAGGATGGCGTACGAGTTTTGTGATTATGGTCAGATTCTATTCAAAATTAGTGTGTGGGAGCTTTTGGGGTCGGAGATCATGATTTCTTCCAGCTCAAAACTCACAGGAAAGAGACCTTATAATAACGATGCTCTATTGGAAATGAACAGATCAAGGCGACCTAACTAAAAAGCAAAAAATAAAATAACTAATAAAAAACATGGCTTGTCGCGCGAATTGCCATGAAATGAATACTTCGATAAGTTGTTACTTACCAACCAATCATTGTTTAATGAAATCAATTGGTACCTACGCTTATGAACACTTCGGAGTTGTTACTTACCAACGATTCATTGTTCAATGAAATTTATTGGTATCTACTCTGATGAATACTTTGTAAAAATCAAATACTTCCACTTACCAGCGAATCACTGCCCAATCAAATTAATTGGTGGCTACTTTTATGAACACTTCGCGCGACAAGCTTTTTGAAACCAAATAACTCAACAAAAAATAATTATGAAATGAAATGCATAAAGCACACACAAAGTCGTCTTCACGAAAGGTTCAATATAAATCGAAACAATTGGTAGACCGGCAGGCGAAAAACAACAACTTTTCTAGCAAATACCACGCAGATCGTTGGATGATATTCACCTGACAATCCATGCAAACTTCCATATAAATAGATATTGTTTGCAAATGTTTTTTTCTGATAAGCTCGATTATGTTTAAATTCATGACGTATCCACCTAACAATCCGCATACCGGTTTCAGGCTTTTTTGGTCCTCATTAGTACGGATTAGTCACCAGCCAGAGATCCAGAGAGCTCTGGCCGAAGCGAGACACAACATAAATAAAATCATCATCGAGCTTAATACATCTTTAGGAGCGTCGAAAAAGATAACTTTTAACCGGCGACACCTAGTGACAGAAACACTCCATACAATTCTCCTACCTCGATAGGATTCTAAATAGAAGATTCCTTTTCAGTAGGAGTGGCTCAAAATGCCCGACTGGCATATTTTAATGAAAGAAAAAGCCAATGGCTTTTTCTTATCATATCATATCTTATCCCCTTCATATGGCTTTTTCTTTCATTAAAAAATAATTAGATCATTGTTATAAATAAATAAATTAATTTAGCTTGTTTTTAGAAAGTTACTTATTTTATTATATGTAAATACTTCTTGTTGGTAAGGAAATATCGAATTACTGTTTTATATTTGTTTTGTTATTTATTTCTGATCTGGTCCATGTCTTATTGGAATTTCTAATGGTCCGTTGTTTTCCTGGATGGATATGAATGTGTGGTGGGCTAGATTAAATAAACAAAAAAAAATCGTCAATTCCCTCGACGCAAACTTAGATATTCGTGAATTTAACTTTCCAAATTATTAATGGAAATGTTTGCTGATAATAGTCTTGAAGGTTTATCTATAATCTCCAACTGAAACAATTTTTCTATCGAAAATAAATTTGGGTAAAATCTCTCTAAATATGATAGTTTTTTTTACCGCTGACGTACTCGAAAAAAACATGAGCGTGAGTTAATCGAAAGATTTATCTTCCAAATTTAATTTTTCAAGTCAAGCTGAAAGAATACAATTACCTTTAATCAAATCGAATAAATTATAGTTAGAGAGCCGCTGGTTCTGAGACGCGATGACCAACATACGTCTTCCGTTTGGTGAGGTGAAAACTCCAAATTCCAAATATTTTTGAAATCGGACAGGGCCCACTCCAGTACGAAGGGAAAATGTCTATCGACATTTTCGAAGATTTCTATATGTCTTCCGTTATGATAATTTTGATTAGAAAGTGACTAGTACTCGAAACATATTTTTGAAAATTTTGGTCCCCAAAATCGATCATTGCAACGTTCCTTTACTTTGTTATGGTCGTCACATCGGAAAATCCGAGTGGAAAACTTTTTTAGTAGGGCCTGGCCTCAGGGTTGACCAAATAAACGAATTTAAAAACTCGCGGGAGCCAGAAAACATGATTTCCAACGGGAAGACTTCCTACCAACTTTTCACCCCTTACCACCCTTTTAAATTTCCTCTGTTTATTCCTGGTAATCTTTTTCGTTTGAAAATATTTCTCATCGATAATTCACTGTATACAGTTTAATAAACTTGTTATTACTTCCTTGAACAATTCAAACTATATCAACTAGAAAAATAAAATTCACAGAAGATATTTACACTTTTAATAATCAATCATTAATTTGTTATCATGTGAGAGAATGAATAATACCGAAATCATTTTTGACACCAAAATCATTTTTGATGATTTGTTGGTAAAAATTGTTCATAACCTCATTTATTTATTTTTCGGTAAGAATTGTTCATAACTTCATTTATTTATAAACGATTAACGAGCCTAACGCCAAAGAATTCATTTGGTGGCATTCATTCATATCCCTAAGTTCATTTATGTGCTCTTCCTCGCTCAAATTATTTGAGCCGGCGGGGGCCAACAGCCCTTATATAGGGGTTGAAATGTATTCCTGTTATCATTAACTACTAGTTGATGTAAGTTTATTAAACTTTATACACTGAATTATCGATGGAAACAATTTTCAAAAGAAAAAGATTACGAGGAATAAACAGAGTAAATAGAGGAAATTGAAAGGGGTGGAAAAGGGTGAAAAATTGGCCAAAAAGTCTTTCCTTCAGAAATTAAGTTTTCTGGCCCCTGAAGAAGCTAAACCCAATGCAAATTTGGAAGCTTAGATTCCGCGTGTTCAATTTGTTTTTCAACTTAGCCGCTTCCACTCGGATTTTCACCAAAGTGAAGGAACAGAAAATTAGGCATATAGGAGACGTCGAATTTTTGCGATGATCGATTTTGTGGCCCAAAATTTTCAAAAATATGTTTCGAGTAGTGCGCCTTATCCAAATCGTCTCCCCCTTTGTCAGATGATTATTAGTCACTTTCTAAACAAAATTATTATAACGGAAGACATATAGGAATCGTCGAAATTGATAAACATTTTCTCGTCGTACTGGAGTGGGCCCTGCCCGATTTCAAAATATTTGGGAATTTGGGGGTTTTTGAGGGATGGACTTTCATCTCACCAAACGGAAGATGTATAGCTTCATCGCGGTTTTAGATCCGCGGCTCTCTAACTATTATGTAAGAGTGGATGTAAGCAGAACACAGTCGTAGTTTTGTTAACCTGATAAAATGATGCACTTTTGAATGATTTTGAGGCTGTTACAACTTCTTGTCGAGACGAATAATATTTTCTGCTTTCTTAAATTTTTTCTATTTCATTTTCAGAGAGTTGTACAACATCTGCAAAAGCAGAAAAAAGTTCATGTCGGAATCACGATATAACGTCTTATTTTTTTCTGAAAAATTCCCTGTTGAATATCGTGCTCATGTTCCGTGTTCATAATCAGTTATATTGTCCCAAAAATTGTGGAACCTCTTATCTACTTCATATTATGAAACATTCAAGAGTACATTTTTTTCCATATCTACCTACATATTTCAATATAATCGGTTGAGATATCAGAATATCGGATGAATTATAGTCGTTCGGGGGAAAGTTATCAAAAACTTTTTACAGCCGAAATATGGTTTTATGATCCTTTTCCGTAGTGTGGCAAGACAAGGCCGAGATTGAGTGGCGTTCTTGGGGATAGACAGAATTATAATATGTAAAAATGTTGAATAAAATGGACCTTTTCGAAACTCTGTGAATGCACAGGTTTGTGATAATTTTTTCTGCAGTTTATCAACATAATGAACCATGTAGGAGATCTGTTGAATGAAATTTATAATTCATTTGAAAATGATAAATTTTGTTTTATTGAACCACCTCTCCTAGCTAGTTTCTCTTATTTTTATCACAACAAAAATCCTGGTTGGTGGACGAGTCTGATCAGGCATGAACAATCGCTTTGAAAGTACAAGTTGTATGACACAACTCTGTGATAGAAAGATAGGTTTACTGTTTGACATGCATATCCATTGAAGTAACAATGAATATATTCCGTTGATTTTCTGAATATACTCGAATGGATGAATCTTATTTTTATCGATATGATGAAATGAATTTTCTGAAATAACAAAAAACTAATCGTATTTTTCCGGAACCTTTTTTAAATTCCATAGTATATTTCTATGTTGATTTGTTGAAAATATAAACAGGATGTTCATTAAATCAGATGTGGAATCATCTGCGACTGAAAACTAAACTTTAGTCACTATCCTCCATCGTCAAGATAACCTCTTGTGGTGTATTCATGTTGAAAAGGGAAACATTCTCAATTGAATATTGATAGAAATATTTTTCTGTGAATTGAGAAATCCACGATTGAAATGAAGTTATTTTTTGTGAATGTCTAACAGTCAACAACTACTTTCCCGGCTTAAGCGACGCTGGACATTGAACTACATCTGATAGATATTCTGAAAAGGCCCTAACTCAACAGAAAAAATCTGAAATTGAAAATTTGCATTTTCATTCAGATAGCTATTTGATTTTCTATTCCAGTCTTAATTAAGAACTCATGAAGATGAATGAGGCAAAGAAGAATGTTTTCCAAAAGAGAGTACTCACCAGAAATCATTCGTAACATTGACGCAGGAGAGACATCGCATTCACTAGGTCTTCAATACATTTTTGTCGACGAAAATCTATTTCACGCTTCCACGATCATCAGGAAGACCGGAAGAAATGGGAAACACATTTTCAAGAAGCAATCTCACTTTGCAAAGATGGAAAAAGTTAGAATCATTTCTTTCGGAGAGACACTTTGAAATTAGTGTTTTCTGACATTAAAACCTGTCATGGGGTATGATAGATTGATTTGTTGGAAATATAAACAGGATGTTCATAAAATCAGATGTGGAATCATCTGCGACTGAAAGATAAACTTTAGTCACTATCTTCCATCGTCAAGATAACCTCTTGTGGGGTATTCATGTTGAAAAGGGAAACATTCTCAATTGAATATTAATAGAAATATTTTTCTGTTAATTGAAAAATCCACGATTAAAATGAAGTTATTTTTTGTGAATGTCTAACAGAAAACAACTACTTCCCCGGCTGAAGCCACGCTGGACATTGAACTACATCTGATAGATATTCTGAAAAAGCCCTAACTCAAAAGAAAAAATCTGAAATCGAAAATTTGCATTATAATTCAGATAGTAATTTGATTTTCTATTCCAGTCTCAATCAAGAACTCATAAAGATGAATGAGGCAAAGAAGTATGTTTTCCAAAAGAGAGTACTCACCAGAAATCATTCGTAACATTGACGCAGGAGAGACATCGCATTCACTGGGTCTTCAATACATTTGTTTTCTGTTGGACATTCACAAAGAATAACTTCATTTTAATCGTGGATTTTTCAATTCACAAAAAAATATTTCTATCAATATTCAATTTAGAATAATTCCCTTTTCAATATTTCTATGTATTTCGATAAACTAGGCACTTCGGAGAATTCAACATGACAGCTACTTTCTCTTCAAATAATCTACTTCTAATAAACAATGAACAATTTCAAATGTAGTTAGTGAACAAAAAACTCCCATAATATCTTTGAATACATCCGAAAAATGCATATTGCAGATAAATGCATAATCTATATATAACAAAAATTCTAGATGAAGGCGCATTCTCTATTTTAGCTGTACAAAGCCAAGGAAAACACACACCATCAAAATTCAAAATATCAACTCATTCGTAGAAAGCTCCTTGGGAAATGATAGAATCCGTCAAAGAATGTACACAGGAGTCATCAACGGGATTCTAACAATTATTATAGGGGTGTTCACAATATACTGTATGGTGCCTAAATATTTTCTGCAGGTAGCAGTACATTTAACTGATTTGCATTTTCTGAATCAATAGAAACGATTTTTCCACTTCTAGGGGAGATAAAACCCAGAAAAAATGCAGACGTTATGACATTTATTCCATCATGTGCTGTATAATGGTCCAAATTCCAATTTTGCATTGGATAATTAATAATATTATCCAACTCATGTCTATATGCCCCGACCCTAAATGGAACTCAGATAATTTTTTCCAAGGAAGTCAAATATTTGGGCATTATAATCGACCAAAGACTAGCATGAAACATCACATCAATAACCGGCTTCGTCTTCATCAAAATGGCTCAACAACACCTTACCCTCCCTGTTAGATTTCGTTAACCCTACATCTCTGAAAAATTCTATGGAATAAAATATTCAAACAACATATCTCCCACAATTCCATTCTGGTTTCTTTTGATGTCCGAAACTCCTTTCCCAGCATGTGGTATTGAAACAAAACTTTTTTCAATTTAACAGAAATTTTATGAACAACATTCGGGCCTATCTATGGGTTCGAACCCATCTCCCTTTCTTGCAGAAGTTATAGAAAAGATATTTGATTGCACATAATTCAAAAACTATATAACGTTCTGGTACCGCTACGTTGATGATTGCATTGTACTATTTGACGGCCCGCTTTCCAAATTACAAAAATTTGCTGAATACAGTAATAGTCCACATGAGTCCATCAACTTCAAATTTCGAATTAGAAGAAAACAACTCCTTACCCTTCTCAGATCTCCTACACATAAAAAAAGGGAACCAATTTTAATCCAATATCTACAGAAAACTGACAGTCACTGACATAGTTATCCTATATTCCTCTAACCATCATCACAAGCAAAAACTTGCCTACTTTCACAATATTATCCACAGATTGTTCATCATACCTCTCTCAACAAATAATTTCGACAAAGAGATGAACATTATTAGACAGATAGCCTCCAATAATGGTTACCCCCAAATAAAATCTAAAAAATCTACAATCAACATCTTTATAAATACCTTTTGTCAACTGAAACCACCAAAAAAGTTTTTCGTTCTCTCCCCTATCTAGGCCCAAATCACACCTCCATAGGTCAATATTCATCAGATGACAACTTACAAATATGCTACAAAACCTTGAATAACTTAAATGAATGTCTATGTTATTCCAAAGATAAACGGGATAGACTGAATGAATCAATGGTCTATAATAAACTTGAATGCCCAGAATGCTCAGTTGTTTATGTAGGACAAACTGGTCGAAAATGTGTTGATAGACTAAAGAACATATAAATCTTTTCAATAAATATCGCCATACAGACATCTGTAATACCCAGTCTGCTTTTGCCAATCGCCTGATAGAATCCGGACACTCAAACTTTAACATAGACAATAACGTCGATCTAATCCATTTCTGTCCAGAAGGCCCTAAATTAAACTTCTTAGAAATTCTTAAAATCCAAAAATCAAAAAATGCATCCGATACAAATTGTATCAATGAACAAACTGAATTCGATTGCCTAACATTGTTTAAATCTTGTACTTTTATTCGTTAATCCCAAAAAACAGAATATTATTTCTTACTCTCACCATCTATCACATCTCTTTCACTGTTAGAAACCACCACTATGGTACAGCGACATCTACTAACCAATCACTATACTTCGTAAGGTTAGGTTGACACGCATAGATTTGATTGTTTAAAACTGTTTAGTCCACTAGATCTCTGCCAGATGTCCCATACTAAATGAACAATCTGTCAATTATTTCATTTTGTGAGATTTTCTCTCCAAACGATTTCGCCAAGTTTCTTCAAACATTCTTAAAATGTGGCAAACCAAAACCTCAATAAGAAAGAGAAAACTTCGCAAATGGGGTGTTCAGAGTAAGGTCTAAGCTGGGACCACATCCAAGTTTTGTTTTCAAAAAAATATTTCTACCAATACAATTGTATGTAAGTTTACCTTCATTTTGTTCCATAACCTGTACCATAATCATTATTTTAGATTTTTTTAATTCTGATGAAGATGGGGATCTCAGTCTCCGAAAGGCATACATTTTCCAGGTGAGCCATGCCGTTTTTATTTCGTGAAGAACGACTTTGAGTTGACTCTCTTTTCCTTCCCATCAGACATTTTTCTAGCTAGGCACGACTTCGAAGTACATTATGGACTCAAACCACCACCATATTGGCACAACAAACGGTCATCAACTGGAAAGGGATGCAGAAGTTTGGTATTCAGATGGATCAACGATGGACGAGAGGGCGTGAGTGGGAGTAACAGGTCCTAGTTTGGGGCTCTCAAATCCCCTAAGCAAAGCTCCAACAACTTTTCAAACCGACATCCATGATCTAGAAACTTGCGCCTAAGAATGTCTCGCAAGAGACTCCTTTCAGCAACTTCAAGATCATCAAGCAACACTAAGAGTCTAGACTGACTTGACACTGCAAAATATCCCTGAGAGTAATTACCCCCTCCAAGAATTCGAAAATGTCAAAATTGTTAAATTGTTGAAACAGCCACACTCCACATCTCTACTCATATCTAAAAGATCGTCTTGACCGCTATTGTCGCTACGCATGTTCTAGTCGGTACACGCACGAATTGATAATCCGCATATTGTTTGTTTGTTTTCGGATTTGTAACTTTGTTACCCTGCGGCTGTGTGATTTCGCTACATCGAGAATCTCTTATGTGTGTTGTATCTTCTGTGGTGTGAGTAATAGTCGTTTCGCGTCAGCGCCGCGCCGGCAATTGCTTACTTTACTCTGCCACTTGTTCACATTCATTGTGCGTAATCAACAGTGTAAACACTAGCAATAACAAAGAATATATTGACAGAGATAATTGGTTAGACATTGCGATTATTTTGAAATTGGTTGGTTACGGTTTGTACAGCACAGGTAATAAATAAATAAATACTCTTTTATCCATTGAGACCATTTACATGATATTAGGAAACTAGAGAGAAGAGAATTCATAAAATATGTTATATCATAGTGTTTCTCAAGAGTCCCTCCCCCCCCCTCTTATTTTTGGAACGATTATACATAAGCAAGTGAAATTTGGGAACTGAATATTAAAGGTTGTAAACTTCCCTACTAGTGATGATAGATGACGAAATCGTCACAAGGCCATTGTGACCAATAATTTCAAATGGAACCCTACGGCAAGCGACACCCCTTCTGAAAGGTATCGAAAAAACCAATTCAATGATACTAATTTTATTTGTGTTTATGGCAGTTTTAATGGCTCATTAGTAAACATTGAAATTTCAATTCCATTCAGTATGATATTAATTACAGATTTAAGAATCAGTATCTACTCAAAGAAATTGCTCGAAGTGACCTCCATTTACTTCCTGACAGTGAAATATCCTATTTTTAAACTCTTCTCGTACTTTTGCAAATGTGTCTGCGGAAACAGCCTCACATTCTGCAACAAAACGTTGTTTTAAAACGACGATATTGTCAGGTTCAGTGGCGTAAACCTTCGATTTAAGGTACCCCCACAGAAAAAAATCCCAAGATGTGAGGTCCGGTGATCGAGCTGGCCATTCTGTTGAACCTCGTCGTCCAATCCATCTACCACGATACTCCTCATCCAAATACCGTCTTACTGCACAGTAATAGTGTGGAGGAGCACCATCCTGTTGGAATGTTATTTCCGAATTGCCGAATTCATCTGGATTGTCTTCCAAAATTTCAAGGATTAATGGTTCTATTGCGTTTTGCAACAGCTCCAGATAAACCTCACCAGTTAACGTTTGTTTGAAGGTTGTAGACTATGTGGCAACTTGATTACTATCGTTTCGGACGTCCATCGTCTCAAAGTATTTGAAAGGTTTTCACGACGTTTCGAATGCTTGTATCTGCAATCGTCTTCAGGTGAATACTCCTGAAGACGATTGCAGATATAAGCATTCGAAACGTCGTGGAAACCTTTTAAATACATTTAGACGATGGACGTCCGAAACGATAGTAATCAACCTCACCAGTTAAATTAGTATTCGAAAGAAGAAGCCCAACGATGTGGTTTCCCAGGATACCTGCCCAAACATTCACCTCCTGGGGAAATTGGGTATGTATTTCACGAAACAGGTGAGGATTTGCGTCACTTCAATACCTCACATTCTGTGTATTCACATTTCCATTTAGATAGAAAGTACTTTCGTCCCTAAAACAAATCGTTTTGACATAGTGTGGCTGTTGGTTAATTTTAGTTTCCATATTTTCACAAACTTCTGGTCTTCGGTCTGGGTTGTCGTCTGAGAGCTGATGAACCATTTTTAATTTGTATGGATGAAATTTGTTTTTTTTTCAACACCCTGTGTACTCTACTTCGACTGACTTCACAGGTAGATGCAACGTGAGTTGTTGAAGAAGTAGGATTAACTATCACTTCTGCCAGTATATCAATTTTTTTCTCATCAGAAATTTGTGGTCTGCCAGATCTTTCCGCATCATTAATACTACCCGTTGTTCCAAACTTACGAAGAAGCTCCCTTAAATAAATCCTCGAAACGGGGCGATCGGGAAACCTCTCATTAAAAATGCGTTCTGCTGCATGAATATTTTGTCCAGTTTCACCAAGAATTAGGATCGCTGCTACTTTATCACCTAACGCACGTACCATTTTGCTTCTTGAAGCATTCGAACGTTCGGCTCACAACAGTTTAACAAATTATTAAAATGTTCAAAAATATTAAAAGTATCAAAAGTCGCTTAAACAGTTAAACGTTCGATGAACAATACACAAATTATTAAATGTACAAAAACTTGGACAATTACAAAAACGTCGAATTGGGGAGACTAACAAAAACGTCAGCTCATTTGACAACTATCGAGAGGCGGAGCTTGAATTTGGAATTTTAGTATTAACTGATTTAATTCATCACAGCTTTGCGTTTTTTAAATGCGAGTTGCCAAAACTACCATAAACACAAACAACATTAGTATCATCAAATAGGTTTTTTCGATACCTTTTAAAAGGGGTGTCGCTTGCCGTAGGGTTCCATTCAAAATTATTGGTCACAATGGCCTTGTGAAGTCATCTTTGACGATTTCGTCATCTATCATCACTATTAGGGAAGTTTACAACCCTTAATATTCAGTTTCCAAATTTCACTTGTTTATGTATAATCGTTCCAAAAATGAGAGGGGGGGAGGGACTTTTGAGAAGCAATGTATGAAGAAATACAATTGTGTTAAAAGCTACATTCCATAAATTCATTCAGATTATAGAATAAGTATTGCCACAGGAGATCTTTGAAAGATTTTTTGAACACATTAAAATTTTGGATTTCTCTTATAGAACTTGCTAGTTTATCATACAACTGTATGCCAGTATAAGATGGACTCTTTTCAAAAAAAGTTTGCCAATGAGGCGGTATGCGGAGATTACCATGCCTTGTCTTATAGTTATGATTGTCAGCACTTTTAATGAAGTCTTTCAGATTATTTTCAACGAATAGAATATTTTTGTGGATATAGATACAGGAGAGGGTTAGAATTTCGATTGATTGAAAGAGGCATCTACAGAAAGTTCTCTTATGTATCCCAAAGATAAGTAGAATAAACAATTTTGTTGGAAATCTAGAGTTTCCCCATATCATAACATTATTGGATAATTGAGAGTATGTCATCGCATAGTAGATATTAGTTGTTGGTAGAGTATATTTTTAAGTAGCTGCTACAATTTTTCAGCGAAAATATGGAATGGTACTCAAATTGATGTCCTGATCACGAATCCGTAAACATATCTTGCTCCTTATATTATTTTTCGCAAAAATCAATATATTCATCGCCCCTGGCACGCAGTGTATGTCACTCAGATCAACCTCAGAGGAGATTTTGACTTATCCTTGGTATATCTAAGGATCGTGAAAATTACAGAATCCTACTACAATAAGTACGGAAGTACAGTGGCGTTTCCATGGAAAGTGAGGCAAACTCGGATTTTTCAGAACTGAAAATTTTTCAGCAAAAATATGGATTGGTACTAAAGGTATCCGTAGGAATTTTCAGCCTATCTTGCCCCCTAATATTATTTTGGTGAAAACTTCAT
Source organism: Gonioctena quinquepunctata (assembly GCA_018342105.1). Classification (NCBI taxonomy): domain Eukaryota; kingdom Metazoa; phylum Arthropoda; class Insecta; order Coleoptera; family Chrysomelidae; genus Gonioctena; species Gonioctena quinquepunctata. Next base: position 496,613 of record JAFIRS010000577.1, on the reverse strand, counting down.
TTGATTTGGAATATTTATTTTTTCACCTTATTTTGGCTCAATATCGAAAAACCACCCTAATTTTCAATCGAAAATTCTCGCGTCAAATTATCAGCTTTTTTCAAAAAGTCGGTGGGCTTTTTATTCGTTGAAATCTCTACCTTCTGATGGTGAAAAAAAATACATTACTATGGTAAATGTTCTCAGAAAATGCAAAGAAATAACAGGTAGTAAGGCCCAGACCCTCCTAGCCCCTTCCCCATTTCTCTATGAAATACCTTTTGATGGGCTAAAATTTTCCGTAGGTCACTCAGGTATATAAGTTATCAAAATAGCAATGAATAGGCATCTACGCATAAAATTTAAAGAAGATTCTACAACTTTCTCAAAATATTGTAGATGTCTTATTAAATTCGGATTCGAGTTTTTGTCGTTTCTTTGCATTTTCTGAGAACATTTACCATAGTAATGTATTTTTTTTTTCGCCATCAGAAAGTAGAGATTTCAACGAATAAAAAGCCCACCGACTTTTTGAAAAAAGGTGATATTTTGACGCGAGAATTTTCGATTGAAAATTAGGGTGGTTTTTCGATATTAAGAAAAAATAAGGTGAAAAAATCAATATTTCAAATCAAATAAATTACAGTGTATTTGGGACATAAAAAGGTAAGTTTTCACCAAATTGCCATTTAACTTTTTTTCATAGGACTCACCCCCCTTCCACTTCCCGACCTCAGATCGCCCGTAAATTATTTTTCCTTTCACTTTTGTTATATTCTCTTCCTTTTCCAAAACGTTTCATCATACTATTTTTTTTTTTTGTTTAATAATCTATCGACCCCGGTGTTTCTGAAATAATGTTTTAACAAATTGTAAATTTGATATTCAACTCAATATTGTCAAATTCATTTTACATTTGCGTCATTGCCCGCATTACGTTAGTATATCCACACGTTTCTGGGTGCTCTCAGACCTTGGTGGTTAAATGATCCCCCGCTGTTCACCCCTTCCTGCTTTGATTATCGTCCTTGGCCAGGACAAAAGCAGCGTTCTGGATATGAAAAGAATGATGAATGATACCCGGAGCTACGTGGATGGAGAAGAGAGATAGCGAATACCCTACAAGCGTTCTGGTTATTCGCACATTGTAGCATAGAGATCGTGGAGAGCGGGATACTTTTTTTCTCCAAGAACGCATTGAATATCAGCGAGCAGGGCCGTACTGGATATTTTGCAAAAAAGAATTGTGAATAAATGTTACAAAAACTTCATTGAAAAATTTGTTAATAATACGGAGGCTAACAGAAAAATACTTAAATTGCAGAAATGCATCGCAAAAAATACGAAAATGAGTTATACAACTGAAAATTATATTGCTAACTAGGAAAAAATTGTTTGATCATTCTGGCAATAATTTGGGTACTGCATGCACCGAGAATGATTCCGTAAAAAAACATTGTTTCGCAACTGCTGATGAAGAAAACGTAATTTGAGTTATGGATACATTGCCGAAAGAAATATATACAGGTCTTCCACTACCATAGATTAATAGAAAATAATTACAATCAAGCCCTTCAAAGCTTAATTTTAACCGTTATTTTAGGATTTTATTTCCGGCATAGGTTATAAATCAATATTAATATTTTATCTACCCAATCCTCGCACGTATTACATTTATCAATCATGCAAGATAATGTTTTGTCAAGTTATTCTACTTTATATGAATGAATGCTTTATTTATCATTGGATAATCAGTTCACAATGTAAAAACAAAAAACGGTATCAATCATGACAGAATTTCACATAGATTTATGTATAAATAAAATAATAGATAAAATGTAATTAATAGGAAAACCCAGACCAAGAACCAACTTATATATAGGGTAGACTTTGTACCTTGATCATAGTGTACCCTTCAGTTTCTTGACAAATGCTGTTATCAGTAGTAATATCCCTAGACATTGATAATAGACGAGATAATTTTATGACAATCGAAAGCTCGTTCCTTGGTAACAGCCCGAAGCCGAAGGCTGAGGGCTGTCACCAAGCAACGAGCTTGAGGAATTTGTCATAAAATTATGAGGCATTTGTCAATGTCCGAGGGATATTCGGCGGAAAATTTTTTGACAAATTTTTTTATAACTCAACACAAAAAATCATTGAAAAAAGTTTGACGTTATTATCTGAAAAAAACATAGCCACGTGGAGGTGGACATTCATTACAAAAGAATGCCCATTTTGTCCAGACTCTACCATGGTATAAAATATTGAAAGACAATTCTATATGCAAACCTACCCTTTACCATATTGGGCAACCTTGTTAAAGGTGTCATCTGTCACTTGTCTTGTAGAAATGTAATTTAAGCTTTTGATGGTTGAAATAAATGAATGTATCTGTGAACAATTCAGTAATCATTAAACCTTGTACAATATTAGCACTGGTGATAGAGCAGGTCATGACTGTTCAGACTATCAGAATTTCACATGGGTAAAAATCTCCCTCTTTTCGAGATATGGACATTTTATAATGTTCTAGAAAATCGCTACCTCACCTCGGATTTTTGAGTGCTAGGTCTACAAATTGAAACTAAATCAAATATCTTTGCTGCTGAAGATCAATGATGAGTGATGCTTTCAGATGTACAATACAGTTTTTCAGAAATTGATAAATTTTTTCAAGAAAAAGGGGTGAAATGCCAGATTTGAATCCCACCAATTTTAATTAAAAAAAGTTTGACGTTATTGTCTGAAAAGAACATCTCCACGTGGAGGTGGACATTCATTACAAAAGAATGCCCATTTTGTCCAGACTCTACCATGGTATAAAATATTGAAAGACAATTCTATATGCAAACCTACCCTTAACCATATTAGGCAACCTTGTAAAAGGTGTCATCTGTCACTTGTCTTGTAGGAATGTAATTTAAGCTTTTGATGTACCTTTGATGGTTGAAATAAATGAATTTATCTGTGAATAATTCAGTAATCATTAATGAAGGAACAGCAATGTGAACGCCAAAACTCTGCAATCGACATGAAACGTACTATAATTATTTTTGGAGGGAGTGACATTTCTATTGAATTAGAGTTTGGCTTCATTCTAGGCTACCATAAACTTTCATACTTTTGCCCAGAAGATGAAATGTGGAAATTATTATTAATAATAACGAATAAATTGCTTAATAGCACAAAATGAACTATAACTATAACTATACCTGACGTGGAGAAATTGAGACGGCGTATTCAGACTGCCGCTCAGAGAATAGCTGATTCGGGGGCTATAACGCATTTGAAAAGGTCCTTCTTGAGAAGATGTCGTCTCTGCATGAGAGCGGATGGGAAACAATTCGAACATTCATTGTCATTTTATTCAGTGCGTTGTCGAATATGCGATATTGTGATTTACATTGTATGTTAATTAATTGTATTATTTACTTTTTTACATTTCATTGAATGCTTCAAGCATTTGATTCGTTATTACTCATAATTATGTAATCATTTCTTCTTGATAAGATGAAAATAAAACACATTATGACAAAGTTGTAGGAGTTGATTTCATCTCAGAATAACACCCACTCTAATATATCGAAATACCGCCCCTTCCAAAAATAATTATAATAATATAATTTCAGAGTCTAGACAAAATGCTCATTTTCCTTGTGATACATTTCCACCTCCACATGGTCATAGTTTCTTCAAACAATGATGACAAAGTTGTTAACTGAAAATTGGTGGAAATCAAATCTGGCATTTTACCCCCATTTCTCGAAAAATGGTATCAATTTCTGAAAACTGTTTTGTACTCTGAAAGCATCAGTAATCCTCAGCAGCAAAGATATTTGAATAGTGTTGATTTGCAGACATGGCAATAAAAAATCCAAGTGAGTAGCGATTTTCCAGAATATAAAAAAATCCCATTATCTCGCAATCGGTGAAATTCTGATCAATAATGAGCTGGTCTAGCACCAGTGCCAATATTGTACAAGGTTTACCGGACACCCTATATATATATATATATATATATATATATATATATATATATATATATATATATATATATGATATATTCATTCCTCTGCGGCTGGAGAAATATAAATTAAAAACTTCCATATTTCATTGTTTGTTCGTTAATTGATCATCATACCATTATTATACATTTCGAAAGGGAATAAACTGCGACAAATCGAAAAATTATTATTTCGATGAATGAATGCCTTACTTTCACTTTCCCAGAAAAGATTCCAGTCGTGAAGGATATTTCGTAATTAATCAATCTGCAACTGCCAATCTCAGTTTTTGTCAATGAATTAATCGGAACATGTCCAAAATGTCATGGTGATTTGTACTGAGGGAGAATAATAATTACATCAATTATTGGCGCTTTTTGTGATTCGGAACTCAACAAATCCATGTGCGTTCAACTCTCGTAAAAACAGAAGTTATATTTATTAATGCTTTAATTGGGTGTAACAATGAGTGAACAGTTTCAACAATAACCATTATCGTAATTCCAATGTTACTACTTCTATATTGAAGGTGTCTTGCATTTTGTTCAAAAACAATGCCGACTGACACAGACGAAGTACATATCCCTTCGACAAGTTTGCCCAAGCGACATATATAGGGGATTTTCTATCACCATTATTGAAAGAGGTCATTGAAAGCATTAAAAAATGCCTCATTATTTGTTGTTGACTTCGAAAATGTTCGTCATAAATGTAAGGCATTGATGAAAAAAACATTCTATCGTATTTTCTGTCACAGCACAACAAAACATTTCCCGTTCATTTTGAGTGATTGTGCTGGAGTTATAAAATAGTAGACTCCTTAAAACACATTTTTATGTAAATCTGCAGTTTCTGGCTATATTATTATTTCTGTTCGATATATTTTCCAGCACAACTTTACTATTCCTAGAATAAAGCATTCTCCGTTCATTTCGAATGATTGTGCTGGAGTTATTAAATAGTAAAGTCCGGAAAACACATTTTTATGTGAAAACTGCAATTTTTGTTGAAAAGGGAAACATTCTCAATTGAATATTGATAGAAAGATTTTTCTGTGAATTTAAAAATCCACGATTTAAATGAAGTTATTTTTTGTGAATGTCTAACAGAAAACAACTACATCTGATTTTATGAACATCCTGTTTATATTTTCAACAAATCAATGCAATTTTTGGTTATGTTTTAATTTCTATTTGATATATTTTCCAGCACAGCTCAACTAATTCTGGACAATAATAAACATCAAAGGATTTTCCGTTTATTTCGAGTGACTGTGCTGGAGTCATTAAATAGTAAAGTCCGGAAAACTCATTTGTATGTATTTATCTGCAATTTCTGGCTATGTTATAATTTCTTCTCGATATATTTTCCAGCACAACTTCACTATTTCCGAAAAACGTGAAACATTAGAGCATTATCGGTTCATTTTGAATGATTGTGTTATAGTAAATAAATCGAACAGTCACGAAAATGAATTTTCATGTATTAAACTCTTTCAATATCGTTTAAATTCGGATTTGACATGTAAAAAGTTAGAAGTTTGAGCATTTGAATCATCTTCCTAACCATTCTGAATGAAAAGTTATGGAAAGGCTGTGCCAGCTTCTGTTATCGAATATAAGTGAAAGAATAATTATAGAATTTTCCAATTACCTTCTTTTCTGAACAACAGATGGAAATTTGGATATGATTAGAACCAATATTTTTATTTTCCGAAAACTACCAAATTATTAATGAGATGACCCAAATTGCTTTGTTGTCATTTCAAAAGATTGTCACAGAAGATACTCCAGTCGCAGATGCACACAACTTGAAAACCTTATTGATTTCGAAATAACTCCTGACTTCTCGATTAATAAATCATTCAGTTGAATAATTTGAAGGTACACTATTAGATACTGAGAAAGTGTAAACATAAAAACTTTTTAACAAAAAATTAAACCGACGAAATACGGAACTGAAAAGTAAGAAATAAAAACTTTTTAACAAAAAATTAAACCGACGAAAAAATCAACTGAAAAGCAAAAAATAAAATAAACCTTCTCAGTCTGAAGGATAATTGGGCTCCCAAACTTATGTAAGTAACTGATTTTGAGTCGGCGCCAAACAAACAATTATCGAAGATCATTATCTATGAAAGAAGTCATCAAAACGCAGCCGTGCATCTCGCTGCCATCATTTTACGCTTCACCTATTTCAATTGCTAGTTTGTTTGGCGCCGACTCAAAATCAGTTACTTACATTAGTTCAGGAGCTCAATTATCATTTAGACTAGAAAGGTTTATTTAATTTTTTGCTTTTCAGTTGATTTTTTCGTCGGTTTGATTCTTTGTTAAAAAGTTTTTATTTTTTACTTTTTAGTTCCGTATTTCGTCGGTTGAATTTTTTGTTAAATTTTTATTTTTTTATTTTTTGTGGTTAAAATCTACCAATTACTACCTACTTGTTTTTTGATTACTTCCACCTTACTTCAACTATTACCAGTTGAATAATATGATCATCTACTTTTACTATTTGTTGTAATATAAATTATTTCCGTTTTTCTGGTTAGTTTATTTCATGACTCTGTATATCATTCCATCCTCTCATAAAATATACTGATTTTGACGGAACAAGAATAATGTCAGTAGCGATCTGTCATTGTCTACTACGTATGTGTGTGCCAATGTTCACTAGTGAAAAATCAATTATCCCCTATTCTTCTACCCGTAAGGGTGGCTAGTTCCTTTCGAAATCCAAATATAAGGTATACCCTATCTATTGAAAAAAGAATCATCCAAATCGAAGAACCCAGTTCAAAGTTATGCCTGATAGAATCGGTTAACGGACCAGAATTCAGAGGGGGAGTGATCAATATCCTTCATTTCGCTACCCTTAGGGGTGGATTTTTAAATTCAAATGGGACCAAATTCGAAGTACATCCTAGCCACCGAAAAAAGAATTATCGGAATCGGACGCCTCAGTAAAAAGTTATGCGTGATCATACATAAAAAATATGATAGAAAAACATAAAATATACGGGTAGAATAGAGAACCTCCTCCTCTTTGGTTTCGTCGGTTAAAAATCTATTTTACTACAAAGCAATACAAAACTGCAAGTTCTGGTTGGGAAGGAATACTTCACACCTCCATCAGTTTTTCACTACAGGAATTGTGACAAGTGATATGTTACTGCTTTTTGATCAATTAATTAGGATATCTGATTAATTTCAGGGGCAGCATAAAGAATGGACAAATCTTCTTATGTTGAATTATTATATTTCAACTTCAAATAACATTTACATCAACAATTGCAATACACACTTGTCAGACATTATGTTTTTCCTACTACTACACGCAAACAGTGCTACCACCATAAAACAAACAACAAAAACTTGAATTTCACTAAAATTAAATAAGATCTAACATAGTTGCCAGATTTACCATTGCTTTCTAACACTTAGAAAAAAAAATCGTTCCTGAAATTATACTTTATCGCCGAGTGGATGCGATATGTGATCCTTTTCAATTCAAGTTAAAAATATAAAAAGTATATATTTTAAAAAAAATTGGAACACGCTTTCAGCGCACTCAAAATAAGAAAATTATTTTAATATTTAAACGAGTATGCCGAAAAGCATGGGGTGCTTTTTGGTTACATATCTTTGAGAAACACAATACTTTTAGAGTCGGCAAACCACCTCATTTTAGCAAAGCTGCAATTTTACGTATGAATAGTGAGATATGTAGTATGGTTATGCGTTTGGCAATTGATATCATCCAGTTAGCCAAGCAAGGCGCGAGATCTAAGCTCTGGATCTCAAAAGTTTGGGAGGGTTTGGATCTCCACATTTTTTTCATTTTTCACTTTGAAATTGAGAAATGATCTAGTTTTGTGATGAATATTCAAATAAAAAAAATAATTTCTCAATTTCGATACGAAAAATAAAAAAAAAATCGTCAGGCGTGAGGATTCAAACCCTCCCCAGTTTTTGATATCAGAGCTTAGATCGTAGAACGTCAGTGAGAAAGTTTTTTATGTACTTTTCTACTTTTTAGTGCGTTAAAAGCGTGTTCTCGTCCTTGGAGGGGCTTCCCACGGAAAAAACGAAAATTAATGCTACATAGAGGACTACGTTGTCAGTTGGTGTCAATATCACCAATTGTTCAAATTATGTGGCAACCAAATCTCATAACATTCCTGGCCTTCTCAAGACAGAATGGAGGCCGGTTAATATAGGCATTTCCTAGATATTCTAAAATAATTGACAAATTCATGTTCAAGCCATTGAATGAATTCACTTTTTCCAAAAGTATAATAATTTATTACTTGCAAGCGTGGGGGCTCAAAAATCCTGTGGGGAAAATGTTTCTCCTACCCTCTTCAATCCTCATTATTAACATATATTTTCTGTAACCTAATTATTCTCTCAAAACAAAAATCTTGTTTATGTATAATCGTTCCAAAAATAGGAGGGGGGGAGGGGACTTTTGGGAAGCACTGTATAATACGCTTCCAAAAGAATGGAAAAAAAAAGAATTGAAATTTGTGGTGAAGCAGGCACTTTCAAGCCAAGCATTTTACTCAATAAATGAGGTTTTTAATGCAGTTTGGCCAGTTGATCAAAGGCAAAAGACACAAAGGAAATTGTTTCAATTTTGAAAGTGTTTTTTAAGAATATGTGTTTGATCCATAACTCATCAGTTGCAAATATGGAATGGAATTTCATGACGATATTTTAATTTTTCCTCATATCTACCGGTGATGGAAATAACTTTTGTGAAATATTGTATTCTACTTTGACTGTATTATAATGGCTTTCGGTGAGCGCCTTTTAGAAGCACTAATACCAACACCACACAATGAAAAATTCTTCGAAAGAGATCTCTTCGGACCCATTTGGAAAAAAAACTATTTTGGAACTTTCATCTCTTTTGACCATCCAACCCAAACAAAAGTGAATTTGTAGATATCGTCGAAGCTTTGGAGAAAACATATTTTCATTCCGAACTGATACTGAACGATTTGTCGAAGCATCCAGATGTTCAAAATAATAGTATTAATGTACATTCTCCATACTCTAAAGTCTAAACCTCAACTTCTCGGTCGAATGATTATTAACCTAAAAACACCAATATTATCCTTTCCGATAGAAGGTACTTTCAAGGAAGAAATAGTGGTGGCCATTCAACGTTTTTGTAGCCTCGAAACGAAACAATATATTATCCTAAGTTCGTAGAAAATCAGTTTTTCTGTTCCGAGTTCCGAAGGAACGGATTAATGTCATAGGGTCTGATAGGGTGAAATACGGGGATTCATCGGGAGAAGCGGATAATTTCGAGAGTTATTCTGACTTTCGCTCGAGAGAAAGATACGTTCTCGCATTGAGAAAGTTGATGACGACAAGGGACCCATGGAAAATGGGAGTATGATTGACCAGTACTGGTATACCAATTTTTCATACATAATTGGAAATTCGAAATGAAATCAGTTTTGTAATGTTCTATATGGGCAACAGAGCTTAAACAAATTCTTATTTGTACGTATTTACCCAAGTCATTCATCAAATTCAGTTGTAATTCCATCAGGCGCTTTTTTCAATTAATTTCCGTCTCTTTCGCCACTAAGCTTATGACCTTCTCGATAATTTAGGATGGATAAATGGATCGCGGCATATTATGCCTTCGAAAGTTCCACTTTATGCAAATTAAAAATAATGGTTCCAGGATTGAAGTTAAGGATTTTAATTTCTCCGTCAGAATAGTAGTTCCAAAAAGTTATGTGATTTATAATCCAATTCTAATTGAAATTTGTAACTAGGGAACATCCCTGTGGGACTCCTGATCAAAATTCAAGAATTCAAAATATCACTTTCCAGATGACAGATGTATTCCATGATTTTTATACGGTCTCATTTTTTAGAATAGTGAAACAGGGAGTTTTGGGGTCGAACCTTGGGAATTGTCAGTCGAAGAAAACATATGGGAAATTGGCTCTTGGGCGAATAGGCCTCCTCATTTAGATTATTTTTTAAGGCGCATACGCTCGTTTTGAGACCCAAAGTCTGATTGGCTATTGGGAAAGTGAAAAGCCATTGGTTGGTTTTGAAATAGCAATTTGAGATTGGCTCAGTTCAAAATTAGCGGTATTTTCACATTATGTCAACAGTCAACTTCATGACAAATGCACCTGCATACATTGGCGTTCGTAACTTTCTTTGTAGGTGAAGTACTTATTACCTATTTTATACCGCCAAAAACCTTTCATTCGTAGATAAAATAATGTACACGAATATTTTCTAATGGCGAGTTTTCTTCTCCATGTGAATTCAAGTCAACTATCCATAGAAAAACACGGAAATATTTCATTTTCTTAAAAAAAAAATCGCCGTCACTGCAGTTGGGTCTGACAGGTTAACAAAGTTAGTCATTTGTCATCTAAATGAAAATGCCTATTGGCCGAAATTTTATTATGTTATAGTAGGATGGTTCAGTAGAAAAAAGTGTGAGTTCGAATGACTTCCTATGTTTAGTTTCGGAGATATAAGCGGCCAAAGTTCGTAAAAAAGTCGTATTGTGGTAGGATTGACAAAGAAAAAAACTGTTTTTTTAATCGAAATAAGACAAAGCAAGGATGAAAATGTATTGATCGGAACTCATAAACATGTTCAATTATAATCTTATTGGTCATAGTACATCAGGGTGTATACGGGACATAGTAAAGAAAATCGTTTTTCTGGATTTTTTTTCCAGCACTATTTCAAAACCAACAAGTTATATTTTGTTAAGATATCATAGTTTCAGTATATTGTAGGCGGAAGAACGTGTATTGTTTCTTGATGACTCTCTCTGTTTGAAATATATATATTTTTTTATTTTCGAGTATACTTCTATACTGAAAACAAATGACAGATTGTTTTTGATTACAAAAAAAGTAATCAATTGCTATTGCCCAATGAATGAAAAATAGCGTGATATTCTGGTGAACTCAATTGTTCAATATTACCTTTCATTTAGAAAAATGGTGCGTTACACTTTTTTTTTGATCATTTTACAAAGTTTTTATTGAATATCTAGAAACCTGCTTCGTTAATTTGGACTATATTTCACTCACAATATTTTGAAAATGTTGACTGTCATATACGATAGTTTTATCAACTTTGTATGTTGCGTTTCTAGGATATGCATTTTTGAAGATTACTTTATTACGATATATGGGGTAACCTATCGATGTGACAAAATTTCATGGAACCTTTCGACTCATTCAGTTCCATCATAAAACATTTCGAAATACATTATTTGATACTATAAACAACACAAACCACACTCAACAATAATTTGGAACTCAACAGTATAGACTCAAATAAGAATCGAATTATAAATAACGACTTCCGACATGAAAAGTCAATTAATATTATGGAAATTATAATATAACAAATCGAATTGAACCTGATGAAGCTATTGTATAGCGAAACACGCGTCGTGCTTTAGTGAACCCTTAAGTAGTAAAAATCGTATGGTGTATTCTAGTAGTGAACTCTGAATCGAAATTGAAACTAATTAGTTATAAACAACATGAACAACAATTCACATAATTGAACTCTCAAGAAACAAACAATAAACAAAACCTAAATTCAAATAATATTATTAATATTATTATTTATTGTTCTATTTGCGCAATCTAAAACATTGGTTAACGGTTCGTGGCTAGAGTACTTTATTGTTTCTTGATGACCAGCATATCCTAGGTACCAAAGTACGCTGCAAATATGGGAAACAGCATCCCACTGTTCTTGCTCCACTTTTGCAGGTACAGTAGTAGCCTAGAAAACGTTCATTCGCAGGTGCATCAGGAATACTGAAGGATATCCACAGTTGATACTTTATAGTATTCCTAAATCTGGACAATAGCGGGAGCGTAATAGTCCAGGTTCAGGATTACGCATATCAATTTCAAATAGATTTGCTCCCTCCAACTCGGAGTTGTCTTGAATATACGAAGGAGTAAGTCCTATTTGATAAACACCCAATGTAATTCCTTTCAGATTTTCTATCTCAAGAATAGGAAAAATCTGGAAGATGGTTCATATTGAGTTTCTCCCAAGCGCCTACGTATATTACGCATATTGTACGTAATCACTCTTTCTTTCAAATGATTCTCCATCTCAACTCTTGCACACATTGCTTGGCTAATTCCTTGTGGCACCTTGCATAACAATGGGTTTTAAATCGATTGATCAAAGCTCCTACAATTTGGTAAAGTCCCTTAGGTTTAAAATGTGTTGGACAGGAATTATTTTATATGTCCGTTGCGAGCCTCTATCACTCATCGATTTTTCGTTACCAAGCGGGACTTATTGGCAGCTTCTTTCGATAGCTGATTCTCCCCAGGCTGCAGGAAGGCTGGCATGCGGCATTCAATACCTAGGTCCTGTAGCACAGGTACCGAATCCCTGTAACCTCGATCGCAAACTTCCACATCACCTTCTTGCAGCCAGTTATTCAAACCTTGTTCGAACTCATTATTCAGACACGCAGCATCGTTATTTGAAGAATCTGCAAAATATGGCGACCGGATTTAGGAATGCTATAAAAAAGTATCAACTAGTACTATCCCCATGCAACTGCAAATGATCGAGTTTTTTGGCTATACCTGTTGAAGTAGAGCAAAAACAGTAGCGTATTTTGCTACCAAGAAACAATAAAGTACCCTAGCCATGAACTTTCTGGATCTCCTATCACTGTTGATGAGCCGAGTGTAGCCCTAAGGCTCTTACTCTTTAGACATCAAATAAGTGGGCCACGGCCGTTCACGAATTTAGAATTTGGTTGGTCAAGAATTAGAGACCGGTCTCTAGTCCTTGCCATGATGGTGTATCTGGAACAATGACCGAGAGGGAATTACGATCGTAAAAATTTGAAAAAATAGTAATTTCTATTGAGGATGCAGCTTTGCTACCCTGTATGGATTAGTAGGTAACCCATCACTCCAGAGAGTGCCTGGGACGTTTAAAACGCGAGGGATTGTCTATATTGTAATTGGTTGCTTTCCTCACGAGCGGATTCTCGTGAGCTATTGCACAATCAAATACTTTCTGATTGCGTTCTCTAATGATACTTCTGATAGAAGGCAGATTTAGGTCTTCGAAGATTCGATCGTTCCGCACGTACCACGGAGCGTTCGTTATCATCCGCAGGACTCTCATTTGCGCCCGTTCCAGGATGCCAATGCTAGACCTGCAGATTTGGCCCCAGGCGGCCGAGGCATACAAAATGACAGGCCTGAACATCATTTTGTAAATCGTGACTTTGTTTTTAAGGGACAGTTTGCTCTTCCTGTTAATCAGGGGATATAGTGCACAGATCTTTTTGACGATTTTGTCTCTGACAATATTGACGTGTGGTCTCCAGGTGAGCCGGCGATCCAGAGTAACTCCCAGGTACTTGATCTGCTCTGACCATTCTATCTCCCTTCCAGAGATAGTCACTCCCCTCTCCGGGTTGCTCCTCTTGCGACCCATCGAAATCGCTTGTGTTTTTTCAGGATTTAGCTTTATCTTCCACTCCAGATACCACTGCTGGAGGTCGTCTAATGCATTCTGCAAGTAAACGACACCCATCAGGTGGTCAGCTGCAGAGGAAAGCAAAGCCGTATCATCGGCGAACAGAGAGACCTTCACATGTTCGCTTCTTGGAATATCTGACGTGTAGCCATGAACTATTGAGAAATGTTCTAGATTGCGCAAATAGACCAATCAATAACAATATTAATAATTTTATTTGAATTTGGGTTTTGGTAGTTGTTTGTTTTTGAAAGTTCCATCATGAAAATTGTTGATTATGTTGTTTATAACTAATTAGTTTCAATTTCGATTTGTTATATTATAATTTCCATGATAATAATTGACTTTTTATGTTAGAAGTCGTTATTTATAATTCGATTTTTTTTTGTCTATACTATTGGGTTCCAAATTATTGTTTAGTGTGGTTTGTGTTGTTTATAGTATCAAATGATTGATTTTGAATAGTTTTATGATAGAATTGAATGTGTCGAAAGGTTCCATAAGATTTTGTTAAATCGATAGGTTACCCCATATATCGTAATACCGTTAACTTCAAAAATGCATATCTTAGAAACGCAACGTACAAAGTTGATAAAACTATCGTGTATGATGGTCACCATTTTCAAAATAATGTGAGTAAAATATGCTCCAAATTAACGAAACAGTGTTCTTGATATACAATAAAAACCTTGTTAATGACCTAAAAAAATGTAACGCACCCTCCATCTGAATGAAAGGTAATATCGAACAATTGAGTTCATCAGAATGTTACCCTATCTTTTATTCAATGGGCAGTAGCAATCAATTCTTTTTTTGTAATCAAATCAATCAATCAATCAATCAATCAATTGTTTTCAGTATAGAGGTATTCTCGAAAATAAAAATATATATATGTCAAACAGAGAGAGTCATCAAGAAACAAAACACGTTTTTTCGCCTACAATATATGGAAACTATCATATCTTAACAAAATATAACTTGTTGGTTTTGAAATAGTGCGGGAAAAAATTAAAAAAAAAACTATTTTTTTTACTATGCCCCGTATACACCCTAATGTACTATCATCATCAATAAGATTATAATTGAACATGTTCATGAGTTCCGATCAATACATTTTCACCCTTACTTTGTCTTATTTCGACTAGAAATCAGTTTTTTTCTTTGTCAATCCTACCACAATACGACGTTTTTACGAACTTTGGCCGCTTATATCTCAGAAACCAAAGATACAAAATCATTTGAACTCATACTTTTTTCTAATGACCATCCTACTATAACATAATAAAATTTCTGCCAAGTCGACCGAGAGCCAATTTCCCATATGTTTCCGTGCGGGGTTCTTTGGAAAATGAAAAAGCTGTTTCAATAGAGCAACCGGTTCGTTATTTATAATTTCATTCTCCTTATGGGGCGCCCACCATGTTTCATGATGGCAAAATCCAAATACTCAATATTGCGAGAGCAACAAGGCCACGTTTGATCTTGTTTGTTCCGTTTGAAGTTAGTGGAAGATTTTGAGGTAGAAAATCGTGCATTTCTGGATGGAAATCAGCAGAGAATAACTGAAAAAAATATGAAGCATACGCAAGTAAAGAAAAATCCTGCATTCGAATAAAATGAGAATAAAAATGGACCCTTGAAGTGAAGTAATAAATTCTCTCACTTGCCCATCTGGCTACGGAAATCTATCAACAAATATGTGATCGGAATAGATAATTGGATTCGAATGAATATATTGCATTTGTTTATACATCATTCATGTAGCAAAGCAATAAAAACATTATATATATATATATATATATATATATTTTTTCTTTAATTTCTTGGAATAAAGGTCTATTCATATAATTTCTCTTAACTACGTTTCGACATGGTATTTGTCATCTTCAGGTTAAAAAATGATATAATAAGAATTCTGCGTTCGCATCGTATGAACGTTAGGTAAGACCTACCAATACCTACACCTACAATACCTACACCTACCTACCAATACCTACACCTACAATAACGTTCGTACGATGCCAACGCAGAATTCTTATAATATAATTTCTTAACCTGAAGATGACAAATACCATGTTGAAACGTAGTTGAGAGAAATTATATGAATAGACAGAATCAGACCTTTATTCCAAGAAATTAAAGAAAATATATATGTGGTCTAGAAACTAAAGAAAAAAAAATATATATTATATATATATATATATATATATATATATATATATATATATATTATATATATATATATATATATATATATATATATTGAAGTGGTCCTTATTTTTAAAATTTTCGTGAATTTGAATGCTCCTAATTCCTCAAAGGGCTCAGAATAAATAAAAATGAATATCCTCCAAGTTTCGAATCACTATCTTAATGTTACGCGTGCCTCTTGGCAATGTAAATTTTTTATCTAAATAATATTTGATTATTAATTAATTTTTTATTCCGGTCACAATGATTGCTCGAAATATTTTAAATTTGACAGAATTCAACCTTATTATACTTCTAGAATGTTTACAGATTTTCAGCTATTCTAATTTTGGAAGAAAAAAAAATTATTCATCTTGCTAAAAGTATAAAATAGCTGAAAAACTGTAAACATTCTAAGGCCCGATATTATAATGTCAGTTTAAACTCTTGAGTGACGTCATCGAGTTTAAACCTTAAACCCTACCTCAGGTATGGTTTAAAGGATTGAAAACGTTTAAGTAGGTTAGCCAACAAGACAAAAAATAACAAAAATTGACATCTTAAAATCGAGTCTAACCTTAAAAAATTGTTTCAAAATAAGCTATACTTTGTAGTTGGAAATACTATAAAATATTTTTGAAGTGTTCGAAGAGGTAATGTCGGATAATGAAGAGGAAATCGTTTATTTGGTGGATGTGCCAAGAACCGCTCGAAAATTTAGAATTAGGCCTGATCATTATCTAGAATGGAATGACATAGAATTTCTAAATAGATTCAGATTGTCTAAGCAACCTGTTGACAATATATTGACTCAGATAGAGGGTAGATTACAGCACCCCACTAATCGGTAAATAAAATATTTCTCTTCAACAGCTTCAAGTGTTTTATTAAAGTCAACTTACTTTTCAGAAACCACGCAGTTGAGCCTTTGTTGAAGTTATTGATGGTGCTTGGATTTTATGCTATAGGGGATATGCTCAGAGCAGTGGGTGATTTTGGTGGAATACATGTAATAACAATGTCACGAATAGTCAAACGTGTATCCACAGCTATCCACATATTATGCATGTATCTTATCTTAAACCTAATATACCGTGCCTATCAACAACTCATCTGTCATTCTATTATTAATTGTATTTATTTCATTAGCATTTGGAGGTTACCTCAAATATAAATGAAAAGTGATTTTGCTCACGGCACTTTTCACAAAACGAAACAGTCGTTACGATAAAACACCATATGGCCAAGTGACATTTATATACATGTAACATAAAAATCTTAGGTGTTTTTATAAAATGACTTTTTCACCACCTTTGGTTTAAACTTGAAGATAAACTGGTTTTGAGGTTTTCGGAGTTCAAACTGACATTATAATATCGGCCCTAAGAGATAGTTACCATAATGAGGTTGAAGAAATTTTTGTTGACCGGAATAAAAAAATAATTACTCAATGAAAAATGTTATTTAGATGGAAAATCAACATTGCAAAGAGGCACGGGTTAACATGTCACTTGTGACTTGGAGGACCTTTTTTTATTCATTTTGAACCCTACATAGAGTACACATTTATAGTTTTATAATTTTTAACAACGCTTATGTGGTTGTAGTAACTTTGAACTTCGTTTTATTCCTTGATCTACGATTTTTTCTTTTGTATCACTATGTTAGATGAATATGTTTAACATCATTGAAACCAACCTCAACAAAGTTGTGAGTAGCATAATGTTTCGAACTTGAATATGCATAACTATTGGTTTTTTTCATCTATTATAGTCTGCCTGATGATGGAAATGAACATTTCTGAAAGCTTCGATAATCCATAAAGAGTTTACTTTTTCATTGCTGCTTACTCCAATATCCCTAGTTTTGTACCTAACTAGTCGGCAAATACATCGCTATAATTTTGTGCATTTCATATATATATATATATATATATATATATATATATATATATATATATATATATATATATATGAAATGCACAAAATTATAGAGATGACACCTATAATTTGTGGGGTGAAGCTTAGACCTAATGACGTGGAATTTCTTGCTCATCAATAGGTCACCAACAGATGTCAGTATAGGCCAATCCTCGACACCAAAAGTCGTACTCCTAGTGCGTTCAGAGTAACGCAAAACAAATAACGATAGAAAGAGAGATTATAGGTGTCACCTCTATAATTTTGTGCATTTCACATTTTCATACTTGCCGGTAGGTATTAGCACTATGAGATATTTGATACGAATTTGAAAGAGACCACAAGCCGTCCTGATGATTGGGAAACCATGAAACAGCTTTAGGCGGATGGTGGCTTTCTTGGAATCGTATGTATCGAATGACGGGTGTATAATGCCATTTCATAACGGATTGCATTGTTTAAAAATTGGAAAAATAATATTGATTTTGTTTTGTCAAATCTGGCAAAATTTTTGGAACAGCAATAAGAAATTTTGGTAGGTTATACATTTTTCATATATTTTTCTGGCTTAATAAGTCATTTTGCCGCTTCATTATCCCGCTAATATATTTGAGTTGGTTCATGAGGTGAATTTTATAATTTTCTCGAAATTGTTATTTTATTCTATTGAAATTCCGATAAGCACTTTGCCACTTGTTATAGCTCGAATGGAACGATGTATGTTATTGAATATTTTCATCAAAATTGCATTATAACCTGTTTACCGATTACCTGTTTACCGAAACGTATAGCCCTTTTTATATTCGAAATTTATCAGAACTACTGCAGAAAGATGAAAATATAAATTTTGATTTTTCGGATATTTCTATTATATGTTTTTAATTGAGAATAAACATGGTTACCTTCCATACAATTATTTTGCCTCGTATATTTACATCCAAACCTGATGTTTCGGATGTGGTGTAATATAATAAAAAATAGTGAATTTTGGAAAATACAAGGGCCTGCATCAGAAGGCTCCTATGTACCAAATTCTAAAATATTTTAATCAATGGAAAACATACTTTGAACGTTAACCTAATGCATTGTGAGCATTCGGAGCTAAAATCATTTCAAAATCATTGAAATGAATATATTTCAACTAATGTTATAACTGTTCAACGTAGAGAAACATGTTCCAACAATAACGATAAATGAATGGGGTTCTGTACTACTACATATATATTTCACAACAATGAATGGTGTAACAACCATTAGGGAAATTTATTGTTTTTATCACATTGTCAGCATTAGGTCTGAAACAGAAATATTTATAGTGCAATTGACTGACTTCCATTCATTGATATCGATGCTTATGGATAGTTGAATATACATGATCACAGCAGTCATTGGTATTATGAAATGTTTCACCGATATAGTCAAATAGAAGGTTTTCTCATAAACTGTAATTGCATGTAGCTTTTTTATTCATAGTAATTGAAAGGATAATTGAAATAGCACCTATCTTGAAAACAGGCAAAAATTATCGTATCCATATCTCAAGTCACTTTGCATCGCAATATTTCTCTTGATTGAATGATAATGATGTTCAAGTAAATGGACTAGTTGGGATTTTTTTAAATTTCTTTATCCTCATACCTTTACATAGAAAATGCCTTAGTTTTTCGACTGATGATCTCATGAAAATGATGGCCTCTAGAATACAACACATTTTGGTGTTTATATCTTCTCCATCATTTCAATGATTTCTATTGCTATACAGGGTGTTCCTAATCGGCATTTTCAGTCAAATAATAAAAAAAGGCTCATGAGTATTAAGTGGAATCTGGAGACATTACTCAAAGCTGGCAACACCGCGGGGACGGAATTGGACCTTCAGGTTATTCACCTAATTTTCTGGACAAATTTTGTTCAATTTTGTTATTATCCTTGTTAATGAGTTCATTAGGTTTATTGACATGTCTTTTTCATTATCAGGAATAGTTTCTTCTGTACAGCATGTTCTTTGGAAAAATTATTGCTCTTGGTGTATGGAGCAATGCAGTAAAGCCACATACACTCACTGTAAGACAATATGCAAAATATTTTCTTCTGCATTGAGTATACGATTAGTACGTCTTCTCCGACTCGTCACTTTCGGTACCAGTTTCTAGTATCTTTTGGAAAACAGCCACAAAACTTCGGGCATTTGGCTGTCGTCTTACTAGATACATAAGCAATTGCGCGAAGTTATTTGGTGAATACTGAACACTTACCTTCAACTGCACCCTTTGTGGCGCGGCCGATGAATGTATCACATAGTCGTTTGGGGCCAATCAACGGATGTTTCTAGAGTCTTCAATATGCAAAATAGTATATTGAAGTATAAGTGGATAAAAAGGGCTTTAAAACACGCGCGATTTTTCGAGCACGACGGCGCAGCCGGAGTGCTCGAAATAGAGCAAGTGTTTTTAAGACCAGTTATCCACGAATACTTTACGTTATTTTTTTTTATTGGTGCACTTTGACCCATATATACTGGTATTATTACTACAAAAAATAGAAATAAGAACTAATAATGCAAGAAGGTTGAATTCGTGATGTGACATCAGTATACCTTTCGTTGTCATGGAAATGAAAAAAACATTCACTTGCAATTTGTTACCACAGATCAATATTTGTTGTCACCAGAGCTCAAAAATGAATTATTCTAATATCGATTTTTTGAATAGTGAGGCAGAATCGCGGTTAATACCGCGAAAATCCAGTGATATATATATATATATATATATATATATATATATATATATAAAAGAATATGAAAAGTTCATCAAATGAATGGAGGAGCACATATAAATGAACGAATTGTGAGTAATATTTTATTTGACGTTACTCCTGTCAGATCAATAATCAAAAATTTGTCATTTAGACTTCACGTTTCTCGATTTGTTGATGTTGTCATGGTTACCTTTAAAAAACGCGCGTTTTTTAAAGTTCGATTTAAACACGCTGAGGCGTGCTTTAAATGGGTAAAAAGGGGCACCAATAAAAAAAACGAATAATAGGAATAATTTTCAACATGGGCTACATAGATTCATGCAGGATAGTGCTGAAAAAAAAACAAAATACTTTCCCTAACAAGCATCTACCTATTCAAAATATCATGTTATATGTACACAAATGAAAATAATTTCCTTAAGAACAGCAACGTGCATAATTATAAAACTAGAAACGCTGGAAAGTTACAGCTCACTAAATGCAACCTCAGTAAATTTTAAAAATCATCAAACTATGCAGGTCCCGAAGTTTTCAATAAACTACCGGAAAATATTAAGAGTTTAAAATCATATCAAGCATTCAGAAAAGCATTAAAAAAAATACTTAGTAGAAAAATGTTTTTATAATCTTGCAGAATTCATGTAATAAATAGATACCAAGGGTTCTGCCATTTCCAACCTAGAATTGGATAACAAATAACAAATGATTGGCAGTTAATCAAGATACTTCACACCACTTATTCGATCCAAGTGTATATCCATAGCTTCAATTTACTCTCTATCTCAACAAGTATATATGCAATATTATATAAAAAAGCAAACTTACTCATTTATACATGAACGTGTCAGTTTGTACTAACTGTGTTTGACGAAACCTTCTCAAAGTGTTCTTGGTAAATAAAGAACTATTATTATTATTATTATCATTGAGTGCGGGGTTGTCAGTAATGACTTTCTATATGAATTTGATGATGTATTATCAAAACAAAAAAAAAACATATTAGGGAGGCTTTAATATGATGGTCCAGTTTTTGTCCGAGGCTTTTCAAAATATACAGGGTGTCCCAGACTCGATGACCTATTAGACATTTCTGGAACACGGGACATAGGATAATTTAAAAAATTTGGTTTCTCAAGTAATTAGTTCTGTTCTATCGATCTAAAATATTTTCAGCGCTGCGACGTTGCCGCTTATATTGAAAAGTAGCAACAACTTTGATATTTTAAATGTCCTGTGTATTAGTTGTGTCTGAGGAAATTCCCTCTCCATTATACAGGGTCATTTTTTGTGATTTTACCGATACATACAAAAGTGGTGAAAAGTGCATTTTTTCAAATGGAACATCCTGTATATTATCGAAAATCCTGAAAGACAATTGAAGTTCTTTTCAAATGATGTTTCATGTTCCTATACCTACATAGTCAAGTTCCCGAAATAAAAGCAAGTTTCCATAAAAATTGGATTATTTTGCCATATTTTGTATAAGGTAGCTATGAATTGTCATCAATAATAAAACGTTTGCGCGTTCATTAACGTAAATTTGATAAGAAAAGAATCAAAATGGAAATTGTTTATTCTTCATGGTCAATGTGATCAAATTATAGCAAGAACATGCAAAATGTTCTGTAGTATAATGAAGTGTGTGACTATCATTTTCAATTCCCAGTATAACGAATCAAAATAGGTCATATTTCCCAATTGAAATGATCTGTAGTGTGCCGTGACAGAAAAGAGCAAAACAAACTTCAAGTTTGAAAGCAGTGATTTTCATAGTGTTTCTGTCAGAAGAAAGTATTAAAAATGTATTTCAAATTTGTTTTATATTCACGTGCCAAAGAATTGTTTCGAGAACATGCAGAAAATTCAATGAACTTTATCCAACGTTTCATTATTGATGACATTTCATAGCTACCTAATACAAAATATGGCAAAATAATCCAATTTCTATAGAAACTTGCTTTTATTCCGGAAACTTGACTATTCAGGTATAGAAACATAAAACATCATTTGGAAGAAACTTCAATTGTCTTTCAGGATTTTCGATAATACTCAGGATGTTCCATTTGAAAAAAATGCACTTTTCACCACTTTTGTATGTATCGGTGAAATCACAAATTTTGAACGACCCTGTATAATGGAGAAAGAATGTCCTTAGACGCAACTAATACACAGGACATTGTCAAACTACATCCAAAATTTTAGCTGTCTTCGAATCCAAATACCGCAGTAATAAACATTTGATTAAAGCTATGTTTCGCACAAAAAATAAGGAAATGAATGAATTTCTCGAAAACCACTGGAGGTATAGGGAAGTATCATACAAAAATGATCGAAAAGCAATAGCAAAGCAAGAAATGAAATAATATATAGGGTGTCCTATTTAAAATATCAAAGTTGTTGCTACTTTTCAATATAAGCGGCAACGTCGCAGCGCCAAAAATATTTTAGATCGATAGAACAGAAATAATTACCTAAGAAACCAAATTTTCAAAATAATCCTATGTCCTGTTTTCCAGAAATGTCTAATAGGCCAGGGACACCCTGTATATCCAGCACTTGTTGAAGATTATGAATTCGATGTCAAAATCCAAGCATGAATTTATTCAGGATGACGAATTAGTTCTATGATTGCGAAATTGATCTTCAGGGGTGTTTGAGAACACATAAGTGCGAATTTCTTGTCAAAATTCAGAAGTGGGGTATGAGTTTGGTGCTCCGTGGTTTGAACATGTTTTGAATAATATATAAACAGGATATCTTGAAAAATAACTTTCGAATGGCGAACCTTTGGAAAACAGTTTTAGTTTCTATGTTCGCAAAAAATGATTACGGAATTATAAAGAGATTTCGAATTGTCCATGATGATGCGCTGGGATCCTGTTTGAACTATAAGTAGTTTTACATTTATTCAGTATGCTCTGCTGATGAGTGAATTTTTCAAGTATGATATCTGCCTGTATTTGAAATTTCCATCGAGAGACAGAGTGAGGTTGAAAATTTATTCTGTAATCGCATAGAAATTCTGTAATTTTTTTCACTTTCAATTTCCTTTCTGCCATGAACTGGAAATGTGAAGATCCAATAATATCCTCCCAAATATCCTCAACAATTTGTTTATAAATGCACTGAAGAAGTGATTAGGATTTAACTTTGTGAAAACAATATTTTTTTATAATTCAATGAGATGGTAAATTGAAGAATACATTTTTCGATATTAACGACGTGGTTGGGTTCAGATCATCAAATCAGACTTTTTTCGCGAGTTACTCATGTTCGATTATAGATCAGTGAAGGAAATATTGGAAGTATATCTTTGACAAGCTTTTCAGTCAGTTATCATCATCGAAACACAATTCTGATTTGGTGATTCTTACCTACTTTATACATAATGACAAACAGATTTCGTTTTGGTACAATTTATGGTGTCCTAAATGAGGTAGCCCGTTTTTCATTCTTCAGCATTATCGAATCTTAACGAAATGTTTGATTGGGTTTTTCTGGTAAATCATGAATATTTTTGTATGAGAGGTAGAGCTTCAAAAGTGTTTCTATATTTTTCAATTCCCTCAACTCTAATTTCTAAACTTGCTCATTCAATTAAAACTTATTTTATATTTCCAGGGATCTCGCCAGCAACAACATAACAGTAATCAACGAGACATCTTTAGCCCGTTACAGTCACCTGGAAGAGCTGTAAGTACAATTATTTTCTTCAGTGTTGTCAGATATAAAGTGCGGAAACCACTTTTGGAATAATATGAGGAATGCTCGGACGTCAATTCTTATTTTGAAAATAACGTCATTTGAACTGAAATTGAAATGTACATGGTGACCCGCTTGTGTATTGCACAAAAAGGTGTGTTTTGGGGTGAATCAATAATTTAATGAATTTTTGGTGCTAAACTTTGAAATTCTTTAAGGACTTGAGAAAAACTTAGAGTAGGTAATGCGTTTAGACAAGTCAATTTAGTACACTCTTCAACTAGTTTCTATTGAAATATAATACAGGGCGATTCATTCAGGTGCAATACTGAAAGTGTGATTTTCAATGAATGACCAGGTATATTTTTTGTTTGAAAATTGTAGACGATGTGGTAACTTGATTACTCTCGTTTCTGAAGAAACTGATATGCCACCATTAAAAAAAAAACACGCCACCATCCGTATCGCACGTTCACAAAGAAATATTTCGAATGCCAAAATCAAACCAAAATACAATCAAGGACAGAACCCTGCACAACTCGTTGCTTTTCGAGTTCAAAATAAAGACAAATGTCCGTAACAAAAAGCCTGCCACACTATGGCCAAACGATAACCAACCAACGAGAGCTCTGCCGAACTCATGTTTCAGCTCCAATGTAATTTTTCATGCACTATATAATGTTTTGCATGAATAAGATGAGGGATCCCCCATCCAAACGTCGACGATCTCTTCTTCTCAATTTATAATAGTGAATGGTCACACCTAAATGAATGGTCCCATTTATATTCGACAATTATTGGAACAAGAAAAGATTCCATCAGAAGGAGTTTTGGGGGAAAGTACTCAAAAATGTTGAAAAACAAACTAAGGAGAACAACAACAGAGCCCAGTTACGTACTTTACTTACATCAGAGTATCCGAGAAGATTAGCAGGATCGGAAACAAGTATATCAACAGGTGTTTCTTATACGGCAGTATTGTATGGAGATTCCTCACCAAGACCAAAAATGATAATATAACCTGACTCAGCAACTGCTATAATTGGGAAGGATCGGAAACAAATACGTCAACAGGTGTTTCTTATACGGCAGTATTATATGGAGATTCCTCGCCAAGACCAAAAATGATAATATAACATGACTCAGCAACAGCAGTAATTGAGAAGTTATATGTGAATGTGGAAATTCTCACATAGGAGAGACAAATAGAGCATTATCTGTAAAATTACCAGAACAAAAAATGTACCCAACGAGGGTAGACGTCAAAATCAGGAACACGCCTGGACTGAGCACCATCAAATTCTGCAAGCATTTCACATAAAAAGCAGCATTGCTTCAAACAGACATTCAAAGAGGCCACCTATGTCGAAGCTGATGGCGCCTTTACTCAGCCAAGCGAAGAGATCAAGAATATATAGAAACCGCTCATTGACTTCTGAAACTCCATGCACCACTGCACCGCGCGGAATCTCTTGACTCTTGCAAATTACCATCACCATAACCAGAATAAACTTCAACAAATAGATCATCCAAACAACATAAGATTGAAAAATAAAAAATGTTCTGCTTATCTTACGCCTATAATCTATTAGGAAATATCGAATGATATAGGAATTACCAGTAACGGGTTATTCAAGACATAGCTTGTAGATAACCAAATAATTCTCGAAATTTATCAAGAGAAAATCTGAAAAAACTATATTGATACATAAAAATAATATAGTAGAAATCAAAGAGATATTTTGTCTCCCTAAGAATGGAGATAATCAGAGTTTCAATTCGAACCCGTATTTTTCTATCAATTTATATGTACATACTTATTCACCTCACATCATGTTTTGTCATTATTCATCAGTATCTGTTTATCCTCGTCTGTGGATTTTTTATTGCACATTGTTTCTACATGCACCCATTCCATCCTCATATTCAATTATTCTACTATAGCACGTATTTATTTTTCTATTCCAAACACAATACCCTTGTATACAGTTTACTTTTAATGTGATTTCTGTTGCTATTTTATATGCTACAAAATCAGGCCTTTGTTATTCTCTGTATGTTGACTGTATGTTGGTGACTGAATAAAATTATTATTATCAATAATATTATCCACATGCAGGCTCCCATTGAGCAAAAACCCAATCACAAATGAAATTATCAATAAATAATCTTTATAAATGCGCTTTATTCAAATGCGCTTAAAAGTGAAAAATAATTGCTTTGGATATGTGACGTAGGTTAGTTATTCCATGAGTTATAGATTCAAGAGCTTGTCGCGCAAAATTTTAAGCTCGAATACAAGAGCGACAAGCTTTTGAATCGTTAACTTACGCAATAACTTACGTCACACATCCAAAGCAATTATTTTTAACTTTTTAGCGCATTTGAATAAAAGCTTGTCTTTAAAAAGGTGTTTTATTGATCATTTTATTCTGGGCTTTCTTTCAAGTGAGTACGCCTCAATCTATGAGAATTTGTTATTATGAGTCCTTTTTCCTGTAAGTCCTGAGCTAACTAGTTCATCAATGAGGTGACCATCTGAAAATTAACTCGTCCGCCATCCTGGAACTGCCATCTTCAATTGGTGAATTTTGTCAAAAAA
The DNA here is from genome assembly GCA_018342105.1 of Gonioctena quinquepunctata. Classification (NCBI taxonomy): domain Eukaryota; kingdom Metazoa; phylum Arthropoda; class Insecta; order Coleoptera; family Chrysomelidae; genus Gonioctena; species Gonioctena quinquepunctata. The sequence goes on along the minus strand of JAFIRS010000577.1, from coordinate 469,915 downwards.
TCAATGATCTTCCACTAAATTCATAATCTCCGTCCCCAAAAACCCCGACATATTCATTTTGAATAGAATCAGTCCATAATCTCAAAACTCGTCCACCATCTCGGAGCCGATATCTTGAATTTGTGAATTTTCACAAAAAATGCATAATCTCCGACACCTATAACCAACCCTCATATCCAAATTTTCCACCAGAATCACAGAAATCGTCTGTCATTTTAGAGCCGCCATTTTGATTTCATAAATTTTTGACAAAAAATTCACAATCTTCAACTCCGAAAACCCCCATATACCAATTTTGAATCGAATCGAACAATAATTACAAAACTCGTCCGCCATCTTAAACTTATTAATTTTGACAAAAACTTCATAATCTCCGACACCGATAACCCTCATATACAAATTTTCCTCCATAATCACAGAATCGTCCGGCATTTTGATTTCATTAATTTTGACAAAAAATTTATAATCTTCAACCACGAAAACCCCCATAAACCAATTTTGAATCAAATCGGACCATAACATAGACATCATAATAATATGGACTGGTTGTGAGAAAGAGACCATTGATATCAGAACCTGTGAAAAAGGACAGAATGAGTTCGGGCATAACATTGGTTTCGTATATTGTTTAAATGTGTTTTCGTGTGGTGTTTTGAAAGTTTTCCATAGATTTATCCAGTGTTTCTGAACTGTTTGACAAGTAATAAACATTCTTAAATATCTATGCCTTTTTCGTGTGCAGCCTACAATTGTGTAGTTAGATACAAAAAAGGGCTGGATGTGAAATTTCATAGGCGAGTAAGCATGGAGGTAGGTGGTGATTTGTGGATTTCTTCAACACATTTTCACAGGTTTCCGAACTTATGAGGAAATTTTAATTTAATTTCTCAGTCATGCACAAACTGGTAACATTTTACGTGACTTCTCTTGTTTATATAAGTTAGTTTAATTTTTGTGCCTCTATTTATATTGTAGATGAAGTTAATAGATTTATTATTAGTATCATAGGTGGGTTGGTGGGATTTTGTTTGATTCGGGGGTAGAATTAGATGTTTTTCCCGAGCAATTGCTTAAAGTAATGTTGGTTAATAATATTTATAAAAGTATAATGTGATTTATTTGATTCCCAAAATTTTCCTTTTTTTTCCGAGAACAAACGCACATATATATGTTTTTAAATCGAAGAATGTTTTCTTTAAACGTTTTAAATATACATGGAATTTTTACTCCGTTGGACTAACGGCATACTTTTACTCCGCCGGAGTAAAGATTTTCTTTTACAGCGCCAGGCTGGAATAGACTTTCCCTACGGATTGTCCGTCGACCTCCGTCACGCTCGATAGAAAAAATATTACTTTCATTCCCAATAACACGTACTATTTTCCTCAGTATTTCCCAAAATTAATTGGGCCATTTTTTCTACAGACACGAAATTTTATAGATTATATAAACGTTTTTTATGTAGGCATTATTGATAACAAATTTTGAATACGCCGGAGTTTCCAATTTAGTTCAATTGCACTTCTCACTTCTTGATATCGAATATAAATTTAATTATCAATAATATTTTTCGTTCCTGAACTTTCTGAAACCTTTGGAAGAGATATAAAAATCATTTTCATTCAGATGGAGGCTCAATTGAATTCTTTTGTTTCTGAAAGGTATCATGAAAATATGTCGCAAAAAGTTCCTCACTGTGATTCCTTGAACTTTTTCAAAACGCATCTCATTCAAAGTAGTCAATATTTCCCTTGAAAAAATAACAAGAAATTGGTTTTTCGAATGTAATGCCACAGCCAATTTGTATCTTCTGCCTTGTCTTAATTCTATCCTTCACAACATTTCTCTCTCATATATAGTCCGCCAGGAACTGTGTGTTTAAGTCACGTGACGGCCAGTCCATCAGTTATAAGTCAGTTATAAGGTCTATGGACCATAATTACAGAACTCGTCCGCCATCTTGCAACCGCCATCTGGAATTTGGGAATTTTGAGTAGAATCGAAGCACAATCATAGAGGCCGTCAGCCATCTTGAAACCGCCATTTTGATTTTATAAATTTTGACAAAATCCCGAGAACCCCCACATACCAATTTTGAATCGAATTGGACCATAAACGCAAGTCTCTTTTGCCATATTGGAGCCGCTATTGTGTTTTTTCTCTGACAAAACTCCATAATGCATTGTCACCGGAATTATGAACACCTGCCAATTTTCAAGGTGATCGGACGACGAAAAGTGTGTCAAATTCAACTTGCAAAATTTGATTACACACTTCGGGACAGGTGGAACTTAATATAAGCTTGTAAAAACATATATAATAAGAGAACTAAAGTGCATTCCGATATGGATCATACGATTATACATGGAATCAAAACATGAGAAAATGAGTCCTGCTGATATTGAAGAAACCATTATTTCAATACAGGGTGTTAGTGAATAAGTTAGACAAACTTCAGGGGGTGATTGATTCTACATGAAAAAATTATGACAGTTTGCTATCCAACTTTTGTCCGCAAATGCTTCGTTTTCCGAGATACGGAGTGTTTTTCTTGAAAACTGACTATTTATTTATTGCTCTGAAACCGGTCGAGATATGCAAATGAAATTTGATGAGTTTCATTGCGCATTGCACATTTTTTGACATGCAATTAAGGATCTTATGTTCATCATTGGCGCGCATACATGTAATGATCTCAAATTTTTTTAAAGAAAAAAATGATACGCTACTGATATATTTCAAATAAATAATCATTTTTTTATTGCTCGTTCAATTTGTGACAAAAAAACTCTCTTGTCTTTTTTTCGTATAGGGCGCCGTTTTTATGCAAAAAAATAAAACATCCTAACGCGTATTTTTCATTTCTTCAATACATTATCAAGAAATATCTAATACTTACAATAACGTTAAACCAGAACAATAACAGAAAATAACACTAATAAATAAATAGGCGCAAAGCTACAACAAATGTTCAAAATGACCTTCCTCAGACGTGATACAAGATTCGTCTTTTCACCTCATTGATTGTCGTATGCGCGCAAACATTCCTGGTGTATTTCTTATTGTTTCACAGCCGGCTATTATTCGATTCCTCAGGTCTTCAACATTCTTGAAGGGAGTGAATAACTCAAAAAAAACCCAAATGCAAAAATCTAGAGGATTTAAATCCGGAGATCGAGCAGGCCAATGATCCGTACCTCCCCTACCTATCCAACGATTTGGATATACTGTATCTGAGTGATTACGTACAATAATGCTTAAATGGAGTGGTGCACCATCATGCATAAACCAGAAGTGTTGTCTCAGCTGTAGAGGAATTTCTTCAAAAAGAATAGGTAATTATTTCTGTAGGAAATTAAGGTGTTAGTCGTTGTGGGAAGAAATATGGACCGATTAAATGATCATCAAGTACCCCAAGCCATACATTTACTGAAAACTGATGCTGAAAATGAGCTTCAGAAATTCCATGTGGATTTTCCTCAGCCCAGAGGTGATCGTTATGGAAATTTCGTATATACTGTCGTCCAAAATTAGCCTCGTCAGTAAACAAAACGTCATTTACAAAATTAGGAATTTGAGCGATTTGATGAAGAATCCGATGGCACAAAACTGGGCACGGAAAAAAGTCTCTAGGTAGTAGAGCTTGCACACGTTGAATATGAAATGGATACAATTGCTGTTCTTTAATAATTTTAAATACAGTGAAGTTGCTCTACATTCAGTATGTTGGCAATTTTTCGAGTACTTGTTTCAGGTGATCCCGCAATTAACTCGAGAACTGCTTCTTCTAGTTGCACAGTTCGTACTTCTCGAGGGCGCCCGCAGTCAGCCGTTTGTTTCTTAAATGTACCAATTTACGTCCTGGAGACAACCCAGCATACAATAGTCGAGCTTGCCGACCATTTTTTTACTTCGACCATAGACAAAATGTATGTCTGACTGATTTGTTGGAAATATAAACAGGATATTCATAAAATCAGATATGGAATCATCTGCGACTGAAAGATAAACTTTAGTCACTATCTTCCATCGTCAAGATAACCTCTTGTGGGGTATTCATGTTGAAAAGGGAAACATCCTCAATTGAATATTGCTAGAAAGATTTTTCTGTGAATTGAAAAATCCACGATTAAAATGAAGTTATTTTTCGTGAATGTCTAACAGAAAACAACTACTTCCCCGGCTAAAGCCACGCTGGACATTGAACTACATCTGATAGATATTCTGAAAAGGCCCTAACTCGAAAGAAAAATCTGAAATTGAAAATTTGCATTTTCATTCAGATAGTTATTTGATTTTCTATTCCAGTCTTAATTAGGAACTCATAAAGATGAATGAGGCAAGGAAGAATGTTTTCCAAAAGAGAGTACTCACCAGAAATCATTCGTAACATTGACGCAGGAGAGACATCGCATTCACTAGGTCTTCAATACATTTTTGTCGACGAAAATCTATTTCACGCTTCCACGATCATCAGGAAGACCGGAAGAAATGGGAAACACATTTTCAAGAAGCAATCTCACTTTGCAAAGATGGAAAAAGTTAGAATCATTTCTTTTGGAGAGACACTTTGAAATTAGTGTTTTCTGACATTAAAACCTGTCATGGGGTATGATAGATTGATTTGTTGAAAATATAAACAGGATGTTCATAAAATCAGATATGGAATCATTTGCGACTGAAAGATAAACTAGTCACTATCTTCCATCGTCAAGATAACCTCTTGTGGAGTGTTCATGTTGAAAAGGGAAACATCCTCAATTGAATATTGATAGAAAGATTTTTCTGTGAATTGAAAAATCCACAATTAAAATGAAGTTATTTTTTGTGAATATTCAATTGAGGATGTTTCCCTTTTCAGTATGTCTGACTATTCCGCATTTGTATAATTTTCCATTTTTTTCGATAAAAGAAAAATCAATTACTTATTATCATTACTGTTATACCAAACGAAAAGCTTAAAAATGAAGCAACGCTAATTTGACATTTTGGTGAAATATTCGTATTTAACAGAATGTTGACAGTAGCATCGCTACTAGATAATGCATTAAAGTAATGACAAATACGCGTTAAGATGTTTTATTTTTCTGCATACAAACGGCGCCCCATACGAAAAAAGACAGGGAAAATTTTTTGTCACAAATTGAACGAGGAATTCATAAATTTTTTCTTTAAAAAAATTGAGATCATTACCCGTATGCGCACCAATCATGAACATAAAATTATTAATTGCAAGTCAAAGAATGCGCAATAACTACCTCTCAAAACTCATATTCATATTTGCATATTTCGACCGGTTTCAGAGCAATAAATAAATAGTCAGTTTTTAAGAAAAACTTCAACACCCCGTATCTCAGAAAACGAAGCATTCGCAGACAAAAGTTATGAAGCAAACTGTCATTATTTTTTCATGCAGAATCACCGCCTGAAGTTTGTCGCACTTATTCACTAACACCCTGTATAACTCATCAAAAACTCTATCCTATACAATGAAAGAGCCGAAAAAATGCTAATTTCATATATAATTTTAATATCGTGAATGTGTATTTAAATTATGACATCAGATAAATATAAAATATAATTTCAACATAGGGGTTTGTTCAAATATTGTCATGTGTTATCGCGCACGATGCAATGGTTAAAAGAATAAGCCAATACTTGACCCAGATTCAGGAATGTGGGATTGAATTTCGTTATATACAAGTGATGAAATGCAACGTGTTGTGGTATATTCGAATCGGCTTTTCCCAATGAATGGGAACAGTTACTTTTACCAGGCAACACCTGGCAACACGGCTTCCAGAGCACTTCCGCAGCTTCGGGGTTGACAGAGTTGGGACGCCGTATTCAGGACAGTCACCCTGTCAATGCCTTGTTATGGACATATCGCAGACACATTACCGAGAAATGGTCCCCACTTCATACCCCATCTCTTCAATCACTTCCACTTTCATATCATTTGGTGGGCAGAATGGAAATGTGAGGAGGGGTTGGGACAAGACAAATATCGGCTCTTCATAGTAGTGTTTATTCGGGACATTGATGTACAATGGATCTAATGGATTCCACTTGTATGCCCAATTCCTATCGTGACACCAATTCCATAACAAGGATGTCCATACTTGAAGTTTTTCATTATTGAGAATTGATGGATGGATCTCTTTTAATGGCTGTTCCTATTTATCTACAAATTGGAAATTTGCTACTGATTTGTGAAATAATATAAAAATGAATAGATCGGAAAGACATAGCATAGTTAACATCCCAGACAGCACTGGATATTCCATGAATATTCATAGAATAATATTTTTGGGATATTGTAATATTCTTGAATGTGCCAGGGACATACATATCTTTTTTGGAATATTCCTTGAATGTGCTAATGGGTATTTTTTTAGATATTCCTTGAATATTCCATGAGGAAGATTCCCGGAATATCCAGAATATTCCCAGAATATTCAGAATATTTCCAGAATATTCCATGAATATTTCAGAAAGAATACTCCTGGGAAATCCTCTGGGAATATTCCTTGTATATCCAGAATTACCTACAATATTCCATGAATATCCCAGAAGGATAATCCTAGAATATTCCATGAACACATTCTATGAATATTCCGAGAATATTCAAAGTAATTCAGGAATATGATAGTAATATTCCCCTTATTATCCTGAAGGGTTTTCAGAACAAAATAACCATTCCCTGAAATTTCGGAAATTAGGAAAATCAAGCAAAATACAACTGTTTTCCCACATGAGTATCCTCAAATATAAAATCTTGAATGGCACTTTTACATCAATAATATGAACTTCTAAATTATGCCTGACAAGTCAAGCAATGTATTTGCTTACATTTGCCAAGAAACAAAACTTCATTCCAAAAATTATGTAGTAGTGCAATACGTAATTGTTTTCCTCAGAGTATTTGTGGATTGGAATTGCAGTTTCCGCTCAGAAAAAAACATTCGATTTCCGCAGACTGCGCACCCCTTCCTACAATGAAATAAAACAACAATAATTTGAACAGGTCTTTTTCTATATAGTTATAATAATAATAACACATATTTTATTAACCCCTTTCTTCTGTCACTACAGGGATATCTCTGAAAAACAAGAATTGCAAGATCGAACTACTGCTATCTGAATCAGAAAAACATGAATCCATTCTATCACTAATAGTTTCAATTTAAGTCCTTTTGCATGCTGTGGCGGAGTTTGTGTAAAAATTGCATTAAGAATATTTTCAGTTTCCTGGTGTACTTCCTTTTACCAAGCACTCCTTTTTATTTTCGGCATTTTGTAGAAAACACCTTGAGAATGAAATGATCAGTGATATACAAATGAAGTTTTTATGGAATGAAATGAATGGTAACATAAAAATGTACTTACCTCACTGTGGTGATTATTAGGAATATTTGTTAAACAATTCTAAACACAGTAGTTTCACATACAAATATGCAAAAGTAACCCATACCAGTAAAAGAAACAAAAGATGTCAAATGTCAATTTAAAAAAAATCATTCAATTTTACAGCTCTGCCATCGGCTTAAGCTACGACTATCGGATGAACGACAGACGCTGACGCACGTGGAATGGTTTTGATTGGTCGTGAATGTGCACCTCGATATTTTACGACCAATTATAATTTGGTCAGTACAGTAGTGTATTTTTGTCAGCTTGTCTGAACAAAAACTCTGTTTGAAAATCAAATACATCTATTTGCACTTTTTCTCATAGTTTTTCCCATACTTTTCCCATATTTTGAACTCGAAAATGGTTATTGGTGTTCATTCCATATAAATAAGGGAGAATATTCCTTGAATATACAATACAGAATATACAATTTTGATTATTCTATGAATATTCATACATGATAATTCCATGAATATTCACAGAGGAATATTCTATGAATATTCAAACAGGAATATTCTCACGAGAATATTCGTGGTACATTCTTCCGATAATATTTCCGGAATTGGAATTCCGGAAGGAATTGGAATTCCTATATTCGGAATATACTCTTCTCTTTTCGGATATTTAGAGAATATTCTAGGAATATTCCGTGCTGTCTGGGAAAATGAACGGAACCGTAACGCTGTATATAATAACTTGATGAATAAATATTTAACTTCTGGACACCTACCAGCATCAAACATTGTTGGCTAACTACATATCGGATAGTTTGAATCCACGGGTAGGCAACTTTACATAGATATGTATCCGGCACGTGACCTGGCATTATCAACATGGCCACACACCAGAATGTTAAAATCATCGTCTGAAAGCATTACCCTGATTCAAATGAATTAATTTTCATTCCAAAGATTAGTGCTTGAGTTTTTATTTCAATTTCGAAATGAGTACGATATTTAATACAGAGGAAAGCCACTGTTTTCACAAAATGAAGGAGAATATTGAATATCATAAATCATATTTTTGAAAATGTCTTGTCAAGTCCTTCGATTTGATTCTTGTCACGATGAATTTTCATGAGGCATATTTTTAAGAAAGGACAATTGCTTGTATACCTATGTAATTGAAATGACTATAACAATAGAAAGGCACACAAGTCGTATGAATATAGATTATGTGAAAATTTCGTTCCTATATGACTGGCGATAACGCCAAAGAAAGTATAAGCCGGCGACACGTAACGTTTCTCGTATTTCAAACTTCATCTGGTCCTACTGAAATTTCGATTTAATTTCATCAACATTTTTATGTGACATGTGTCTCTGAGTTTTTTATGTTTCCTGGCGTGTTGTTTTCTATGAAAATGATTCAAGGATTGTAATTTGCATTTGAAAGAAATTAAAGTTGAGAGCTGCTTGTCTATTCGTAGGAATGAACAACCTTCATTTCATTTAATTGCAAACAACAATGGCCCAGTTTATTTTCCTAGGAGAGGTCTTAGGGAGGAACCTTTCTTGGGTCTATATCAAATCAAAAGTTGAATTATATCGGACTTTTAATAAAATTGAACGCAGTATAAAGCCGAGGGCGGTAAGAAATCTCCGCTTTATACTTTATTTGGCGTTGGTCCAATTAAAATTAAGTTTCCACATTATGTAGTTCTGTGACCTCACCAAGTCACCAAAAAATCGTCTATTAGAAGGGTTTGTGTACGATGGGTAATCTTTTCAGGCTCATTGATTTGATTGCCAAGGTTGTAAGTAATGTTTACGAACAAATATATGGTTGAAGTCGGTGAAATTGATTACGGCCTAGGGACATTCTTATAAAATTATTTATCTACTCCCATTAAATTATATATTGATTATTCAACTGCTTTTGAGCAATTAATAGTATCTATAAACAAACAACGTGAGTTATAATAACTCACTACTATAACTCACTATAATAAATCGGAAAAGATTCTTGGAATTATTTACGAACCGAATATCAAGGTGGCTCTGTTCTTCTGTACAAGCCGTTTGGCAGTAAGGCAACTGTCCTTTATTATTATTGAGGGGAGTAATGTCACTTGAATAATTTCGACGTTTTCAAATTAAGTTAATACCTAATTATTCTGAATTTTGTGCTGAAAAAGAAGAATTCAGATAATGAAGATGAAGTATTATGTACACATCCAGAAAAAAGACAAGTAGCTAATGTTACCATACAGAATTTATTGCCTGAAAAATCCCATAACAAATATGAAGGTGTATACAAAACATTTCAAGATTGGTGTAGCAGCAAGAACATTAAGTCATCGTTCACAGAAAATGTACTTTTGGCATATTTTAGTGAACTCAGCACCAAATATAAAGCATTGTCCCTCTGGACTTTCTACTCCATGCTAAGAAGCACACTCAACATAAATAATGGAATCAATATAAAGAATTATTTGAAATTACGCGCGTTTCTTAAACGTCAATCAGAGAAACATGTAGCTAAAAAGTCAAACACTTTTAGGCCAGAGCAATTTAATAATTTCATAAATGAAGCTCCTGATGAGAAATATCTGGCGACAAAGGTAGTAGATCTCACAATATTCAATCGTTTTTATCATCTAGTCAATTACATAATTTATTTTAGGTTGCTTTAATAATGGGTATTATGGGTGCTTGTCGTGCAGCAGAATTGCACTCTATGCAAATTACAGATTTAGAAGATCATGGATCTATTTTTATGGTCAGTGTACCAAATTCAAAAACAAAAATTGCCAGAAAATTCACTGTTACAGGAAATTTTTATACTATAGTTAAGAAATATCTAAATCTTCGTCCTACTGATATATCGCAAACGATATTATTCTTTAAATTTCAAAATGGAAAATATCACTCACAAAGAATTGGCATTAATAAATTTGGAGCATGGGGAAAGACATTGCTACATTTTTAAAATCACCTCACTGTAATTTATATACAGGGCATTGTTTCCGCCGCTCGTCGGCAACTTTATTAGTAGATGCTGGAGGGGATATAACGGCACTGAAACGCCATGGCCGTTGGCGTTCAACTACTGTGGCTGAGGGGTACGTTGATGATACTGCAAATAAAATATACAGTTATATAACACCCTCAATTTAGTACATCAACAACATATATTTTTTTTTTTTTATGTTCTGGTTCCCACGAAAAAGGATATCCTGTAATGTTCAGAGAACATCGTGGGAACCAAGGGAAAGGAGGTAGGAGTTGGTGTTCTTCTTAAATTTCTGGAGGTTGTATGCCTCGGGGAACACCTCCCTAGGCAATGAGTTCCAAAGCCTCGCTGTTCGTTGGATGAACGAGTCTTTGGAAAGTGATGTTCTGCAGGTCTCCAAAGTGACCACGAAGGGGTGTGATGACTGAACTTGACGGGTTAATCTCGGAGAGACTGCCAAAGCAGGAACGATTGTTGATATTTCAGAAGAGCATCGCCCATGAAAATATCTATAAAATAGAGACAAATCGCCAACTTTTCTACGGTGTTCCAGACAAGTGAGCGAGTTTGTAAGCAAGGCATCACCGACGAGAAGAATTGCCCTTTCTTGGACAGAATCCAATAGCCTCAGGATATGTTTAGGTGCCGCGCTCCAAATATGGGAACAGTATTCCAGGACAGGTCGGATCTGTGCCTTATAGATCATAAGCAGCTGAGTGGGGGTGAAATAGCTCTTGGCACGGAACAAAAAACCAAGTTTTTGGGATGCACTTTTGGCAATGGACCTCACGTGATTTTCCCAGGAAAGGTTATTGCTGATAGAAATACCAAGCATCGATATGGATGACTTCAGTGGTATGGTTACTCCTGACAAAGTTATGTTAGGCACAGTGAGATCGGCTTTTCTAGAGAAAAGACATGCTTGTGTTTTGTTTGCATTGAATTCTACCAAGTTATCAGATCCCCACTCGAGAATTGTTGCTAAGTCCATATTTATATTATTAACATTTCTTCCTCGTTCATTTCTGGTTTCACGGGCTGATATAGGGGCCCTGGAAGAGAAAGCGGTATGGAGGGTACTATCATCTGAAAAGCTGTGTACTGGACATGAAGTTGCTTTCAACAGGTCGTTGATGTGAAGTAGAAATAGTGTTGGTGAGAGAATAGATCCTTGCGGAACACCAGCATCTATGAGTAGAGTGTCAGATGAAGCTCCATCGACCACTACATGGAGAGACCTGTTTGAGAGAAAACTAGCAAGCAGAGAACACAGCTGAGGGGGCAAGCCATAAGACGGAAGCTTGGCGAGGAGTCCCTGGTGCCAAACTCGATCGGACGCCTTGGAGATATCTAATGCCACAGCTAAAGTTCCTCCATACTTTTCAATAGATAGCTGCCATATATGTGAGACGTAAGCGAGCAGGTCACCAGTTGATCTCTGATGGCGGAAGCCATATTGCCTATCGTTGACAATTCCTGAGTCTTCCAGATATTTCATGAGCTCGATGTTGATGGCTTTTTCCATGACCTTTGAAATAATAGATAGCAGTGCGATAGGTCTGTAGTTGCTAGGTAGGGCCTTCTTGCCTTTTTTAGGGACTGGCTGTACTCTTGCAATTTTCCAATTGGACGGAAATACCCCCAAATTGTAAGAGTGGTTGAACAACTTGCAAAGAACAGGTGTTAGTTTGGGGGCACATTTCTTGAGAACAATCGGCGGGATCCCGTCAGATCCACAGGCTTTGTTGGTGTTGAGACCCAGCAAAAGCTTTCTGATAGTACGTTGGCGAAAAATGATCTCGGGCATGTGACTGTCAATGGGTGTAATGTTCGGGGGTTGTTTTCATGATGAATCCAGAGTGGAATTTCCAGCAAATAGGTGCGCAAAGATATTGGCTTTTTCCTGGGCAGTCGTTGCTAGTGTTCCATCTTCTTTGGTTAGAGGAGGAAATGAGCTGGAAGTGAAGTTTTTTCCCACAGCTTTGGCGAAAGACCAAAATGAACGGGATCCGTTAGGACATTCAGCAAGTTTTGATCTTATTTTGGCATTGTGGGCATCTTTTGAGCATTCTATTGTCTCTTTGCATATGCCTCTAGCCTCGACATATGCTGCTCTGGTCTCAGGGCCCAGATTTTTTAACCATCGATGGTATGCTGCCTGTTTGGAAGCTATAGCTCTAGAGCAGTTTCTGTTAAACCAGGTCTTATCGGATGATGTTCTTCTTTCGGTATTCGGTATGTAAGTTTGCATCCCCAACAGATTTCAGAAATTGTCTCAGCACATCGTGTTGGATCTACTGAAGAGAAACACACTCTCTTCCATGGAAACGCTGAGAAAAACATACGAAGACCTTCCCAGTCGGCCGAATTGTAATGCCACATGAGACGGGGTGGTATTGTGCAGATCGATGGTAAATGGAAAGAGCATATTGTGGAGATGAGGGTGTGATCAGAGTTTCCAAGTGGGGCACAAACTTCTATTCTATACGGGTCAGGATTGGTGGTGAGGAAAAGATCTAGTGTATTGGCAGACTGGTTGTTGACATCAGGGATGCGGGTTGGTAGCTCGACCAGTTGTTCTAGACCATGAGTGATGGCGAAGGCCTCGGCTTGACGACCCGCATCATCTGTTTTGTTAGAGAATTTGAGCCAGGCAGCGTTATGTACATTAAAGTCTCCCATGATTATGGTTTCGGCTGTTGGATGGTTCTCCTGAATGTAGTCCAGTTTGAGTGATAAAAACTCAAAGAGGTCGTTATATGAAGGTTCATTAGGTGATAGGTAAAGGCAGCAGAGGAACTTAGTCAGTTTGGTATCAGATAGCTTGAACCACATCACATCAAAGTCTTTCGGTTCCAAACTCTCTTCACGCTGGCATGAAAGGTTAGCCTTAGCGTAGAGGCAGACTCCACCTTTGAACCTGAATCGAGAATGGAGTTCGTAACCAGGACAAAGCATATGGACCTTGTTGGTGGACGAGTTTACTTGTGTTTCTGTTAGAGCCAGAATATCCGGTTTTTTCGTCTGTAGGTGATGGTGGACGTCATTGATGTTCTTGTTGAGTCCGCGGATGTTGCAAAAATTAATCTTCAATGTTGAGTCCCTCGAGTACCTCTCGCCCGGAAATCCGAATGGAGAGGTATTTTGCTTCCGGAGTGTTTTACTCTAGGAGACTTCATCATTATTACTATTAGGATGCACCTGAAAATAAAAGAGGAATTGGGGAAAAGGAAAGAGGGAGACCGGAAAGTATCGACCGAACACTGAAACATGGAATGATCCATTTCACAGCACACGAAGTCGATATGGTGGTATTTCACCGGGCGATGAGACCATCTTCCACCTACGGTTATCCTTTTAGTCGCCTCTTACGACAGGCAGGATTTACCATGGGGCTATTCTAAAGCCGACCCCATACAGCTAATATATATGCAACAAACCCAAAATGAAACAATAAACTTGCATAATTCAGTCCCACATATTCAGTTTACTGGTTGTTCAAACTTTACAGTTAATTTTATTAATATTTTTTTTTTGTAATTACTATTAAATTTTTTCATAGCATTGTTATGGGTAACTATCAAGATTTGTGAATAAAGTTTTTTCTCTGTACTTGTATCTAAGTATTCAGTGTTGAAGTTGTAGATAAAGTATAGTATTCAACTTGCAGTAATGGTCATAACTCACTTGATGAATTACAACACTCGCCTGCGGCTCGTGCTGCAAACGTGTGAGTTATGACCTACATTACCGCTCGTTTAATAATATACTATTATCTCACTCAAATATAAATGAAAATGAAGGCAAAAAAATATAAACACTTCAAGTTATTTCTATTACTAATCGTGTGGTGATTTTTCGTCACTTCTTTCATTGATTTCTATCCGATCTTGATTTGAAAAGTCCCAATCAATAACGAGATTAGTTGAATGAAAATTATGACAATCATACATTTTTAGTACATATATCGCGCCATAGCAACGTTCATAGCAATCACGATATGGGCTACTTGACGGAAGTAAGCCTCGAATTTGGAAAAAATTCATTCAACGTGAATGAAATATGGAAAGTAACACGGGTGTTTACTCTGACCGCAAATCTTGCCATTCTTGATATTTCAGTAATCATCGATACTTAAGTAACCTATCAGACGGAACCAGTTATTTACTCCAATCAAAGTGCTCTCACATGTTTTTCTGTGGAGTTTTATTGAGAAGCAAATATAATGAGTGATGTATCATCAACTTATAATAAATTTATTCACTCACATAATAATATAAGCAATATAATACGTTATAATAGAAGTAGTATAAGATAATAATAATGAAAACTCCACTAGAACGTCCTATTGAATATCACACGACAGGCATTAATGAAATGGAGAATGGGTAACAAATACTAAATACTAAAATAAATGATATGATGAGTAAATATACTCGGTAAGTAAAATACTTGTTCCGAGACAGTGTAGCAATTAAGAATATACATATAAAATATATAAAAATATAAAAAATACACACATATATACTGTAATAACTGAGTAAATTATAACAGAACACAATAAAAAATTCAAAATTAAAGCAAGAAACAGTAGATTTATTTAACATTTACTTTTAGAATATTTGAATTTGGATCAATTTCATCTGGAGATTGGTTGCACGGGAGATGCGATATGGAAACAAAATACTTACCTATCCGGATACCTTATGAAATGTAACTTTATTTAATTATATTTTCGTTTCTATCAAACCATGAACGTATGCCCTAGTGCAGATCAGCACACATTTTTTTAGACTTTTTTTAAATATTTTATTTGACATGTTTTTAAGTTCATCGGGGATGCTGTTGTAGAGTTTGGGCGCTAAGAACTCATTTGATCTTTGTCCTATAGATTTTGTCATGAAGGGAATTGAGTGTAATTTTTTTCTACGTGTGTCATATTCATGATTGCTTTTTTTGAATTTCTTACTTATGTGATAATTGATCATACATTTATAACTGAATTCCTGCCTGAGGTCAAACACTCCTGACTCAGTGTAAGTCAGTTCTGTTGAGTAGTCCCATTTTTTATGTAACATTATTTTCAAGAATCTTCGTTGTAGTATTTCTAAAGGTGTTATGTGTTTTCTGAGTGCTGCACCCCAAACCAAGATGCCGTATTTCAGATGACTATCTACAAGTGCAAAATACACAATTTTTAGTTCTTTCTGAGGTAATGTGCGACAAAGGTGTCTGAATTTATATAGAATAAATTGTAGTTTTTTTATTACGTATTTAATATGGACATCCCACCTCAAATGGTCATCAATGAGTACACCCAAGTACTTAACACTTTTTGATGGTAGTATATGAGAAATCGATCCTTTTTCATATATTTCTATATAGTTAAAATCAGGTGTCTTGGATTCGTAGCATGTGAATGGTATATACTGGGTTGTCTCCAAATTTATTGTTAACAACTTCTGATCAAACCAATGTTTGATACGAGAAATATCGGTTTGTACTGTCATTTTTAACTCCCCCCAGGTAGCTGCTACGATGGCCGTATCGACTGCGAAGTCTATGATTTCTCCAGAGCTCTCAATTTTGAACAAATTATTGATATATATCGAAAATAAGATCGGTCCCAGAACGGTCCCTTGTGGTACCCCAAACTCCACGGGAAGCTTATCACTGTACTCAGCCCGGACTCTTACACATTGGATTCTGTTCGAAATATAGCTTTCGAAGAGTGTGAGGGGTTTACCTCTTATTCCGATATCCTCTAGAGATTCCATAAGTAGTGGGTGACTAACAGTGTCAAATGCTTTAGCTAGATCTATAAACATACATAGGCAAGGCATACTTTTATCTAGGGCAGAAAATACATTATTTGTTAGGGAAACTATCGCATCTTGTGTGGAAACATTTTCCCTGAAACCGAATTGCTTGTCGGATAATATTTTATACTTTTTGAGGTATGATACTAATCTATTCCTTAGGACCTTCTCGAATATTTTTGCAAAGTTTGTTATCAGTGATATTGGCCTGTAGTTACTGGCCAAGGCATTTTCACCTTTCTTGTATATTGGAATAACAATTGTGTCCTTGAAAGCCAAAGGCCAGTATCCTAAGGCCATACATTTATTTATAATGTATGTCAATGGTTCAATAAGATATTCTGAAATGGATTTTGAGGTTTCTGATTTCAATCCATCATAACCAGGGGATTTATTGTTTTTCAATTCACGCAAAATTTCTCCAATTTCATGATGGTCCGTGTCAAGCATAACAAATGAGTTCAAGTTTCGTGGTGTCTGAAAGAGAATATTTTTGTTGATTTTTATGTTTTTGGCTAAGTTCTTTCCCATGTTTATGAAAGTTTCATTAAACTCATTTGCAATGCCTTTCTGTCGATTATGTTTTCTCCGGCTTCATTTATTAAACTGGTTATTTCCCTGTTTACTTTTTGGTTTTTTGTGATGTCTTGAACGACTGTTCACATATTTTTCGAATTATTGTGAAAGATGCACTTGGTGTTTGTCTCTGTCGTTGATATAAATTATGAAAGCACAGAGCCAAGTAATGACACCCTGGGGATTTCCCATATCATTCTTCAGATACCCCGATGGGTTATTCTTCATTGAGATATATTGCTTTCTGTTACACAACACACAAGTATGACCGTATTCATTCAAGAAATGTACTCCCTATACCATAATGGTGAAGTTTGTCTAAAAGGAATAAATGATTCACACAGTCGAATGCCCTGCTGAGATCACAGAAAATCCCGACGGGACATTCGCCGTCCTCGATGTGATCTACGATTTTGTGGTAATATAGTAATAGAGTACTGTGGTAGTCTATTTATTGCATGAAATTCCATGTTGGTTGTTCGATATTAAATTATTTTCTTGATAAATGTAAGAAACAATATTCGAAAAGGAGAAGTGGCAAAGGACTGAAACGGGACGGCAGTTCTCATGAAGTTGGCTATTTTTTTGTGAATTGTGAATTTATAAGTCTGGAAATACCCCAGTTGAGAAACGCGTGTGGACTAAAAACTTTTTTTCACCAAAAACATCAGCACTTCATCGTATCCTGATGTATATTTGTTTTTGAGCTTGAGTTGCAACAAATTGAACAGATCAGTCTTTTCATATGTTTCGATCAAAAAAAAGGATCACAAGGTGAATCATGATTTTTAATGAAAAAAATGTGATACGTGTGATTTGAATAAATATCTTGAATTAGAGGCTCAGGAATATCGATAAAATATTTGTTGAATAAATCAGCCAGTTTCGAGGTATTTTTGAGAAACGGAGCACTATATCTAACGGAAAAACAGTTTTCACACTTTTAGATTCATTTGGAAGCTGTATCCAAATTCAAAATTATGTTCTCTGTTGTTGATATACATATTCAGGGATCTCCCAAATGCAATATAGTGATTTTGGTAGGCCATTTCATTTTATGTTTTAAGCTGAAACACTTGAGAAAAAATCAGCTCAGAATATCTTTATCGAGCTCACTATAACGATTGGCATTTATTTGTCGGCACATAAGAAAATATCGATAAAATATTTGTTGAATAAATCAGCCAGTTTCGAGGTATTTTTGAGAAACGGAGCACTATATCTAACGGAAAAACAGTTTTCACACTTTTAGATTCATTTGGAAGCTGTATCCAAATTCAAAATTATGTTCTCTGTTGTTGATATACATATTCAGGGATCTCCCAAATGCAATATAGTGATTTTGGTAGGCCATTTCATTTTATGTTTTAAGCTGAAACACTTGAGAAAAAATCAGCTCCAGAATATCTTTATCGAGCTCACTATAACGATTGGCATTTATTTGTCGGCACATAAGAAAATATCGATAAAATATTTGTTGAATAAATCAGCCAGTTTCGAGGTATTTTTGAGAAACGGAGCACTATATCTAACGGAAAAACAGTTTTCACACTTTTAGATTCATTTGGAAGCTGTATCCAAATTCAAAATTATGTTCTCTGTTGTTGATATACATATTCAGGGATCTCCCAAATGCAATATAGTGACTTTGGTAGGCCATTCCATTTTATGTTTTAAGCTGAAACACTTGAGAAAAAATCAGCCTCAGAATATCTTTATCGAGCTCACTATAACGATTGGCATTTATTTGTCGGCACATAAGAAAATATCAACTAAATATAATAAATTATTGAGGTTCCTCGAATGAAATCTGGTAACAACACAAGATTACTATGTTCTGTTCAATAAGTGTTGTTTCAAATCAATCTGAGTCACTTAATATTTACCACAAGTATGACAACACTTATTTTTCATTTTATAGATAAACTGCATCTTGATACACAGTTGTTGACATTAATTTTTTTTAAATTAGTTTCTGTCAGACACACCAGGGTGTTAGTGAATAAGTGCGACAAACTTCGGAAGCTGATTCTGCATGAAAAAATAATGTCAGTTTGCTATATAACTTTTCCGAGATACTGGGTGTTAAAGTTTTTCTTAAAAACTCATTTATTTATTGCTCTGAAACCGGTTGAAAAATTTGGTAAGAGATAGTTATTGCGAGTTTTGAAAGGATTTTATGTTCATCATGGCGCGCATACGGGTAATGATCTCAATTTTTTTGAAGATAAAATGATGCGCCACTGAGATATTTCAAATAAACAACAATTTTCCAGTTCTTCGTTCAATTTGTGACAAAAAATCTCTCCTGCCTTTTTTTCGTATGAGGCGCCGTTTTTATGCAGAAAAATAAAACATCTTAACGCGTATTTGTCACTACTTTAATACATTATCTAGTAGCGATGCTAGTAGGCTACTGTCAACATTCTGTTAAATACGAATATTTCAACGAAATGTCAAATAACCTTGTCTTAATTTTTAAGCTTTCAGTTTGGTATAACATGATAATAAGTAATTACTTTTTTTTATCGAAAATAATGGAAAATTATACAAATGCGGAATTGTCAGACATGCATTTTGTCTATGGTCGAAGTAATGGAAATGGTCGGCAAGCTCGACGATTGTATGCTGAGTTGTATCCAGGACATAGGGTACCCCATCACACAATATTTGCTTGTTTTCACCAACGTTTGCACGAAAATAGTACATTTAAGAAACAAACGGCTGACTGTGAGCGCCCTCGAGAAGTACGAACTGTGCAGTTCTCGGGTTAATTGCGGAGTCACCTGGAACAAGTACTCGAAAAATTGCCAACAAACTGAATGTAAGCAACTTCACTGTATTTAACATTCTTAAAGAACGGTAATTGTATCCGTTTCATATTCAACGTGTGCAAGCTCTACTACCTAGAGACTTTTTCCGCGTCTAGTTTTTTGCTATTGGATTCTTCATCAAATCGCTCAAATCCCTAATTTTACAAATGGCGTTTTGGTTACTGACGAGGCTAATTTTGGACGACAGTGTATACGAAATTTCCATAACAATCACCTCTGGCCTGAGGAAAATCCACATGGAATCTTTGAAGCTCATTTTTAGCATCAGTTTTCAGTAAATGTATGGCTTGGAGTACTTGATGATCATTTAATCGGTCCATATTTCCTTCCACAACGACTAACCTTAATTTCCGACAGGAAGAGTAACTCTGTTCTTCTTGAAGAAATTTCTCTACAGCTGAGACAACACTTGTGGTTCATGCATGATGGTACACCAGTCGATTTCAGCATTATTGTACGTTATCACTTAGATACAGTATATCCAAATCGTTGAATAGGTAGGGGAGGTACGGAACATTGGCCTGCTCGATCTCCGGATTCGAATCCTCTAGATTTTCGTATTTGGGGATTTCTTAAGTCATAAGTTTATTGCACTCCCGTCGAAAATGTTGAAGACCTGAGGAATCGAATAATAGACGGCTGTGGGACAATGAGAAATACACCAGGAATATTTGCGCGAATACGACAATTAATGAAGAGTTGAATCACGTTTGAACATTTGTTGTAGCTTTGCGCCTAATTACTTATTAGCGTCATTTTCTGTTATTGTTCTGGTTTAACGTAGATTAGATTAGATAGTTCTTGATAATGTATTAAAGAAATGAAAAATACGCGTTAAGATTTTTTTCAGTATGAAAACGGCACCCCATACGAAAAAAAGGTAAGATAGAGTTTTTGTTACAAATTGAACGAGGAATTCAAAAATTAGTTACTCACATTAGTTTAGGAGCTTAGTTATTGAGACTAAGAAGGTTTGTTTTATTTTTTACTTTTCAGTTCCGTATTTCGTCGGTTTAATTTTTTGTTAGAAAGTTTTATGGTCTATTCGATGTTGAGAACCACTTTATCGATTGAAAATAATATCGATATTAGTTAATATCACGAGTTACGTTTTTTTAAACGAAAATCTGATGCTTTTGAAAGTCAAAAGTCTGAAAAAAATTCTTCCGCTGAGATACACACTTTCTTAAAGAATGCACCCGACTCCAAATACTCAATGACTAAGGTAAGTTAATTACTTCATTATTGCAACAAATTCTTTATGATATTGATATTAACGTTTGTAGGTAGCCTTAGTTTTTGGAATTTCGGGGGCTTGTCGTTGCCATGAATTGAAAGATTTTACAGTAAGTAGTTACAATACGTAATACAAAAACAAAAGTACCGTGTTCCTTCCACATTTCTGAGTTCCTCCACGAGATTTCTGAAATATACGAACCTCCGTTCACTAGATATGGACAAAATAAATTCAAGATTCTTCATTACCTACCAGAACGGAAAGTGTACTAGACAGGTTATGGGAATAAATAAATTCAGTAAATTTCCTATGCAAATAGCTCAATATTTAAACTTGCCTGATCCCCCAAAATATACTGGGCATTGTTTGCGTAGAACTTCTGCAACGCTATTAGTGGATGCAGGAAGTGATTTACTTCTATTAAAAAAGCATGAAAGCTGGAAATCTAGTAACGTTGCGGAGGGATATGTTGATCAATCAGTTAGCAGCAAAAATCAAATACAAACATTCATCTGGAGTGACATCAGTAAACAACATAACAGATGTGGCATCGTCTATCTCAATACATAAAAATCTTGATTGTAATACTCATTCTCCAAATCCCACAATAAAAGTCTGAACTTTTAAAATCATTATGTGATTCCTGGTTCTTCATCAAAGGAAATATATAGAATTCATAAGCGAAAAAAATATAAATTCGCCACTTTCGGAAGCAGGGCAGAATACTGTTTATCTCAGTAAATTATGTGAAAAAAATCTCAAAAGCAAAAATTGTTTTCATGTTCGAACACCGTATTAAATGCATTTAACCTTACATGTTTCCGTTGTTACGGGGCCATTCACACAATATTGTATATGATTTTCCTCGGCATCCCAAACCCAATAACCAAAATCTAATTAGATCCAATGGTTGATGATCCAAGACCTCCTTGGCTCTGCGATTCTCTGCCTTCCTATGGTATACTTAATCCTGCCAGTCTCTTAATAAGTTGTATCCATTTGGCACTTCTAGTGGTCTACTTTCTCTTTTTGTACTAGTGTTGTTCCTTATTGTTGATTGATTGATCTCATATATGGATGAAAATCCAATTTGAATTGAAGATATGATTAACTATCTTCTATAACGAATTGTGCTTATCGAGCAGGTGGTTTACAAACTGTAATCAACGAAATCCGTGATTATCGAGTTGTGATCAACGAGCTGTGATTAACGACCTGGCAGAACTATAGAATCAAACGAAAGAAAAATATCCGTGTAAAACACGTCTGACGAACCCACTCTCATTTTTGACCATTTTTGTTTCGAAGTTAACCAAAACATAATTTTCTTGAATTCTTTTAGAAATTAGGAAATTATATTCACCTCTTAGCAAAGCTGTCCAATCTGCTTTGTAGAGGGGTGGTATAGTTAATTAGCTATCACCATCCACGAATTATTTCAGTGAAGTCAGGAACAGCAATGGAAGAATTCCACTTCCTTTCTTCTCAAATAAAATATCAGACTCCACCCATAAAGTTTTTTGTAATTTCCTGTTGATTTAGCTGTGTTATAAAAATTGGTTCACAGAAGTCATCCTCATCATGAAACAATGAATCTTTGCTGAAGGCATTTATTTCTCAAGTGTCACTTCTTGGGAATTCAGAATTAGATGCCAGCGCCAGAGTGGCGAGAGTTCAAACCAGACATACGTACATTGTTTGTCTGTTTTCCCAGACTTTATACACTTGTATTTGGAGTTTTTCCTAAAATATTTCTATTTGGAATTATTTTCCAGTTTTTTTGTCTAGTGTTATTCATGTCAAGACTCCTGTGATGTGGTTTATTTAAATCTTAAGACAATATCATTTGCGATAACTCACTTTGAAGGAGACGAAGTATGTTCTAATTGGCTTGCAAAAAAAAACTTTTTCTGGTCTGCTTGGTGAAGTCATTGGGAATTATTGTTATGAATTATTTTGAAGAAATGTCACACATTATTTGTTAATGTTCGAATTGAAAATAAAATTAACAAAAACTTTTTTTTTTATTTCATCTAAAACAAACAAGATGAAAATGTTCCTAATCACTTTTTTTCCATACTGTATGAATAGTGTTCGGTATGTTGAATAATATCTGTTTTTTCTCTTCTAACTCTCTTCTTTCTTTTGAACTCTCTGCAAATGTTCTCATTTTCACTTTTTTTCCTGGCCACACACGATACAGGAACATTTTAGGAAAGAATTATATTCTTCTCCAAGATCCCAAGAGCCTGTCGTCTGTCTATAGACTCACTCAATCCTAGATTAATCTACACCAGTATGTAATATTCATTTTCTCACGGAAATTGATCAAAACTTATTCCAGTACAACATGATCGTTCCGCCCAAGAGTCACATTGAGGTACACAACAATAATTATTTGAACTAGAATCACTAATTTTTTTATTCGAGGACGTACATTAGTCAACAGAATATTCACAGGGAAAACAGAATTTCATTGAATGTCAACAATCACATGAGATTCACAGGTTTCAAGTATACAACGGCTAAAATCATATAAACAATAATGTTTCGAAAACTAAATAATGTGTCCTTATCACCTAGATATATACATATACAAGGTGAGTCAGAAGTACTCTGACAAACTTCAGGAGGTGATTCCTCACAATATTCTAATATGAAAAGGGAAACATTCTCAAAATGCAAATTTTCAATTTCAGATTTTTTTCTTTTGAGTTAGGGCCTTTTCAGAATATCTATCAGATGTAGTTCAATGTCCAGCGTGGCTTTAGCCGGGGAAGTAGTTGTTTTCTGTTAGACATTCACAAAAAATAACTTCATTTTAATCGTGGATTTTTCAATTCACAGAAAAATCTTTCTATCAATATTCAATTGAGAATGTTTCCCTTTTCAACATGAATACCCCACAAGAGGTTATCTTGACGATGGAAGATAGTGACTAAAGTTTATCTTTCAGTCGCAGATGATTCCACATCTGATTTTATGAACATCCTGTTTATATTTTCAACAAATCATTCTAATATGAATTGTACAAATAATTATATGTCCGGAAACGCTTCGTTTCCAAGATACAGACTGTTGAAATTTTATTTTTATTTTCGTTTTTTGTAAATAACTTTCGAAATACTGACCTTAATTGAACGAAAATTGGTATTGAGTGGTTTTTTGAGGTGTCGAATTCGAACCTGTGTTATTATTGCTCTTACTCGTGGGGGGGCCACCTACACGTCTTTTTCTTTTTTGAAGATTCATAACTTTTTTGAGCCTACTTTCAGCACATTCTTCAGTCGCTATAAGCAACCGTTTTCTAGATATTTGGACTTGAAAATTTCAAGTCGATTATTTGATAATCGATGCGTGTTGAAGTTATTACCATTATTTTGCATTTTTCGCAAGAATGCTTAGGAAACGAATTTGACGTTTAAGTAAGTAGTTTTGGTTTTTTGTATTCTATTTATTTTTACTCGTTTGAAATAGTTATTTTTCAAGGGTGTAAAATCTGTATTTGTTTTAATAAAATTTGCAAGAAATATCAACATTTTATTTCAAGAAATTTTGAATGTGTAGAATACAATGAAATGAAGGAAACGAAATTGTTCTCAAATAAATTGTTCAAAGTGTCCACCTTCAGTCTTCTTGTCATTGAATCTCGTACCCGCTCAAAAATTATTGGTGTGTTTCTTATTGTTTCACAGGCGTCTACTATTCGGTTTCTTAGATCTTCTACGTTCGCTACTGGAGTTTTACAAACTAGTGACTTCAAATGTCCCCAAAAATAAGAATCCAGCGAATCCAGATCTGGGGACCTTGGTGCCCACACCTGGTTAGGTTCTTCTACACCCCTACCGATCCATCGATTTGGATAGACAGTGTTAAGGAATTTCCTTGCTACAACGCTAAAATCGGCCGGAGCCCCATCATGCATAAATCACATGCAGATACGAATTCCTAATGGTACATTCTGAAGTAGTCCCGGCAATTCATTTTCTAAAAAGTCTGTAAGTTGCGCCATTCAGTCGGAACTGAAGGAAAAAAGGACCTATCAAGTGATTATCAATTATTGCCGCCCATACATTTATAAAAAAGTTGATACTGATAATGTCTTTCACTAACTGCGTGCGGATTTTCCAGAGCCCAAATATGGTTGTTATGAAAGATTGAGATAGCATTTCGGAAGAAGTTTGCCTCGTCCGTGAAGAGTATATATTTTGGAAATTGAGGATTTACAGCCAATTTTCTCAAAAACCAATGACACATAGTAATGCGTTGGGAAAAGTCTCGTGGCAAAAGAGCTTTTACCCTCTGAATATGGTATGGATAAAATTGTTCATCGTTGATATTTCTCCAAACTGTGGATTGAGTAGAATTGAGAGCTTCAGCAATTATTCTTGTACTTGTTTCTGGGTTCTCTTCGAGAGCGTTCAAAACAGCTTCTTTCAGTTCTGGGGTTCGGACGAGCACGTGGTCTTTCAATTATATCAGTTGCCCTCTCAAAGCTACCTGTTTCTGCCAAACGAAGGTGGAGACTGGTAAATGTCTTGCTTCGCGCCCATTGCCATCCGCAAGGCCATAAACGAAATGCATATCGGCTAAATGAGCATTATTATTTATATAATAATTTTTTTGTAAATTAGTGTTTCAAAACTTACAGAAACTTCAACAAAACAACAAAACGTTTAACTGTCACATAATATATAATTACCAAAACTACTTACTTAAACGTCAAATTCATTCCCTAAGCATTCTTGTGAAAAATGCAAAATAATGGTAATAACTTCAACACTCATCGATTATTAAATAATTGACTTGAAATTTTCTTGTCCAAATATCTAGAAAACGGTTGCTTATAGCAACTTGTAACAAGGGGAGCTTTTTTACGTAGATATGATAGAGGAATTGAAGTCTTTACTGAAAAATGTACTAAAAGTACGCAAAAAAAAAGTTATGAATTTTCAAAAAAGCGAAAGACGTCTAGGTGGCGCCCCCTACGAGTAAGAGCAATAATAACATCATGTTCGTATTCGACACAACAAAAAATTTCTCAATACCAATATTCGTTTAATTGAGGTCAGTATTTCGAAAGTTATAAAAAACAAAAAAATTCAACACCCTCTATCTTGGAAACGAAGCGTTTCCAGACATATATTCATTTGGGAATCACCTCCTGAAGTTTGTCAAAGTACTTCTGACTCACCCTGTATAGGAGTTAGTGATTATGATGATTCAAATGATGATGAGATGAGTAAATGAGTATACAAATTATTTTATATTTTCCTAATGGGATGCGTTTGGTAAACAGTTTCTCTCGTAGTAACCTGTTTATCGGCTGAGAATCCAATTTCCATTCCATCATACTATTCGAATAGGAAAGTTGGAATAAACTGTTTTAGATACACTTTAAAATGAAGTTATTCCAGGAAACATTGTGCCCTATTTTCCAGTCGTTGCATTATCAAGGGTGTATCTGTCTGTTATTGAATGGAAGCTTGGGCCGAGAAATTTCATTTTCGAAGCGATTCAGAGCGTCCCCAATTTAAATTCACAATGATGAGACGTTACGTTGCGAGTATTTGCAAGAACAATTGATATTAATTTATACGAAGGATGATATTTTCATTGGAAATGAAGCAAAGAAAATGTTCATTCGTCAAAAAAAATACACTGAATCAAGGCGCAGCTACAAGTGAATGAGGTTGGTATCATCTTTTATAACCACCAATTGCAGATTGAAACAATCAAGAAATTCAAGAAACATTTCTCGTTTCGAAACAGTTACTGTTAAAAATGTCATTTTTCCCAGATGTGATGAATATGAGCACAAAAATCAGACATGAACAGAACCTCATTATTTACCTGAAAAATCTGGAACAGTATTGGGAAATCAGGAAGGTGGCAAAAAGAAGAAGATATTTTTTATTCCAAGATGAAAAGAGCTATGAGGAGCGGGCGTGGATACTGATAATCACCTCGTCAAACTCGAGTCAGTCTGAAAGTAACAAACAGAAACAATGGAAATACCACAAAAAAATCTTGGAAAGGGAATACGGGTGACCTGAATCGAAGTGATAGTAGGTATATTCTTCCACAATAAAATTTTAGGACTCATTTGAGGACCTCTTTGAGGTAGTTTGGATAACAACTGTTCCTAGTTGGCATTCGTGACTATTTTCAATCTGGCTCTCACCAGCAGGTACAGAACTTGGCTGTTGGATAGATTATAGGACCAATCGATATATATATATATATATATATATATATATATATATATAAATATCCTACTACCCCCAATTGACAGGTCAGTACAAAAAAGATAAAAAAGAACTCGAAGTTTTAATAACAGATACTACCAAAATAGAATCTCAAATTCCAGTAACGTCAACAAAACGGCCTGGAATGTAATATCTGAACTGAATCACGAACCAATCATTATAAAAAAAGACGACTTGACTTTTGATAACCCTATTAAGGTATCAAATTTATTAAATGCATTTTTTATGAATGCTCCACTACAGAGTATAAATAACGGTGTTAGTGAAAGACGTAACATTTCTAATGAGATCAAGACACGTATGAATGGGTACTCATTTTTTCTTGATCCCTTCTCCACCCCCCCGAACTGAACTCAATATTGAAATCTAAGCTGAAATATAAACACTCCTCAGGGCAGGACTAAATCCCACTTTTGATAGTCAAGGCTTGTTTAGAAAATATTATTGAACCTCTCACTTACCTGATAAATCTCTCCTTTCTGAATGGTGAGTTTCCACAATGTCTGAGAGTTGTAAAAATTATTTCCATCTTCAGAAAGGCATGTACTACTGCTATGAACAACTATCGTCCAATTACTGTAACATCAAGTCTCTCAAAAGTATTTGAGAACGCATTTCTCAACCGTCTATTGACATTTTTGTGTAGATGCAATATCCAACATGGCTTTTTAGCCAGTCATTCCACTAATACTGATATTATTGCTTTTTTTGAAAAGGTCATAGAATTTTTGGAGGCAGGTGAGTGCCCTGCTGGGATTTTTTGTGACCTCTGCATTCGACTCTGTCAATCATAATCAGTAAATATCGAAATTGTTTAACTATGGAATACAAGGAGTAACATTAGAATGGATCTCCTCCTTTTTGAAACACCGTCATCAGTACGTATGTGTTCAAAATATCCAATCTGAGAGTGTTGGCTTCGTCAATTCGAAGAGTAAATCCATCCTTCCAAGGATCCATCCATCCAAGGATCCATCCTAGGACCTATTTTATTTATACTCAACTCCAATGATCTGGCAGAATTCTTGAAAGGTGTTCATGTTACAATGTATGCAGATGACGTCATTGATAATATCACACAAAAATGAATTTCGTATTAGTAGATATACAGAAAAAGCTTTAGAAATGATGCAGGACTGGCGCAGTACCAATAGTCTGAATTTGAACGCTCAGAAAACCCAAATTTCAAGATTTTATAACTGTAAGAGAAAGTATAATCCTCTCAGAATTGAGATGAGTGTCGATGTATCCATTGATAGTTCAGATGAAACCATTTTTATTGGATTTATATCGATGGAAATTCAAGTTGGAAAGGTCATTGTGGAAAAAGATTGAATTCTATATGTTTCATGTTCAGGAATCTCGAACATATTCTTGAAATTCTTCAGCTAGTGGCATTATACCACGCACAGGTGGTGTCACGAATTAGGTATGGAATATGCTTGTGGGGTAAGTCCACTTTGGCAAATAATGATTTTCGATACAAAAAAGGATAATAAGAATAATAGCTGGAGTTCCCAGTACACACTCCTGCAGGGACCTTTCCAAACATTTGAGCACTATGACCCTCATCCTCACCCTCATATTCATGAATTGCCCATCTTCATTTCTAAGAATAGACAAAAATTTGTTTTAACTGGAGACTTCCACTCCGTAAATACACGCCAAAGAAATAAATACTACATTCCTTTTACAAAATAGAAGGTCTCTGGAAATTCACCTACAATTATGGGTCTGTATGTATTCAATCATTTACTTGAAATTTAAAAAAAAATCTAATATTTAAAAAAAATCAGTAGCTCCCCGAAACAATTCCTGATTGGAAAATGTTTCTATTCGGTGGAAGAATTTTTCAATAGTTAGTTAGATCCTATCAATATGTGTGCATGTGTGTTTTTGTATATGTTATATTTATATATATATATATATATATATATATATATATATATATATATATATATATATATATATATATATATATAATATATATATATATATATATATATATATATATTTAATATTTTTATTTCCATCATTATACTCTATCGTGCTCGACTATTTATAATTATTGTTAAAATAATTTTTATTAATATTTATTATTATTATAATTATCTTGAGAACTAGTTGACGGTAGCCCTGGATCCAACATCAACTGGTTTCAAGTAAGCGAATTTGGAATGCCTAGTATTATTGGCAATAGCGCTTTTCGATTCGGAAGGAGAGCCTCAAGATGAGTTTGAATTCTTCTTTTCAAATCGATTTCAGCAGCTGATTGAATTGATGCTAATGGAGTCGCTCGGCCTCAAGCCTCATTTTCAGAGTTTTCACGTTCCGTTCTGCGAGTGCATTAGTGGCTGTGTGGCCTGGAGCTATCCATTTTCAGAAAATTCCTCGATTTTTCAAGGTATCACTGTTTGCGTTATCTGATACAAGTACATACAAGTAACCATGCACAGTGAAAATATTTTTCAACAGTATGATTGTTGATGCTGTGGTTAGTGTTTTTCTGAGAATACAAACTTCAGACCAATTAGATTTCGCATCGATACATATAAAAAAATAATTATTATCAAGTGGGCCTGCGTAGTCTATCCCAGACAGCACAGAATATTCCTAGAATATTCTCTAAATATCCGAAAAGAGAAGAGTATATTCCGACTATACATGGAATATTCCTAGAATATTCACATGCCTCTAGCATATTCCAGGAATATTGCAATATGCATATTCCTGGAATATTTTCGGGAGAATGTACCACGAATATTCTCGTGAGAATATTCCTGTATGAATATTCATAGAATATTCCTGTGTGAATATTCATGGGATAACAATGTATGAATATTCATAGAATAACCAAAATTAACAATAACCATTTTCGAGTTCAAAATACGGGAAAAGTATGAGAAAAAGTGCGAATAGATGTATTTGATTTGCAAACAGAGTTTTTATTCAGACAAGCTGACGAAAATACTTTACTGTACTGACCAAATTATAATTGGTCGGAAAATATCGAGGTGCACTTTCACGACCAATCAAAACCATTCCGCGCGCGTCAGCGTCTGTCGTTCATCCGGTAGTCGTAGCTTAACCCGATGTAAAGTTGAATGCATTTGAAATTGACATTTGACATCTTTTGTTTTTTTACTGTGTTTGGAACTGTTTAACTAATATTCTTAATAATCACCACAGTGTGTACACTTTAATGTTACCATTCATTCCATTCCAAAAAAATTTCATTTGTATATCACTGATCATTTCATTTTCAAGGCGTTTTCTACAAAATGCCTAACAGAAAAAGAAGTAGTATAAGGAAGTACACCAGGAAACTGAAAATATTCTCAATGCAAATTTTACACAAACTCCGTCACAGCATGCAGAAGGACAGTTGAGTAATCAAGTTGAAACTATTAGTGATAGAATGGATTCAAGTTTTTCTGATCCAGATAGCAGTAGTTCGATCTTGCAATTCTTGTTTTTAACCGACGAAACCAAAAAGGAGGAGGTTCTCTATTCGACCCGTATATTTTTTTTCCATCATATTTTTTTATGTATGATCACGCATAACTTTTTACAGGGGCGTCCGATTCCGATAATTCTTTTTTCAGTGGATAGGGTGTACTTCGAATTTGGTCCCATTTGAATTCAAGAAATGAAATCACCCCTAAGGGTAGCGAAATGAAGGATATTGATCACTCACCCTCTGAATTCTGGTCCGTTAACCGATTCTATCAGGCATAACTTTGTACTGGGTTCTTCAATTTGGATGATTCTTTCTTTAATAGATAGGGTATACCTTATATTTGGATTTCAAGAGAAATTAGCCTCCCTTACGGGTGGAAAAATAGGGGATAATTGATTTTTCACTAGTGAACATTGGCACACACATACGTAGTTGACAATGACAGATCGCTACTGACATTATTCTTGTTCCACATCCGTCAAAATCAGTATATTTTATGAGAGGATGGAATGATATACAAAACAATGGAATGAACTAACTAGAACAACGAAAATAATTTATATTACAACAAATAGTAAAAGTAGATAATCATATTATTTAACTGGAAATAGTTGAAGTAAGGTGGGTAAGTAAGTATTTTGGAAGTAACCAAAAAACAAGTAGGTAGTAATTGGTAGATTTCAGCCACAAAAAATTGAAAAATAAAAACTTTCTAACAAAAAATTAAACCGACGAAATCACTGAAAAGCAATAAATAAACCTTCTTAGTCTAATGATAATTGAGCTCCTAAACTAATGTAAGTAACTGATTTTGAGTCGGCGCCAAACAAACTAGCAATTGAATTAGGTGAAGCGTAAAATGATGGCAGCGAGATGCACGGCTGCGTTTTGATGACTTC
Source organism: Gonioctena quinquepunctata (assembly GCA_018342105.1). Taxonomy (NCBI): domain Eukaryota; kingdom Metazoa; phylum Arthropoda; class Insecta; order Coleoptera; family Chrysomelidae; genus Gonioctena; species Gonioctena quinquepunctata. Next base: position 438,453 of record JAFIRS010000577.1, on the reverse strand, counting down.
TTTCATAGATAATGATCTTCGATAATTGTTTGTTTGGCGCCGACTCAAAATCAGTTACTAACATTAGTTTAGGAGCTCAATTATTATTTAGACTAAGAAGGTTTATTTAATTTTTTGCTTTTCAGTTGATTTTTTCGTCGGTTTAATTTTTTGGTAAAAAGTTTTTATCCTCGTAGTGACAGAAAGAAACGAGTCAATGAAATATGTGTTATTGTTATTATAACTTATAGAAATAGACCTGTTCAAATTCATGTTGTTTTATTTCATTGTAGGATGCAGTAGGATGCAGTAGGACGCAGTCTGCGAAAATCAAATGTTTTTTTTCTGAGTGGAACCTGCAATTTCAATCCACAAATACTCTGAGGAAAACGATTACGTATTGCACTAATTTTCGAAATGGTGTTCTGTTTTTTGGCGAATGTAAGCAAATACATTGCTTGAATTGTCAGGCATAATTGTAGAAGTTCATATTATTGATGTAAATGTGCCATTCGAAATTTTATATTCGAGGATACTCATGTAGGGAAACAGTTGTATTTTTCTTTATTTTCTAAATTTCTGAAATTTCAGGGAATGGTTATTTTGTTCTGAAAACCCTTCAGGATATTTAGGGAATATTACTATCATATTCCTGAATTACTTTGAATGTTCTCGGAATATTCATAGAATAAGTTCATGGAATATTCTAGGATTATCCTTTCTGGAATATTGTAGGTATATTCTGGATATACAAGGAATATTCCCAGAGAATATTCCAGGAGTATTCTTTCAGGAATATTCATGGAATATTCGGGGGAATTAAGGAATATCTAAAAATCTTATTCAGAATATTCAGTGGGACTATATTATGCACATCCCTATGGTCATTTCACGGGTAAACTTCTGCTTTCTGCGTATTGTGTCGCAATTTAGCACAAGGCTTACCACTTTGGACTATTGGTTCGATTTGTTTGTTCAATCCTTCCCAGTGCACATATTCCTGTGCAAGTTGCTTCATCTGAGTGATTCGCTTGAGAATAAAAATACAGAGGTATATATATATATATATAATGTGTACTTCGTTCGCGATGCATTCATCACCTGATCTTCGGCGTTTTTCCATAATTGCTTCTATGTTTTGGTAGTATACAGGGTATTGAATGAATGTGTTTTTTTGTGGAGGAACAACGTTTCTTGACATGTTTTTTGGATAACCTTCCACAGTCTGAAAATGAAAATATAATCAGGAAAATCTATACAAGTGTAGAAAGGGCAAACTTCTTGATGAAAGAACCACATCAAGAGAGGAGAAAATTGAAAGAAACGGCCTGTATTCTCTTTCCAATAACAACTGCTTTTCAACAAATTCCATTGAGATGGATCATACATGGTAACCTCTACTCAGAGAGGAAGTGAGATATGGTAGAATGCTGATAAACTGATCTGAAGAACACCCCATATATCAAATGAGCAATACGTCACGCTCAAACTTTTTTGGCAGATCTCAATTGACATCCAACAGTTGAAAAAGCGAAAAAGACTCTGCGAGAAAAAATCCAAATTATTAAAACAGTCACAGGAGATTTAGAAGATTCTGAGAACGGGGGCAGATATAGTCCCCGAAACGTCAAGCAAAAACTATATAGAGAAGTATCTTTTGAATTTTTTAAAGATTTTTTTTTATAGGCAAATTCAGAAAACGACAAGTTATTGACCAATTGAATAATTTTTCTATAGGAAATATGATTTGGTGAACGCAATAACTTATCGGGGTGAACTAATTAGTTTGCCCTTTCTACACTTGTATGGATTTTCCTGATTATACAGGGTGTTATGTAATAAGTGTCCGATATTTCACAGGACGATTCCTCAGTTATTTATAAGGTGAAAAGTTCATACAAGCATGGGTCCACAAGGCCTTCATTTTTTATATACAGGGTGTTAAAAATTCATTTTCATTTTGTTTTTTCGTGAATAATTTTTAAAATAATGTCGATATTTGGACGAAAATTGATATTTGAAGATTTTGTGATATGAGAAATTCAAATTTGATCTTAGTTTGGCCATTAGTTATAGGGGGCGCCGCCTATAGGTCTTTATCTCTTTCGGGAAGTCACAACTTTGTCGTAGGCTAGTGAGTTTATTCCAATGTTTTGTTTGTGCTGTCATGTCAAAAATAAAATCTTGACGCATAGTTAAATAGTTTTATTATTTATTATTGTGATTAATTGTTCAAAAATGGTAAATTCTACCAATGCAGAGTATGCTGACAGTCATTTTTCATATGGACTTACTAACGGAAATGCATATGAGGGTAGACGTTTGTATCAGGAGCGTTATCCAAACCGCACACCTCCTACTTCAAAAACATTTTCAAGAATTCACGCTCGGCTAAGGAAAACAGGAAGTTTTGAGGAAGCTAGTCATCTGTCGGGTGCACATCGGAAGGTAAGAACCCCAGAAACCGGGGAAGCAGTTCATAATCTGGTAGAAAAACACCCGGAAACAAGCTCCAGAAAAATAGCGCTGACGTCAAATATTTCTCATGTTCTAGTATGGAAAATTTTAATTGATAATTTGTTATATCCCTACCATATTCAAATAGTTCAGGCACTACTTCCTCGTGACTTTCCGTTACGTATCAATTTCTGTCGTTGGTTTCTCCAATGCCTCATTCAAAATCTTTCATTTGAAAATCAAATCCTGTTTACCGACGGAGCAAATTTCTCACGCAACGCTATACGCAATTTTCACAACAATCATTTGTGGTCAGAGAAAAAATGACCCATGCGATACAGGAATCGCATTTCCAAGAACAGTTTTTTTTCAACGTGTGGGCAGGAATCCTTGGAAAACATTTTAAAGGTCCATTCTTTATTCCGGAAAAATTGAACGGAAAGAGATATCGTCATTTGCCTATATTACTGGAAGATGTGTCGCTTAGACTACGGAATAAAATGTAGTTCATGCATGACGGTGCCCCGGCCCATTTCAGCATCCAAGCTCGACAATTTTTAGATCAAACTTTCGGCAACCGTTGGATAGGTCGGGGAGTGCCTCAACCATGGCCCTCTAGGTCACCAGACCTTAACAGTTTGGATTTTTTCGTGTGGGCACATCTAATCTTGAATGCTTAATTTGGCAGACAGCTATCCAAAATGAAGAAGTATTAAGTAATCGACTAATTCACTCTCGGAGAATGACTCAAAATACTCCAGGAATTTTCCAAAGAGTACGCGAATCAATGAGAAGGAGATTGGATGCGTCCATACAGGCAGGAGGTGGACATTGTGAACATTTATTGTGATTTTGATTTAGATTTATATCTAGTGTTCCGTTGTTTATTGTTGTTCGAAAATTAGCGTTTGAAATGTTTCTATTGAATAAAAAAAAAGTTTTCAAAATTTTTAACAAACACATTTATAAATCAAAATATCTCAGAAACGGCTGCTTGTAGCCACATTTGAAAAGCATATCTTTTAGAGGAATACATTTTTCTTCTAGTTGTGACTCCCCAAAAGAGACAAAGACCTGTAGGTGGCGCCCCCTACCATTGAGGGCCAAACTAAGATCAAATTTGAGTTTCTCATATTAAAAAATCCCCAAATACCAATTTTCGTCCAAATATCGACATTATTTTAAAAATTATTCACGAAAAAACATGAAGGCCTTCCGGACCCATGCTTCTATGAACTTTTCACCCTATGAATAACTGTATATCATTGGTTGTAGTATTTTTTTCATGGGAAATGAAAACCCATTATTATTATTATTTTTATAATTCCCAAATGTATTGAATATAGTTCTCCAGGATTGGAAATTGCAATGTTTTTGAAAACAGAGCACGTTCAGGATTGTAAACAGAAAATGTGTAGCGTTGGTTTTGATATTACTCATGATGATTCGGAGCCTTTCATCTCTTGCTGGGGACAATGACTTCTGTCTACAAGTATAACATTCGAAAAAAAGCATCAAATGAGTGACTTCTCCATTCAAAGGAATCTTGGCAGATGAGTGAGTAATTAGTGAAAAAATTCCATCGTATCTCGAAGTGGTGGTGTTTCAAGAAATTAAGTCATACCCCACAATGTTCATCAACCTCTCAAATAGAAATGGTACATGTTTCGTACCCATAAAGATCCATCATCAGCCTAGAACGAAGACTAGTATTATGGGGTTTGGAAGAACATAGTTAAAAAGGATAAAATGTTTGGAGAACGTTAAAATCCGTTCATGTTAATTTAAATAAAAACAATGCTGAACAAAGACATGTCGGATATTGTCTAATCAAAACACAGTCCTATCTCTCGGCGATCAGATGAGTTAGATTAGGTGACTGATGCAAGAGGCAGGCAATCCACGTTCTCGTTACCCTCTCACATCGAATATTGTAGTCCAATCCACTGAGAAATCAGGCGTATGTCAAGAGTCGAGCGGCAGTCATCTATGGTAGGGGTCGATTGTAATGAAAAAAACGAGATGAAGACTCATCATCTTCAATGAGTATGAAGTTTTTGACAGAAAGATAATTGTAGAAATGAGTGGTAGAAAAGATAGGTGCAAGTGTCTGCTCGTGGCGTCTCAGAGATTAACTCTTCTCCACCATCAATTTAATGGCTGATGGAAGTGGCTTCACATGACGCTAACAATTTTCTTTATTCTTACGCAGCAAACAGCCCAGTCATCGATATAAAATCTGGGATAAATTCTACGTAGTATGTCACCAATCCAAGGAAACATCTCATTTCTTCAAATTTCTTGGACATTAGGATTAGGAACATTTGCATCGGATAAAATACAAATCATTTGTTGAGACGTACAAAACTCCATGATTTCACTGTGATAAATAATGTCAAAATACGCTACGACCTTTGGAAGGTCATGCAGGACTTGTGACAGGATTCTGTTGAACTAAGTCGGAGCAGTCCTTTTCCCTAGCTCAGATGGTTCACACAAAATTTACCTTTGTGTGTAATTTTTTTTCATTGTTTTTTTTTCTTGGTCGACTCTGAGGTGCAAGTATGCTTTGTATGAATCCAGCGGGGTCAGTGGCTCAGTGGTATGAGCGTTAATCTTATACCTACTATTTCCATCCGACGTGGGTTCGACTCCCACAGCCGGTGAAACCAAGAGTGGGTTTCGGATCCCACTGTAACAGGTTAGGCCCCATGAGCTTAACTCGTACAAGTTTCCATTAATTTCTGAGGGTTGGTCAGACAAAATTAAGAATGCGACTAAAAACACTTTTAAAATTGCAGGAGAACTTTGAGTCTCTGGGTATGATCACTAGAAGTGAACGCCAGTTACACCAGCAGATCGGTTGTTTTTCGATCACTACCATAATGCGAATGGAACGTCTGTATCTCGGATATACACTGGTTTTCCTCCTGAGCAAAACTTCTGTTCCAAATTTGGCTTGCATCCTACGCAGTTTTCAAATATTTATCAATACTGCTGACTGATATTTCTCCAGGAAGTGGGCTGAGCTGATGATGACAAGCTGAAAATTTCATGGGGATCGATTCTGAGACCTAGAATCCAGACATGTCCTAGAAGTGCATCATGTCCTGCTGGCAATAAATCAGCGTTCATTTTTCTATCCCTATAAGTGATTGTTAGCATGGCTCTGCCCCTGGATTCGATGATATAGTTTGGGTGATATCTGAAGGAGACTGTCGTTGACTGTAGTGAAACAGAGAGACCTATCGTATGGTGATGTGTATCTGAAAGTAGAGATAATCTAGCACCTGAGTCAACTTCGAAAATTTGTGTATTTTTATTGAAGTGAACGCAGTAACGCAGGCCAGATGGTTAGTGTGATACACTAAGTCAATAGTGGGTCTCGACTCTACAACCGGTTTTCTGAAAAATTTGTTCAAATTTGCCCTGAATCTTCAAATCAATCAATATCTCACTAACTTCTCCAGGGTTGGTGAGGATGACAACGAAAAGTTAGGATACTTTCTAACACTATTTTATACACGGCTTTATCAGTTTCACCTGTATGTATTATAATCTATAAGGAATCTTTAGATGTCATTCCCCTGATCGATCGTCGAATGGGAATTGAAATTTTGACGTAGTGAAACAAGAGACCGATGACAATACAATAATTTCCTTGCTATGACCTGGTATTTTTCACCAAGATCGTCAGTTGAACATAATATACATTTAGAAGATATGGCGAATGCGTAGATTCACCAAAAGGCAGCATGCATCTCATTCACCATAATTGAATGAATAAATCGAAAAGTTTGTCTTCCGTAGTCTGTTTTAGTCTTCTGTAGCAATATGGACTGAAAAGTTAAGAATAAAATTATACTTCAAAAAACTAAAAAACACGCTTATGTAGCAATAAGGACTAAAAAGTTGAAAATAATAAGATAAGATAATAATTTATTGGTCTTTATGTTATAATATTATGTACACTTGAAAATAAACACACATACTTTGTTTAGACACGTCATAAAAAATGGAAAAGGTATACAAATCACATTACAAATATAGCTAAGTAATCTAAAAATATATCAAACATATATTCTCAAAAAACACATTTAGAATTGAAACAATTTCCTTTGTGCCTTTTGCCTTTAATCAACTCCAAAACTGAATTAAAAACCTCATTTATTGAGTAAAATGCTTCGCTTAAAAGAGCCTGCTTCACCACAAATCTTAATATTTTTTTTTGATAGTTTTTCCATTCATTTGGAAGCGAATTATATATTTTGCCATATAACTTCGGTTTGTTTTTTAGTATTTACTAATTTCATTTTTGCTGTTCTAATGACCTCTTTGCTTTCAGTATTGTAATCATGTATAAGTGCCCCGGTAGTGTATTTCTCTTCATTTATATCTAGGTATAAGATAGCGGTACCGTAAGAATCTCCAAATCAATGAATAAAGGTTTTGCATGATCTCTGAAATTAGCTCGAACCATCTCTCTGATTATTTTTTTCTGGGATATAAAAACATCATTTGCTGCTAATACTGATCCCCACAATAATATCCCATATTGCAAATGGCATTGTATAAGACCGAAATATGCAATTTTAAGTACATCTTTGCTCACCACGCTTCTCATTCTCCTCAGGGCAAAGCGACCTTTGGACAGTTTCTTTTTGATTTCTGTAATTTGTGTTTTCCAGCTGTGATTGCTGTCTATATGAAATCCTAGTGAACGCACATTCTTTTCGTTACTATTATTCGTTCTTTTGTTAAAATCTAAGATTTTAGTTTTATCATTATTCAAACACAATACATTTGCATTGAAGTATTGTTCAGATTTTTCTTGAGTTTCTTCTGATAACTCTTCTACTCTACCTGTATTACTTGATTTAATTATAAAAGAGACGTCGTCTGCATAAAGAAAAGTATCCGCAATGTCAACATATAATGGTAAATCATTTATGTATAAAATGAACAGCAGAGGACCCAACACCGATCCTTGGGGAGCCCCATGTTTGATTATCTGTATATCAGATGTAGTGTTGTTGTAGACAATATGTTGCCTTCTACCAGTTGAGGATGATTTCAACAAGTTTATTGCTGAACCTCTTATTCCATATTTATCTTACTTATTTAGAAGCATGTCGTGGCATACACTATCGAAAGCTTCGAAAGGTCGCATGACATAGCTCTGGTTACAATAGCCATATCTTTATTTTTTGCTTTTGCTACTATATGAATAAAGTCTGTTACGGCTTAAGTGGTTGAATGTTACTTTCTAAAACCATAAAAAGAATAAAGTCATTGACCAAAAAGTTTCCTTGTATATAAAAAAAGCGTGGGGTGATCTCTACTTACCTTTCATAATGATATCGAAATGACTGATATCAAGCACCTTAAGCTTTTTTATATAAGAGAAAATTTTTGGTCAATGACTTTATTCTTATTATTTTCAATTTTCAGTCCTTATTGCTACATAAGCGTGTTTTTTAGTATTTCCATATTATAATTTTATTAATTTATTTATGTATTCATTATACACGCTTTATTAGCTTCACCTGTATGTTTGTATTTATGAATGTAGGTAATGGATTCTTTGAAATTCATTTTCGCCCGCTTCCAGACTTCTCACCTAGATCGTCAGAAAAAAAAATGTATCAAAGATATGGCGTATGCACTAGTTTTTCACAGCATAATTTACATTTCAAAATATGGCGAATGCACATTCGCCAAAATTAACTTATACTTTTCATCTCATGTGGAGGAATCAATCGAAGAGTTTTTCTACCGTAGTCTTTCTCAGTCTTAAGTAGCAATATGGACACAAAATTTAAAAATAAAATTATAGTTTGAAGAAACTAAAAACGCGCTTATAAAGCAATCAGGACTAAAAAGTTGGAAATAATAAGAATAAAGTCACTGACTAAAAAAAAAATATTTTATGTAAAAAAACCGTGGGGTGTTCTTTACTTACTTCTCATAATTATATTGAGATAACTGATATCAAGCACCTCACGCTCTTTTACATAAGAAAAAAATTTTTTCTAGGACCGTGCGTTTTTATACACTTTGCCGCACGCATTTGAGTTTTGAAAGTGTTACTTTTCCGCACTAGTGCGGGAAAAACTCACCTTCCCGCACTAGTGCGGGAAAATAAGGAAATATCAATTTCGACGTTATTATATACATTTCATTGATTTCACCTGTAGTTATTACTATTCTTACTAATTTAGGTTTTAATATTTAATATTACCTAGACTATTTTCTTGCTTCTCTTTTTCATTTATTGGAATAAAACAAAAATTGGAATACTTTTATATAACTATGATTTTTAATCAATCTACATCACAATTAAACTAAGCTGTGTCAGGTGGTTTAGAATGGTTCCCAAAGATTTGCTATGATAACCAAGGTCGTCAAAGTGATAGATAGTAAGATGCGTTACATAGGTCACAGTTTCAGACATTCCTCGGCAACGTTTCTAGCAGATTCAGGCGAAGGGATAACCAACATGATACGTATTGGAGGCTGGAAGTCAACTACTGTTGCTGAAGGTTACTTGGAGGACTCCGAAGAACAGAAGAAAACCATCTCCAAAAAAATTATTTCATGTACCAACAACTTGCAAGCGATGCCGGCTCCGTCGCCGTCATCTTCATGCACTTTGCAATCTAATGGTATTTCTCTGAACAGCCAGTTACCACCAACCAACTCCGCTGATCCGGCTATTCTTACTCATTTGCAGAATGCAAAAAGTTGTGTTTTTAATAGTAGTATTCATAATAATTGATAGATTTTCATTTAAAGTTTTGTTTGTTGAAAGAAAACAGATATATTTTTAATATGCTTTTTAAATTTGTATGCGGTAGTAGAAAAAATAATGTTCCCAACTCATGCGTGAAGTGTCTTTCCCGCACTTGACTGCTTGGCCGAACTCCGCTCCGCGTCGTTCGGGTCAACGGCAGTCACGTGCGGGAAAGTATCACTTTCCGCACTTGTTAGGAAATAGTATATTACATTACTAGTGCGGAAAGTGACATTTTTCACACGAGTGGAAAATATTGTGGCACGAGGCGTAAGCCGAGTGCGACAATCACACGAGTGTGGAAAATCACTTTCGCGCGAGTAATGTACGTTATTTTTCCTACGACCACCTATTTTATTAAACAATATGTAAATATTAGATCGTGTATATTGAGTTGCCTGACTAATCTTACGTTAACCTGTGGTAGAAGTCCATTGTATCTCGAAGTGGAGTGGTATAATTTTATGAAGAAGAAAAACACGAAGTCGTCTCCACAATATAATATTAACAATCGATTAGATCGATACCATCGATTAGGTGAACATGTTTCGAACCTCTATAGGTTCATCATCAGCATATATAAAAGTATTCTACAATAAAAGAAGAACAAAGACTTAGTTACATGGGTAATGTGATACAATAAGTGCTACTTACATGGAGATGAAAAAATTATTTTGTAGGTTAATGTTATAAAATTATTTAATTCCAATGTTCATAACGTAGACCATATGGAAAGTTGGGATTTCCCTTTCAAGGGCTGTGTCCCATATTTAAATTTGGGAGGGCTAAATACTTTAGCCGATGCAAAATGAATTGACGACATGAGGAAACAATAGATGCAATGGCGGTGATTGACAGCACCCAAAGAGCCAACCATCTGTCAGACTGAATTGTCAAACCTAGCCATAGAACGACGACAAGTGAACTCCATGCACGGAACAAAATTGAACTAGATGTAAAGCAAAACCAAAGCGGTTACTATACCATGCGTAGAGCTCAGATGTCACCTATCCATATTTACAAATTTATATATATATATATATATATATATATATATATATCTATAAGAGTAGAACAATTATGTATCAAAATAAAGAACAGTATGTATGTGACAGACTAGTTATTCCAAACAAATAGGTCACAACAATGGTTTCCCCCCCCTACTTAATCAACAGAATTCGTGATAAACATCTAATCAAATCCCTCAATCGCAGTTTAGTTCCGATAGAAAAAAACAATAAATATTGTTCTATTACTTATTCAGGCAAAGTTTCTCTTGATATCTTGAACATTTTCAGACGTTTCGGTAATGATATCAATTTCTCCTTTTACACTACGGATCCAATTTCCAAAATGTTAGTCAATACGAAAGATAAAGTACCTCTCTCCCACAAATCAGGAGTCTATAGAATTTCATGTTCACAGACCGATTGTGTTGCCCAATATGTCGGTCAGAGTGGTAGAAAAATAAAAACAAGAGTTGGTGAACATGTTAAACTGATTGAGAGTTCTAGAAACCCACACATAGATCATTATAATACCAAAAGTTCATTGCTAACCATATTCTTAATCACAACCATAGCTTTGATATTGAGACTGATTTAGATATTTTACATGTTTGCCAAAAGGGCTCTTTACTCAATTTCCTTGAAATATTTGAGATCAATGCTGTCATAAACAATCCGAGCGTCATTTCCTTAAATGAACAAGTATAGTTTGATTGTCGAAAGTTTTTTAATTCCCTTACATTTCATTCGAACTTTTCTCTACCTCGATCTCCGATAAACCAATTGTTCTATGTCATAGTGCATTTGTTCGTTTGGACAGGTGCTATTCCTGTTTGCTCTGTGGTGTTGTTTTCCTCCTTTTTTCAGTACAAGTTGCACTTCGGGGTGTGTTGTTGGAATAACTAGTCTGTCACATACATACTGTTCTTTATTTTGATACATAATTGTTCTACTCTTATAGATATATATATAAATTTGTAAATATGGATAGGTGACATCTGAGCTCTACGCATGGTATAGTAACCGCTTTGGTTTTGCTTTACATCTAGTTCAATTTTGTTCCGTGCATGGAGTTCACTTGTCGTCGTTCCATGGCTAGGTTTGACAATTCAGTCTGACAGATGGTTGGCTCTTTGGGTGCTGTCAATCACCGCCATTGCATCTATTGTTTCCTCATGTCGTCAATTCATTTTGCATCGGCTAAAGTATTTAGCCCTCCCAAATTTAAATATGGGACACAGCCCTTGAAAGGGAAATCCCAACTTTCCATATGGTCTACGTTATGAACATTGGAATTAAATAATTTTATAACATTAACCTACAAAATAATTTTTTCACTCCATGTAAGTAGCACTTATTGTATACATTACCCATGTAACTAAGTCTTTGTTCTTCTTTTATTGTAGAATACTTTTATATATGCTGATGATGAACCTATAGAGGTTCGAAACATGTTCACCTAATCGATGGTATCGATCTAATCGATTGTTAATATTATATTGTGGAGACGACTTCGTGTTTTTCTTCTTCATAAAAAAAAAATATATAATCTTACGTTTTATATGTGACAGTCTATGTTTGAATATTGCTTCTATAAAAAGTGCACATGAATTTAGAATCACGATAATTAACGTTTATTCGAAAAAATTACAATAAGTAAGTACTTAGATACAACTGGGGAAAAATTGAATTATTTGGAACCATAAAAATTAAAAGTAAATTGGTTATTGTTACAATTTGTAAATTGTAACGGTGTTTGCGGAAGATTCGTTCCAATATTTTTGTTTTAATAAAATGAAAATACAAGAAATATCATTATTCTATTGATGTAAACCGACTTACGAGATATACATATCTCTGATAACGTTAATTCAAATCTGTATTAGCTCAGATGGAAGAATATACGGTAGATGACCGCGAGGTTGTGGGTTCGATTCTCGGCGTCAACATTTTTTTTTCTTGTTCCCGTTATTTTCTACAAATAATTAGTTTTTAGTCCAGTTTTGATGTAAATAATATCAATAAGGAAGAGCAATTAATAATTACATTTGTAAATCTTACAGGATTCACGGGTTTGACGGCTTATTGACAGCCGTGCGGAAAGTTACTTTCCGCACTAGTGCGGAACGTACTTTCCGCACGCGTGAGAATAAAGGTACCTTTCCATGGAAGTAGAGAGTGCGATATGTGTTACTTTCCTATGTGGTCGTAGGAAAATAACTATTTCTCATTATTTCCAACTTTTTAGTCCTTATTGCTTTATGAGCGTGTGTTTTAGTTTTTTTGAACTATAATTTTTTCAATTCATATAGGCTACGCAACAGACAGCATTACATGTCCAATGACAGAGTAGCACGAAATAACAACTGAGTGGTTAGTATGTAGCTGAAAAATACTTGAAATTAGGTTAAGGAAATAAAAAATGAAATATTAGGATACAGTAAAATATTAACCGAATATTAGGATTTCTCGAAAACTAAGTTAGAGAAAAATCAAGTGTTATATAACAAGTGTTTTAATCTTCTCTCGAAAAAAATAATTTTGGTGGAAAAAATGTCCAGATCTAGATTGTTGTCCACAATGGAGTTATAGGATCGAACGCATTCTGTGCCTATTTCAAAGATTTTCCGTGCAGTTTCATCAATTCCATGGGTCGTTTAAGTTCGATCTGGGCTATTTCGATAAACTGTGGAGTGGATAAACTATGAGCGTTTGACTTCTGAGGAAGGGTCATTATGCAAACTTCAAATACATATCCAGTTTTGTGGCAAGATTCGCTCAACTCAACAATCCTTTGATGTGTGGGTTAAATAGCCACTGTTCAAGCAAATACCATCGGAGTAATTTCTTTGACTCCCAGACTGCGAACGATGACGTGAACTGGGTTGATTATTTTGTTTGAATTGAAACTTTTGAGTTTGTTTGTGGTTAGAACTCCGATACTAACGATTTTTATAGAGTGTATTTCAATCGACTGCTTCATCAGTAGTTTCTTTGGTCTGACTGACTATCTCAACTCTTTTAAATCGAGATGCTTCCAAAGCAGTTGATTTTTCGGTATTTCATCAATATATATATATATATATACTCGTACTATATATATATTTCATTGTGTGCACGTTGTTTGTGCTCTCTCCGCTTCTAGGTGATTTGCAAAGTGTTCCATTGAGTTAGAAATATCGTTCTTTGGCGGAGGAGTTGTGCAACGAGTCACCTGCCGATTGATGGATATTGGTGAGCCGTTTTTGCTTTCCTTCATTTGAACTTCTGATCTCTCAATCTCATTCAATGCTTACGGAGCAAAAACAACATATTGCAAAAACCACGGTCAATCTATCCACACGGAGGGAATCCAGAACAAAAACCTCATCCCATAAAAACTACTGGCGATAAGCGGATTTCGAACAAATATAATATTAGTACGGTCGATCCACGCACAATAAAAATGCCAGGAGGCGACAGATCAAACAAGGAATTATATGACGAGATACTGAAAAACAGAAACGAAATTAAAAATTATATTGAAGCTAGTGAGACTCGACTCTTACTCAAAGTCCAAGAACTGAAAAATTCAGTATCGGAACTGGAAAAAGAGAACACAATTCTCAAAAGTGAAGTGGAAAATCTAAAAAGAGAGCAAAAGAAAAAAAATATAGTAATCTTTGGACTGAACAAAAAAAGAGAAGATGTTACTCCAAGGAATATTTGTACGGCATTAAACGGACTACTTGACGTGGAGCTAGAAAAAAACGATTTCAGTGATTGTTACCCACTGGGAAGAGCTGAAAATTGTCCCATAAAAGTAGAATTTCAATCAAATCTCACGAAGAAGCAAATCCTTCAAAATTGCAAAAAATTGAAGGGTAAAAACATCGCAATTGCTCATGACCTCACGTACACACAGATAAGCGAACATAAACTTCTTAGAATACATCTATATCTTGCCAAACAGGAGAACTATCAGGATTGTTACATAGCAGGTAACAAACTGTTTGTGAACGGAAAAGCTTACGAAGCAGATGATCTGGCGAACTTTCCACTGGACAAACCCTTAGAAAAGCCTACTAGCGCCCCTGCTACTCCAACAACATCTATAATAAAAAAGCCGTCCACTGCATTAGGAAGGCCGTTGGAAAAACCTCTAAGTACCCCAAAATCTCCGGATAATAAAATGCCAGTACCAAAACAAAAGGAATTGAACAAACCAAGAACACGTTCTATCAAATAAGTCGAGAACATTTTTTTTTAATCTTTTATAATATATAATATATTCTACGTCGTATACAACTATAACTGAAGAACAGAAGTTGTAGACTTGTGCTTGGTGTATTCAAATTTGCCACTATACCTGAAATACTTTCAAAATGGATCAGTATATCCGTGATTTCGATGCCGAAACAATAGTAACATTCAATCTTCAAGATTACTCAGAGTGCAAAAATATTTTGGATGTCAACAAAGATTCGAATAATTTTAAAATCATACATAATAATATTCGTAGCCTGAATAAAAATATTGATGAACTAAAAATTTTTCTCAGCAATCTAAATTCTGATATTGATTGTATCGCCTTAACTGAAACTTGGTCATTACATAATCCAGAACTTTATTCTATTCCAGGCTACGATATACTATATAACGGGGGGAAACTTAACCAAAATGATGGTGTGGTGATATATATACACTCAAAACACAAATATACCTACAAAATAGTGGAAATAAGTGATATTAAAAGTATAGAGTTGAGAGTCAAATTGGGTTATAATGATATATCCATAGCGTCAATATTCAGACCTCCTTCCACAGATCCATACGAATTCATAAGACATTTACATAGTTACCTCGAATCGAGTCATTCTCATACAGCAGCACATTCGGTTCTTCTAGGAGACATTAACATGGATATATTGAAAAAAGACGATATCTGCAATGAATATCTAAATACACTTGGTGAATTTGGGTATTCATCAGCAATTAACAACCCAACCCGAGTTCAAGGAGAAAGCGAATCGTGTATAGACCATATCTTCATTAAAGTAATACCTGATGTACTAGACAAAATAATACCACTCATCATACACACAAATATAATTGACCACTATACGACTGCCCTTCAAATCATTTTAGAGTCTCCACAATTCGACAAAAAAACAAATGCTAAAAAGATCAATACGCAAATAAATTTCAACAAACCAAAAAATTGATGACAAATATATCTTGGGACGAAGTTTTCAGAACTACCATTCCCGATTCCGCAACTGATATATTTATAAATATTCTACTGAAATCCATAGAAAAATGTTGTGTTCAAATAAGTTACAAAAGAAAAAATACCAAGATTGCTCCATGGTTAACAAATGGTTTAGTAAAACAAATAGACTTGAAAAACAAACTCTTCAAACGAGTACGAACGGATCCACTAATCTTGAGGTAAAACTAAAAATAACCAATACAAATAGAAGTAAAAAGCAATCACAGCTATAAAAAATGAAGCAGGGGTTACTCTTAAAACAAAACTAGAAATAGCAAATGAATTTAATTCAATATATTCTAATATAGGAAAGAAAATGGCTGAAAAAATACAGAAAAACCCCAATTACGCACAAAAGAGAAATATAGTCTCAAATTCATTCGTCCTCTTACCAACTGATACAAGTGAAATAAAAAAAGTGATTACAAACCTAAAATCGAAAAAGGCCACAGGTATTGATGGTATTAATGCTGACATATTAAAATCAATCTCCCAACATATTGAGGAGCCATTAGCATATTTGTTTAATTTGTGTATGGAGAAAGGTTGTTGGCCAACAGCATTCAAAAAATCGATTGTTACTCCTTTGTTCAAAAAGGGAAATGCCGATATTGTGACAAACTACCGCCCCATATCACTGATAACACACCTAACCAAAATTTTCGAGAAAATAATCAAAAAAAGACTAATATATCTCAAAATACAATTTAATATCTGATCATCAGTTTGGATTTAGAGAAAATGTATTTACACAAGATGCAATATTAGCTTTAACATCAGAAATATCATCAGCGCTCAATGAAAACAAGCCGAGTCTCTGCGTTTTCATAGACCTATCGAAAGCGTTTGATACCGTCGACCACAAATTGCTTCTACAAACAATGGAAGATAATGGCATAAGGGGTACTCCCTTGAATCTATTCAGGAGTTACCTCACGAACAGAGTCCAAACTGTGAGAATAGATGAAATTATAAGCAGTGAGAAGTATATTGATACGGGGATACCTCAAGGTACGGTTCTTGGACCAACTTTATTCAATCTGTACATAAATGAAGTATTCTCACTAGAAAGTAAAGGAAAAATTTTAGGTTTTGCAGACGACACTACAATATTCTATAAGGCAAATAATTGGCAAGAATTAAAATATACCGTAGAATCAGACTTTGACACAATAAAAAACTGGCTTGAATATAAACCATTAACAATAAATTTGGAGAAAACCAGTACATGCCATTCAGTTGCAATAGCACAAACAAACCACCCTTTTCACATATAGACCTAGGCAATCAACACTTGATTCTTCCTGAAAAAAAGGTGAAGTATTTAGGGGTAATTATTGATCCACATCTCAGATGGAATGAACACATAAACTTCATTTGCAAAAAGTTGCGAAGTATTCTATATAAATTCAAAACCTTAAGAGAAATATTCTCCACCCACCATCTGAAAATCCTTTACCTCGCACTTGTGGAAAGTCACCTCCGATATGGGATAGCATGTTGGGGAGGGGCATTTCGAACACACCTTCGTCCTCTTGTAGTACTACAAAACAAGTTTCTAAAATTGATACATTCGAAAAATTCACGCTTTCCAACAGACAACTTATTTTGCGAAGCCGGTGTTTTTGATATTCATCAACTCTTTTATTTCAATATCATTTTAACGTACCACAAGAAGAAAAGTTATCGCTTACCGCCTCACAATTATAACACCCGAAAAAAAGATCATCATGTCATTCCATTAACACAAAAATCACTCTTACAGCATACCTACACCTATCTAGCCCCAAAATTATTCAACACTCTTCCGAATACAATGAAAAACATAGACATATTTCACCACTTCAAAAGGCAATTGAGACAATTTATATGTAGGCAGCCAAGACAAACGATTTCCAATTTTGTTGACAAAAAAAATATTTTAAATAAAGTTTCTATCAATGTAAGCAATATGTGAAAGAGAAAAATTGTTATTACTTTTATCATATAACCTTATAGCATATATAAATTGTCCATTTTATTTTATTTTTTCAATAAAACTTCTAGCATACCGCTTATCTTTGATAACATTTGTGTCAGTCAAAGAGCATACAAACAATGTTAAAGCATTGATATGCATCAACCCTTACATTAATTATAGTTACACATAGATGGGGGTGTGAAAATTTGTCTTTACATTTAGATAAGTCTGATATTCAATGGATTTTTCCACATTTCCGTAATTGTTAGTCAGTAGGTTCATTATTTATAAATTTAATCGTATTGTGTTTCATTGTATTGTATTTTTCGAAACAAGTGTGAACAACACTTATCGAGTATTCATTTATTCACTTTATCTGTTATTACATAGTTTTGTATCCTTTTCCTAAGTGAATAAATAATAATACTTTTTTTATGCGAAACAAGTGCATCAGCACTTATCGCTCACTAAACTTTATTCATTCACTTCATTCGTTTTTTCCTATCAGTGTGAAGTATATTTTTTATCCTGAATAAAGTTATTCTTATTCTTATTCTTACATAATATATCAGAATATTGTTATAGCAGCTGTTTTTTTATTCAACTATCACGCAAATCCCTGATGATTGTTAGCGTAGAAATGTACCTGCAATTGATATTTCATTATTACTCGTGCAAAAGGTAACAATCCGTCAAATAAGGAAGCGATAAACTCTTAAATTGATTGTTTTGTTTCTGAGTCACATTTAAAAAATGATCTCAAGAGACAACTGTAGAAATGTGATAGTCTTCTAATTTTTTTACAATTGTCTTTCAATATGATTTTTTTTATATGACTCAGCAACATGTGTACTTGAAATTTGAGACTGATTTTTCATAAAATATCCCTTTATTGGGTTTATTTAGGCCTAGGAGAGCTGCTAAGTTGTCGTAGTGATGAGAACCAATTGATGCAAACAATAAGTGTGTTTTGTACTGAGACATATTCGCCGGTGAAACTGTCGTGACTCTACGGAGTTTTCGATACTTATTCAACAATTTTCCCAGCCAAAATCACACTCATCATTTTGCAGGTATCAAAAAAATTGTTGCAAATGAAATTGAGAAAAATACAAATATGAATATGGATATACAAAAAACCTGCAGAAAGCATCTGCTTGCATTTTTTCCCCCTCAATTCTCCTACCTCCTTTGCCATATGCCCACACATCGTTCTGTGGATGAACATGGAACTGAAAATACTCAACAAAATAAACATCATACCTTGTCATTATTGAAATCCACCTAGTTTTCCTATTTGTCACTTTTCATCGGTTTTTTGGCATATATATATATATATATATATATATATATATATATACACATGTCTATAACATCAACGTGGTTCATAATTCTTCCTGAAACAGAAAATATTCTGAAATTTTGATGAAGGCCCCTTAGAGAAAATAGACGATCCTGTATTCTCATAATACAAACAGGACGTCATGGATCTTTCACTTTTACTTATTGCTGGACCCAGTGTGATATTCGTTAGGATTGTGAAAATGGATTATTGAGAAAATGGTATCAATATATACGACCACAAGAGTATCATCATGATTTAAAATTCACTCGTGCTGAAAAAATATCTGAAAATTGATTATTGTTTGGGTAACCTTTGGATGAATAGAGAGATAGATAGATAGACTTATTTAACAAAGCTACAAGTATGTTTTCGGCAAGTCATTCGTATACTAAAATATGACATATTTGAAAATATTTAAAAATGAAAGTAAAATATTATAGGTCGTTTGAACAACACAAACAAAGAAGAAAACATATGAATATATATAAAAAAAAATCACAGGTTATCACTAACAAACATTACTGAGACATACAGGCGTACTCAGATATTCTTTGATGGAATAAAAACAGTGATTGACAATACGTCTTTTGAGTTTCAATTTGAAAGAGTTCGAATTCAGATTCCTGTTCTCTTGAGGCGAGAAGTTGTAAAGTCTGATTCAGGGAATTCATTTGTGATTTGTTCAGCCTGAGATGAGAGGGCCTCAAATGGTTTGTTCCGCGAGTTTGATATATATGAAAATCGGAGTTTGCAGAGAATGCTCGTTTGTTCTTGTGTATTTCCAACTCTGTGGCATATACAGGATGTTGGTGAATAAGTGCGACAAACTTCAGGGGGTGATTATGCATGAAAAAATAATTGCAGTTTGCTATATAGCTATTGTCCGCAAATGCTCCGTTTTCCGAGATACGGGGGGGGGTGTTAAAGTTTTTCTTAAAAACTGACTATTTATTTATTGCTCTGAAACCTGTAGAGATATGCAAATGAAATTTGGTGAGTTTCAAGGGGTAGTTATTGCGCAATTTTTTAAATGCAATTGATAATTTTATGTTCATCATTGGCGCGCATACGGGTAATGATCTCAATTTTTTTGAAAAAAAAAATGGTACGCCACAGATATTCCAAATAAAAAATCATTTTTGAATTCCTAGTTCAATTTGTGACCCAAAATTGTTCCAGCTTTTTTTTTGTATGGGGCGCGGTTTTCATGCAAAAAAATAAAATATCTTAACGCGTATTTTTCATTTCTTTAATACATTATCAAGAACTATCTAATACAATAACGTTAAACCAGAACAATAACAGAAAATAACACTAATAAATGAATAGGCGCAAAGCTACAACAAATGTTCAAAATGACCTCTCTCAGACGTGATACAGGATTCAACTCTTCGCCTAATTGATTGTCGTATTCGCGCAAATTTTCCTTGTGTATTTCTTATTGTCTCACATCCGGCTATAATTCAATTCCTCAGGTCTTCAACATTTTTTACGGAAGTGGAATAAACTAATGACTTAAGAAAACTTCAAATGCAAAAATCTAGAGGATTTAAATCCGGAGATCGAGCAGGCCAATGTTCCGTACCTCCCCTACCTATCCAACGATTTGGATATACTGTATCTAAGTGATTACGTACAATAATGCTAGAATGAACTGGTGTACCATCATGCATGACCCAGAAGTGTTGTTTCAGCTGTAGAGAAAGTTCTTCAAGAGAAACAGGTAACTCTTCCTGTAGAAAATTGAGGTAAGAGTCGCCTGTTAGTCGTTGTGGAAAGAAATATGGAATATGGAATGATCATCAAGTACCCCAAGCCAGACATTTACTGAAAACGAATGCTGATAATGAGCTTCAAAGATTCCATGTGGATTTTCCTCAGACAAGAGGTGATTTTTATGGAAATTTCTCAAGCACTGTCGTCCAAAATTAGCCTCGTCAGTAAACAAAACGCCATTTAAAAATTTAGGAATTTGAGCGTTCTGATGAAGAATCCAATGGCAATAAACTAGGTGCGGAAAAAAGTCTCTAGGTAGTAGAACTTGCACACGTTGAATATGAAACGGATACAATTGCTGTTCTTCAAGAATTTTAAATACCGAGTGAAGTTGCTTACATTCAGTATGTTGGCAATTTTTCTAGAACTTATATCAGGTGACTCCGCAATTAATTCGAGAACTGCTTCTTCTAGTTGCACAGTTCGTACTTTTCGAGAGCGCACGCAGTCAGCCGTTTGTTTCTTAAATGTACCATTTTCGCGCAAACGATGGTGAAGACGAGCAAATATTGTGTGATGGGGTACCCTACGTCCTGGATACAACTCAGCACACAATCGTCGAGCTTGCGACCATTTCCATTACTACGACCATAGATAATGTATTGAAGTAATGACAAATACCCATAAAAATGTTTGATTTTTTGGATAAAAACGTCGCCCCAGACGAAAAAAACGGCAATTCAATTTTTTTGTCACAAATTGAACGGGGAATTCAAAATTAATTTTTAATTTGAAATATCTCAGTGGCGTACCATTTTTTTCTTTAAAAAAATTGTGATCATTACCCATTACCTGATGGCTCTTTTCTGCATTTTGGAAACTCTGATGGCATGACAAGAATTACCCGATATAAGTATGCTGTAGTTTATATGAGCATGGAAGAATGAAAAATAGCTTGTTCGAACTGTGTTGGAACATAGGTGGTTTTTCATGTTACGTAACAAAAATATCGAGCTTGATAATTTATGACAGAGCTGATGTATATGAGACTACCCAGATGGTCTTTCATCAATAACTATGCCAAGAAATTCAACACTTTTGCCATTACCTGAATTTTTGGATGAGAAAACGAGTTCTCGTTGTTTAATTTGAGGTTGTTGACACTGAACCAATTTTTTGATTTTTTCAGAGATTCCGCCATAGTAATGTAGAGATTATCCGCATCCGAAGCAGTATTCAATAAAGTTGTATCATAAAATGAACTAGATCATTTGCATAAATGATAAAGGTCCCAGAACGAATCCTTGAGGTACTCCATGTGGAATGTAGTGAAAGTCCGAACGTGATTCGTTTATGTAAATTGTTCAGACTTAGTTAGTTTTAGAAAATAGTTTTCGAATTCTTTGTACCATATATCGTAAATTCGTAAGTTATTGAAAATTCTATTGTTGCACATGCATAGAAGGGATTCATTTACGACAAAACATATGGATCAGTAAATTCCACAAGTCTTACTGTGAAATTTCAATCGACTGACTTGTGGATTCTCTCAAAATACTTTAAAATAGATAACAAAATTAAAATAATATTTCCGATTAGGATCATGAATCACAAAACCTATGCCCTCTTTTGAAACCGTTATTTATTATTGTAAGTCAATGGAATGTGTGGAAATATATCAAATTTCAACATTTGTACGAAACACATACAATATATGAGAAAAAAATCTTGCAGTAAAATTCAAAATGTCAATGTCGGTTATACCATTTCAAAAATATTATTTACTATAGTTCCGCAGAAGCATTTCTCAAGAGAGAACACGAAGGACAACTCGTAGGCAGGATTCGAAAAACATAATCATTACCATTTTAATTATATCAATTTTCCACGCAAGAGAAACCCAATATTATAACTCTGTAGCTGTAGACAAAACATTTCAACATAATTGAAAGCATCCGACTCTCGTCCATTTCGTAGGATTGGGGATTCTGTATTTTTTTAGAAATAACAAAATTCTAATGTTGCCTTTGCTGCGAATTGTTTAGTTTCATCTTTTCTCGAACATGTGTACACCAATGGTGAAGCAGTGGCTGTAGTTTTTGGCGACTTCTCCAAAGCCTGCGATTGTGTGAATTAGCAAAACTGCACTGCTATGGTTTTAGAGGGATATGTCATGATTGGTTCAAATCTTTTGTGAGTGATAGGAAACAGATAGTGAAATCAAACGGGAGTCTGTCTAACATCAGGGATATGTCGTGGGGAGTCCCACAGGGATCTGTCCTAAGTCCAGTTCTCTTCCTTTTATATTTAAATGACCTGGCCGCTGTTCCCATCCAAAGAAACTCCAGCATTTTTGCTGATGATACTTCCCTACTCTGGCAAGGGAAAAATTGTGACAACATGAGAGATTATATCATTAAGGACTTGGAATCGGTTTAACAATGGTGCGAAGCAAATTATTTGTGCTTCAATCGAAAACTAATATAATGGGCTTTAGCTCTGATTGTACCAATTTAAACTTGAACGGGCAAGTTTTAGAAAACAAAAAAAATACAAAATTCCTAGGAATATCCTTAGACAAGAAACTGAAGTCTGATCAGCATGTTGCAGCTCTTACAAAAAAAATCAGCATCGGGATGTTATGCTCTCAGCGTTGTTACAAATGAATTGAGTTCATCTACAGCAAAAATGGACTATCATTCTCTGATAGAATCTCATTTGAGATATGGTATAGCGTTCTGGGGATATTGTAGCCAACAACTTTCCCATTCAGTGTTTGTTCTGCAGAAACGAGCAGTAAGGTACCTAAACAAGGTGGGTGTGCGAGAGTCCTGTAAACCTCTGTTTTTAAGTAAGGGAATTCTCATAGTAGAAACGGTATGTTTGAATCACGGAAAATATATGACGGAGACTACCGTACAAACAAATCATATGACTCGACAAACAATAGAGAGGAAAATGGCTTTACCCATTCCAAAGTCCACTCTGATAAAATGTTCATTGTTTTTTGAAAGTTTAAAAATATATGACCAAAAACCAACTGAACTGAGGACTATAAATGATCATAGAAAATTTAGAAAACTTATGAAAGATGCCCTATTGAAAAAAGCCTACATGTATTGAGGATTTTTACAATAAAACTATAAAATGTTGTTCTATGTTCCTATATTATACTGATCTGCTATGACAATTGTTCACTTCTAATTTTAATGTGTACTGTTTATGGTGTATGGTCCTTTTACATTTTTTATAACTTAATTCTGTATATGTACATTTAGTTGTATACTTATGATATGATATACACTTTTGTTCTAATTTTAACACTATGCTTTGTCAATAAGAAATTCTGGTTCTTAGACAATAAAGTATATTTCTCTGTCTCTCTCTCTATCTCTTATGCGTTTTAAGCTAGCTGCTTCGTTTGGAGGAATGAGATTTGCTTTATGATATTTTTGATATTACTCACCCGAGTATAAAATGTTTTTCATTCATAATAGAACTTTGTGCATATTCATCTTCATAAATATAAAAAAAGGCTTCATGGTTTTCTTGAATCGAGAGCAACATATTCAAAGAGCTATCGAACCCAATTGATTATTTCATAGTGTTCTGCTTCAACCAACTCTACACAATGAACATAAAACACATCAGTGCCACTACTATGAAGCCGATTCCATTTAACAAAATTAAATTATGGCACAAGTGTTTTTCCGAAATGAACGATGTGAAAAATCTGGCACTTTTTCCGCAATCCCCAGACGAATAAACAATGAATTAAAACACTCCACTGAATGATGAAGAGAATGTTGACATTTTTATGAATGCGGCTAATTTTAAATACGCTGAAATCCGTTTACCCATGCAGCATGACAAATGAAAGCCATTCTGAAACGTCGAAATGAGGAGAATCTCCTATGTGTCTCGAATATTTTATTTTTATACACTTCCACGGCTGGCTTTCACTTTCGTAAGGCAGTAGCTGATAGATATATCGACGTTTTCAGATAATATTGAGTCGTTCTTTGGGGATCCCGCTTTTTCCTGGAAATTTATATCTTGCTTTTCGAATGCTTTGCTGGCAACGGCTGCGACGTTTTTCATTTTCGTCGCTTCCTTTGTACTTTTCGTCATTCATCAAGTCGTGGGTGGTGTGGGTTCGACTCAATAATATTTAAATTTGCCAGAATGTTGAGGTCGAATGAGAGAAATTGGATATTGTAGTAGTGAAAAGAATACTGAAAAATACCTAAATAGTTTCAAAGTTTTGCCACTACTGATGTATACTTCGTATTGTTCGAATACTTCTCAATTTGGTTTTTCATTTTCTCAACCATTCTGTGACAAAATTATTACAGAAACTGAATAATTATGACATTTATATAACTAGACCACTACGGAATTATCGGAAATAATACCATAAGTGCTTCAAAATTACCGATAATTCAAAAAAAAACGTGTTTTTTTAAATCTGCACGGGTTAATTTTTTTCGTTGTTTCAAAGCATAAAAGAAGGGGGCAAGTTTTTTAAACAACGAAAAAAATAACCGAGTGCAGTTTTTTTTTTAAAACACGTTTTTTCTCAGAATTATTTGGTTTATTCTTAAAGCACGAATGGTAATCGGTAGAAAATTTCAAGAATACAAAAAGATTCATATTATTTATTGTTATAGTTGATACTACAATTGTTGTAAGTAATATTGTCACTGCAGTTGAATTGTCACCTAGCGCGCTGAATTATGGCGATAATCCACATAGTAGGTGGATAACCACTGTAATTCAGCGATAATTCCACACCTCTTATAGACATTTCAACATATGAGTGAAATGTTCGAAGAAATCATTCATTGTTCATTTATTGCGATGCTATGTATGACTAAAAATATTACCATTGTATTTATTGCGTTTTCCGAGTAGAATCAGAAGCAGAAAAGGAACAATTTGACTGGATATGGTGCAAATTTGGAGAAGTTCACCATTCAGTTGGTTGACCAGAATCCATTTAATAGAAAATATGGTGGGGACTGATGAATTATAAGTTTTTGTTATCCTCATTATTTTCATAAATAAATTGTTATGAATAATTTTGGAAAGTTGTTATGTTTCCATTTGATATGTTTCTTGAAAACATACATGAACATTCTTATTTTTTCTTTTCGTTTTTGTTCAAATCGTTAATAATCAATAGAAATAAGTTCAAGAAGTATTAAATAAACGTAATATATTTTAATGTATTCAAAACATATAGTAGAATCCATTCTAAGATACAGTATTATAATATGGGGAGGAGCATTCGTAAATAATTTCCTTACATACATACAAAATTCCATCATGAAAATCATATTCAGGAAAAAGAAACAGTATTCTACTAAATTACTATATGAAGAAATGAAAATCCTTCCAATCAGCCTTTTATATGCTCATCAATGTATAATTCGAGTATACATAACTAAAAACTCACTTCAAAGCAGATCTGTCCAACCAACTAGACAAACTAGAAATGAAGAATTAGCAATACATACTTTAAAAAAGCTATAACTCAGAAAACGTTTCTATTTTTCGATCCAAAATTTTACAATTCAATACCGGTCGGTACATTGAAAAAAAATTGACAAACTAAGTAAGTTCAAAACTGAAACAAAAAACTTTATCCTGAGAAACAAGGAAACTTCTATAAAATACAATGATAGTTATTACAAAAAAAAAAGCTCATCCCACCATTTGCTGCTATCCCTGCCCTCTACCAATCGTCGATACATTTTTGCCCGCCTAAATTTTCAGCATAGTTTATGTACAGTACTAATAGTTTTTAGAGAAGCCTTGGATACAACAAACACACACAGGCAATGTCACGTTATTCAAGTTTTTTTATCTCTAACACCAGATTCAATGAAAATTCTGATTGTGTGACAAATCAGCACTGTATTATATCAGGAATTGTTGATTTTGAACAACTGATCATGCCAGCATGACATACATCACTCATTTGGCTGACGTATTCCTTATTCTGAACACCCCCGTATTAAAAATCAAGATGGATTTATTGAATTTTATTTTTCCGTCTCCATGGAAACTTCCACTGAGAAAGTGGGAATCCAGAAAAGCCAACCAAAAGCCATTTTCCATAAGAATGGTTCCAATTTTACAATTACAAGCTTTTATTTAGTTTCACCTGTCCCGATGTTTGTCATCAAATCTTGCAAGTTAAATTTGACCCACTTCTAGTTGTTCGATTAACCTGAAATTTGGCAGGTGTTCATAGTTCCCGTGACAATGCATTATGCATTTGTTAGAGAAAAAATAAACAGAATGGCGGCTCCAAGATGGCGGACGAGATTTGTATTTATGGTCCGATTCAATCAAAATTCAAAATTGCGGCTTCAAGATGTTGACGATTTCTGTGATTATGGTCCGATTCTATCCAAAATTGGATTGATGGTTTTCGGGGTTGGAGATTATGAATTTTTTGTCAAAATCCACAAATTTTAAATGGCGGTTCCAAGGTGGCGAACGAGTTTTGTAATTATGGTCCGATTCGATTCAAAATTGGTATGTGGGTGTTGGGGGTACTCACTAAAAAGCACAAAATAAAATAATTAATAAAAAATATCTTTTTAAAAACAAGCTTTTATTCAAATTCCCCGAAAAGTACAAAATAATTGCTTTGAATGTGTGACGTAGGTTATTCCGTGGGTTATAGATTCAAAAGCTTGTCGCATCTGTATTCGAAATGAAAACTTTGCGCGACAAGCTCTTGAATCTTAAACTCACGGAATAACCTACGTCACACATCCAAAGCAATTATTTTGTACTTTTCAGGGTATTTGAATGAATGCTTGTTTTTAGAAAGGTTTTCTTTATTAATTATTTTTCAAGTTTCATATCATCGTATGTCAAGTATTACTTGTATCATTCCCACCCATCTCATATGTATTCATTTTTCCACTAGCCAGTATCAAATATTTGCAAATGAGTTGTTTTTTGTTTGACATGATATTCGCTTGAAAACATGCGAAGATTATTCCTGATTGTTTTTGATATTATTAAAGTGTTATAATTAGGAATTAAGTACTTTTATTCGAAAGGGAAAACTTTTCCCATTTATATCCGAATTAATGACTTTCCCAACGTAAAAGATCCATTTCCACTATCGCATCCCATAAACTCATCCACGAACCTACAGAAACCGTGTACCCGACGCCCAAAATAATTACGGCCAAATCATCTCCATTGATCTCCCCGCCAGAAAAGAACGAGTTTAAACAGTCTGTCGACCTTACTTTCACCAGACTCACTTTTTCTTTTACATTTCCCCTAAATTATGGGTAATTAGAAAAGATGAACTGCGGTAGCTTCCGTTCAAGAGGTTAGTCAGGAAACATATTCTGACTCTTTAACACAGAAAAATAGGCCTGGTAGTGAATAATTCCATGGGGAGAAGAGGAAAAAATAATGAATAAACGATACCACCTGTTTTCTCATTCAGTGTTTTGAAATTAATTTCCGCGTTGAAAAATGGCGTTGTGAAGCATTCATCGATTTGACCTTGAAAAAATGAATTAAAATCATGAGAAGCGTTTTACTTCTAAGAATGGTTGAAAAACGAGTTTTGAGTTTATGTTATTGCTGCAGGAAATGAATCAACTCACGATCACGAGATGTGAAGAAAATTATTGTGGAATATTTTCCCTTTCGAAAAGGAAGAGTAAACATCTGGAAATCTCTGTGAAGTACTAAATAAAAGCGACTACAAGTGACAGAAAGGGGTGAAACAATATATACATATATATATATATATATATATAATATATATATATATACTAGCGGACCCGTCAGACGTTGTCCTGTCCAAATTTCTATGTTCCCTAAAATCTTTTTCCCGAAAACTCTCGTCCGCGTAGAATTTCTTGTTTTCTATGTTTTCCTTTATGTTGTTCCATCTAGATTATGCTTTCGACTCCTTCCGCTTCCTGTTGTCCCGTTATCTCGTTTTCCCGTTCTCCCATTTTCCTGTTACCCCTTTTTTTCTTTATCCCGTTATCCCGTTTTCCCGTAATCCCCCTTATCCTGTTATCCCTTTCCCGTTATCCCATTAACCCGTTATCCCGTTTTCCTGTTATCCCATTTTTTCTTCATCCCGTTATCCCGTTTTCCCCTTATCCGCTTATCCTGTCATCCCATTATTCCGTTTTCCCGTTTTTTCGTTATCCCGTTATTCCCGTTATCCCGTTTTCCTGTTAGCCCGTTTTTTCAATGAAATGAAAAAAAAATAGGGGTTGATCGTAGAGACGAGAAAATTAAAAAAATATGGATTGATCGTAGAAGGGTGAAAATTCAGGGTTGTATGTATTTTTGAATGCTGTATCATAAAAAAATAAAAACAATTTTTTTCGCCAAAAAATAAAAAATAAAATTAAGGGTTGGACCACCCTCAACATTTAAGGTGATGATTCGTGGATTCAAACCATCCAGGGCGCCACCCAAACGCATACAAAAAAATCATTCAAATCGGTCCAGCCGTTTAGGAGGAGTTCAGTGCCACACACGTACAGTAGAATTATATATATATATATATATATATATATATATATATATATATATATATATATATATATATATATATATATATATATATATATAAAGATATATAATAATAATAATATATAATAATAATGTTTATTTGTACAATACAGAAAAATAATTACATAAATAATCGGACAAATGAACGAAAGGAAACCGCAAAGCCTAATTGGCTGTCTGCGGATAGTGTATACAATAAAGAAAAGTGTTTAAAATGATCATGAAGTTATTTTAAAACATATCAAGAATGTTCAGCACAAATTCGCAAAATCGCAAAGCCAAGGGGCTGTCTGCGTTGGATTTTTGCGAACTGTGCGAAACATCATTCAAGAATTGGCAACAAGTTTGGTGTAGTACATTATGGTTTTCTCAACTAACAGTAAGTGTATGCCTATCAGTACAAAAATTAACAAAGCCAAAAAAATTAATTGTTATGAGTACGTATTTCACTTAAAGGAGAGTTGGAGGAGAAAAATCAAATTTTATCTACTCTTGAGGTTGCAGTCAGTTGAACCGACAGTGTAATAATACTCTCTGTTGTTTGTCTAGCTTTCAAAATAGTTTTACTTCATTAGTAAGACGTAAAAAAAATTCCAACTATTAATTTCAGAAAAAAATATTGGGAAAAATAATAACTTACTAGCGTGAGAATGTTACATAAACAGCAAATACACATAATATTAAAACATTAAAAAAAATCAAATACTAATACAGTTATTGGTACATATTAGGAGACGTCTATTTTTAATGATGACATCAAAAGAGATTGAAAATCAGAGAAACCATTTGACACAATTTTGATCTATTATATGTTATATTTTTCCCGACTGAAAGAAGGTTGCTCCATAGACTTTTTTTTATTATAAAAATATAAAAATATACGGATTCTCAAAAGGGTCGGTCCTCATTGTCCATTTTTAATATGTTCAAGAAAATAACTTTTCTCTTCATTTCTTTCTATCGCTAACTTTCATGGATTATCAAAGTTACCAAATTGATTGAGTTCCATAGTATGCTCAGCAAGTGCACAGCTATGTTTTTTTATGGTAATACGTCCTGAAAAATTCCTGCTTGTTTGGCCTATGTATATTTTATCACAGTTTGAGCAACAAAACATATAAATGAAAATAGAGAGAAATATATAGGAGTCTTTACATACCTAACATCCGCTTTTGATTGCGTAAATCACCAGATTTTAATAAATAAACTTTACTTCTACGGTAATAGAGTAGTTTTTCTAGAAATAATCACCTCATATTTAGAAGGTACGTTTTAAGTAGTAGACTGCGGTTCAACCCGCAGCGATAAATTGAAACTTCTGCGAGGAGTACCTCAAGGATCAATCTTAGGCCCACTATTATTTCTCATTTATATAAATGATCTACCCCATTCGATGGACTCTGTGGGTATCAATACAATAATGTATGCAGATGATGCAACTCTTAGCAACACGCTCGAAAATCCACAACAAATCCTAAAAATAATACTAGAGAAGGCACGTTCATGGTTCAATCCCAAACTTCTGATATTTCATTAATTCGATAACATTGTTATTTAATTAATTGGTATGTCTTTGATTAATTTGAAAGTAATGAGAAAAACTTCACACTTATTTATTTGTAATTATAATTTTGTTATTTTATGTCATTATGTAATTTTTTTCTAATGATTTAAATTGAAATGTGTATCTATGAATTCACAACTGAAAATAATTATTTGTCATGTATGTGTGTATGTTTGTCCAGGAATATTTCGTTTAAGGGGTGTTATGTCTAGGGATGTTTTGTCTCGGAGAGATTTTTTTTGAGATATTTTGTCCGAGGATATTTTGTCGAGGATATTTTGTAGGGGGTATTTTGTCCGGGGATGAAAACGCATGGAACCGTTTCCTTACCGAAACCAAACCTGACATAAGAACTGAAACCAATGAGTATTGTATTTACGAACTTCCATGTGAATGCGGAGATCCCTACATTGGAGAGACAAAGAGGTACAATTGGATGAACACAAGAAATGGGATTCAACGCCGAGAAACGTCAAAATCGGGAATTGCTGACCACGCCTTGACAGAGCACCATCGAATTCCATGGGACGACGCAAGTGTTCTACATAGAAAGGAGCATTGGAACAAATGAAAATTCAAAGGAATCGCCTACATCGAAGCCAATAACGCCTTAAGGCAACCGAAATGGAAACCAATAATTACCCTTCCTGGCGGACTGCAGAGGCGCGAAACTTCACGCACCACCACACCGGGCAAAATCACACGCACCATTGCACCGACAGACATATAAATAAGTTAGTTGCATCAAAGCTTGTCAGTATTCGCCTGAAGACGATTGCAGATACAAGCATTCGAAACGTCGTGGAAACCTCTCAAATCCATCGAGAGGATGGGCGTCCAAATCAAGAATAATCAATTTTGAGCCTATGTTGCCCCCTAGACTTGCCTTAATGTAGACTCATCGGTATATCTACCGATCGCGAAAATTTCAGCATTCTACTTCGAAAATTACGGAAGATACGGGGGTGTCTCCATGAGAAGTGAGACAAATTCTTGTTTTTCAGAACTGGAAATTTTTTAGCGAAAATATGGATTATCACTGAAGTTGATGTCCTGATCAGGAATCCGTGAGAATGTTGAGCCTTTCCTGTCCCTTATATCATTTTTCGCAAAAATCGGTATATTCATCGCCCCTGGCGCGCAGTCTATGTCACTCAGGTTAACCCCAGATAAGATTTAGACGCATTTTTGGTATATCGAACGATCGTGGAAATTTCAGAATTCTATTCCAATAATTACGGAAGGTATGGGGGTTGAAAAGGGAAACATTCTCAATTGGATATTGATAAAAAGTTTTTTTTGTGAATTGAAAAATCCACGATGGAAATGAAGTGAGACAAATTCGGATTTTTCAGAACTGAAAATTTTTCAGCGAAAATATGGATTGTTACCTACCGAAGTTGATGTCCTGATCACGAACTCGTAAGAATTTTGAGCCTATCTTGCCCCCTTATATTATTTTTCGCATAAATCGGTATACCCATCGCCCCTGGCGCGCAGTGTATGTCACTCACGTTAACCCCAGAAGAGATTCAGACTGATTCTTGGTATATCTAACGATCGCGAAAATTTCAGAATTGTACTCCAATAATTACGGAAGATACGGGGGTGATTTGTTTGAAAGTGAGATTGCTTCTAGAAAATGTGTTTCCCATTTCTTCCGGCCTTCCTCATGATCGTGGAAGCGTAAAATATATTTTCGTCGACAAAAATGTATTGAAGACCTAGTGAATACGATGCCTCTCTTGCGACATTGTTACAAATGATTTCTGGTGAGGACTCTCTTTTGGAAAACATTCTTCTTTACCTCATTCATCTATATGAGTCTTTCATTAAGACTGCAATAGAAACTCAAATAACTATTTGAATAAAAATGCAAATTTTCAATTTTAGATTTTTTTTTGAGTTCAGAATAGCTATCAGATGTAGTTCAATGTCCAGCGTGACTTTAGCCGGGGAAAGTAGTTGTTTTCTGTTAGACATTCACAAAAAATTACTCCATTTTTATCGTGGATTTTTCAATTCACAGAAAAAAAATTCTATTCAATATTCAATTGAGAATATTTCCGTTTTCAATACAGGGGCGTTTCCATAAGAAGTGAGACAAATTCGGAATTTTCTCGGAAATGTCTGAATCTTTAAATTGTATTGTTTCTCCAGATGAAGGGGTAAAAAAAAATATTTATGTGTGACAACCGAAGGATTGCTCAGTTTGCAAGAAAACCAACCATAAAATCGACAAATCCACTTTTTCCCAACAATTAGATATGAATAAAAGATGGGAATGGGTGACCCAAAATAAAGTGTGTTTTACCTGTTTAGGTTCCCGTCATCAGGCTAGATATTGCCGTAAGAAAAAAGGTTGCAATGTAAATAACTGCAACAAATTTCATAATAAATTGCTTCACATAGATTTTTCGAATGAAATTAGATCTGAAATCTCGGTGTGGTACACCATCATATGAAGGAAAAAGAGAATAAGGTTTTACTGAGAATGGCTCCTGTAGTGATAAACGGACCTAAAGGTGATATTCATACCTTTGCACTGTTTGATGAGGCGTCAACTATCACTTTAGTTGATATGAAACTAGCAGATAAGTTAGGTGCTACAGGACCAAGAGAACCGTTGACATTACGATGGACAAACTCTGTTATCAACAAGGAATATATTTCCCAGAGGATACATTTTGAAATTCGAGGAGAAAATGAAACCGGAAATCGTTGGATAAAGAACGCTAGGACAATAAGTAATCTGAATCTACCTTCTCAGACAATACATTCAAAAAAATTGGGTAAAAAATTGAAACCTCAATTGCACCCCCGTTTTACAGGGGTGGTCCCCTTTGTGACATTCTTTCTATTTTTACGATGATTCTCGCCGTCCCTTTCAAAGCAATTCCGCAAAACAAAAATATTCAAAATATTTTTTTTTCAATTACCTCCTAAAAACTACCCCTTTTTACACGCTTTATATTAGCTTCACTTGTATGTTTGTTTGTTTGTAACCGACTCCTTTGGGCGAGATTTTGACCCACTTCCAGACGTACGAATGATTTGAAATTTGGCAGGTGTACCTAATTCCGGTGACAATGCATTAGATTTTTGTTTGAGGAAAAAACAAAACGGCGGCTCCAATATGGCGGACGAGTTTTGTGATTATGGTCGGATTCGCTTCAAAATTGGTATCTAAGGGTTTTCGTGGTCAGAGATTATGATTCTTTTGTCAAAACTGAAAAATTCAAAATGGCGGCTCCAAAATGGAAGACGAGTTTTGTGATTATGGTCCGATTCTATTCAAAATTGGTATGGGGGGTTTTTGGGGTCGGAGATTATGATTATTGTGTCAAAATTGAAGGATTCAAGATGGCGGCTCCAAAATGGCGGACGAGTTTTGTGATTATGGTCCGATTCTATTCAAAATTCTGAAACACTTCCTTTCATGATTATTATTTCATTCCATTATTATTATATAGCTTTGTATTTTTATATATTTTACCATATATTGTATTGTATTTTACCACTTTAGTGGACTTGTATTGTGTTTTATATTATTATTAGTATTAGTATTGTATTTGTATTATTATCTTTAGTCTAGTTTAGGATTTTAAATTTTTTTAACTTTATATACAACAAATTGTAATTGAGACTACCCGTTAAATAAAAATAAATAAATAAATAAATAAATAAATAAAAAAAAATAAAAAAAAATTGGAGAATAATAGTTGAAAAAATGAAATAATAGTTTGAAAAACTTAAAAACAGCTTTAATAGAAAACAAAACTAAAAAGTTGAAAATAAATAATAGTTTAAAAACTAAGGAACACGCTTTAATAGAGAACTAAACTAAAAAGTAGAAAATAATTTTAAATGAGTTTGAAATAAGAATACAGTGATTAACAACAAGTTCATTTCATCGTAAAAAAGCGTGGGGTGCTTTTTAAGATATTTCTATAATGATTCTACTTTTACCAATATCTGTCCATGAAATATCAACAACAATTGACATCAAGCACACCACGCTTCTTTACGATGAAATAAATTTGTTGTTAATCACTGTATTCTTATTTCAAACTCATTTAAAATTATTTTTTACTTTTTAGTTTAGTTTTCTATTAAAGCGTGTTCTTCAGTTTTTAAACTATTATTTATTTTCAACTTTTCAGTTTTTAATATTTTTTTCATGATTTTTGACAGTCAAAGATTGAGGAAATGAAATAAAAAGTTCCGTTTTTTTCGTCATGTGGACCACCGTGAGGTGGTGTCCCCTCGAAAATCTAAACAATATCGAATCAGTGCAAGCCCCAGAATTTCCATACATCTCAGCAAGGCCGTACCTAGGGTGGAGGTTAGGGGGGTAAAACCCCCCCGAAATCTGTGAAATATATCTGGAATAAGGTGAAAATCAGGTAGTTTTATGTACATCACATACACTAATTCACATTTTTCAATTTTGTAAGTGGTACTTTTCACACTGTACAATCTGATTCCATCTGTCTGTTCAATGATGTGTAATAAACTGTACATTGCATTATGTACTTTAGAACCAAACCCCCGAAATTTTTCTCTGGGTACAGACTTGCATCTCGGTAATAAGCATCACACCTAGACCAGGGTCGATAATTTTTGAAACAAAAAAAAATTCATAGTAGAATGAAACTCATTGGAAAAGGAAGAGAATATAACAAAAATGAAAGGGAAAATAATTTACGGGCGATCTGAGGTCGGAAAGTGGAAGGGGGTGAGTTTTTAAGGGTAAAAAATGGTGTATCTTGATTTCCGGCAAAACTACAAGTTTTATGGAAAAAAGTTGAATAGCAAAGTTGTAGGTAATAAAAAGATCTACAACTTTGGTTTTCACACTTTTTTCACATAATCCCAAAATGTATGTGAAAAATTCAAATAACCAAGTATTTGGTTTTTTTTTTTCCTTTTAAAAAAAAAAATTTCACCAAATTTGATGAAAACTTACTTTTTTATTCCCAAAAACTTAATTTTTTTTATTTAAAATTTTTTTCCCTTTTAAAAAAAAAGCACCCTAATTTTCAATCAGAAATTCTCCCGTCAAAATATCAGGTTTTTTGAAAAAGTCGGTCGGCTTTTTGTTCGTTGAAATCTCTACTTTCTGATAGTGTGAAAAATATATACATTACTATGGTAACTGTTCTCAGAAAATGCAAAGAAATAACAGGTAGTAAGGCCCAGACCCTCCTAGCCCCTTCCCCACTTCTCTATGAAATACCTTCTGATGGGCTAAAATTTTCCGTAGTCACTCAGGTATATAAGTTATCTTGAAATAGCAATGAATAGGCATTTACGCATATAATTTAAAGAAGATTCTACAACTTTCTCAAAATATTGTAGATGTCTTATTAAATTCGGATTCGAGTTTTTTTCGTTTCTTTGCATTTTCTGTCATAGTAATGTACTTTTTTTCATACCATCAGAAAGTAGAGATTTAAACGAACAAAAAGCTCACCGACTTTTTTCAAAAAGCTGATATTTTGACGGGAGAATTTTCGATTGAAAATTAGGGTGCTTTTTCGATATTAATCAAAATAAGGTGAAAAAATAAATATTTCTAATCAAAAATATCACAGTGTGTTTGGAACATAAGAGAGGAGGTTTCCACCAAATTTCGTGAGAAAAAAAAATGTTGTAGAAGATAAAAATAAAAAACCAAAAACTTGGTTATTTGAATTTTTAACATAAATTTTGAGGTTATGTGAAAAAAGTGTGGATACAAAAGTTGTAGATCTTTCTATTACCTACAACTTTGCCGTTTGAGTTTTTTCAATAAGATTTGTAGTTTTGCCGGAAATCGAGATAAACCGTTTTTTACCCTTAAAAACTCACCCCCTTCCACTTCCCGACCTCAGATCGTCCGTAAATTATTTTTCCTTTCATTTTTGTTATATTCTCTTACTTTTCCAATAGTTTTCATCCTACTATTATTTTTCTTCACTTTTTACCCTTTTCAAAGGCTTCAGCACTGGTCTAACCAGTTTCCTGATAGATTACCAGTTGTATCAATTTGATCAATTGAGTCATTCGATAATGCATGCATATGAATAAAACATAGTTATTTTCCTGAATTAAGTTAATTTGGAAAAAAATATGAATCTATGAGGTGATTATGGTTGAGAATATCCCCCTCGAATTTATCAGAACTTACCCTGAACTATTTCGAACTCAGTCTCCAATATTCACCTCTACATATGAAGTCACGTATATTTCATCAGCTAATCACGATGAACCAGAAAACTCATCTCAGTATAACCTGGGAAGTGGTAACACTTATACATATAATATTATATAAATGGTAATTGGTCTAGACAGTTTTATTTCGCTACAGTGAAAAATTCAGAGTAAAACCATCTGCAAGTGGCTTCATCTAATTAATAGTGAGGAAAGGCTCGCAGCACAATGAAATAATGAGAGGTATTCACCGGGTTAGCGGAGATTAGAAAATGATAATAAATTCTGTATAAAATCGAGTGCTCGCATAAGGTTTATCTGTAGCGGAGTAGTTAGCCGCCTGGCTTGCATTGTTGAGCTCTCAAATTTGCATATACAGTGGTTCTCAAAAAAAATGCCGCAATAAACACCTGCTTGGAATTTGAATTTAACATATGAATTACTTTCAGATTGTCGCTAATGTTATGAATAAAGATCAAAAACTTCAAAAATCTATGGTCTCTATGTGCATGATGTCTACAGCTATGTACGTCACGTATAACATGAAAACACTGCGAGGAATACTCTTCCAATAACCGATTAATTCAACTTAATACACAAACACACACGCGCTCTTACCATATAGGTATATTCTTTCATCACGTGTATGGATGATTGATGATGTTCAGTTTGTAAAGGTACCGCGTCAGGAATTATATAGTATTGTTGATTTTAGCCATTACTGATTAATTCATAAAAATTAAAAAAAAAAAAAAACACAACTTTGGAAATAAAAAAATGTTTTGCTAAGTCAGATGTCGTTGACGGAGTGAATTAATTGAGACTTAGACTCAACAATTTGATATTGTTTTTTTGATATTTTTCTACGAAGCCTAGGTAGCTTACTTCATCATTTTTAGTTGCATTCTATTTTTTATTTTATTTACTTAGCAGTCCCCCGACGCGATTATGTTCGGATCCAAATAGTACTACTTATATTAAACTCAAAAATACAATATATATCATTATTTTTTTGTGTCGGGAGTTTTTCATGCTTTCACAAACGCAAACTTTATATGGCATATGGGTACTTTTCCTTTATTTTGGACCATAATGAAAAGAAAAACCATAAAATGAATTTTAGGACGAAGATAAAAAAAAATAATTGGAATTGTGTAGTCCAGAGAGCACGATAATATACCAACTTTTTCTGGATGGAGCTATATTTTTTTGGATATCGCTGGGGTAGCGAATTCGCAGCATGAAGCCGTTACTGATAATTTTCATGATTTTTTTCTTTCAAAATCAAATGCAGGATTCAGAACCGCTCACTCAATGCACAATAATAATAATTTCATCGAATAAATATTCGACACCATGCAATAAATATTTAATTCTCTAACTATAACATCCTGTATCGGCCGAATGAAGGGAATGTTGAAAAGGGAAACATTCTCAATTGAATATTGATAGAAAGATTTTCCTGTGAATTGAAAAATCCACGATTAAAATGAAGTTATTTTTTGTGAATGTCTAACAGAAAACAACTACTTCCCCGGCTAAAGCCACACTGGACATTGAACTACATCTGATAGATATTCTAAAAAGGTCCTAACTCAAAAGAAAAAATCTGAATTTGAAAATTTGCATTTTCATTCAGATAGTTATTTGATTTTCTATTCCAGTCTTAATTAGGAACTCATTAAGATGAATGAGGCAAAGAAGAATGTTTTCCAAAAGAGAGTACTCACCAGAAATCATTCGTAACATTGACGCAGGAGAAACATCGCATTCACTAGGTCTTCAATACATTTTTGTCGACGAAAATCTATTTCACGCTTCCACGATCATCAGGAAGACCGGAAGAAATGGGAAACACATTTTCAAGAAACAATCTCACTTTGCGATTTCCCATTGCCCATTTCTTCCGGTCTTCCTGATGATCGTGGAAGCGTGAAATAGATTTTCGTCGACAAAAATGTATTGAAGACCTAGTGAATGCGATGTCTCTCCTGCGTCAATG
The DNA here is from genome assembly GCA_018342105.1 of Gonioctena quinquepunctata. NCBI lineage: Eukaryota > Metazoa > Arthropoda > Insecta > Coleoptera > Chrysomelidae > Gonioctena > Gonioctena quinquepunctata. Next base: position 399,607 of record JAFIRS010000577.1, on the reverse strand, counting down.
TTACGAATGATTTCTGGAGTACTCTCTTTTGGAAAACATTCTTTTTTGCCTCATTCATCTTTATGAGTTCTTAATCAAGACTGGAATAGAAAATCAAATAACTATCTGAATGAAAATGCAAATTTTCAAATTCAGATTTTTCTTTGAGTTAGAGCCTTTCAGAATATCTATCAGATGTAGTTCAATGTCCAGCGTGCTTTAGCCGGGAAGAGTTGTTTTCGTTAGACATCCACAAAAAACTTCATTTTAATCGTGGATTTTTCAATTCACAGAAAAATATTTCTATCAATATTCAATTGAGAATGTTTCCCTTTTCAACATGAATACCCCACAAGAGGTTATCTTGACGATGGAAGATAGTGACAAAAGTTTATCTTTCAGTCGCAGATGATTCCACATCTGATTTTATGAACATCCTGTTTATATTTTCAACAAATGAAGGGAATGTTGTTGTTTATTAATCGTAATCATTGCATAGGTTTTGGTTGGAATACAGCGGTTGATTTCTTAGGAATCCACATTGATGAGAACTCTAATTGGAAAACTCATATTGGACAATTAGTAAATAAGTTATCATCCATAACATATGCTTTGAGAGTATTGAAGAAACAGGTCGACTCTGAAGTTCTCAAAACGGTTTACTATTGCATTTTCTATTTAATCATCAAATTTGGTATACCCACATTGGGCAGCACCAATGTGTGTCGAAAACGAGTAATGCTCAATACGAAACACAATGACTCCTGTAGGGATGTTTTCAGTCTCACAGATTCTCAACTGTTACTGCCATCTACATTTATTAATGTGTTTAAAAGGAACTTGGACTAGCCAATACACAGAAAAAACGTTTTTTTGAAATCGCTCAAGAATGCCTACTTTCTCGGAGCAACTTCAGACCCCAAAATACGCTAATCTAGTATTTTAGTCTGGACCGAAAACGGTACGAGAAATTTTTGCCGGCCTAAGCCGTCAAAATCGGTCCCCACCATTTTTTTATACATTTCAGACAGTACATGAATACAAGCAAACAACCAACTTATATAAGTTTCGTTTATCACAAATGTTCTTGGTTTTTTTCGTTTTATTATCGGGTATTTCAATCAAAAGCTCAGATCCAAAATATTCTATATCATTCAAATTTAATCGATATGGCGACATGCACCGGCAACACCAAATATTAGGGCAACCTTAAGAGTAAACACTACATAAATACCTAGGTAATTTTAAAATCCTTACATTCTAAACGTACCTTAATCCTCAAGTATATATAATCTGGCGCTTGAGTAATTACCGTTTCAATTTGTTCATCTGACAAAACTTCTGACTCCTTTGGTTCATAGTTGTCACTTTGACGTTTCAGGAAAGCACGAAATTTTGAATATTTTGTAATATCAATATCTTCTTTTGTACTAAGTGTAGCTCTCAGCATGAAGTAATTTGATCATAATGGCCACGTTCATACCGTATGTGAATTTGGTAACTTTACCAAGTGTATGTGACCAAATTCAAACCAAATGTTTCAGTAATCGTTTATTCACATCGTGTTTTGTCAAATGATTAATTTACCAACTTGGTTCTGGTTTGGTATTTATTTAGTCATGTAACCAAGAGAAAGGTTTGAAACTCTGCTATCTAATTCAGAATTGTGTCATCTGTCAATGACAATGTCTGGATGTCAGGGAGCTCAGGCTCAGTCATTTTAAATTTCATTTGTTCAGCAGTTTTTGTAAAGTCCCTACTCAACATGTCTTCTTTAACGCTCTTGCCTGGATGTTTAAATTTTTTGCCATCTAAAATTGATATAATTTTCTTGTCCAAAAATATTTGGAGAAACGCACTGGTTTCTTCATCTGTCCAATTAATACCTTTGGACTTTTTAATAGGAGGTTCTGAACGGCAGCAACTCATTTTCAACCGACGAAACCAAAAAGGAGAAGGTTCTCTAGTCGACGCGTATATTTATTTTATTTCATTTTTATGTATGATCACGCATAACTTTTTACTGAGACGTCCGATTCCGATAATTATTTCCACAGTGGATAGGGTGTACTTCGAAGGGGGTCCCATTCGAATTTAAAAGATGAAATCCACCCCTAAGGGTAGAAAAATAAAGGATATTGATCACTCACCCTCTGAATCCTGGTCCGTTAACCGATTCTATCAGGCATAACTCTGTAGTGGGTTTTTCGATTTGGATTATTCTTTTTTGAATAGATAGGGTATACCCTATATTTGGATTCCGAATGAAATTATCCACCTTTACGGATGGAAAAATAGGGAATAATTGATTTTTCACTTGTGAACATTGGCACACACATACGTAGTTAACAATGACAGATCGCTACTGACATTATTGTTGTTCCACATCCGTCAAAATAATTATATTCTATGAGAGGATGAAATGATATACAAAGTAATGAAATAAACTAACCAGAACAACAAAAATAATTTATATTACAACAAATAGTAAAAGTAGATAATCATATTATTTAACTGGTAATAGTTGAAGTAAGGTAGGTAAGTAAGTATTTTGCAAGTAATCAAGAAACAAGTTGGTAGTGATTAGTAGATTTTAGCCATAAAAAAATTGAAACAAAAACTTTTTAACAAAAAATTAAACCGACGAAATACGGAACTGAAAAGTAAAAAATAAAATAAACATTCTCAGTCTCAGTAACTAAGCTCCTAAACTAATGTTAGTAACTAATTTTGAGTCGGCGCCAAACGAACAATCAACAGAGATCATTAAATTACTTCAAAAAAATTATCAGAATGTTACCGCGCAACTCGATGCCATCATTTTACGCCTTACCTAATTCATTTGCTTATTTGTTTGGCGCCGACTCAAAATTAGTTACTTACATTAGTTTAGGAGGTCAGTTACTGAGACTAAGAATGTTTATTTTATTTTTCACTTTTTAGTTCCGTATTTTGTTGGTTTGATTTTTTGTTAAAAAGTTTTTATTTTTCAATTTTATATAAAAAATACTAACAAAAATATATAAAACAATTTCCGAAGTAATGATGCGGAAACTAAGGTTAGGAATCACAAAACATACTTTTCACAGCTGTCTCTCGCTCTATTTTTATGACTATTGGTTCCATTCAGTTCATTCAGCCAGTGCGATAACCACAACAGAACGCTTTGCAATCTTTCAAACCAACATTTACAGTCATGGTTGGTAAAACTTATCATACTGCTTACACCATCTTGATCAACTTAGTATTATAGTCTGGTACACAACAAATTTCGGAACCAAACCAAGCTAGTTACTTGACCAAGTGCACAGTTCATACCACACTGATTAACATAATTTGGTTGGAATATAATCATTAGTCTGCATACCAAGACACGGTATGAACGTGGCCAATGTAGATGCCTTCAACTTTGTAGATAAATCAGAAAAGTATGCAATCATGACATTTTCAGATCAGGAGGTCATATTTTTCCTTGGATTCATTTGGCAATACATTTAAGATTACATTTTCAGCAGCATTTACTGACTCTGGTGGTGTCCCGCACACCTGGTCACTGTCCATTATGAATATTTTTAAATATTTCTAAGCGATAAGAAGGTATTAAACCGAAATGAATAGTGAATCTCTCACAACAATAAATAAACAGTGATTGTCAAGAAAACGATTTCATAGGCAATAAGATGGTAATCAAAAACTTTTTAACAGAAAATTAAACCGACGAAATGCGGAACTGAGAAGTAAAAAATAAAATAAACCTAAGCTCCTAAACTAATGTAAGTAACTAATTTTGAGTCGGCGCCAAACAAACAAGCAAATGAATTAGGTAAGGCGTAAAATGATGGCATCGAGTTGCGCGGTGACATTCTGATAATTTTTTTGAAGTATCTTGACATGTTTTTTGGGTGACCTTCCACAGTCTGAAAATGAAAATATAATAAGGAAAATCAATACAAGTGTAGAAAAGTCCGGTAAGAGAACAAATACAGTTTCACAGGAAAAACAAGGTAAATTTGTAAATTTTTATCAATAACCTGGAACAGTTTATGAAACAAAATCTGATTCGAAATGACTATGAATACTTGCACCACTCACTGTATTCACAATTCCTAAAACGCATACAATCAAAAGAGAAACACAATAGATATAATAAACAAATTTCACAAATTATTGGAAGAGAAACAAATACATCCACAACATATATCAAACAATAAAAAAAACTGAAAAAACTGTAATCGATTTTCATCAAAAAACTTCGACATACATGAAAAACTTGTGTTGGCAAATGGAATGAACTTCGCAGTTGCACCCAGAATGGTTCCAACGCTAGAAATGATCACTGCCATCGAAGCAACAGCCCAACGTTTACCACCTGAAATAGCAGGTGATTGCAGATTTGACTGCAAAAACGCACTAACACAACCTTATCATCCTAGAGGTAATTTAAACAAATACGAAAGAGGTGCATTGAGATCTTTTCGATCAGACAATCAGATCAAAATACTTCCAGCTAATAAAGGTACCGCCACAGTCATCATGAACACCACTGATTATGAGGACAAACTAACACAAATGATCTCAAACACCACATATCACACACTCAATCAAGACACTACCATATCTAAACTAAACAAAAATCCAACCCCATCAATAGGAAGCAAAATATACCGAACTTAAGCTAAACACAAAAACATACTCACGAAAACAGAACTCAGAGACCTAGTATCACACCACAGCAAACCTCCACATTTTTATGGATTACCAAAAATACACAAACCATCTCATCCTCTACGCCCTATTGTAAGTTCCATTGAATTTCCTTCACAAAAACTCGCTAGATACCTACTCAACATTCTGAATCCACTATCTGGAAATGGAAATAGTTTTATAAGGAATACCCCTCACTTTCTGGAGAAATTGAATGAATTCAAGATGGAGATCTCCTAGAAAGTTTTTATGTCGAAAGTTTGTTCACTAATGTCCCTATTGATAGAACTCTGGAAATCGTGAAAGAAAGATCAGAAAATGACACATCACTGAAGAAAACTGGATGGAAGAACAAAACTGGATGTCAGTGCCATCATAGAATTACTCAAACTATGCACAGAAAAAACATATTTCCAATTCAAGAACAAATTTTATTAACAAGAGTTTGGTATGGTGATGGGTTCTCCTTCGTCACCCATTTTGAGTGACATATTCATGGAAAACTTTGAAGAATCCTTCGTTGAAACATTACACAATGGTCCAAAAATATGGTGGAGATACGTGGATAATGTTTTCGCTATCTGGAATCGAAGTGAAGAAGAATTAAACATTTGTTTGGATCATATAAACGGTCAAAAACCGACGATCAAACTCACGTTAGAATCAGAACAGAACAACTAACTTCCCTTTTTAACCGACGAAACCAAAAAGGAGGAGGTTCTCTTGTCGACGCGTATATTAATTTTATTTTTTTATGTATGATCACGCATAACTTTTTACTGAGACGTACGATTCCGATAATTCTTTTCAGTGGATAGGGTGTACTTCGAAGTTGGACCCTTTTGAATTTTAAAGATGAAATCCACCCCTAAGGGTAGCAAAATTAGGGATATTGATCACTCACCCTCTGAATTCTGGTCTGTTAACCGATTCTATCAGGCATAACTTTGTACTGGGTTCTTCGATTTGGATGATTCTTTTTTTATTAGATAGGGTGTACCTCATAGTTGATCATATTTGTAGTATTCGTATGCTTTACACCAATATATGTTCTATGTATCGTGTGTTTTTTTTCTCTGTCTCTGACATATTTTTTAGACAAGATCATCCCTTCTAGAAGCACCCATAATCCCCATGATTAAAAGGACCTGAAAAAATAAAATAAATAATAACCTATTGAATAAAGAAAAATGCACACTCTCTAATTGTGTTTTATCTATTGAAATGAATAAACTACCTACCTTCCCACCTACTAAGAATTTGAAACCCCATTTCTTTGTTGTTTTTCACTGTTTGTATTTCATTATGAAAAACGTTTCTTGACATGTTTTTGGGTAACCTTCCACAGTCTGAAAATGAAAATATAATCAGGAAAATCTATACAAGTTTGCCCTTTCTACACTTGTATAAATTTTCCTGATTATATTTTCATTTTCAGACTGTGGAAGGTTACCCAAAAACATGTCAAGAAACGTTGTTCCTCCACAAAAAAACACATTCATTCAATAATTATGAAAAACATTTCGAAATCATAAAACTTACTCATCTTGAAATATTCCAAGTTTATGTTCTCTGACCCCTGTCCGTTGACCCTCGATCACGCCAAGTTTTGATAAAGTGTGGCAGCGCAGCTTAATCAAGGTCTCTAGGTTCTACATTTCCCATTAACCCAGTGACGAAGGCGCTGCTTATGCAGAGCGACATTTCCGTTTCGAAAATAAACTCATAGGGTGAACGATCTAATGAGCTTTGAGAGTCGGTGGCAACAAATCTAGTGGAAATGTTTTAATTCTGTGAGCACTTTCTGAAATGGAAGAGCTCTGGAATGAAATTGTTCGATTTGTTTTCATTTCTACGATGGTTATATGATTTTTGTTCTTTTGTTCAAAAGTCCCTGCCAACATTGAAATAATGAAAAGTTCTGTATATTACACGGGTAATACTTCATCCATTGATTTATTTGAAATTATGAATAATGAATAAAATTGAATCATGGGCGACTGAAAAATCAACTTCATCGAAATATTCGCTTGTCGAATATTCATGTTGGAAAGAGAAACATTCCCAAATGACTATTAAAAAAAACATTTTTTTTTTGAAAATTTAAAAACCAACAAAAAAATCAAGATTTTTTTTTAATAATATCTAACACTATAAAGTTGAAGAAGAATGTTTTTCGAAGAAGGGTGCTCACCAGAAATCAATTGTAACATAAACACAAGAGAAACAATTCTTTATTCAGAATTTCAAAATACAAAAGAAAAGTTTTAAATATTAAACAATATCAAGATGAAAATTTCGATTGAAGCCCGGGACTCGGAGTGATGGCGCATTTGCTGTTTCAGTTGGTGAATTCCATCAGCATTCAGATCATCAACTTTCTCATAGGAGAGAACACATGCTCCCTTGGAGCTGAGAAAATCAATCTTGGAAAATACACGGCAGTCATCGAAGAGGTGCCAACAATTGGAATGAGGATGTTTGCAATATGCCGTATAGTGTCCATTGGAAATGCTGCCGCTATGATTAGATATGGCATTGATATTATAAAGAGTATTCATTCCACCCTTAGCAGAATATTGGTCCAAATTGAAATTTTGTATGGGAAAATCAATCACATTGTCCAATTCACTGCCATCAGTCGAATAAACACGTTTTAATTGTATAACTAAAATTTTTGGAAATGTTTGTATACGAATCATCTTTTTGAATTCCTTTTTCATTCCACAAGTCGAACAGTATGGGCTCGCATCGTCAAAGTCTCCTCTTCTGTCAACAGTTCAATATATTGTGTTAAATTCACGACTTCGTTTGGCAAGTCTGGAATAGGGATTGAAAGTACCCAGAAAGGTTCAAAAGTAACGGAGCAGTAATTACAAAAAGTACATCTCAATATAGACTTCAGCTGACCGGCAAATGTATCCACAATTTTGGAATTATGAGTAGACAGATATCTTGTCCAAGAAATGGAAGCTTTCTGATTATCATTCGTGATAACAAAATCGTTTGGTGTTGAATGATTCTCTGCACTCGCCTTGTTTGAATCTTCTTGTAAACCTACCAGAAGGTATCTCAGAAATTCTTCCGAATCTGCTGGGACGTTATGATCAAAGGAAGAGCAAAATTCCTGAATAGACGGACGAAATGTGAAGTATCCACCATTTTTCGAGAAGAATCAGGACTCCATTTCCTTTTATTCTTGATGTAGTAGTATTTAAATCTTCCATACAAAACCATTCTTGAAAAATTCCAACAAAACCTTGGTTGTCGAAAGACACTAGATCATGCTATTTAAGAAACAGGTATTTCCTACATTCTTCAATCCTCTTAGGCCAAATGTAGGGATGGAGTCTATTGTTGGTATGTCATGCTCACTCATATTTAACGAAGAATCCATAGGTTCATTGTTCCTGTAAATCAAAGAAGGTGATAGAGAAACTGATATTGATTTTTTGGAAATTACTGAGTCTTTGATAACTGATATGTATCTCGTAGGAAAATTGGGACGATAAAATAATTCATCCAGTGGATGCGATGGAGGAATTGTACCCATTACAGAAGAAGCATTGCCCCTTCGAATTGCTATACTAATTCTTTGTATCATAAATGACGTTGAACGTTTATTTTTTGTAGCGCGGCCCACTCTCCTTACAATTTCATGAATAAAATACAGAGATTCAGGGCCAAAGACACCAAAAGTTTATTGGATGGAAAAGATCATTATATCCAAGATTTGGATATTTCTTTCTTTTCGATTTCTCGGTGGATATTGATGTAGCACCTGCGAGCTTGGAAGTATTTGCTAAATGAGACGCTGCGACTGTTTCAGCACAAGTGAAGTCCCACACCAAAGGTTTGCCACATTTCCAAGGTATCAGCGTCATACCATCAGGACGTTTACCGTCATCTCGTCTGGTGCCAAGAGGTTCTAACACAGCTGGAATACCTGCCGATACCACAGAACGTTTATTTATATCATTGGCTTGATAATGTCTGGATAAACGACCTGCACTTCTATGACAGCTCAAACCATGAGTTCCTTTCTGATTCACTTCACTACCACATATACATTTATGAGGAATACAAATATCTAAGCCCAGTCGCAGTCCAATAGATATTCTGAAAGACTCGTCATCTGAAAGGGTTCCGAGAGGAGCCACAGGTAGAGAATTCAGCCAAGCTCCGGATTCTTTAATACTAACATATTTCAGACGAGCCTTTTCTACTTCAGACTTTGACTGACGAATCAAGTAGATTTTTTGAGGTTATATTCAAAAGTGGAAGGTCCCAGGATTTCTGAATGTTTCTCGTAGCGGGTGGAAAATCTAAGTTGGTTTGTAATAACCAAAGAGAAACAGCTTCATCAAAAAAATTATCAGTGGTTTCAGAAAAAGTGGAAGGGAGAATAAAAACGATAAGACTGCATACACTATTCATGGAAGCTAAGAAGGCAGGTAAAGCTAGGGAAGAAGCCAAACGGAGCCCCAGATTTCCAAGATTCACCGGAAGTGTTGCCTGTAACCAAGAATCTTCATTGAAATAATTATTAGTAACATTTTCCAAAGTATGGCGCATTGAATCGCCAAAATCTAGGTCGCCAATACATTCCCATGAAATTCCATTTCACGCTTCCACGATCATCAGGAAGACCGAGATAATTTAGAAAATAGTTTTCACAAGCACTTTCACTTTGTGATGATAGAAACATGTTGAAAATAGTTTTTTTAAGTTAGAATCGGAATATGTATTTTTTCATAGTTGTAACCTGATGAGGCTTATAGATTGATTTGTTTGAAATTATGAATAGGCTGCGACTGAAAGATGAACTTTTCTCACTATCTCCTCCCGTTCAAGATATCCTTTTGGGAGGAACCCACGTTGAAAAGGCAAACAATCTAAATTAAATTTTGGAAAGAAAGCTTTTTTTGAAAATTGCAAAATCTACGATAAAAAATAAGCAACTTTTTGTATAATTTAACAAAAAAACTGATAATTTCCCAGCTAAAGCATATTTGATAGATATTTCAAAAGGACCTTAACTCACAAAAAAATATATTAATGTGAAAATTTGCCTTTTCATCCGGATAGTTAGGGTGAGTGCGCTAGTAAGCCGGCCACCAACATTAGTCAGCCACAAATGATTTAATCTCATATTATTTTGAATTACGCGCGAATTATGAGCAATTTTCTAGATTACCGGTAATTTGTCATCTTTTTGAAACATGTATACCAACATTCCTTTCCCTCAATGTCAAACTTTACGTCGGTAGTTCCTGCGCAAAAGAGGCGTGTCAGGCATTTAGTGCTTCATGTGTGAATTCAAACGGTAGGAAACATCCCAAATACCGATTTGGAAGGTAAGTTTTGAATTGATTTGTTAGTGCCAAATGCGTTTTGACCGATTTGATAGTTGAATATACTTCAAAAAACTTATATTTAAAAAAAACATCTTAAATTTCCAATTAATAGTTTAAAATGAACAGGGCCGGTTACTGGCATAACAATTTACCAAAGTAGCTGATGGTCGGCCTCCCGGGCCGACCACTGGAAGAATGTCCACATTTTACTTCCATCTTTATCAAACTCGTATACTTAGATATCTTATTTTCACTCTAGCCATCATGTAGTGTGAAATGATCTGATTATTTGTACCAGTAGTCGGCCATGGGTAGTCAATGAAAACCAAATTATAAAAGATTGAATTTGATGGCCGACTACTGGAATAGGCCTCAAGAGCTCATTGCGCCAGTACTCGGCCGTAAGATTTCAAACCTCTCTCGGCAACAGTAATTGGCTAAACATTTGAAATTATTCATTTTTGACGATGCCAAATCAGCACAAAAGAAAGTTCCACCAATACTCTGAAGATAGTATGAGAAAGGCTCTTGAAGCAGGTAGAAAATGAGCCAAAATAAGGCAAACATGCCGAGATTACGGTATACCTCGTGCATCCTTGCAGGACCGGCTCGAAGGAAGGACTGCCGATAAATTTCGAAAGATGGGTCCAAAAAGCCAGACCCATATTTGAGTGATTGAAATGAAGAGAAATTGGATAATTCAGCTAGCAAAATAAGATGGATCTTTGCGAATCTAGCCTTACTCACAAAACAATTGATTATTTTAAAGAACATTTGTAGAATCCCAATCCCCTTCAGAAATCTAGGAGACCCAAATCAGGATCATCAATGAGCGCTATATCTGCAAGGCCTTATCATTTCGAAAAGGAAAAAGAAAAAAATATGAAGAAGAGGAAGAAGAAAGGCCGAAAAATCATCTAAAATCATGAAGAAACAAAAAACCAAAGTACCTCAAGAAGAAGTGGAAGTGGTTAGGAAGAAACAATTAAAAGTGTTGTGTTTGGGATGATGAATTGGACAGTGATGCAGAATAAGCGGAGGAGAAAAATGTTGGCTGTGACACGTGCCCAATGTGGTTTCACCTTAATTGTACGAAGTTATTAGGACAGTCATATAAAGATGTTAGAAACCAAGATTTTCATTGTGATTTCTGCACTGATGAATAATGCTTACCAGATTGATATTTATTATGTGCTTCTTCATAGTGCATCTGAAATGTTGTATTTTGTTACAGAATCTATTGTAACGTAAATAAACTTAACTTGGTTCTACTAATTTATTTAACACTTAATCTACAACTTAATTTATATTACTACTTCACTGTATAGCTCGATCGTATGGGCTCGTTCAGATTGTCCACTCCCTCTTGAGGGCGGTCTATTTATCTCCGATACAGCATTCTCGATGTTTCGAATTCTTCCAGTTGGCGACGGCATGTTCCAATTGTTTCCAATATTGACCGTTGCATTACGCGGAAGAGGGACTGGATGGTTCTCGAATATCTCCGGGGATGATCTCATCGCTGTCGATGGCGACGCGGGAGGCGACAGGTCCGGCCTAGGTTCGTTACATTGCCCCCTTCTTAAAGACATTTCGTCCCGAAATTTCATCCTTGGAGTGTGACGATATCTGCATGACTCCCCATATCTGCACCGTGAAGTTCGATGGAAGTAACACTCCACGGTCTTCATGATCGGTCGTGGAATAGGGTTACAGCAAACCAAAATCTTGACGCCGCTGGATCTGAATATCGCCTCCAGCATACTTCTTATGACTCTCCAGTCCAACCCATCAATACCACAGGATAATTTTGGAATTGCTAGATCCACCAGATTCTGGTCCACCATAGTATCTCTTAGTTTGGTGAGACTCTTCCAGACATCTTCATAAGACGGTTTATCTTGGGAATGCCTCTTGGTGACTAGGTAGTAGATGTTTCTCTGGCCTTTCTTCAACTGTAGCACCCCACCAACTTCTGGATTCTGCTCCCGCAGTGTTTGGAGTGGACCAAATTTCTTGGAGAACACTACGGCGATGCCCCTGGACATTCGAAGATCTTCTGCCACACAGTGCGCTAGTGCGTAGTCAGCAGGCACCTCGAAAAGGTCTCGTGACTCCTCTCTAGTAACCCATGTAGAACTTTCTGCCCGTTTGAATGCAAGGACATAAACTTCTCGAACGTCATATCATCCTCCGGTGGCTTGAGGGTGCGAACTTGGTCATGGTTTCCAGCGTAAGGGCCAACCTGTTGAAATGGACGACCCTTGGTTTCCCTCGGGGTGGCTTATGGATTCGGTACACAAGGTCGTTTATCCTTTTCACGATCTTATACGGGCCTTCCCACGAGTTCCGCAACTTTGGTGATAGTCCACGACGACGTTTGGGGTTGTACAGCCAAACCAGGTCATCAACCTTAAATCCTCCAGCGTCGGCCTTGATGTCATAGGTCTTCTTCATTTTATCGCTGGCACTCTGGATGTTCAACCGGACTCATTCGTGGATGTCGTCCATTCTCTGCCGAAGTTTGCTGACGTAGTCCTCTCCCGCAGTGTCTTGTCCTGGCGGTATCCCAAACTTCAGGTCACAAGGCAGTCGCAGTTCTCGGCCCATTATAATACTAGCAGGAGTTTGACCGGTTGACTCGTGTACTGCGGATCGATAGGCCATCAGGAACAAATGAAGATACTGGTCCCAGTCTCTTTGATGGTCAGAGACAACCTTGGACAAGTGGCGGTTGATCGTCCTGTTCATCCGTTCCACCATTCCATCGGACTGCGGATGTAGGGCCGTGGTTCTTGTCTTGCGGATGTTCAGCAGTAGACATATTTCTTGGAAAAGGTTGGATTCGAAATTTCTGCCTTGATCCGAGTGCAGCTCCATTGGAATACCGAATCGACATATCCACTCTTTCACCAAGACGTCGGCGACGGTGATGGCTTCCTGGTTGGGCAGGGCATAGGCTTCCGCCCACTTACTGAAGTAGTCCATTGCCACAAGGATGTATTTATTCCCGTGGTCGGATACGGGAAACGGGCCGGCGATGTCAATGACGATTCTCTCGAACGGGCTGCCTACGTTGTACTGACGCATCGGGGCCTTGGGTCGTATTCGAGGTCCATTGCTAGCAGCGCATACAGCGCACTTCCTGCACCAGTCCTGGACGTCAGCTTGACAATTGGCCCAGTAAAACCGTTGCCTCACTTTCTGCAGGGTCTTCGTCACTCCCAGATGTCCTCCGGCGACTCCATCATGGATTTCCCGCAGCACTTCCTCTCTTCTGTTCCTGGGAACAATTATTTGGCGTCTGTCTTCCCCACCAATATCGGCCTCAACACACGTTTCAGGATCCCATTGTCCAGAATAAGAGAGTTCCATTGTGCCCAATAGGACTTAACAGCCGGCGAGTAACCTGCGACTTCCTGCCATGATGGTCTTCGATTGCCCTTCTTCCAGCTGACGACTAAGCCAAGGTCGGGGTCTCTCTCTTGGTCTTTCTGGATCTTGCTGTCATTCCAGTTGTCATCCATTGCCGCGGTTCTACAAAGTGTTGCTTCTTTCTCTTCTGCTCGTCGGCAATGTGAGCAATCATCTGGACATGGTCTTCGCGACACGGCATCTGCATTCTTATGGCTAGTTCCGGCTCGATGTTCGATCTCGAAATCGAATTCTTGGAGTCTCTCGATCCAACGTGCTTCTTGACCCTCAGGATTTTTGAACTGTAAGAGCCATTTGAGAGCTGCATGGTCAGTTCTCAACAGGAATCTTCTTCCATACACGTACTTGTAGAAGTGTTCCACTCCCTTTACAACAGCTAACAGTTCTCGCCTGGTGACACAGTAATTGCGCTCTGGTTTGCTAAGCGTCTTGCTGAAATAACCAATGACCTTCTCCTGTCCCTCCTGGATCTGAGATAGGACAGCTCCAAGTCCCACGTTGCTGGCGTCCGTATCCAAAATGAATTCCCCTTTGGGTAGGGGATAGCTCAGTATAGGTGCGTTGATCAAAGCTCCTTTCAGCTTCCTGAATGAGTCTTGACATTCTTCGGACCACTGGAACTTTGTTTGGCCTTCCGTGAGCTTGGTCAGTGGTTTAGCGATGTTGGCGAATCCCAGCACATATCGGCGATAGTATGTGCATAAACCAAGGAAACTTCGAAGTTGGTGAATGTCTTTTGGGATGGGCCAATCCTTAACAGCTTTGATCTTCTGGTCATCCACTGCTACTCCTTCTCCAGAGACAACGTGGCCGAGGTATCGTACTTCTTTTTGGAACAGATGGCATTTCTTAGGGCTCAGCTTCAATCCGGAGTTTCTCAGTCGCAGGAATACTTCTCCAAGTTTTCACGTGGTCCTCAAACGATCTGCCGACCACAATTATGTCGTCGAGATACACTAGACACGTGTTCCATGAGAGTCCCTTCAGTACTGTTTCCATCAATCTTTCGAATGTGGCGGGAGCATTACAGAGCCCGAATGGCATAACGGTGAACTGCCACAATCCTGAGCCGATGGTAAAAGCAGTCTTTTCTCGATCTTCCTGAGCCAGTTCTACTTGCCAATATCCACTCTTCAGATCAAGGGTCGAGAAAATCGTGGAACCAGCCAACGTGTCTAGGGTGTCATCTATTCTCGGGAGAGGGTAACTGTCCTTCTTCGTGACATTATTAAGTTGGCGATAGTCTACACAAATGCGCGTCGATCCATCCTTTTCTTCACCAGTACGACTGGAGGGACCAGGGACTGTCAGATGGTTCGATAACTCCTTCTTTTCCCATATCGCTGACTATTTTGTCAGCCTCTTCCTTCTTGGCAAGAGGAAGTCTTCTTGCTGATTGCCGGATCGGTCGGGCACCCCCAGTATCAATCTTGTGCTGGACCACATTAGTTCGACCCCCTTTTCCTTGTCCGGTGTCGAAGATGTCTTGGTACTTTTTGACTAAATCTCTTAGTTTGGGCTGTTGAGCTGGTTTTATGTCTTTGGAAGAGATGGCAACTAATTTTTCTAGTTCTGTGGGCAAGTTGTTAGGTTGGCTAATCGTACCTCGTACACTCCGGATCACTGAGGAAACTGGCGAGCAGTGCCCCAATATTGTTCCTTTCTTCAAGGTCACTGGAAAATAATTGACATTCATGACCCTTACGGGCACAAATTTGTCAGCACGCAACAAGGTCTTCCCTAGTGCAATCCCTCGTCCAATTTTCTCATCATGAAGTTTGGGCTCGAACATCACCACGTCTCCACTGCTCGCACTCCCGTCCAGGCGAGCCTCCAGAATGGTTTCAGCCCTCTCAGGTACGCTTACATCTTCAGCCAACAGCACACGGATCAACTCTTCACTTCTCCCATGAAGTACCAGCTCTTCTCCGTTGACACGTAGGACGCCGTCTTTGAAATCCAATTCAAACCCTCTGGAATTCATGATGTCCATTCCGATGATTGCATCGTCTTCGATGTCCGCTACAAGTGCCTGATGTTTCACTTTAGTGCTGCCCAAAATTATTTCAATCGGTAGCTCGCCATATACAGTAGCTGGCTCCCCTGTTGCTGTGCGTAGCTTCCAAGTTGTCGGTTCAATTCGTTCCGGTGTTCTGGCAAAGGAAGGTCCGAGAATTGTCCTAGTCGCACCTGTATCTAGCAGCATGGTGCAAGGCTCGTTATTGATGAGACCGTCTACGAAAACACCTCTGTTCTGTCGTTGCAGGATAGCGACATATGCGTTGTTAACCAGGGCTTGCTGGACACAGGCCGACGATTGCCCCTTCTCGTCGACCTTCTTTAGTTTTCCTGCATCGGAGTCGTGTTTTCGAATGTTGGACATTTGCTACGCACATGTCCAATTTTGCCACAATTCCAGCATCTTATCTGTCTTTTCTCAGGCAAAACTTCCTTAATCACTTTCCTTATGGCAGCTTCCCAATTAGCAGGCTCCTGTGAGTCTTCCTCAATCATTCGGACTTTACTCTGGCTTTTGCAAGATTGTTTCGCTGCCTCGAATTCCAAAGCGCGTGCCAGTGCGTCTACGAGATGTGTTGGACGAGCTAGTGTCAACGCTTGTCTGGTTTCTTGGTCACGGAGTCCATCCAAGAATGCCTGAACCGCTAATCGCTCCATTACATTTTCCGGTGTGGCTGGATATGCGAGACGAACCAAGCGTGCAATGTCAGCTTCGAATTCTTGTAAGGATTCGCCCGATTTCTGGCAGCGATTTTTCAGTTGGGAGTGGTATACGTGTTCCAAATGGGCCTGGCCATATCGTAATTCTAGATGTTTAATCAGCTGATCATAGTCCTCCTGTTCTTGGGCGGTAAGAGTTTGTAGAATATTCGTCGCTTCTCCACGTAATGCAAGTGTTAGTGCTACAGCTCTTTCCCCTGCATTCCATCCATTTGCTTTGGCCGCTGCTTCAAACTGTCGGCGGTAATTTTCCCATGGAGTTTTCCGTCGAATTGAGGCGGCTTCATGGAAAGCTTCCTATTTCAGAAATGACCTTGACATGTTTTATGTCCTCTTGTACTTTATCAATTTTCAAACTCAAGTGCAGCATTGCATTTTCGTTAAGCATCTCTGTGGGGAGCGCACTATTAATTCGTTTTTCCAGCTTATTGATCGTTTCCTTTATTTTGTCCATTTCTGCCTCGATTCCGTCTTTGATTTCATCGCTGATTATTTCCTTCATCTTGTCCATCTCTGCCTCGACGGTTCCCATTCTTTTTTCCAGACGATTCGCCACACCACAGAGTTTTTTTTTAAGCCTTCTGTGTTTTCTAGGAGCTTATCTTCCAGGCTTCTTGAATTTTCTAGAAGCTTATCTTCCAGGCTTCTTGAATTTTCTTGAAGCTTCTCTTCCAGATTTCTAGAAAGCTTCTCTTCCAGATTTATAGAATTTTCTTGAAGCTTCTCTTCCAAAGTCCTCGAATTTTGTTGCAGCTCTTCTTTCAAGGATTCTATTATCGGACTCAAATCACCTCCGGGAACTTCGAATAAAAATGTTTCGGGGTCCTCACCTTCTTGTATAAGTCCTTCTGCAAGTCTTTCCTGGAGTACTTGCTTTTTACCCGTTGTTTCCAGTTCCCTTTCCTCCAATTCCTGTTTCAATTCCGCTACCTTCAAGTCCGCAAGGCGCACTTTTCTTGAACACATTTTGTCTTTGACGAGGTATCAGTCTGTTTCACACGAAAAGTTTATCAGTTTGTTAAAAATTCACTTCGCGAATTCTTTTCCACGGGCCACCAGTCTATTGTCTGTTTCACGCGAAGAGTGTATCAGTTTATATTCCCACGCACAATTGTCCACTTCGCGAAAACCGGGCCACTGTCTATTTTCTGTTTCACGCGAACAGTGTATCAGTTTATATTCCCACGCACAATTGTCCACTTCGCGAAAACCGGGCCACTGTCTATTTTTTTTTTTGGCGTACAAAAAGGTCTATCAATTTATTTTTCTGACTATCCACTCCACGATCACTTGTTTATTTTCAAAATCTCACTTCCGACACCACTTGTAACGTAAATAAACTTAACTTGGTTCTACTAATTTATTTAACACTTAATCTACAACTTAATTTATATTACTTCACTTTATAGCTCGATCGTATGGGCTCGTTCAGATTGTCCACTCCCTCTTGAGGGCGGTCTATTTATCTCCGATACAGCATTCTCGATGTTTCGAATTCTTCCAGTTGGCGACGGCATGTTCCAATTGTTTCCAATATTGACCGTTGCATTACGCGGAAGAGGGACTGGATGGTTCTCGAATATCTCCGGGGATGACCTCATCGCTGTCGATGGCGACGCGGGAGGCGACAGGTCCGGCCTAGGTTCGTTACACTATCTATTTTGTTTTCATTCCAAATTATCTAAAATTATTTGCGACTCCCAAGTATTATATTTCATAAAAACAAAAAAATAACTACAGTAAGAGATGTTACTAAAATTCCTTTGATACGGATCTGTTACAAATTAGGTCTATTTACCACGGCCTACAACTGGATCAGTCTTGGCCGACTATGGAAATATATGCGGCTGACTGCTAGCAAAGTGCTCCTTTTTCGAAAGAATAATATAAGAAAAAACGGCGTTTAATTCCAAAATTCCTTCATCCTTATCATTTCATAGTTGGAAGTATATGTTTTACGATCTTTGAAGTGAAAATAGCCTTACTTGAAATGATTTTATGCTAATTATTGTGAAAGTCAAACTTTATCAAAAAAGGCCGACTACTAGCGCATTCACCTATTTGATTTTCCAAACCAGATTTGACTGTCACAATCTGTTTCCTGCATTATCGACTGTCATCTGCCACGATGCCATCTGAACTTCAACGCAGAAAAACGCCATTTCTTCCTCTTGTTGCTTGACTTCTGTTGTTATCAGTTGTTATTGTGTTGTGTATTCTCTTAATCAATCTTTTCTTCACAAAATATGTTTTGCGCTACCCATATATGTTTTGAGTACCAATATTGATGATAAAGACAGCAAATGTAAAGCCAAAACAAATGAAGCATGACCATCGGCAACGTTGCATTGATGCGCATGCGCGAAAATGGAGGCGTGGCATGTATTGGTTGATGTTCGGTTGCCATAACTACGCGCTGCCAATATGACACGGAAAGACATATATAACCCGACTTCACTTTCATTGCATTGCTCTTATGGTCAGTTATTAATATTCGTTTGAATTTATTTCGCTAGCATGAATTCAGTATTGAGACATCACAATGGTAGATAGAGAGGTGAAAAACACGATTGTCATCGTGTGCAGTAGTGTCACAGTTCATAGCTAAAGAAGCAGCTAGCTCACTTGGCCCAAATGCATGTTCCAAGGTTACATCCACTTCAGGGAAACAATTCAGGATGCGCAGAAGACTGTACGCCATTATCGCTCTTCGAAGTATCCGAAAAATGTCCGTATTAGTAACACAGTAACACGCGGTATGCGCGAGGGATACAAATCAGAGTTGCGCAGTGTACAAACGGGAACATAAAGATCAAAGTGCCGACGCCAAGTGAGCGAACTGATTCTTAAGCTATAAACTGTAGTAGTGTCATTACATGCAGCGGTTGGGTTGGAAGGTTACTTTTGTTGGGGTAATAAGTGTAGTTTATATAATTTTGTTCACTGTTACCTTTCGAAAATGCCATAGAGTCTGGAATGAGTACTTTCCGATAGCTAAAAAGAATGTTTTCCAGAAAGATGTAGTACTCACTAGAAATCACTTGCAACATTGATGCAAAGTGTTATAGGAAATGTGATTCACAATTCTTCCGGACTTCCTGATGATCGTCGAATATATTTTCGTTGACAAAAATTCATTGGGGACCTGGTGAATGCGATACCACTTTTGCGTTAATATTAAACCTGATTTCTAATAACTATATAAATGAAAAAATAAATATCCACCTTCAGATTTTTTCAATTTGAATTATCTCAATTCAAAACGAATATATAAGCCATAGTCAACAGTTGATATTATTAAAGGATTATTTTTTACTTTTCATCGCCAGTTGAGAAAAGTAAAATGTATCGCAACTGGTGATGAAAAGTAAATTTCAGCACCAGTTGCATAAAATACAGGAATAAAATGTGTTATAATTTCGAAGCTCAACTACTTGAAGTACTTCTTCATTGTTATTATAATCTCTGTACATATTATGAATTAAATTTTTTAATTAATACAAATATGTAGGTATGGTAAAAACTAATTTTGAATATTTATAACATAATTTGAACAATTATTTTTGAACCCAATTACTTCGAATTCTTCTATGTAGCATTAATTTTCGTCTCTCCAAGGATGAGAACACGCTTTTAACGTACTAAAAAGTAAAAATGTACATACAAATCTTTCTCACTTACGTTGAAGTATGGTAATGCGTTTGACAATTAATACCGTCCAGTCAGTCGAGCGGTCTAAGGAGCAAGTTATCAAAAACTGGCTCTGATATAAAAAACTGGCGCGGGTTCGAATCTCCACGCCTGATGTTTTTTTTTTTAATTTTTCCCATCGAAATTGTGTTTTTTTTTATTTATAATATTCATCCCAAAACTAAATCATTTCTCAATTTCAAAGTGAAAAATAAAAAGAAAACCGCCAAGCGTGGGGATTCAAACCCTCCCAAACGTTTGAGATCTCGCGCCTTAGACCGCTTGGCTAACTGGACGATATTAATTACCAAATGCATTACCATACTTTAACGGAAGTGAGGAAGTTTTTTATGTACTTTTGTACCTGATACCTGTAAAAGGGCCCCGCTTTCAAGCTACATATCGCACCATTCATACTTAAAATTTCAGCTTTGTTAAAATGAGGTGGTTTGCCGGGTCTGGGATTATGTTTCTTAAAGATACGTAACCAAAGAGCACCCCATGCTTTTCGCATAGTCGTTGACTATTAAAATCATTTTTAATTTTTAGTGTATTAAAAGCGTGTTTTTCAGTTTTTTTAAATATATATTTTTTATGTTTTTAACTTGAATTAAAAAGGATCACATATCAAAATAAGAAAAATAATTGTGTGAAACACGTTGGAAAACCCTGTTTTTCGTAACTCGCTTTCTTTTGCGGAACTCGCTCCGCACGTTCCGCAGAAATTCGCTCATTAGAGAAATAGTGCTTTTTCCAACTGGTTGCACAAATAACTATTTCATCGAGGAGTGGACATTTCGAAGTTTTTTCAAATGCAAAATTTAATCGTTAATTTGTTATTACCCGTTCATTTATACACCCAACCTATTTCATTTTATGATTAGAGAAATAGATTTATTGTATGACGAGTACTCATCATTTATGGTTAAAAACACAAGTGATTCCCATGCATCGCAAAATACCGCGCTATATCTTCGCAGTCTTGATTCAGTACACTCTGGATTTGAAGTAATTCATTTTGTTGAAAACCCAGCCCATAATCTACTTTCTATTATACAGTGCGCGCGTAAAGTATGGAAACATGAAGATATCTTTGACACCCCGTAAGATACAATAACAAAAATCTGGTTATGTATATAAGATGGACCAGCGATTTTAAATTTCATATTTTCGACGTTTCCAAATGTACAGTTTCTGAGATATAGGCTTACCAGCGATAAAAAACCGAGTAAAATATAATGATGGTACATTCAACAAAGCGTTGACACTAATCCTAATTTCTTTAATCAAATCCTTTTTTCTGATGAGGCTACTTTCCAGTTGAATGGCACGGTCAATAAACAAAACTGCAGGTACTGGTCAGATGAAAATCCTCATTGGATGGTGGAGGCACATACGCAGTATCCATAAAAGATCAAAGTGTGGGCAGAAACAAAAATACCATTATTGGACCTTATTTTTGGAATAAAACCATGACAGGTGAAGAATACTGGGAATTTTTAGGATAAGAGTTGATTCCAGAATTATCCAGACTCTTTCCTGATGATATAAATCCTCATATCGTGAATAGATCAATTTGGATTCAGCAAGATGGAGTGCCTCCCCATTATCTTCGAGGCGTTCGTGAGTTTCTCGACATTACATTTCTAAATCGTTGGATAGGAAGAAGAGGAGCTATCGAACGGCCAGCAAGATCTCCGGATTTGACACCTCCAGATTATTTTTTGTGAGGTTATTTGAAAAGCAAAGTGTATGTGAATGGGCCACAGACTATCCAAGGGCTGAAAGACAGGAAAAAAGGAGGAGATAGAAAAGTCTTGGATGAATTTTCATGGATTTCTGTTTCCAAAGACAAGGAGGTCATTTTGAACATCTCCTTTGATATAAAAATGTTTTTCCTTATTTCTTGAAGTTATTGGTCAATATTGGCCATTAACAGTTTGTATGCTGCATGGGCAATAAAAAACTGTAACAGAAAATTGTAAAATATAGGGATTGTTCCTTTTAAAAATGAACTTATTGTTCGTATATCTCAGAAACTGTACATTTGGCAACGTCGAAAATATAAAATTTAAAATCGCTGGTCCATCTAATATACATAACAAACATTTTGTTATTGTATCTTACGGGGGATTCCATACTTTACGCGCGCACTGTATATATATATATATATATATATACATATATAAAGAGAGATAGAGAGGGAGAGATATTCTATAGGGTTGTGCTATTTCGAATGGTGTGATAATTAAAGATCTTACAGAATACGAACCTGATATGGTCTGGTTATGGAATTCGAGTGGTTTTTTTTTATGTTCTGGTTCCCACGAAAAGGGATATCCTGTAATGTTCAGAGAACATCATGGGAACCAAGGGAAAGAAGGTAGGAGTTGGTGTTCTTCTCAAATTTCTGGAGGTTGTATGCCTCGGGGAACACCTCCCTAGGCAATGAGTTCCAAAGCCTCGCTGTTCGTTGGATGAACGAGTCTTTGGAAAGTGATGTTCTGCAGGTCTCCAAAGTGACCACGAAGGGGTATGATGACTGAACTTGACGGGTTAGTCTCGAAGAGACTGCCAAAGCAGGAACGATTGTTGATATTTCAGAAGAGCATCGCCCATGAAAATATCTATAAAATAGAGACAAATCGCCAACTTTTCTACGGTGTTCCAGACAAGTGAGCGAGTTTGTAAGCGAGGCATCACCGACGAAACGAATTGCCCTTTTTTGGACAGAATCCAATAGCCTCAGGATATGTTTAGGTGCCGCGCTCCAAATATGGGAACAGTATTCCAGGACAGGTCGGATCTGTGCCTTATAGATCATAAGCAGCTGGGTGGGGGTGAAATAGCTCTTGGCACGAAACAATAAACCAAGTTTTTGGGATGCACTTTTGGCAATGGACCTCACGTGATTTTCCCAGGAAAGGTTATTGCTGATAGTAATACCAAGCATCGATATGGATGACTTCAGTGGTATGGTTACTTCTGACAAAGTTATGTTAGGCACAGTGAGATCGACTTTTCTAGAGAAAAGACATGCTTGTGTTTTGTTTGCATTGAATTCTACCAAGTTATTAGATCCCCACTCGAGAATTGTTGCTAAGTCCATATTTATATTATTAACATTTCTTCCTCGTTCATTTCTGGTTTCACGGGCTGATATAGGGGCCCTGGAAGTGCATTCTGACATTCTGATTATTTTTATATTTATTTGGATCCCATTGGTTCTCTATCCTGACATTATAAATTCTAAAATAATTTTTCACCCATGTGAAATTGTATATGGAGATACTGCACAAGAATCTGCTTCAGCAAACGAATTCTATGTTCAATATAATAACTGTTAAGGAAGCAAAATGTTTGTTTCACTTGCAAAGTATATGTAGAATAAAAAATCATGCAATCACTAACTCACTCGATTGAAATCGTATCCTATTGAGATCAGGTTAGCTTCCCCTCATGTTAGCATGCACGAAAATGGGGATGGACTGTATTCGACGGGATATTACTCTGCCCACACTATCTAAACTGCTTCTTTGTAGCAGAAAATAAGTTTTTGTTCTGGATGTTTTATTTTTCGGGATATATCCAAACCATTGAACAAATTTGATACGAGGAGGTGGACATTGAAACGGAAAAGGAAAAATATTGCTCTTATTACCAAGCAATAAAAGGCCAATGAACCGAGAAAAGGGTCATGAAGGATAAGGCAAAGGCCGTAAATAATAAAATCGTAAGATATCAAGCGAAACTCTGAAAGTCTGGATACTGATAGAATTCATGTATCATTAAATGCTTTGCTTTTTGACAGAAAGGGTTGATTTGAACAAAGTAAGTGTAGGCCTCAGAAAACTGTAATTTGAAAAAGAGGTTGATCAGACATGAGATGAAGATTCGTGAAACTCCCGACATCAAAAATTGAATTATTTGACATTTCATTCAGAAATTGTCGATCTTTCCAGGAGATCCTTAAACATATCAATTTCATTCTCACATAATCATTGGTTGTGGGTGTCTATTATATAAGAATCTAAAAATATATTATAGGATGTAGTATTCGTTACTTGATAGCCACTTGCATTCAATCCATTCAGTTTGTAATGTTTTCACGAAATAATCTAATAATTCGAGTGAGAATGCAATATCTGACATTCATTCCATATGTCAAAAATTATGTTTTTTCACAGAAAATGTGAACCCATCAATATGATTTTTATTTATCATTTATATTATCTTCCTAGCGTTTTTTTTTCTACATTTATCATGCTCTAATGAGGAAATACTAAATTTTTTTCAGCAATACAAGGTAAGACTCAAAAATAACATAAGGTATTCAGAAGAAATATATTGCAATAATTCTCTTGAGGATTCGAGAGTGAACAAAATAAAAATAGAAAACAATCGCTAATGTTCATCACAATGAAAATATCATGGAAAATTTCATAAATTTATTATCAACCAATTAGAAGGCTCCTTCTTGTCAACTTAGCTTATAGCAACGGGAGATTATCGCGATAATTTTGTTAGTTCCTATCAACTCAATGGAATTAATAAGTGATAATTTTTCTGTCAAAAATGAAGCGCCTAATATCTATTGAGAAAAGTCACTCAGAATAAAATCAAAACAATAAATATCACGGATACGACTGAAAAACTGATTGTAACTTGCTGGTCTGTCTCACCTATCACTTCGAAATGACTTGACATTTGAATTAAAATTGAGTCGTAGTAGTATACCTAAGTGTCAAATTTTACCCATAAAAAATTTGACATCTACGCAGAATAGGTCGTTGGGTTCATCTTCTCATCATATTAGAAGCAACTCCAATTTATGAAATACCGTTATTTTCATAGTATCAACAACAGTTCTCGTGGGGTAGTGGTTAGCGTGTCAGTTTCTCACTCGTGAAGCTCGGGTTCAATTCAAGGAGCTTTTTTTTAATCGGTTTCAGATACAAACATATTGAGTTTTATGTGAAAAATTAATATATACAGATATATATATATATATATATATATATATATATATTTTATGTTATGAAAAACCAGTTATATATTTTAAAAGGAAAAAACCCACAAAAGGAATAATTATTTAATAGCTATTAGTTTCAAGAGATTGTTCTTACATAATTTTTGAAGTTCTATTTCCTTTATTAAGCCTCTGTATAATATGAATAGATAAAAATATTCAAATACTATAATACAATCAATTTCATACACTGTCATAATGATTACAAACCATAATTGTTCAAAAGACAACAAAAAAGTCTAAACTTACAAAATCATCCTGAATGAAATGTGATCCACAAAATTATAAGCTTGAAACATACAGTATATGAAATTGTATGTAACTAAAAATAGCCAATGGGAGAACTGCAAACTTCTTGGTGATAATAGCCAATCAGGGAACAGTATGGTCAAATGTAAGATTTGAAATTGTGAGAAAATAAGAACGAGAAAGTGTCAGAGACAATTATCACTAAAATTTTATATAGTTTATAGGAAAGTAAAAATAGTTCTATTCATAAGTTTTGACAAATAACCCCAAACAGTGAAAATGTGACAATATAGTGCACAAATTCAAAAATTCAAATCGAAAGGAATGAGGAAGAAATGGTATCCAGAAGACGGAAAACAAAGCCACGGGGAGACTGAAAATAATTTGAAACGAATGCCACGTTTTGTTGGGAGAGAAAGAAAAAATTCATTAATTCAACATAATAAGCAGAAAACCAACATTACCCTATTTGTACACCATATACAAGTATTCAAAGCTGATTTCTGAATTTGTATGGTTCCTTCTTTTTAGTATTGGAGTTCGTGCCAGCATTGGAGTGAAAAGGAATCCAAATCCTGGTGTGTATTGAACAGCGACAGTTCCAGCGACAGGTATAAACTTTCCTAGTGCACATCACGAACTGAACAACTTCACTAAAAACTCATATTCCAACAGAAGAACTTTATTTCATTTGAATTTGAACTATTAAAGAAATTTTCACTTTCAAGGTAAAAGTGAGGTTGTGTATATTTTACCCATAAAATTTCCTCATGAATATTTGTAGATTTACCATAGA
The DNA here is from genome assembly GCA_018342105.1 of Gonioctena quinquepunctata. Taxonomy (NCBI): domain Eukaryota; kingdom Metazoa; phylum Arthropoda; class Insecta; order Coleoptera; family Chrysomelidae; genus Gonioctena; species Gonioctena quinquepunctata. The sequence goes on along the minus strand of JAFIRS010000577.1, from coordinate 373,629 downwards.
ATAATTTATCTATCGTAGGCCAGGTAAATTTAAGTTTTCCTGAATAAAGGAAATAATTGTTTTTGATACTTTGTTGCTTATTTTCCACAATTATCAGCAATCATATTTATAAACACTTAATAGAAAAAGACATCAAGCAGTGGCTAGTGACTAAATTGCCTGAACCGGCTATCTGAGACAAGAGGCGTACCAACTGTGCTTAGCTGTGGTAAGGGAAGTGATAACAATTGGCAGCAACGTGACGAGAGAACAGTGACGTTAGCTAGCAATTATTATTACATCATACAAAATATTATACAGGGCGAAAATACTTATCTATATCATAATAATTTGGCTCACAACGAAGAGTGGAAATTATTAGCAATCTTCATTTTATAACAACAATTTATATTTACAATTTATCGATACATATCAATATAAATATATATATATATATATATATATATATATATATATATATATTACAGGGTGGGGTACTCGGGATAATTTTCTATCAACAAAAACATTCGTGACCTTGAAAAAAATTATCGGTAATAATTCTGCTGCTAGGGAGATTATAAGTGACAATTCAACTCATGTATGAAAAATCGCATATGCTATAGTGCAATTGTCAGTTTGACAGCGGCAAAAGTTAGCTGCAACTTTCACTGCGACAAATGCACTTGTGGTTTTTTCACGTATTCATTTGTTTAAAAATTTCTTATTCATTAAATTGTCCTGCCGAATTACACTCGATGTTTGTATTGATATCGGGAAAATTTGTGTTGTTCAAATTCTAAACTGTTTCCTTTTAAGAAATTTGACTCGAAAAACTGTCAACTTAGAAACGCTCCACCTCCGGTGTCGCGTTTTCAATAGTTGACAGTTTTTCTCGTCTAATTGCTGGGCAACAGTTTCTCATTAAACAACCCAAATTAACCCGAGAAAATACAAACCCCTCGTGCAATTATAAGTGATAAAGCACTGAATGAGTCTTCCAAAAATTATTATCATTCAGAAGACTGAAATCCTCTATATCACCTCCCACACTAAATTTCATTGCGGCTACCAAAGAGGTATTTGGTATCGAATCTGTCCCAACCTACAATTACTAATACCAATTGAACAGGTAACTCAACATTTTTCACATTATTTATTTATTAGTTCAGAATTGAAAACGAACTCTTCTAAAAAAACTTCACTGGATGTTATCATGAATTATTATATGAGAAAGAAAAGATCTGAGTTCTCCATAAAATCATACCTAATCCAAAAAAACGTGAAAAGTTAATATGGATATAAAAGAGTATCAAATAACATCCAACTAAATATACTAAAATTGAAAACACTCACAAATAATTTCAAAGTTTAGCATCTATAAATTCATTGAATAATTGATTCACCCCACACATGTTATAGGTCGTTGAAATCAGCTCATCAGGTAGAATAAAAAAATATGAAAAAATACAGGGTGATCCATTTAATAACACACACATTTTTTTGTGCTGCACACAAGTGGGTCACCCTGTACATTTCAAAATATATATATATATATATATGTATATATATATATATATATGTATATATATATATATATATATATATATATATATATATATATATAGTTACTAGGGGTTTATTGGGCTTTGGATTCTTAATAAAAAAGAAAGACGTTTCGTCCTCAGGTGGAGACATTTTCAATTTATTCTGTTAATAATGGGGACCATTTTTGATTGGTTTTTTCGTGAATAATTTACATAAATTATGGTTATAACTAATTTGGTACGTAGGCAGCATCAATGGGGAAGTGGAGTGTTGTGGTTCACGCATTATGTGAATCGTTGTTTGTTTTTAATTTTTTCATTTTTATTGTTGGAAATGTTGAAATACTTAGTTTCGATATTCTGTCGTTCTCGTATGGGAGACAGCGCATGTGAAAGCAGTCCGGAAGTTACTGATTTGACGGTATGATGTGTCAGGTTCTATTATATTGGGTTTGGGGCTTTGCTGTTGTGGGGGGAATGTGTGCAAATTGTTTCCGGAAAATACTTGGATTTGTGTTGACTGGCAATCATAAAATTGTGTGGTAGATTCGACTTAGGTTATTTATGTCTGTTCTGTCATTCATCGCATTTTTTTTTGGTGTATCATTCATTTGATGTTTCTTTTTTCAAGGTTATTTTCGTAGTCTAATATTTTGTTATTTTCGAAATTTGGGTTATGATTTTCGTTTATTATGTGTTTATTGAGAGCGGTGGAGGATTTGGTCATGTATTTGCACTCTTTTAGTCTTTTGCTGAGGAGTTGAGAGGTCATCCCGATGTATTCACTGTTGAATCTGCATGGAATGCTATATATTATGTTAGACTTTTTCATTTTTGACGTTTTACTTTTAAGCGGGGTCAATACTTGTTTGAGGAGGATATGTGTTTCATAACAGACTTGGAAGTTATATTTTATTAAGATAATTTTGATGTTTTCAGCCAAACCTTGAATGTAGGGTATTACACTGTTTTACTTGACTCGATGTTTTTTTTGGGTGGTATGGATGATTGGTTGTAATGTAACCCATGAACATTACAATCAATCATCCATACCACCCAAAAAAAACATCGACTCTAGTAAAACAGTCATAATACCCTAGTCAAGGTTTGGCTGAAAACATCAAAATTATCTTAATAAAATATTACTTTCAAGTCTGTTATAAAACACATAACCTCCTCAAACAACACCCAGCTTGAAAGTTGAACGGCAAAAATGAAGAAGTCCAACATAATATATAGCATTCCATGCAAAGATTGCAACAGTGAATACATCGGGATGACCTCACAACTCCTCAGCAACAGACTAAAAAGGCACAAATACATGACCAAATCCTGCATTGCTCTCAATGAACACAAAATAAACAAAAATCATAACCCAAATTTCGAAAATACCAAAATATTAGACTACGAAAATAACCTTGAAAAAAGAACTATCAAAGAAATGATACACATAAAAAAAACAAAAAGCGATGAATGACAGAACAGACATGAAAGTCGAATCTAGCACATGATTTTATAATTGCCAGTCAACACAAATCCAAGTATATTCCGAAAACAATTTGCAGACATTTCCCCCACAACAGCAAAGTCCCAAACCCAACATAATAGAACCTGACACATCACACTGTCAAATCAGTAACTTCCGGGCTGCTTTCACATGCGCTGTCTTCCATACGAGAACGACAGAATATCAAAACTAGGTATTTCAACATTTCCAACAATAAAAATGAAAAAGTGAAAAACAAACAACGATTCACATAATGCGTGAACCACAACACTTCACTTCCCCATTTATGCTGCCTAGGTACGTACCAAATTGGTTATATCCTCAAATCATTCATATTATTTACGAAAAAACAAATAAAAAACGGCCTCCATTATTTACAGAATGAATTAAAAAGTCCCCAGCTGAGGACGAAACGTCTTTCTATCAAACGTCTTCTTTTTTTACCAAGAATAAAGGAAAGAATAAACCCCTAGTAAAAATATACCAAGGATTCAAGAAATAAAAACAAGAAGTATATATATACAGTGTGACCCATTCAAAATGGAACCACCCCTGTAAAAAACGCATTTTTCAGTAATTCCCAAAAAAATATTTTTTGAATATTAAGCATCAAAAACTGTATCTTGACACAGATTTTCATAACTTTAGTTTCATTTACAAGGCACTCTATGCTTTTTTTTCTTCGTCAAAAACGGCAAAAGTTTGAAAAGGTAAACATTCTCATTGAATATTGATAGAAAGATTTTTCAGTGAATTGAAAAATCCACGATTAAAATGATTTTATGAACATCCTGTTTATATTTTCAACAAGGCAAAAGTTTATTAGGCAATTTTTGTTTTCAAATTTGACTACACCATTCGTAGTCGTTATAAATGGAAACCATGGGAATTTCATGAAAAAATATTGGTTAACAACGAAGTTACAACAACTCTAATTTTGGAAACAAAGTATTTGATTATTATTTCTATTCAGATTATGGACATATTTGAAATCTGACAACAGTGCCGATACAAAGGAGAACACCAGTGAATTTGTACAGCAAAAATCCGAAGTCAATAGCTCATTCCGTTCTACAGTTATAACTCCTGAAATTATGGTAATGTGAGCGATTTGTGATGGAAGCGATTTTGTAATAAAAATCTGACTACGCCACTGGATTTGTGAATTATATTCCCTTGAAATCATCTATTTAAGTTTAGCTTATCAGTGTATTCGAAAATAACAAAAAAAATTAAATTTATTTTCAACTTATGCAGTCTTTCATAGCCGATAAAAAACGAAATGAACCGAATCAAGTTTTAAAGTATCAAAATTATTTATTCAATAATGAAACAGAAAGCAGGACAAAAAAGGTTCCTTTTAAATTCTGCAAAACAAAACTTGAACAAGCTTTTAGAGAAGGTTTCAATAATTTGAGGAAAGCTGAACTAATACATTAGGCATAGGTATTGTACTAAATCAATAGTAGGCTGTGATTTAGTACACCACAAATCGCTCACATTACCATACTTTCAGGAGTTATAACTGTAGAACGGATTGAGCTATTGACTTCGGATTTTCGCTGTACAAATTCACTGGTATTCTACTTTGTATCGGCAGTGTTGTCAGATTTCAAATATCTCTATAATCTAAATAAAAATTATAATCAAATACTTTGTTTCCAAAATTAAAGTTGTTGTAACTTCGTTGTTAACCAATATTTTTTCATGAAATTTCGATGGTTTTCATTTCTAACGACTACGAATCCAGTGGTGTAGTGAAATTTGTAAACAAAAATTGCCTAATAAACTTTTGCCGTTTTTGACAAAGAAAAAAAACCATAGAGTGCCTTGGAAATGAAATTAAAGTTATGAAAATTTGTGACAAGATACAGTTTTTGATGCTCAATATTAAAAAAAATTTTTTTTGAGATTTACTGAAAAATGCGTATTCTACAGGGGTGGTTCCATTTTAAATGGGTCACACTGTATATATATATATATATATATATATAAACGAATTTATTTCGAATAACGTAGATATGAAATAATCAGAATTAACAGTTGTTCTATTTGTTTCAGGATTCTCTCGGACAACAGGTTGGACCATATCCATTCAGATTCATTTGCCGAAAATATTCATCTGAAGCGTCTGTGAGTACCATTTCCTTTCCATAAAATTTATCAGCAATCTACAATAATCACTCAATTCTAGTAATACAATAAAAAAATCCGGAATCAACCTAAACTGGAATATTTAGTCTAAGAGCTGGCTACGTAAATTGAAAATGATAAGGTACAAGGGAAATTTTCATATAAAAACCTTCCCACTAGTTGACAAGTGTGTAGCTCTGCAGACAGAAGTCAGTCCCGGGGCTGAAAGCGGGGGCGAGTGGTCGAAGATTCTTCCAGAGCGCCGCCCGGCGCTCAGATAACTCCAAACACCTTATTGATTCAACAAGACCTGGTAGCCCATCTGGATGAACACTCGCTTTCAAAGTGCAAGGACCTGGGTTCGATCTCGAGCTAGGTGCCACGCATTTTTTTTTTAATTTTTTGTCACACTCTAATCAACCACAAAATTTTAACAAGTCACCAAAATATATTTCCTCAGAACGTTCACCCTCACAACTCCTCATGACACAAAACAGCATTTTCACAGAGCATGACTTGATCCGCAGCTGCAGAAGGCTTCTGAAAATTTCTCTGAACCTGGTTTTTCGGCATACTTTTTCCATGAAATGGCTCTAATTTTTCAACGAAAGTATTATCCGTGAATTTCAATTGCTCTATCATGATCTTTCTCATAAGCGAATAGCAGGAAGGAATATAAAGCTTTATTTGACTCGAAATAATTCATTTTCACATAGGGTATCGCAAAACATCGCGAGGTGCCCTCCTACTGCCTCTTCACAGGGGCATTTCCCCATTTTTTATCCTTGAAATACAGAATTATTTGCAGTAAAGATAATGAATATATAATTTGAATTGAATTTGAATTTGGTCAAACGCGTTAATTTTTAATAAGAATAGAATATTTCAGTGGAGTCCTGAAATGTTGTGTAGTTATAGATTTCAAATGTTGAAATTGCTTAAAATTATTATCAGAAGTCTAGGTCGGGGATTATACGTTTCCAGGAGTCGGTAAAGTTGTAAAAACATTTTTCAAATTTTGATGACAATGTGCAGTTCTGGCGATTTCTTTTTTATATTATTTACGGCTTAAGAAAGCTGTACATAATTTACTAGAGGGCAAAATGATGGCTAAGTATATACAAAATGATAATATCGCTGCAAAGGTAAAACATTTTTTTATGCAGTGTTGGCCATTTTTTGTATTATTCAAATTTTCAATGAATTGATAATTGATTACGAGTAGACAAAACGGGGGATAAGTATAAATAACAGAGAATAAATACATCAATTACAATCTTGTGTTAACTTGTTTTCATTTATCAATTTAGAAATCTGATTTTTATCAAAATTATTAATCTGACTGATTATCTGCATCCTAGTCGCTGGAATAATCAATACGTGTTTCATCATCTAAAACATAAATTAACATTTTTATAAAAACGAAAGTAGTGTATCATGTAATACTTCAATTTATTATTTGAAATGCATTTAATTCTGTATTTCAAGGATGAAATGGGGAAATGCCCCTGTGAAGAAGCAGTAGGAGGTCACTTCGCGATGTTTCGCGATACCCTATCTAAAAATAAATTATTTCAAGTCAAATAAAGCTTCATATTCCTTCCTGCTATTCGCTTATGAGAAAGATCTGTAATTTGATCAAGCTAGAACAATTGAAATTGACGGATAATACTTTCGTTGAACGCATTGTTCAACGAAAGTATTATCCGTGCTTTGTGTCTTGAGGGGTTGTGAGAGTGAATGTTCTGAGGTGATATATTTCGGTGACTTGTAGAAGTTTTGTGGTTGATTTGAGTGTAATAGAAAATTATAAAAAAATAAAAAAAAAATGCGTGACCCAGCTCGAGATCGAACCCAGGTCTTTGTACTTTGAAAACGAGCATTCATCCAGATGGGCAACCAGGGCTTGGTACAGACGCAGGGCTTAACAATTCCTCCTTGCTTCTCCATAAATAAACAGCATATCAACTTTTTCAGTTTAGGTAAAGCGGTAGAAGTTGTTCATTTCACAAACGATTATCTTAGAAAATTCAGAACATTCGAAATGTCAACAATTTGGCGTAAACACAAAGACAGAACAGTTCAACAAATTTAATTCCATAGCCAACTAATATGAAGTTGAAAGATACAATACAACTGTAGGTATAGCATGGAAATTATATTCATAAAAAATAAATATAAAACAAAAATATAGAGGGTTTTTTATGTTTTGTATTTCAATATGTATTGGAGTTTCCAAGCAACTTTGAAAATTACTATGTTAGCATTTGAAAGAAATGAGTGTATTGATGTTGAAAAATGAAGAAAAACTAAAATTGTAAAAATAGTTAGTCTGCATGAAACTTATTGTGTAAAAAGTTTGGCCATGAATTATTGTTACTCACATGATATTGTTCAATCTTCCATAGCATACTTTTATGAAAATGTTCCTTTACGAGGGGAATACAAAAAGTATTTTTTTATAAGATCTCAATTAAATCAGCAGATTGTGAATTGGAAGTATGATTGTGATATATCATTGGAAAGGTAATTCTATACCAAATCGTAATTTCCAGAAAATTATATACTTTCCATTTGAAATATAAAAATTGGATGTGCTTCTGGTCAAACCGGAAGTGTTGTATTTGGTTTGATACTTGCTAAATTGTAAATTTATAACATCAAATCGAAGTACCGGATTTGAATCATCCATATGGAATAACAACGGAGATACAGGGGGGTAAATTGGTTCCGGTTCACCGGTTGTTATAAATTTTTAGAGAGCTGAGATCGTTCAAATCATGTACCTCGCCAATCTAGTTGAGGATACTGAGCAAATTATCAAAGCACTTAATAAACAAACCATATTAATTGAAAAAATACTTCGTTACAACAAATACACACTGTATGATAGGATATTCTCATCAATTCAACTCCAGTACTTCTATAGTACTAAAAAGGTTTTTCAAATAATCAATACGACCTAATTAATAAATGCGTTACAACTGACGGTAACTTGCATCAATTTTCCAAAGCCCCTGTATAAAGGAACTGATATTTCAAGAATCTAACAATTTCAAAATGACTTCAAGATGAACAACAATTTTTCCATATGAAATAACCTATATAAACCAGTTTCAAAATAAATTCAACTTTTTTCAACCACACTGTATATAACATCAAATATTTTATTAATTTAAAAAACTAAAAAAATACGGACACTATGGTGAATGAATAAGTATCATTCCCAATCAAGTATCAGAAAGTTTTAAATTTACCAATTCAAAGATTCATACATACTCTGAAACAAAATATCTGAAACTCTACTGATTGAGAAAATAAAACAATAAAAGAGAAAAAAAAATTGGTCGAATGAGCATGTATCTTTCAACGAAACTGGATATTGATTCATGAAATTTGGTGATTCTTCACACACACTGGTTATAAAATTAATTTGATTCAATAATAAAACTGTTAATTATTTCTAGGTATAGTTTTGCATTACAACATAATCTCAAAATATTTCGGAATGTATTCCGCAGTGGTAGAAGTCCAGTTTCTATTCATAATACAAATATCTGGAGATTTTATAGAGTATTTCAAAAGTCAAGGCTAATTTAATTTATGTTTTGAAAAACAACGAATGATCATATCCAAATGGGTGCTTAAAATTTAATTTAGAACATTTTCACTTTGGAAAGAGATTTCGTAGAAAATCGAAATATGCCATTCAATTTAATAATAGTTGGAAAATACTCAACATGTCGAAGTAATACAAAGAACAAAAATATAGCTTTCCATTTATTTTCTGTTTTAGGTACTGGCTTACACACACAATATTTTTAGAAAAGATCTCCAAATTTCTGATTATTAATAATCAATTTATTTTCTGTTTCCTACGTTATTATTGAGTAATAATTTTCAGTGATTATTTACCCCGCCCTGATTCTAGATACAATTCCATTATTTATATTGGATATTTAAAACTGACTATTAATCTAACTACATACTGAGCTGTGAATATAGTCATTAAGTAGGTGAGTCGAGTTGAGTGTTTGAGCTTGGACGCTTGACTGAGAGACGGTTGAATAATTTTCTGGCGTTTAATAGTGAGTAATTCGCGGCGTCCCGTGTTGAGCGTTAGCTCTTTGTTTCCCACATAGATATTGAGGACAGTTTTTTTGTCTCTATGCGTGGACATTAGCGGGTAGTGATCAAAAGTTCATATTGTTGATTTATAAGCGGTTAGACTCTTTGGACGATTAAGAGTAATAATTTATTACTCTGCTCATATTATCAACAGCGGTTCAAAATAGGGTTAAGACACATGGAAATCATTTAGTAATCCTTATTTTCAATCATATGGAGTGTTTTAGAGTGTATTCTGTAATAAATGACCTTTTTTATGCATTAAAAAGCGTTTTTTTTTCAATTCTTAACGGGAGACTTCTCATGCTCGGTTTTTTAATGGCTATAATAAATTTGAGAGATTTATGATGTATTAACGGATATTGACTTCCACACGCATCGATATCATACGTGTGGAAATTCATAAAGAGATTTTTTTATCACGTCATCTTTCTAAATGTTCATTACTCAATGTATTTTTTCCATATCATCATCTGGAAGCTATTTGCGAATGCATTTTCGACTTCTTGAATTATTCGTTAAAATAACTTTTCAGATTTCTAAGTGGCAATTTCTTTCCTTATAAATTCGTTGTGTCTATATATGTATATTATCGGGTCATGACGACTTTCGCATTATTTGGATACATTAAAGGAACCATATCCGAATACTCCAGCCGGAATTGTCGTGAAATGAATCTAGGTTTCCAAATGAAAATACCCGGCCATAAATGAACGGATTCTTAGAGAGGCTCATAAAATCGGATGAAACCTTTTTATCCGCAAGGGATATATTTCGCATCTTATGCACATACTTGATGTCGAATTATAACAGTTCTCTTACATGTATGGCAGAAAATCTGCCATGTTCGAAGGATTGGCTCATCATGCATGCCTAGCATAGTAAATGGGTGCTGATGAATAAAGGAAAAATACTAGGTACATAAATAGTGAACATGTATAGTTTTTTTTTCGATAATTCTTCACTAGACCCTCTTAGCTTAATATCAATTAAAACTAATATAGCTAATATAGCCTCTTTCGAACAATAAATTTGAACGGCATCGTGAAATGCTGCACCACATAATTCTATTCTGTATTGCAATACCCTGTAGACGAAATGACAAATCTTAGCAACAAGATTTCTGTTGACACGAAGGTCGTAGATATATTATTTCAAATATGTATATATATATATATATATATATATATATATATATATATATATATATATACAGTGCTTCTCAAAAATCCCCCCCCCCTCTTATTTTTGGAACGATTATACATAAACAAGTGAAATTTGGAAACTGAATATTAAAGGTTGTAAACTTCCCTACTAGTGATGATAGATGACAATATCGTCAAAGATGACGTCACAAGGCCATTGTGACCAATAATTTTAAATGGAACCCTACGGCAAGCGACACCTCTTTCAAAAGGTATCGAAAAAAACCTATTCAATTATACTCATTTTGTTTGTGTTTATGGCAGTTTCAATGGCTCATTAGTAAACATTAAAATTTAAATTCCATTCAGTATGATATAAATTACAGATTTAAGAATCATTATCTACTTAGAGAAATTGCTCGAAGTGACCTCCATTTACTTCCTGACAGTGAAATATCCTATTTTTAAACGCTTCTCGTACTTTTGCAAATGTGTCTGCAACAATACGTTGTTTTAAAACGTCAATATTGTCAGTTTCAGTGGCGTAAACCTTCGATTTAAGGTACCCCCACAGAAAAAATCCAAAGGTGTGAGGTCCGGTGATCGAGCTGGCCATTCCGTTGAGCCTCGTCATCCAATCCATCTACCACGATACTTCTCATCCAAATACCGTCTTACTGCACCGTAATAGTGTGGAGGAGCACCATCCTGTTGGAATGTTATTTCCAAATTGCCGAATTCATCTGGATTACCTTCCAAAATTTCAAGGATTAACGGTTCTATTGCGTTTTGCAACAGCTCCAGATAAACCTCACCAGTTGAATTAGTATTTGAAAAAAGAGGCCCAACGATGTGGTTTCCCAAGATACCTGCCCAAACATTCACCTTCTGGGGAAAGTGGGTATGTGTCACTCCAATACCTCACATTCTGTGTATTTACATTTCCATTTAGATAGAAAGTACTTTCGTCACTAAAACAAATTGTTTTGACATAGTCTGGCTGTTGGTTAATTTTAGTTTCCATATTTTCACAAAATTCTAGTCTTCGGTCTGGGTCGTCGTCTGAGAGTTGATGAACCATTTTTAATTTGTATGGATGAAATTTGTTTTTTTTCAACACCCTGTGTACTGTACTTCGACTGACTTCCCAGGTAGATGCAACGTGAGTTGTTGAAGAAGTAGGATCAACTATTACTTCTACTAGTATTTCAATTTTTTTCTCATCATAAATTTGTAGTCTGCCAGATCGTTTCGCATCATTAATACCACCCGTTGTTTTAAACTTACGAAGAAGCTCCCTTAAATAAGTCCTCGAAACGGGGCGATCGGGAAACCTCTCATTAAAAATGCGTTCTGCTGCATGAATATTTTGTCCAGTTTCACCAAGAATTAGGATCGCTGCTACTTATTTATCACCTAAAGCACGTACCATTGCGCTTCTTGAAGCACTTAAACGTTCGGCTCAAAACAGTTCAACAAATTATTAAAATGTACAATAATATTAAAAGTACCAAAAGCTGCTAAAACAGTTAAACGTTCGATCAACAATACACAAATTATTAAATGTACAAAAACTTGGACGATTACAAAAACGTCGAATTAGGGAGACTAACAAAAACGTCAGCCCATTTGACAACTATCCAGAGGCGGAGCTTGAATTTGGAATTTTAGTATTAACTGATTTAATTCATCACAGCTTTGCGTTTATCAAAAGCGAGTTGCCAAAACTGCCATAAACACAAACAAAATTAGTATCATTGAATAGGTTTTTTCGATACCTTTTAAAAGAGGTTTCGCTTGCCGTAGGGTTCCATTTAAAATTATTGGTCACAATGGCCCTGTGACGTCATCTTTGACGATTTCGTCATCTATCATCACTAGTAGGGAAGTTTATAACCTTTAATATTCAGTTTCCAAATTTCACTTGTTTATGTATAATCGTTCCAAAAATAAGAGGGGGGGAGCGGACTTTTGAGAAGCACTGTATATATATATATATATTGTTATGATTTGTGATATTTTGTGAAATTGTGGAATTGTGAAATTATAATATTACTTATCGTATTTAAAATATGCCCGGCTATGAAAAACACTGTCTTTTTCTTTTATTTTTTACATTCTCACCTTTCTAGCTCAGTTGGTAACGCCTATGCAGAGATTATCGTTTTAACCTCAAGAGGGTTGCGGCTTCTTTGCTTGATGTCAATATAATACTGTTTTTTTTTTCTTCATGTATTGATAAATAAAAATAATAGACCCAGGTTTAGGTGGTTCCATTTAATGGAATTCAATCAGAAGGAGATGTTTGGAATCCATAAATTAACTTATTTTCTACCTACCACTAGGAGAAAACTACCTTATACTATGTTACAAGAAATAGTCAAAATTGAAACATTGAAAGTCTGCTTCTTGACAATGATTGAAACGAAAATTAGAGTTCCAACCAAACTTGGTGGGATTTGAAATAACTATGTTGATTGTCCGAATGGAAATCGCACTTTGTTCATGAATAGTTTCAGGGAAAATATTTGTGATTTTGCAAAGGAATAATTTCACTCACTTCAGGTGTTCTGGTGGATATAACGGTAATAGACTTGTGATGTTGACGAATGTTGGTTGGAACAATTGTATCGTCATATTCAGGATTTATAATCTCGTTTTTTCTTAGGTATGTTTCTAATCTGATGACTTCACTTTCTTCTTGCTTGAGTTTCACTGGGCTTTATTTCGATACACTAATGTCGATTATATAGACAATTCCTCTGGTTTTATCAATATTTTTCATTTTAAAAATTCCAACATGTTTCTTCCAAAATATTTCTTATCATCCTCCTCTTTTCTTTTTTTATCAATAGTCATCTCCTGGAAAGTGTTCTCTTCTGCACTATCCAATCATATCTGTTATTTTTCATAGGATTCGACTATTGACATTGCAGAAAAATAATTTTCTCTTTATTTTACTATGGTATATTTTTTATTTTAAATATTTTCTCCAAACATTATACAATTGATATGAATCTTGTCAGTGACAATATTTTTTTCCTTTCAGTTTTAAAACCTCATATTTCATCTCTTTTTAAAATCATTGACATCTGTCATATCTCATTCTATTTCAGTTAAGACTTCGTATACAGGATGTTGTTGATGATAAATAATTTAATTTTGATAAATTCCAAAGTAAATGTGTTTTCTGATTTATACTTCTAAAATAATGTGATATACTACTATTGATTTCTCTACTCAAATAAATAGAATGACTATTGGATGAAATGATCAAACCATAACAAAAATCAGAAGAGAACTCATCTGCCACACTCTTAAATTGTCTGCGGTGATTAGAAATGGCTAAAGTTACAAAGGTGCAAACGTTCAGGCAAAAACAGAACTTCATAGCAGGTTTCTATGCAAATTTTCCACCAAAATTTCAATATCATTACATATATATATATATGCCTACCGATTATATATATATATATATATATATATATATATATATATATATATATATATATATATATATATAAATTTAGATAGATGCCTACCGATTATATATATATATATATATATATAAATTTATATATATATATATATAGATGCCTACAGATTTTCTCAGAAATATTGATGCATTACAATTTTTTATATGTGCATACAATCAACCTCCCTTTTTCCTCTTAGCTTGTATATAGATTAACTAATTAAATCTGGTTATGTCTTTGCATACTCCACTCAATCATGGTCGTGACGAGATAGCTATAACAAATTTCTGATAAGTGTTGGTTGGAATAATGGCATCATATGTTCAATATGCACCACATGTATATTCATTATAATTCTTGGGATACCAATTCTGGCCATACATTACACGCTGTCATATGAATATATCAAATTCAATGCGTTGTGGTGGTCAGTGAAATTATTCATTAGATAAAGTTAACCACTGACCACTCAGTGGCAAATAATCCATTAAGAATATATTGATGACTAACATTATCGGGTTTGAGTCCTTCACTCAAAATAATCTTGAAGAAAATATCAAAAATATTTCTCAATAACAAATGAGAATAGAAATCGTTTCATACTGAAAATGAAAACGGAATACTAATGATGTCACCCTGGTGTCAAACCTCTATGTGTGCCTAATTGTCTATCACAGTCTTCTGAGTCTAACCGTCATAAAAAGACAGCACGTGATTCAACAATGGAATAGTAATTGAAAAGATACAAGCCTAATAGCTCGATAGATAATGTATCCGCTCTTTATTTACACTTGAGTTCTGGGACCTGAATCTGAATTCCAGTTGGAACGATGTTTTTGATTTTTTATGATATTTGTGTATGAATAACATTTTGGATAATGCTAGGTTACCCAGGTTATGTTAGGTTGTATCCCTTCCTTACGTAAAATAGTGAATAGCACAGTTAGCCACGTTTGGTGAATTGAGGAGAGGTTTTGTTTCATTATAATAGAATGGACCTTATATGGCAAGCAAGTATTCTGCCTCTTTTCGAAAATTTCCTTTTCAGCAATTGTACGACAAAGAGACTCATATTGTTAAAAACATGAAAAATTGGATATACGTGTGCATGTACGGATGTGGACTTTTTTTTTTATGGGAATACAATACACACCTACTCCCACCCACTTGTTTGGAACATATTTCGCGGCATTTAATTCAATCTCCATGATTTTCCGAAAGATCTTTCACTCTGAAGTATTTTTCGAAATTGAAATTATAATTACGTTTCTAGGGTCTGTGACTATTGCAATACGGAACAAATTTTTGTCCGTTCATTTATAATTCAGAACACAACAACTCACTCATCAATCACAGTTCACTGTTGAAATATTAAACACGATACTGTATCATTTTCTTCACGATGAATCAAGCTGTAGAATGTACCTACCTCGCAGGCTACTGGATAGGTCCATAAGTGCCAATCCACTTTTCTGGGAAGGTGTCATTCAGATGCTTGAGAATTGTGAGGTGGCACTCCATCTTGTTGAAAATAGATATCAACTTGGTTAGGTGGCAAATCTTCGAAGAAATCAGTAGTTTGATTTCTAAGGAACTGTAGATATCTTTCCGCAGTAAGTTGCCCGTCGAAAATTATTGGCCCCAAAACTTTTCCATCCATAATACCCATCCAGCAATTGTTACCAAATAGCTTTTGAAAATTTCCCTCTTGCATCAGATGTAAATTTGTTTGAGACCAGTACCTTTTATTATTCCGATTGAACAGACCCAAGTTGGTGAATCGAGTTTCATCTGAATAAATAATTTTAAATGGAAAACGTACATCTTCTCTGTATTTAGTCAAAAACCAGTTGCAATAAGTTAATCTTGGGTTGTGGTCGATATCGTGAAGATGTTGATGTAGTTGGTACTTGAATGATCGATAATTATATTTGTAAAGGATTCTCCAAACGGACGAATAACTTATATCACACTCGGAAACAATTTGGCGAATTGACCTCGTACAATTCACTTTAACATAGGCCAACACATCTACTTCTTTTTCTTCGATGAAGTTATTGGCATTTTCTTCTGGTTCATTCGGCATTTTCCTTTCCAGTTTTGGAAAATAATGCCAAGTGGGTTGGCGACGATTAGGGAATCTCTGAGCATACATTTGAGCCGCATCAGTTGCATTCTTTTTTGCTTCTCCGTCAATTTTTTCATTTCTAGTATAATTTTCCATATCAAATTATAAACTACGCAACAAATAAATTTTTAAAAGTGCTGCATATTCATTAGCCTATTTGTTCAGGTAGTCCTAGCAACAGCTTCAATTGTTTGTCACTGATAACTAGAATAACAGAACTTAGTGCATGAGTATAGTGAATACGTATTGTTTGTTATTAGGAATTATTATTATTTTATTATTCAATAAAATTGTGGTATACGTTGTGATCTTAGTGATTGTTTGGAATTCCGGTTTCACTTTCCGCATCCAACTAGATCCTGGTCCACCCGTTCTTCTTTCGCCAGTTTGCCATTCTACCATGTAGGTTCTGCGTCTGCATTCGTCTTCCTCTTGTTTTTTGGTCGTTGTTAACGTCTCCGCTGCATATATTATCGTTGCTTGAATTATTGTTGTTTATACCCCTCATTTTTGCATTGTTTTCCAGTAGTTTGCTCGTAATCAATTTTGTATTTGCTCGGTATACTCTATTAGTATTCATTGTTCTTTCATTCATTTCTGCGTCATTGCTTCCATCACTTATTATAATTATTCCTAGATATCTGAATCTATCTACTTGTTCAATTGTGTGCGTGTCTATTTTGATGTTTTTATTTTTACCATCTACTGTTCTGTTCAATCTCTTTTTTTTTCCTGGGTTCATTTCCGGTCCCATTTTTTCACCTTCTTTTATAATTGCTTCCAGCAGTTTTACACTCGTTTTACGGATTTTTGAGACAATCACTATGTCATCAGCATACGCTATAATATGTTGTTCTACCGTTTTAAATGTTTCCTTTATTCATTTTTCTCACCACGTATTCCAATGCTATATTAAACAATGTAGTTGATAGTGGGTCTCCTTGTCTTACTCGCTTGTACCTTTCGAACTCTTTCGTATATCCTTTTCGTGTTTCAACGCTAATTTCAGTATTGTTCATTGTCATCTGTATTGATCTTCTTGGTTCTCAACATCATTCGGTTTTTAAATATTTGGAATACCTTCGGTTTTTTTTTCAATTTCTATGCCTTCACTGATATTTATACAATAATTCTTTCATCATATGGGAATGAATTAGTTAACACATTGTATAAATAAACCCAAGGAAAAATATCAGCGCGTGATAAATACAAACGAGTTCAAATATAGAACTCTTAGGCACAAACAATTCAACATAGTTGATAGTGAGTGATTTTCAATTTTGAACGTTTGAACTCTTGAGTGTGGACTTGAGTGGGCGTTAGATGATTTCATGTGAGTTAATAAATGATTGAATAACTTAGGGCCTAAGAATGTATGTAATGTTCTCCTATCCTTGAATAATAGCTCCAACCGGACCTATTTTTTGTGGATAATATTGATTTTTAGGCAGATTCGATTTTCTGTTGCTATTTTTCCATCAGAAAATTATCATTTCAAGAGACTCTGAGCTAAGGCTGAGTATAAAAGCACCTATCTCTTGGGTAGATCACTGAAAATCGAGTAGGTTTCTGCTATAACTCAGGAGTGCCATGAAATGAGTTTTTATATAATTTATATCTAGTTGAAAGCTTTCTCTCGAAAAAGCGCAGTAATAGCGAAATCTGTTTCGATTTCACCCTTCAGTGGATCCCATAAGTTTGTCTCGTAAAATATGACAGTATCATCGGAAAAACTTATTATGTGCATGACGTTTCAGTAGTTCGTTGGTATAAATATTGTTTCCTGCGGGAATCTGTTATTGACCCACTTAAAGCCACTTATTTAGTTTTTCAGTTTCACAGTTTACATTATTTCATCGGAACAACTGGTCATGCGTTGGAGTGTCTTACCTTAAAAATCAAGTTTTTTGGGGTACCGAGTAAAACTTTCGCCAAATGTACAAAGATGCAAGTTGCTGGTTTTTTGTATATAATAATCCATTTATTTCATACGTTAGGCAAACAATTGCATTTTTGTCGTTACACAATAGGCAATGATGCCAAGTCTTCACTCGATATTTTGGATCACAACCAGCACAAATTAACATAACGATGAATAGTTATTTTTCTCTTGTATTTCTAGCAATATTTAATTCATTGAAGTGCGCTTTTGACCTGAAGGTACTCATCAGTGTTTATCTGGAAAGTAAGTGAGTACATGAGAAATAATTGTTGTTTTTTCAATTTTTTCTCAATTGTTAAGTATAACTTACTCGTCAGGTAAAATAGAAAGATGAAATGTATAAATATTCAACGATAAATATAAATAGACAAAAAATTCAAAATAAAATACAAATATCTTCAAACCAAGTGAGTCTATCCAAAAGTGATCACAGAAAAAATCAATTGTGGAAAGTGGGTTGTATTGAAGAGGTTATGTTCTACGCTTAAATGGTTACAAATGTGAAAATTCCCAAACTAGAATTATTTGTTTGACGCACAGGAGATTTGAAAGTAAAATATAATGGGCTATATTTTATGATGTCGACTTCATTTCAGACGACTATGGAGTGAAATGAAAGATATATTCGAGTTTCGGTTTATATTTAGAAAAAAATTATCGTTGAATAATTCTTCTTCAATAGTAGCTTCAAAAAAAATCCAAGCTTCCAATAGGCATGATGATAGTAACTAAAAATCACTAAAATTATGTATTTATTTGATGAAACTTGGGTCGTGGAATACAAAACACGCATTTATTTTTTTATTGAGAGTGAGCATGATGATTATTTTGATAAAATAAAACTACAAAATACGGCAATCCGCCATGATATGTTGAACACCAATTAGAGCAAATGACGTCACTTTTGAATAAACAAACGAACGAATACATACATCTTGTTTCGCTAACAGCACTGGTTTTTATTCTGTGATTTTATATGAACTCTTCGTCCTGAAATCTTCCAAAGAATCACCCCTCGAAGTTTGTGAGAATGTTTGCTCCTCAAATTTCGTTATGTTATGCGATACTGGAAAATGTTTGCATTCATATTTTCATTCTGAACCGTAGAAGTAAATGAAAAACTCGGAGAGAACAAAAGATGTTGAATGAAACAACATTAAATATTTCTCTCTGTCTGTCGGTAGCGGCGAGAAAAAAAATCATGAACAAGGCTTGACTCTGAAAAAAGGAAGACCCTGTGAATTATTGGAGAAAAGAATTATTTTGTATCGTGCACACTGTTGAATGGATTGTACTTGCCTACTTTGAATTGATTATAGTCGAAAATGTCGAAATAAACTCCAAAAACTCTTTATTTTTTTATTTTGATCACCCTGTACCTCAAAAACCAAGCCGTTTGGGATATATGTTTATATGAACTTTTCGTCCTGAAATCTTCCAAAGAATCACCTCCCGAAGTTTGTCAACGTACTTAACCAATATATATATATATATATATGTATACACCCTGTATGAATATTTATTGACTGAATTATCAGGGGAAATAATTTTTATTTGGGAAGCAGTCAGGTATGTTAGATTCAATGAATTCTTATGATACTAACAATCCCTACTATGTTGAAGATTTGTCCAAATTCAGTGAATTCATCAATAATATGACTTTACCTGAAAGTTATATAATTATAAGTTCAGATGTAGTAATACTTTTTACTAATTCACCACTCAATTCAGTTGAAATTAGCATAGAGAATAAATGGGATATTATTTCTAATTACTGTCCTTTTCATTAAAAAAACTTCCATGGATGTTATTGATTTTATATTTTATTCATCCTACATGATATTTGATGAGAAGTTCTATAAACAAATTGTTGGCACTCCTATGGGTTCAAGTATTCCACCAATTTTGTCCAGTTTTGTACTAGATGATCTTCATAAAAAGGTATATTGATGATCTCATACTTTCTGTTCCTCAGCATAAAATTGAAGAGATTCTTAATATTTTCAATTCATATGATGATAACATACAATTCACAGTAGATAAAGAAAACAATAACTCAATTCCATTTCTGGACATGCAACTAATTAGAACAGAAGATAACAAATTGATCACAAGGTGGTACAGAAAACCCATTAATAGTAATAGACTAATAGATCACCATTCATATCACCCAAACAATATTAAAATCAACGTTATTACCAATATGAAAACAAGAGTGGAGAAACTAACCCATCCCTCTTTGAGAATAGAGTGTTTGAATGAACTTCTCGAAAATCATACTTCTCGAAAATTCATACCCAAATCTTTCTTTAGTCAATAAAATTATTTTTAGTACTTCTTCATATAATATTTCTCCAATTCTAAATTCACCAAATAACAGCAACTTAAATGGAGTACCTTATAAAAATTTACCTCATATTCAATATCTGACTCCAAAATTGATTAAAGTCCTTTATAACAAAAATAGAAAAATAGCAAAAAATAAAATAAAAACAATTTCCAATCTCCATACTAAATTGAAAACACCAATTCCAAATGAGTTCTCGATCAAATATTGTTTTTAAAATACCATGTATTGATTGTGATAAAGTTTATATTGGTCAAACGAAAAAATTTTTTAAAGATAGAATCACAGGCCACAAAAGTGATTGAAGGAGGTTTATAAGATCTTGTGCGCTATCCAGTCATTCTATTGACGAGGATCATCAAATCGATTACAATAATGCGGATTTTTTTTATTTTGATAGTGTCTTACCTAAAAGACTTTTTTTAGAAATGCTACATATCAACAAAAATAAAAATAACATCATTAATAAACGAACAGATATTGATGATCTGAGCTCTATTTACACTTATATTTTTCACAAACAAAATGAACTGCATTCAAATAATAATCTTCTTTGAAAAATGTCCAACTATATATACATATTTTTTGTCATTTGTAGAAAGTCAATTGACACTGTCTAACAATTTTTACTTCGTGAAAGAAACTTCTAATGCCACTATTTGTAACTAATTTTTAATATTACCATGTTAGTAAGTATATTTGTTAATAATATTATTCTGATATTAATCGCACATATTGTAGAGAAAGTCTTGATAAAGATAATAAACATTACCGAAAGATCGGCTGAAAAAACGAAAAATATTCATTGACTGCTTCCAAATAAAAATCATTCCCCTATATATATATATATATATATATATATATATATATATATATATATATATATATGTATATGTATATGTATATGTATATGTATATGTATATGTATATGTATATGTATATGTATATGTATATGTATATATATATATATGTATATGTATATGTATATGTATATGTATATGTATATGTATATGTATATATGTATATGTATATGTATATGTATATGTATATGTATATGTATATGTATATATATATTATATTATATATATTATATATATATATATATATATATATATATATATATATATATATATATATATATATATATATATATATATATATATATATTTATATATATTTATATATATATATATATATATATATATATATCATATATTGAAAAAATATTGAAATATTGAGTAGGTAATTCATGGATTAAGCTAACAAAAAGATTATCTGTCAGGGAATTTCAGGTGATTACTCACATATAGTTCAAAAGTGTGTCGTTATTTTAATGAACAAACTCATCAACAAAAAATTTCGAGAGATATCCCCAATAGGTAGTGTTAATTGTTATTTTCTTCATGCCCTCATAAAAAGTTATCCACGATACTTCCTAATATATATATATATATATATATATATATATATATATATATTGGATAATTGAAAAGGGGAAACATCCTCAATTGAATATTGAATAGAAATATTTTATGAAGATCCTGTTCATATTTTCAAACAAATCTATCGTGGATATTTTTTCCTGTAATGTAAATGAAGGGGGATAGTTTGATACATACGCCAACAATTATAATCGGTAAGAAATATTGACCGATAATATATAGTTAGCCAAAAAAGAGGCATTGATTTTTATATGGTCACAAATATTCCCATCACCACTGCATGCTTCACGAACATATCCAAAAAAAATTGTATTCTTGTGATACATGGTAATTGCCAAGAAATATTGAGTGATTTATAAATACAGCCAACAGAAAGGCCATTGTTCAAAGGTATCAATGAGTCACTCCACCACAACCTTTCCTAAAAGTGCCATTACACTTCATCAACAAAACCGATTAATCTGTTATTCCATTTTTCTACGCCCCTTTTCAATTTTAATAATTTTTCAACATTTTCAAGTCGTTATCAGTCATTGCTATTCAAATTGATGGAACCAGTTTTACACTAGAATGCATAATGTATTAAAGTATTTATGTACCTGCGAGCTGACAACAAGAAATATTTCATAACTGGCTGAAAACAATTGACTGGTTTCCGGTCAGAGGCGTAACTCATGGTGGTCTATGATGAAATGGCCCAGGATATAATAACTAATGATTGGCAAACCCAAATGAAAAGATTAATCAACCATATATTTCTTGGTATTCATCAAGATGTTGCCAACTGAATGTTAATAACTACCAGCCAACGTCATCCCCATGTCAAATTTGCAACAAAATATCAACTAAATTTACCATTTTGTGGACACAAATGGAAATATGTTTTCCGTGAGTTTTGTTGAATTTGTTATTCTTCAATTGAAGAAATTCACATCATCAAAAAAATTACAATATATTAAAATAAATCTAAATAATTCAGAAAAACTAAGTAAAAAATGAAAGATAATATAATTTTTCGCGTATTATTGAAACATGACGATATGGATTTCAAAGGAAAAAAATGCCAAGAATAGTTCACATTATGACACAGGCTTGATATAACATAAGGATGGAACTAACAATCTTGTCCTGTTTTCCAGGACTCAAAATGTGTTTTGCTATAGCTGTTTCACTCTGCATACAAGAATAATCCAAGAACACCTTGAGGAAATCTCCTCAATTACCTCAATACTTGCGGCGATGGACGTAGATTTCGCGCCAATCCAAGTCAGGCTCATAATTCCACCATGAATACCGTTCCATCATCCACAAACTCCCATTTCTTTCGAAGTAGTAGGCAAATTGGAGAGAACCAGTGGCAAGACCTGCGGAGGAGGCAGATTGTGAATCAGGTGCTTGTGTCCCGATTTTCTAGTTTTTGAATTCCTGAGCGCATAAACTTATTTGAACACATCATACGCCTCAACAAGAAGGCTATTTCCAAACTCACAAGGAACTATTCTTCGCTCCTTTTCCAGAGTACTCACGTTCCTCACATCATGCAGAGATCATGATGTCATCCCCCGAAGCCTTCCAGTTGAAACATCATGATAAATTATCGTCAGCCCAGCGTATTCTCTAAAACTCCAGTCAAGCACCAAAAAACAATTCACGACAACAGACAAAATCAAAATCTAGATATCACTTATACCTTACTCTACCAATGTTTCGTCAGATTATCCATTGCAGAAATCCATCCAGTCATCTGCAACACCTAATTCCGGATTTTTCGTGAGAAAACGGATCACATCAGTTCTCAAAGGACGAGAACACAGAAGAAGAAACTGCGTTTAATTTTCAATCAGTCCTAGAGTACAACATGATTTTTCCAACACACCACTTGATCAAGCCACCCAAGAACTACCCTCTAGATGATTCAAATTTTTCCATTACAGCGAACAAAATCCCGACATTATCATATAAATAGAAAGCGCTATAATAGAACATCGCTGGAGAAACAAAACAAGATTACGCCAACTCACTGAGAATAGAGATAAATTCATCATCCAACATGACCACTGCTGAAAGACGAAGCTTCAAAAATCTTCACAAACAGGTATAATCGTCCTCCCAGCAGACAAAAACAACGCTACTGTAGCCCTCAATACTTCAGACTATGTCAAGAAGATAAAAACACTATTAGACTCCGAATACCACACCCCTTAACGATACCCTACAACATTACTCGGGAAAAAGACCGAAAGTCTTATCAATAATTCCAAATCATTAGCGGAAACTTAGAAAGCTACTATTCCTTAAGAAAATTCCTCACGTGACCCCCGTTCTATCCGACTTCGCCCCATCATTGGTTAAACATCTGGAAAGCACTCTCCAGACTTTAGCAGAGAAAGCTTCATCATATGTGAGAAATTCATTCAACATCCTAGACGTTCTCAAATCCTACAGAATCCGAAGCACCGACCTCACATGTTGTACCCTTCCTTACAAACATTTCCCTAGCGGAAACGTTGGACATTCTCAAGACCAAATGAAATATACCAAAAGACACCCTTGATCTCATCAATCATTGTAGGAGTAGCACGTATTTCTCCTTCCAGGGAACTCATCACAAACAAGTGGAAGGTGCTCCAACGGGTTCCCTCTTTTTTATAGTATTTGCAATCTCTTCATGGGGAACTTCGAAACGTGGCCATTCGACCACAAGCATATTTGCTGGTTCAGATTGTAACACCCTTTATTTTTGAACCCCAAATTTGAAATTATCTGATTCAAATTTAAGAAGGTGGAATCACTTTGCTGATAGGCTGCTCAGATTGATACGGTTCGGCCGTGAGTAAAGTTCAATCGATGACTTTTCCTAGTTTGTCAAATTGGGCCACTAAAAAAAATATACATCAATTAACTTGACTAGTTCAAGAGTTGGGCGCCAGTCTTGCTAAAGACAAAAGCCAAAGATAAACAAAAATTTACGAAATAAATGTCACCTAGCTTGTATGGGAAGGCAATAAATATGCAGGAAATCAACTTAACAAATTTATTCCAGACTAAGAATCAGGATATATGAAATTATGAAAAACTTTAGAAAATTTGCTTGGAGTAGGAAAAAAAATCAGTGGAAAAATTGAAAAATTACATGTACATGGAAAATTTTGACCCAGATAAAATTCGAACATTTACAAATATGTAAGATTCCTCTAGACGATGCTGATACGTCTGCGGAGGTCTTCAATGGAGGGAGATGTAGAAGGCTGGTTTTGACGAAGATGGTCTCAGCGGTACTACGACAAATCTGGTCTCAGCGGTGCGACGACGAATCTGGTCTAGGGTGGGTATCTGTTGGTTTTAGACCCCCTTATTGGCGTGAATTGGTTTTATCTTCACAGACCAGGCTGAATTTGACGAGCTATATGACCTCCTAGAGTACCAGTCCTTCTGTCTCAGTAGGTGGCTTCACTCCGTGGTATATATCATGCGAAGAAGATGATAGCAATCAAAATTCGAACAAAATGGGGAAGAAAGAAGGATATCCTTCGAACCTCAAGTTTTTATGATTCAAATTTTAATCTAGAGTCGAAAGATAGATGCAAATGATAGCATACAATAAAAAATGCCTTCAGTCCATATATAAGACTGGAAGATAACAGTGAAAGAAAAAATTAAGTAGCAATAAAATATGCTGTTCCGGTTTAAAATTTCCAAGTTAATTTTTATCATTTAAAAAAATGTAACAATGAGCAAAATTCAAAACAGAACTGAACAAACCTCACCCAAAATGTTATGTTAAAATCCAGGTGAATTTTGAAACAAAGTGTCAATGTATCAGAAGAGTCCAGAGAAATTGAATAAGTGAAGGTATTCGAAAAGAAATATATAAACATTTCCTTGAGACTTTACCAGAGAAAAAATATAGTATTTTGAAGCAATGTACTTGGATGTTGCCACAGTAACAATATAGTATTTTAAGGAAAAAATACTCTGAAGTTGCCAGAGAAAAAATATACTATTTTAAAGGAAAAATACTCTAAAGGTTGCCAGAGAAAAAATATAGTATTTCGAAGCAATATTATTAAATGTTGCCAGAGTAAAAATATACTATTTCAAAGCAAGTACCAAAGGAAAATATAGCGTTATGAACCAAAATACTTCGGTAAGTTACAAAAAATTAGTGTTCATGAACCAAGATATTAATCAGGCACTAGAACAAAGGTATACTATTCAGTTGAGATAAGAAGATTTATATTACAACAAATCGTAAAAGTAGATAATCATATTATTTAACTGGTAATAGTTGAAGTAAGGTGGGTAAGTAAGTATTTTGGAAGTAATCAAAAAACAAGTAGGTAGATTTTAGCCACAAAAAATTGAAAAATAAAAACTTTTTAACGAAAAATCAAACCGACGAAATACGGAACTGAAAAGTACAAAATAAAAACTTTTTAACAAAAAATGAAACAGACGAAGAAATCAACTGAAAAGCAGAAAATTAAATAAACCTTCTTAGTCTAAATGATAATTGAGCTCCTAAACTAATGTATGTAACTGATTTTGAGTCGGCGCCAAACAAACTAGCAATTGAATTAGGTGAAGCGTAAAATGATGGCAGCGAGATGCACGGCTGCGTTTTGATGACTTCTTTCATAGATAATGATCTTCGATAATTGTTTGTTTGGTTGGCACCGACTCAAAATCAGTTACTTACATTAGTTTAGGAGCTCAATTATCATTTAGACTAAGAAGGTTCATTTTATTTTTTGCTTTTCGGTTGATTTTTTCGTCGGTTTAATTTTTTGTTAAA
This sequence comes from Gonioctena quinquepunctata, assembly GCA_018342105.1. NCBI lineage: Eukaryota > Metazoa > Arthropoda > Insecta > Coleoptera > Chrysomelidae > Gonioctena > Gonioctena quinquepunctata. The sequence goes on along the minus strand of JAFIRS010000577.1, from coordinate 347,063 downwards.
GAGTTTTTATTTTTTACTTTTCAGTTCCTCATTTCGTCGGTTTAATTTTTTGTTAAAAAGTTTTTATGTAAGGTTCCAGGGAGTGTTTCTGTCGAATAAACGAAACAATCACGGAAACAACATCCCAAGAAAACACAACAAACAAACGGCCAAACATATTTCAGAAAAAATAGGGAAAAGTTCAGAAAAAGTGTTAGAATATGGAAGTGAATTCACTAAGGACTTGTCTACTCCACAACTCCAATGTATAGTTCTGCTACAACACATGAAGATTAACGAAATGAAAATGGAACGAAAGAAAATCAAATTGGCCGAGGTGAAAAAAGCCTTCAGTGATCAATCATCTCAAACTACTGTTGCAGACCGAGGTCTGCAACAATGCCGCTTTGAGAGCCTGGCTCATCAACGAAGCGCGGACAAATCTACATCTTCTTCCAAAGTGACAGAGTACTGCCACGAACCTCACAACTTTCCGGTGAAAATTCTTCTGGGAGAAATTCAACACTGTCAGTCTCAAACTTCGAAAGATTTCTACTATCACCTATTTCTCTTCCTTCGTTGTACACTTTTTCCTTGTGAACTTTCATGTACATCGCCATGATCAAAACTGATAGGAAGTGAGCACTAGTTGTACTAGACTCCAAATAATTTGAGAATATACTTCGACCTAGAGTTTTTTTTGTGGGGAGAAACTGGATGGCACCATGACCGCCTGAGGATCTATCATCCTGGTAGTGTCGGGCGCTACTCCGACAAAAATCCCACATGCCTCTCCTAAACCAAAACTGTCTGATAAACATAACACCAGCTATAGGCGGCGTCTCATTCACCGGTTTGCTAGTAACCTTTCTTTGCGTTGATGTTCTAGTTCTCCTGATGTTTTTGATACCATTACCAGCAGTTCGAAGTCTGTGACTTTTTCCAATTTTCTTTTGAGCAGAGCATGTACGCGGATGTTTCCAAGCCTGCATCAGTTTCGAAGATATACCTCTCCCACTGCCATCTTTCGCAGAAGCGGAATGTGTGCTCGACGTCATCGATTTGGTACCAGTAGATACAACGATTGTCTGGCTATTTATTGATTTTGTGCGTGAATGTACTGTAGGAGGCGTGATCGGTTAGGAATTGCGTCACGTAGAAGTCAGTGGGAGCAGGTCATCCAGGGTCCTATGTCAGGGATCAACCTCTTCGTTCATTGGGTAGTGATGATATTGTTGTCCCAACTCGCTTACCAAAGTGATATGGTCGTTTGCCTTTCTAAAGTTTTCAGGTAATCATTAACTTCTGCTAGCTCGTCGCGTCGAGCTCTTTTTTGGCGGTATCCTTGTGATAACACAGAGGGCGTCTCAGGAGACTGTTCTGTATGCCGATGTGATCCAGAGGAGCATCTTTCTTTGTGAGCAGGCGAGCATTTTCCTGTATCTACAAGGGTGACTCTCTTCCAGACAGGTGCGACGTTTAGTAAAACTGGCATCTACCCCCGTACAGGACCCTACTTTTCCAGATGCCAGGGCCCCGCAGGTCAAGTAGTATTATCGCAAGTACCGTGGTCTGTCTGTCAGCTTTTTCGAATTGACGACGTGTATGTTCATTGGATGAAAGCTTGTCATCCAGCCAGCCGCCGAGATATTCAACGTACTTGCTGGGGACGATACGAATGCCAGATAGTAGAAAGGGTATTCCGTCTATCTTTCTGGGACCCTTCAGTATGATGTGCGTCATTTTTATTTGTGGCTCTTTCCAGGCCCATGTTATTCATCCAGATCTCTATGGTATTGAAAGTTCGATTGGCAGTACTCATCAAAGTGTCCTTTTTGTTGGCTCTGACTATCAGTGCCAGGTCGTCTGCGTAGGCTGGCATTTCACATCCCTACGGAAGGTCTAGGTTGAGTACCCCATCGTACAGTACGTTACAAAGGGTTGGTCCTACTATAGATCCTTGTAGTACACCTTGGGGCATGTCAAGGGTGTGTCCTCCGCTTTCGAGTATTCTTTTCGAAAGATAGTTACCGATGGCTTTGTCAAGTGATCACTGATCCCTAGGTTCTGAATCTTAGTGTAGATGCCGTCCCACTTGGCGGTGTTGAACGCATTTTTGACGGCTCCTCAGATGTAATTTATTTCCCTTACCCTGGCGATGACGTGTTTAATGGCATGTACCATCGATCTCTTGGATGAAGCCAAACTATGTTTGAGAAATATCATCCTTCTTCGCAAGTTCAGCATCGAGCCTACCCTTCAACATCCATTAATAAAATTTGCCAAAACAATCAATCAGGCAAATCGGTCTATACGTAGTGATTGGGTTGGATCTGGACCCTTAGCGATGAGGATGACCTTTTCCCTTTTCCAACTCTCTGGGAAGCTGCTTTCTATTAGGAGATTGTTGGGGATATCTAGGACTGCTTCGGGACATGTCTGGATTGCGTATGTCACCGCCTCCGGAAGAATACCGTCTGGGCCCGGGGCTTTTTTGGATTTGATCTTCCTGAGTGCATTCTTGATTTCGGTCATGACGGAAGGAGGAGAAGGGACAGGGTTTGGGAGGTTATGGGTGACCAGTACAACGCTAGAAAACAGCTCCTGGATCTTTTGTAACTTGAGTGAAGGGTGCAGGTCGGCCTAGAGTTGTTTCTGACTTTTAATCACACATGTTTGGAGCCAAAACTCATCCGCCCGGGTATATTCTTTGAAAAATTCGAGTTTGAGCATTTTCTCACTTTTATTCATTTCACTCAAGTGAAATTTAAAATGGGCCACTATTTTCCCTAGAAAATAACATAGCACTCACATCTGACATTGAATTCAAACAGAAAGTATAAATTCATAATTAAAAAAACTAAAAAACACGCTTTTATAGAAAACCAGACAAAAAAAATAGAAAATAAGAAAAAAATTTATTTTATTTAAAAAAAAGCGTGAGGTGCATGGTATCGCCTCGGTGTGTAATGTACTATATAATTATTGATACCATGCACCCCACGCTTTTTTTTAAATAAAATATTTTTTTTTCTTATTTTCTATTTTTCCAGTCTGGTTTTCTATACAAGCGTGTTTTTAAGTTTTTTTCAACTATTATTTATTTCCTACTTCTCAGTGCGGTTTATTTATGAAAGCGTGTTTTAGTTTTTTCAAACTATTATTTCTATAATTTTTTTGCAAATTAAAAAATGGAATAATCTTATCATATTAGGTAATTATAATCTCCGACCCCAAAAACCAGACCATGATCACAAAACTCGGCCGCCATTTTGAATTTCCCAATTTTCACAAAAGAATCATAATATTCGACCCCAAAAATTCCCACATACTAATTTTGAATGGAATCAGACCATAATCACAAAAGTCGGCCGCCATTTTGAAGCCGCCATCTTGAACTTTTCAATTTTTACGAAGGAATCATAATATTTGACCCCAAAAAAACCCCCACATACCAATTTTGAATAGAATAAGATCATAATCACAAAACTTGGCCGCCATTTTAAAGCCGCCATCTTGAATTTTCTAATTTTCACGAATGAATCATAATATTCGACCCCAAAACCCACACATACCAATTTTGAATAGAATCAGACCATAATCACAAAACTCAGCCGCCATCCCGAATTTTCAATTTTTACAAAAGAATAATAATATTCGACCCCAAAAACCCCCATGTACCAATTTTGAATAGAATCGGGTCATAATCACAAAACTCGTCCACCATTTTGGAGCCGCCATCTTGAATTCTTCAATTTTGACGAAAGAATCATAATCTCCACCACAAAAACCCTGGGATACCAATTTTGAAGCGAATCGAACCATAATCACAAAACTCATACGCCATATTGGAGCCGCCATTCTGTTTTTTCTTCACACATAAATTTCTTAATGCATTGTCACCGGAATTATGTACACCTGCCAAATTTCAAATCATTCGGACTTCTGGAAGTGGGTCAAAATCGCGCCCAAAGGAGTCGATTACAAACAAACAAACAAACATACAAGTGAAGCTAATATAAAGCGTGTAAAAAAATTAACAATATATCAGGCGATTTATCATCCTAACGGTAAAAATATCTTCAATTGTGAAACGCAGAACATGTCCGGGCAAACAAAGGTATGTTCACTTTGAAAAACGACAAAACCTTTTACATCCACGAAGTAAATTTTCTGTAGATCATTCTCACATAACACGGACAACTCGAGGAAGCAGTACCTAATGAAGCTAGTAAGTTAATTACCCCGCTCATATTAACGCAATGGAAGCTTCATCATTTCAATATATTTTACCAGCGATAAACAAGAAATGATATCGAATACAGATAAGCTGTAAATCTTTCACGTGAAATGGGCATTTACTATAATATCTCAATAATAGGAAATCGATTACAGCAGCATCAAGAAAGTCATATTCCTCGATAGCATATTTCTTGGAAACTGCGATATAACGATATAACTGAACGATTTCGCACCATTGAATCAGAATTTATGTAATGTGTCGGTTGTACTTTGAATTTCCAAATATAAAGAGCATATGTCAGGTTCTTGGCTGGAACAAGAGTATTTGCAGTTATGCATCTCTAGTGCTTTCATTGCCAACATTTCACAGAATAAAATATTTATGGAAAACGTGGAGAGTACAACAACTTGTATTTCACAATCCTAGAACGACGTGAATTCTGAGATGAAAGTTGTCTTACTGAATGCATGTTATTCAGGTTTTTGCCAGGTTTATTACTTTTCCTATCCCGAAAATAGATAAAAACTTCTATACAAGCGTATACAGGTAATCTACATGATAAGAACTGCATTTGGAGAATCATTAATTATTTGTTAAAAAAATCTATTGATCAGAATGTTGTCTCATACCGAATTTGCACACAAAAAATAAAGGGAAAATTATTGATAATTATCTGTGATATGTTCGAAGTGAGCAATTTCTATATAAATAAAAAAGTTTATGGATTTACCCCACAGAATGTGAAAATCACTTTTGATTTGGGAAACAGTTGAAAATGCCTGTTTCAAAGTTTATTTAATCCACACTTTTTGAAAACCAATTCAACGAGTGATTATTTGATTGAATAATTTTTATTTTCAAACATGGATATTTCCAAAGGTTGCCATTTATCGGAGGCAGGGTTGAAAAATGACAGCAATCTGCCTAGAAATAATTTCAATAATGAGTTTATCAATGAGCCTGCCTCGATTCCTGAGAAACAAGAAAGCAATTCCGAGTAACAAATGAATCACATAAAACCCAGAAAAACTCAACTATATTGTTACGAAGACGAATTCACTACCCCATTGAATGTTCGTCGCGACAGGCTGACGTAACGGCAAATTTCCAGTTAGTACCGAGAAAAGGCACCGGATGATCGAGGGGTCTCGAAATGATCTAGAAGCAGTCACCGCAAATGCTCTAGGTGTTAATGAACTTATGAAAGGCGGTGCATTGCTAGCGAGCCGGTTCATTCAGAAAATAAAGTCAAATATCAGATTCAGTGCCCAGTTGAATGGTAGGTACCTAAATTTTGAATCGAACCACCCATCTTAGGCCTACTTGATAGAGCAATAAAACTATCTGACCCAAAATATCGACCCAATGCATTGAAGAAAGCCAAAAGCGCCCTAATCCAAAACAACTACCCATTAACAGTAATAAATTGAATATTGAAACAACTTATAAAACAATTTCTATAACCAAAATTCGAACAATAATGAAAAAAAAAAAATTTTACACAACTATTCCGAACAAAAGACCTATCAGAAAAAATTGCACACGCACTGAACCCTTCCAAAATTACAATTGGCCATAAGTGTCAAAAAACAAAAACAAAATTCTAGACTTAAAACACCAGTCCCACAAAATAAAAAAACACACGTAGTTTACCAAATCAAATGTAAAGAACAAATAAGGAATACATAGGCCAAACGGAACAATACCTAGAAAATCGTATAAAGTCACATACATACACCCATAATGCGTCAATTTCACTGAACAAACACAAACAAACCACCACCCATTATTTCGACCACCAAGAAATCAAAATTACAACTTCCGAGCGAAATAAACAAAGAAGGAAAATGCTAGAAATAGTTCATATGGAAGGAGGACCCCATTGCGTTAACGACAAAACTGAGATAAGCCACCCCAGTAAAATCTATTTCAATTTAATCCAATGAAAATAAAAAATCACCACTTTTCCAGCCATGAACACAACACACACGCCATCTACACGCCTAACCCATGAACATTAATGACACAGTCTACAAACGTACTACAAAATAACACAACACACCGCATACAGAGGGCGCCACAATGAAACAGAAATATTATCACAGCATTACCGACGACAAATCACGATGGCCGCTACTCCATATTCAATAAACCTAGCAAACCATCGAAAAGGATACGAAAAGTTGTACAAAAATAACAATTTCACAAAAGCAATAACAATTCACAACATACAAAATATATACAAAGTATACACAACAAAGCGACAACTGCTCAACATGTTCACATGTTCAATGAAAAATCTTCAAACAAACACACTGAATGCTCTTGAAACCAGGATTTTTGTGAGTTATTACAAAACCCTATTTGCCTGTATTTCAATAATTCTAATTACAAAATATTATAGATGTTATGAAAAAAAAAAAAATACTCCTGATGCAGACGAGGGGCACCCGTCGAAACGTTGAGTTTATGCCAGAAAAAAAACTTTCCACTTCAACCACAAAGTTATTGTTTCAATAATAAGGAACCAAAACCCCAAGAAGTCTACCCAAAAAAATGTAATACAAAGGTTCAAGATTTCACAATATATATATATATATATATATATATATATATATATATATATATAAAAGAGAGAAAGAGAAATTTGTTACGAATCCAAGAGAGCCCACCATCCGCCAACAGCTGTTTTGCGTTACTCTGAACGCACTAGGAGTTCGACTATTGGTGTCGTGGATTGGCCTATGGTGACCTATTGATGTGCACGAAATTTTGTGTCATTAAAATTCCACGACAACAGGTCTAAACTTCACCACACAGATTATAGGTGTCACTATCTATAATTTGATGCTTTATATATATATATATATATATATGTGTGTGGAATTTGTCCTGGTTGATATCACTATGCTTGCTAAGAATGAAATACATGTCCAGGAACAATAAAAGAGTACTCCGAGGTTCTGTCAAAATGAATTCACGATGGCTGCTGTCGTACACACACAGCAGCTGATTGCTGATTGACCTACTTGTATTTTGGTCTGCTTTCAATTTGTTGAGTTTTGAGTGTTGAAAATCCGTTCTGAGGTTGGTACCGTTATCTCTTATAGATTATTTGTATTTTGCATAAGGGTAGGCAGACTAGAATTCTGGAATCCTATTGGGAATGAAGACTGATCTTCAAAGATGTCTTTTTATTGTTTGATGATCTATGGAAATCGAAACAATTATTTTTCTCACACATCTTCCAAACGATGACAGAAATGAACCAAATCAATCGATAGACAGGATAACACCGAACACAAACTAAAATTACTGTAGTATGTTCACGAATACTTTGGAAGTAATTGACACAAGTCTATTTTTCTGGGAAAACCTGCAGCAGAAGTTGACTGAGTCTTGAATTAATTATTGGACTATGTTGGTGGAGACTGGGAAACTATTCGTAAACATTCTCCTGGTTTGAGTGCATTCTTGTTATATTCAGATTATCGTAGAGAGTTTCAATAAAAACTGAATAATTTCCAGGCTTTCAATGTTAAGTTGATGATTCTTATTGTTTGTAGCTTATTTTTTGTGGAGGAATACTCATTCGTCAAAGTGTCAAGAATTGGTGATTCTTATACTGATACTTCTATCTGTGTTATGTTTAAGTGTTTTTTTGTGAGCGATGAATCCTTCATCGCTCTCTCGAATGCTTCGGTTTTACTCATCTTGATAATAATAATAGCGTTTACTGCCCAACAGTTTTCCATTTACATAGCAATTTTATAATTTTTGCTAGAGGATTGATTGGTAGTACACCTTATAAATATCACTAAAAATTTTCATTACCTTGAAAAAATCAAAGATATACAAGTTGACATATAATGCAACAAAAAATATGCAGTGGTCCCCATGTCAAAAATCATTAAAAAAAATATGTTTTTTTTTGTTACAAAGGGGTAGTTGGGTGGTGGTTAAAAAAATGGTTTTGAGTATTTTTTTTGCAGAATTGCTCTGAAGGCAACGACGAGAATCATGGTAAAAATAAGAATGTCACAAAGGGGTGGTTTTTAAAAGGGGTGGTTGTACAAAAACAGATCCGAGCCTTCTTTCGCGGAATTGCTTTTAAGGCTGACGAGAATCAGGGGAAAGATATTTAAAAAATCTTGTCACAAAGGGGTAAGAAGGGGTAGTTCGAAGAAAATATCAGATTCGCGCCTTTTTTCGAAGAATTGCTTCTGAAGGCGGTTTTACACCAAACCGACAAAACTGCAACTCGAGTTGAGAAAAACAAAACAGCAACTTTCTGCAGATTTTTTGGAGATTTTACGCCAACTCCTAGTTTTCCAACAGTTGCTGTTGTGTTTTTCGTTTCACGAAAGTCGCTATCTTCAAAGAGTTGCTGCGTAATTGCAATTCGGTCGGCTTAGTGTGAACAGTGAGTTGTGTTTTAGTTTCCTCTTTTTTCCAAACCACGCACCAAAAGCGTTTCTCACTGAACATATTTATGTTATGAACAAATATAAAGAAAAAACATTCCTCCTTATTCGACTGACAAAGTACTGAACTGAAAAATAAAACTAAAACTCGTTCTCTGGTTTAAATGACAGGAAACAAAAACATAACAACAATTGATTTTTGTATAAACAGTCTTTTCATTTTCAGGAGGTGGGTTTTCGTTTTTGCAAACAGCAACAAAACGTCAACACTAGGCGGTTTGATGTAAAACCGCCTTAAGACTGACGGAAATCATGAGAAAAACACAGAAACATCGAACTGAAGTTCAACATGTAGTACTACCGAATCTTCTTTTTCCTCAGCATTTGACGAATATGTTCTTCTCAATATTGAAAGTGAGATAGATGTAAAAGCCATCTATGACTGACCAAGGTATTACCAACACAACTGAATCTGAAAATGATTAATGATTGATACATAAACTTTCCAGTAGATGATCTCATCCTTGAAATCCACAAAATGATTGCAGAAAAAGTTGAACTCCTTGAAATCATCATCAATGAAATGAAGTACTGATGGACTTGGACACATCCAAAAAAATGTAATAAATCGAAAATTATTTTAATTCGTTTTAGTCAGAATAAAAACAATAGGGGGATGAATGATGAAATAATTAGCTCTTATCCATGGCAAATGAACAGTGTCATGTGTTCTGAATAACCGTATGTAATACGCGTTTTTTTTTCACTTTGTTCAATGTCTGTATTCCGTACACAACATGAGGATACACTACTGCCCAAACAGTGTATTATAAAAAAATTGTCATTCCATATCGTGTGTATACTCGTCGATTATGAAATTTATACGACTATTTTCCTCATTATTTTCAATCAAGTCAGTTTTATAGTGATGAAACATCTTCTTGATGTTTTATAGTGATAAAACCACTAGTAGATTCGATATTGTTTTTCGATAAAAACGACACTAAGGTCCTGTCAGAATTATATGTCAACACATTCAATTCCTATATAGGGAAACAGGAAATGCAAAATTGATTGAATAAGGCATTTTCAACTCACTATTCCATGAATAACATCAAATCAAATATAACACCGGACTCCAATACTCTTAATGAATTTTATTGCTCCATTTCTGAAAATCTAATAACCGAAAATAACTATGCTGCTCCTGCTGCTTCACCTACAAGGAACTTGTATAGCTGACACGTTTATCTTCCAAGAGACAAATATAAACGAGCTTATGGATACAATTAAACATATGAAAAATAAAACATCCAACGGAATTGACGATATCTCTGTGAAAATCTTCGAAAATTTGCCGATTTTCATTTTATAATTGTTGGTCTACCTCATAAATGATTCCTTTGCCAAAGGTAATATATCCTTCTTTTCTGAAAACCAGCAGCGTGATTCCTCTTTATTAGGGCGGTGACACATCCGATCCATAAAATTTTAGACCTATCTCACTTATTCCAACCCTTGGAAAAATTATGGAAAAACTGGTTGAAACTACAATGATGTTATTTCTGACTATTCATAAAATTCCAAATGTTTATCAGATTGGCCTTCAAACTAATAAAAGCACAGAAGATGCAATCTTTCACTTTCTGAAAAATTTATATTCCAGTCTGGAAGTGAAGGAAGTATGCGCTCTGTGATCTGTCTAAAGCTCTTGATTGTGTCAATCATGGAATACTGTTGCGTAAGCTTCATCTCCAAGGCTTCAGTGGACAAAGCTTCAATTGGTTCCAGTCCTATCCAAGTAAAAGAACCCAAATTGTTCAAACTAATGATATTCTCTCAGATATTGGGCAAATTGAGCATGGTATACCACAGGGTTCCATTCTTGGGCCTATCCTGTTCCTTTTGTATTTCAATGATCTCGTGAATTTAGAAATAAAAGGTGTGTTTACTGTTTCTGCAGACGACACTACTATCTTATGGTATGACAAAAACTCAATTCACCTTCACAGTAAAATAGCTCGTGATATCTTGGCTATGAAATAATGGTGTAACTCAGATATGCTTTCCTTCAATATAACCGAAACAAATCTATTGTCATTCCATTGTAGTTCACTAGACATTTCTTTAGGGAATAAGGTAATCTCATCCTACACCTCAAATTCATTTTTAGGTATTCATATTGACAGTGATCTCAACTTTCCAAACCATGTTGTTATGCTCAGTAAAAGACTGTCTTCGGGATGCTATGATCTGTGTGTAGTATCTAATGAACTGTGAATGGCAACTGCAAAAATAGTATACCATGCCTATTCGAGTCACATGCCAGGTATGGCATAGCTTTTTGGGGTACTTGCAATACTCAACATTTTAAAATGATCTTCACTCTGCAAAAGCGTGCTGTGCGATATATTTGCAAAGTTGGGCCTAGAGTCTCTTGCAAAGAACTTTTCAAAGAACAGAAAATCCTGACACTTCCTTCGCTTTTTATTCTCGAAACAGCATGTTCAATACATAAAAACAAATTATTTTAAAACATAATTAATGGATCCACCCGCCAAAATAATAACTTGAGACTTCCCACTCCCTCTTCAAATTTAATTAAAAATCTCTGGTATATAATGCCGTTTTATTATATAACAATCTTCCAGCTTCAATCAGAACCACTGATTCGATTACTCCATTCAGGAAATCGTTGAAACAACTGATAATTGAGCGGGCTTTTTATGATATAAGGGAATTCCTCCATGAAAAGATGAGTGCTTTTTGATATATGTCTCTGTACCATGTGTATGCGTGTATGTATTTGTCATTAATTCTTATCTTCTCCGTACTATATCTGCCGTTTGTAATTATTTTTTATTAACTTGTGATCGTAATTATAATGTGATTGTAATTTATTCAGGAACTATTCGATTGAATTCAGATAACATATTTTACACTTTTACTTGATTTATTCGTCTTAGTTTCATTTCATTATACCGTGACTGTGATACCTGTATTACTCACTGTCTTAATTTTTTCCAAATCTGGGGAATTTTTAATGTGTCTGTATGTTTATGAACAATTATTTTAAAATATGTTTGAAGGTATACCTGGGAAACTATAGTTTTCAATGCTTTTTACTTAAATTATTTCAAGTGTTTTTTATAAACTTCGAGATTCCATCCACTCATTATCTATGAGTAGTATTTAGCTATTTCGATGCTTTGTCAATGGGATTTATCATCTTCAGACTATAAAGTAAATTTTTTATTTGATTTGATTGATTTGATCTGATATTTTAATTGAAATATACCTTTTTCGGCATGTTAAAATTCTCAGACTTTCTCAAGTAAGGCAATGAATAATTGAAATCTGTAATTTTCATAACATCAACAACAATTCTCGTGGACTAGTGGAATAAACACACATCAAACAACTCATATCCTAATATAGAGAAAACAGCTTGAGGTCGACTGGGACCGAAACTCCCTCTTTCGAAGAGGGTGCAATTGCGGTTTTCGCCAATTTGTATCTGGGAGGGGAAGTTCCATCCGAGCTTTAACCAGCGGGGGTGGGATTTTGTGATACTTGTATATATGTACAGTGCAAAAGTCCTCTCCCCCCCTCTTATTATTGGAACGATTATACATAAACAAGTGAAATTTTGAAACTCAATATTAAAGGTTGTAAACCCTACTAGTGATGATAGATGACGAAATCGTCAAAGATGACGTCACAAGGATATTGTGACCTATAATTTTGAATGGAACCCTACGGCAAGCGACACCTCTTTTGAAAGGTATCGAAAAAACTTTTCAATGATACTGATTTCATTTGTGTTTATGGCAGTTTTAATGGCTCATTAGTAAACATTAAAATTTGAATTCCATTCAGTATGATATTAATTACAGATTAAGGAATCAGTATCTACTTAAAGAAATTGCTCGTAGTGACCTCCATTTACTTCCTGACAGTGAAATGTCCTATTTTTAAACTCTTCTCGTACTTTTGCAAATATGTCTGCGGAAACAGCCTCACATTCTGCAACAATACGTTGTTTTAAAACGTCAATATTGTCAGGTTCGGTGGCGTAAACCTTCGATTTGAAGTACCCCCACAGAAAAAATCCAAAGGTGTGAGGTCTGGTGATCGAGCTGGCCATTCCGTTGAACCTCGTCGTCCAATCCATCTACCACGATACTCCTCATCCAAATACCGTCTTACTGCACCGTAATAGTGTGGAGGAGCACTATCCTGTTGGAATGTTATTTCCAAATTACCGAATTCATCTCGATTATCTTCCAAAATTTTAAGGATTTTTCCATAGTTTAAAGGTGATCTTTCTAAATGAATATATTCTTTCAAAACATTTTATTTTTCCAAGCTCTATATGCAGATCATAACATTCCTCCCCCCAGTCAAGCAAAATAATGATTTTAAATACTTAATCATTTAGTATAACATAGTTATTATATGTATTCAATCCATAGATTTTTTTCCATTTCACTACCTAACTCTGATATGCACACCTAAACTAATGTCATACATAAATTTGACCAGTGATAATGCATAATTAACATCAATAATTCAATTACAGTTTTCTACCACTATCCTAAAAATATCTAGTTTCCTCAAACTAACAGGAACACTTACGATAATCGATATGGGAAATTTCGTCAATAATAAAATCAATAATTTCTCTGGTTAAAATAGTAAAATAAAATTTCTGGATGTCCTTAAACTAACATGCACACATACAATAATCAATATGTGAAATTTCGTCAATAATAAAATAATTAATTTCTCTGGTTAAAATAGGAATATAAATTTTTTGGATGTCTTTGAACTAACATGCACACTTACAATAATCTATATGAAAAATATCATCAATAATCAAAATAAAAATTGTCAATGATCAATTTCCATGTTTCACTAATTGAAATTGTCTAGTTGATGTGATTTTATTTTTAAATATAATTACACTGCCTCTCCTACGATGACGCAGCTTGGCTCTTCTTTGTTAAGGGTCGATTACAAATAGATAATCTTTTTTCTGATGAACTCATAGTTCACTGGAGTTCATAATTAGGTACGATTTTCTGTGTATATTTATGTTTAGAAACCTTTGTTTTAAAATTCATGGCATTCCACGTGCAGTCTATAATTATAGTTTTGTCTCCCGCACATAAATATGGTGTTGTTTTTATAATTTTTTGGTTCAATGAGTTCAATACTCGTTTGTATAGAATAACTTTCACGTAATATGAATTCATTTTACATACTGGATTTTTCCATGGTTTGAAGGTGATCTTTCTGAATGAATATATTCTTTCAAAATATTTTTCTTTTCCAACATATAACATCAGATACAAACATAGTGAATAATTTATATATATTTTAGGTTTTTGGGTGAGTTCACGAGCATTGAATGATCATTGTGAATGAATGAATCTGTAAAACGAAGCATTCAGAAACGAAACCTCTAATTTTGGAACGAGAAGGATTGTTGTAATTCTCATAAAATATCATTCGTGCTAGAGAACTTTATCGCAAATTTTTTTGAATTTTCCCTCAAGAATTTTGCCTCTAGGGCCTTATTATCAAAGATTAAACCCCTCAGCCTTGCTTTCGTATGACGTTAAGATGGCGGTCTCGAGTTCATAGATGTTGAGCTCGTTGAAGAGCCCTACCTTTGAAACAACAGAGGATTCGGCCAAATTTCCAGTTGGGAGGAGTGTGCTCACCGGCGTCGGTGTTCAACCTTGGTAGCAGAAATAAGCCGATGTTAAATAAAAAAGGAAAAAAAAATTAGATAATAAGACCGCAAATCGCACTCTGTGAAATTTCCAGGCAAAATGCTTTCTAGAAAATTAGAAAAAAAATTTAGCGATAAAACCCCTAACACATATGATATTACCCAAAATCCTTTCTGTCTCATTGTCATCCATACTTGATTGCCATCATCACAACGCATTTGAATTCCAATAAACTATACCGTGTTTTTTTTTACGGAAATCTTCCAGTGTTCATTGTTTCCGTGGATATTTCTGTTTCACTGATTCTCATAACAACAATGGTAGTACAATTTCCCAGTGCCGGCAAACCTACGTCATTTTGGCAAAGATGAAATTTTGGGTATGAATAGTGTGATATAAAGTTAAGAACATACAGTGCTTTCGTAAAGTACTGAATAAATTCATTTCGAACCAAACTATCAATTTCTGAGGAATATCCTGAAACAGGTCGAGTTTTAATCTCAATTTGCCACATTCATAAGGGAAAATTAAATATACTGGGTGATCCACGTTTGATTAATGACGTCTGCGGCAATTTTCTGAAATGGAATACTTTATATATTATTAAATTTTTAGAGTCTCAATGGGAAGCTGATTTCAAAAACATATCTCACTTAGGTTTGTATGCAGTGCTCGTCTAAAGTCCGTTCCCCCCCCTACTGATTTTTGAACCACCTAGTATATCGCCACGAAATTGGGAGGGGCTCAAATAGGAGATAAAAATCTACTTTTTCATGAAAAAATAACAGCTAAAAGTTTTGAAATGGCGGCTGAGCGCCATCTTCAATAATTTTTTCAAATAGAACACCCCGTATATTATTCCATTATCGAAATCTGCTCATAATTCTCAACAGTGTTCTGCAATACACTTTACTCCTAATTTCAATTGTTTTCGAAATATTAAAGTTTGAAAAGTGACATTCCGGTTTAAAATGAAGTATGAATTTTGGTCACTTCCGGTAAAACATTTTGCTAACAAAACGTTGTTATTAATTTGTAGTTAAATCTCTTGATGAATTCGACTAATAAGAGGCGTAAAAAAGGTTCATTAAGGATGAACAGTACCGCCTACCGGAAAATCTCGAAGATAGTGACTAAAGTTTATCTTTCAGTCGCAGATGATTCCACATCTGATTTTATGAACATCCTGTTCATATTTTCAAACTAATCAACCTACGAATGTGTTCTGTAAATTCACTATCAAAACAAGTTAGTTAGCTAAAAAATTATAATTTATTTTTGAATAACACTTTTATTCAACCCCAACAATTATTTCATCAAGTGTACAATGTGGCCCCCTCCTTAATCACGACAATGAAGTGCCCTATTATAAATAGCTTCTCTCACGTTGATGAAAGTTTGTTCATCTATTTCTGCATATGTATCTATTATTCTGCGTTCCAACTCTTCTATTGCTTGGCATTCAGTGGCGTAGATTTTTGACTTCAGATATTTCCAAAGGAATAAATCTAGAGGTGTAAGATCCGGAGATCTTGGTGGCCATTCTGTACTTCCCCTGCGACCTATCCACCGCCCAGGAAAGTTTGTATCGAGGAACTCTCTAGCAATGCGATCGGAATGGGAAGGTGCCCCATACTGCTGAAATATGATTTAACAATGTTCGAACTCTTCCTGATGGTTTAATACAATTTGTCTTATTCGAGGTTCAATTTCAGTTTCTGAAAGATTTCTGTAAAGAACTCTCCAAATATCAAAACTGCTTGAAATTTATCGTCTAAACTACGAGCCATGATCACACTTTTCATAAAAGGATTAAGGGGCTCAACGGAATATTTGATAGTCAGCAGTTCAGATTGACAGTAAACAAGATATTACCGCGACAATGATTTTTTCCAATGCAAATTCGATTGAAAGCAACAGTAGTGTTTTTGGTTGGGTTTGAAATGACCAAAATGTCACTTTTCAAACGTTAATATTTCGAAAACAATTGAATTCAGGAGTAAAGTGTATTGCAGAACACTGTTGAGAATTATGAGCATATTTCGAGAATGGAATAATATACGGGGTGTTCTATTTAAAAAAATTATTGAAGATGGCGCGCAGCCGCCATTTCAAAACTTTTGGCTGTGATTTTTTCATGAAAAAGTAGGTTTTTATCTCCTATTCGAACTCGGACGGACTTTAGACGAGCACTGTACTGTGCGACCGTTAAATTCACTGCTCTCGTAAAGTAGTGGATAAATTTGAAAAATATTCAAGAAATAATTTCTGGAAAGAACGCTCTATTTTCATTTGGGCATTCTTTCAAATTCAATTTTTCATTACGGAATGTGGAAAGGTGATTATGAGTATGGGTGAAATGAAAATAAAATAAGAAAAACTATTTTGAAATATGAAAATACTCAATTTAATAGCAATGATAGCTTCAAACGACGATCAAGTTGAATGATCAAATTGTGCACCGTTTGCTATCTGACAGTAGCCAAGACGATGAATAAATTATTTTTGAACATTCTCAATCACGTCAGAAGGTATACATTGTATCTCGTGACGAATTCTTGCTTTTAAATCTTCTGAATTCTCCGGCCTATAAACATACACTTCACTCTTAAGACATCCCTAAAAAAAATAATCAAGTGGTGTCAAGTCTGGAGATCCAGCTGGTCACTCAATCGGTCCAATTCTCCCTATCCAACGATTCGGAAACACCACATCTAAATAGTCACGGACAGCTGCTGCATAATGGGGAGATGCATCATTTCGTTGGAAGAATAAATCAGTTCTCGGAAGATCAGGTTCCTTAAATCTGGATACAAAGCTATTAGTGCAGGAATAAGGTCGAATCGAAGAAAATCCAAATATATTGCACCAATCAGGTTCACGTCGAAGAAATAGGGACCCAGAATTCTTTCGTCGACTATGCCACACCATACATTCACTTTCCGTGGATTTTGAGTGTGATACTCCATCATCCATTGGGTATTTTCGGTAGCCCAATAACGGCAATTCTGCCTATCGACGTGACCGTTCAAAACAAACGTAGTTGTCACAAAATAATGATTATTATTGCATAGCTGTTGTAGTTGTTCGCAGAATTGATTTCGCCGATCAAAGTCGTCTTCATTCAGCTCATGGATGACGCATACCTTATAAGAATGGTGCTTTGCTTTCCTTAGAATTTTGTGGACTGTACACGCTGCCATATTGAAATGATGATTTTCATGCACTGCTAACACAACAATAAGCTGATCGTCTTCTGGTGGTGACGGTCGACCAGATTTAGGAAGATCACAGACAAATTCACGGTATTTTGACTCAACTTTGCCCACCATGCTTTGGTTAATAGGTTGCCGATCAGGATGAGTTGCATTGAACAATTCAACTACTTCTCTTTGGGTGCGTATTCTGTCTCCAAATCCTATCATGCAAATAATTTCAATTCTTTCACGTTCATTTTATTTAATCAGTTTTCATAAAATGACAAAGTTACTACTCAATAATGTACCGACAATCGATAAAATATGTTATTCTTTAAAGAAATAACTTCACAAAAACTATTCAGCAAAATAAAAACAAAATTATGGTCGCTATGGCTACTGTCAAGTAATGGAAATAGTCAGATAGCAAACGGTGCACAACTTGAACATTTGATTTTATCGTTGTTTGAAGCTGTCATTGCCATAAAATTTAGTGTTTTCATATTTCAAAATACTTTTTCTTATTTTATTTTCATTTCACCCATACTCATAATCACCTTTTCACATTCCGTAATGAAAAATGGAGTTGCCATTGAAAAAGACCGATGACGTCATTTCTCCTACACAAATTATTCTTTGTGTATTGATTGAATTCGAAAGAATGCCCAAATGAAAATAAAATTCGACGGCTTCGAGCGTTCTTTCCAAAAATAATTCGTTTAATTTTTTACGAATTTATCCACTACTTTACGAGAGCACTGAATTCAACAGACGCACTGTATACAAACCCTATGAGTGTATCATTCAAATTAGTTTCCGTCTCATTGTTCTACGTCGAACCGTTTGAAAGTTACAGTAGCATTTTTAGTGGACGGAACGTAGCAGCCACATTTCTGGAAAACTTTGAGATGTTTGACCACAACCACTGCCACGTAATACACACAGTTTTATCACGCGGCGGCTACCGAAATGGGGAACACTTTTTTGGTGGCTGCTACGTTCCGATCTACGTTCCTGGATCTCAGATAGCCACATTCCAACCACGTTGTGGTCACCTGGCAAAAACGTGGATATGTAGTGGCCGACAATAGACACGTTAAACAACTGACTACGTTTGTGTAAATAATATGTAGCTCGATCTCTGTTCAGCAACATATTTTTATGATAAATGTGCCCCATTCTTCCATTTTGCCTGATTCTTTTCTGATACTCGATCAACTTTAAAAATATGAACAGACAAACGCGTTAGTAAGTAAATTGAATTTGGATACTTCTAATCGGGATAAAATTGAAACAATTGAAAGTTTTATGTGAAATATGGGTGTTGTAGCTCGATTGTGAGCACGTGCCATCTGAATACTCTCTATTATAGGAAACCATCATAATTTTGGATATATCGCGCCTCTGAAATCATATACTTGAATTTCATCAATCTTGGTTAGTAATAAATTACTACGTTTGATGAAATAAATCTTCATTGAATATTTCGATCATTTCTCTAATAATGGCGACCCAGCATATCCCTGTAAATATGGCGACTTTTGGAGAATATAACTCTAAAGTGTCAGAAAGTGTGAATAAAGCTCCTGCCACCATGAAGTGCCCAGTGGAACTGAATTATTAACTTTTCCACCACTAGAAAGTGACACCCACGTCGCAGGCCCATGATTCATCATTAAATAACCTAAAAATTACAATGAGTCTTATACCCTTGAAAGGGGCGAACACGTCGAGCTATTATAAGCTGCCACTTCAAAGTTATAACCTCGAAATTGCTAGTACATGTTCATTAATTGTTAAAAAAGGATATGTATTGATTTATGCAGCTTCAATCAACAATTATCAAGTAACAATTAACAAGTAATGAAAATGATGGCATTTATGCAAACAGAATCAACAATTAAGGTATAAATATTACGAAGGAGCACAAGTCAGAGACCCGAACTATTCAAATGAACTTTTTTATACAGAATCAAGAAAAATTTTCTATTGAAAACGCATAACCCATTTCATTTTGGATGAATATCATTCACGTAACAGGTAAAACAAACTTTCTGTAAGCTACAAATGAATAATTTGAGAAAAGTTAGGTTAGTTTTCGTCATCGCACGGGCCAATCCACGGTCACTTCAAAATCCAGGAAAATTGTCTTTCGAAAACGCATAAACCATTTCATATTGACTAAATATCATTAATGTTTCACTTTTTGTATGCCACAATAAAATAATTTTAGAAAACTTAGGCTAGCTTTCGTCATCGCGCGGAATGGTGAATTTTGAAGGTTATTGTAATTTGTAGTGACATTTAGTAAATGCGTACTGTGGCTATCAATTATGGATATAGCAAGAACGCGTCAACTATCACCACATATCTCAATCAACTGCCTGCCACATTAAAGGTTTTATGAAAGTTACCAAAACGTCACCGAAACTATCATACTCTCTTGGAAGTGACTTCTAAGTGATATTTAAGTGCTCGGTTATTTTCCACTTTTGAGTTCAAAAGCCTCCAAAGTGATTTGCTCAGTGGCCATAATGTTTCAGACACCTCAAATGACACTAATAAGTTATAGAACTGTGGAGGGGGTACCATAGATGGGAATTACGAGACTACAACCATACAAATATAAAATTCAGTTATCCTTACTGTATAGTGGTGATTACGTGATAACCACCTAGTCGAAGTTGCGGTATCAGTTTCTCCGTCACTATAATGCTGCTTGAGGGGGGGGGGTTGAAAAAACGCACTTCATAAACTAATTGCACGCTGATGACCCATTAGTTGCGTTAGGGTAGGATAGACTATGATGAAATTAGATGACTTATACCACCAACAGTGGATTTCTTTTTTCACATTGAAATACCCATATTGATTTTATTCCAGTACCGAAATTCCTCAAGGTATAACAAAATGAAATATTGAGTAATATGTCATTTTATACACACTCACAAAATACCTTGATTATCATAACATTGAGGGTTACAGATCAAAAATTCAATTTTTCCAGCCTCTGGGGTTTTATTAGTTCATTGGCTGTAAAACATGTTTCTGCAAGGTTTTTTTTACTTTTATTATATGAAGTGATCGTATATGAGAATGACTTCCTTTGGATACACCATTCTCATCTGGCAGAAATTATGGATACTTATATCAGATTGCCGTTTCGTAGCATCTCAAAAACTGAGAAGGTTGAAAATAACTGCAAACACTTAAAACAAACTTTTTTTCGTTGTCCTATGCGAAATATTTCCATTTTTTTGCCAATAACAGAATGGTAGACCTCGGATCCCGTCTACGTTGACGACACATGATATGATAATCACACTTAGGAAAATAATAAGGGAACAAAAATATCACCAGAGTCAGGAATTCAACGCGAAGCAAACTCCAGTACGTGATTCTATTTCCTCCAGCTCGTGTTTCCATTTTCTCCGAATGAAATTTCCCAAATTTACATTTAAGTCATTTTCTATCAGGACTGCATAGATTGCATTGCATGATGTCGAGATTCTCTTTATATAGGTCACAGCTTGTAAATGCAGGTCATAGTCTGTCCCATTTACGTGTGAGCAGGACGATAAGGCAGCAATTTCACCCTCGATGCTGTAACAAGGGTTGTTTGATAACACACGATTCTTGAGCTTGCTACGCGAGGTTGTGCGAATCGATGAAAACAGGAATTGATGATGAAGACTGAATGGAAAATATGAGAAGTCACCCAGAAGAGTGATCATTCTCCGAAATTTTGAACTTTTATTGTAATTATAAGACTGATAATGTTTTCTAATAACTTTCTGGGAGTATTCACGACATGTAGTGCAAATCCAAAATACTCTTGAGTCTATAATAATAATAATAATTCATTGCATAAGTTTATATAACCAACTGAGTTACATATAGTTTAATTATTACCGTGTACCCAACAGAATTTCGTTGAAGATGAAGTTTTGAAATTCTTCATATCGTGGTGGTGTTAAGCAACAATTTATATTTTTTATGATTAGAGATACTTGGTATTTATTTGGAATGACAAAGAGCATACAAAATGATCAGAGGAGACGCGGTATCATCTAAAATGGGCTCATAATTAATTTATACTTTCCAAATTATCCAGCAATGATTGAATATTGCCTTTCAACGGGAAGTTACTCTTAGAAAAAAGCTCCAAAATACTATTTTTAGCCCATCACAAAACTCCCACACATCATATAGGTCACAAACCGGAGACAAATAAAAATTTTAGTTGTAAGAGCAAAATGAGTTGCTTTGGTACAAATTCGAATGAAAATAATCAACTGAAGTATTGATGAAAACGTACCTATTAATACCAACAAATCAGAATCTTGTATATGGTGACAATTCATTATTTCTCTGGTGGAACGCAAGTATGAATTAGACGCAGAAAATAGTACCGAAAGGCTAGCATTCATTTTGACAGAAAATGTATGGAAGTGAAATCATGGAGAGTGTCATAACCATACGCACTACTAATGAAAAATTATTGCTGGAAAAATATTCTCATGAATATGAAGTGTAAAGATATAATACTTGTCAAGGGAAAAAGCTGTACCTGAAATAATAAAAACTTTTTTACGAAAAATAAAACCGACGAAATACGGAACTGAAAAGTAAAAAATAAAATAAACCTTCCTAGTCTAAATTACTGAGCTCCTAAACTAATGTAAGTAACTAATTTTGAGTCGGCGCCAAACAAACGAGCAAATGAATTAGATAAGGCGTAAAATGATGGCATTGAGCTGCGCGGTGACATTCTGATAATTTTTTTGAAGTAATTCAATGATTTCCGTTGATTGTTCGTTTGGCGCCGACCCGAAATCAGTAACTTACATCAGTTTAGGAGCTTAGTTGTTGAGACTAAGAAGGTTCATTTTTTATTTTTTACTTTTTAGTTCCGTATTTCGTCGGTTTAATTTTTTGTTGAAAAGTTTTTTTTTTCAATTGTTTGTGGCTGAAATCTACTAATTACTACCTACTTGTTTTTTTATTACTACCGAAATACTTATTTACCCACCTTACTTCAACTATTACCATTTAAATAATATGATTATCTACTTTTACTAGTGATTGTAATATGGATTATTTTTGTTGTTCTGGTTAATTTATTTCATAACTTTGTATATCATTCCATCCTCTCATAGAATATAATGATTGTGACGGATGTAGGAGAACAAAAATAATGACAGTAGCGATCGGTCATTGTCAACTACAATGTTCACAAGTGAAAAATCAATTAGTCCCTATCTTTCCAACCGTAAGGGTTGCTAAATCTATTCGAAATTCAAACATGATCAATTATGAGGTATCAACTATCTAATGAAGAAAGAATCATCCAAATCGAAGAACCCAGTACAAAGTTATGCCTGATAGAATCGGTTAACGGACCAGAATTCAGAGGGTGAGTGATTAATATCCTTCATTTTGCTACCCTTAGGGGTGGATTTCATCTCTCAAATTAAAATGAGACCAACTTCAAAGTACACCCTATCCAATGAAGAAAGAATTATCGGAATCGGACGTCTCAGTAAAAAGTAATGCGTGATCATACATAAGAAAATATATATATATACGCGTCGAATAGAGAACCTCCTCATTTTTTTGGTTTCATCGGTTAAAAACAAAGTTCTATCTATTACTCCAGATGCTCAAAATGAAATCGGAATTTTTCAGAAGGACTCCAGAGGATTTATTTTTCATATAGCTGCAGTAGAACTAGCTTGGTGAGATAACAAAGAAACTTTGTCAATGTTGCATTTTAATATGGACCAGCGAAAACTGTTCAACGAACAGAATTGCATAAAACTCGATATTTTCCAAAATCCGTTAGGGAAGCGATGAAATATTAACAAATAGTGAATGTCTTACCGAAAATTCGAGCGGTCCTGAAATGTGGCCATTGAGATTATACCAGAATGTGGTTGATTTGTTTGAAAATATGTTCATAAAATCAGATGTGGAAATATCTGCGACTGAAAGATAGGCTTCAGTTACTATCTTCCATCGTTCAGAATAACCTCTTGTGGGGTATTTATTTTAAAAATAATTTCTGGTGACTACTCTCTCGTGGAAAACATTCTTCTTTGCCTCATTCATCTATACGAGTTCTTAGTTGAGATTGGAACAGAAAATCAAATAACTATCTGAAAAAAATGCAAATTTTCAATTTCAGATTTTTTTTTTGAGTTAGGGTTCTTTCAGAATATCTAAAAGATGTAGTTCAATGTTCAGCGTGGCTCTAGCAGGGAAAGTAGTTGTTTTCGGTTAGACATTCACAAAAAATAATTCAATATTTATCTTGGATTTTTCAATTCAAACAATTTTTTTTTTTTAATGTTCAATTGAGTATGTTCCCCTTTCCAACAGAACAACCTATGTCAGGTCAGCTAGTTTGTAATATTTCTCTGTTTGAAATCACTTTCCAATTTATCTTATAGACATACTGCGGGATTGTATGAATCTTAAGTAGGTAATTTAGTTTGCTAACCTTTTATCGCCATCTTGACGTCATATTGGAAAATATCGGATTATTATGTTCGTAGAAAAGCCTTTCTAGTCAGTTTCTTCCTTAAAAAACATTGGAAAATATGTTTCTCACCTCTTCAAGCTATTTCTAGTTAGCTGTGTGATAAAATGTCTGAGTCTGCTGGCGTAGGTACCACCATCCCATTTTGAGCACATATTATTCTCCATGGTGACATAACTTATTCTCTTTTTTGAAGTGAAACCTCTTCAAGCGTTTACTACTACTAAAAGGCTACTGAATGCTTTTGATGACGTTAGCGTAACAGAAGTGAACAAGCGTGAAATGTGCCGGTGTGTATTATTTGAACGAATAACGTGCAGTTGGTCCAAAACATGAGTCTGGGAAAATGTATCGCCCGCAACTCATCGCCAGCAATTCACCGCCAAAGCAAATGATCGCCTGAACAATTCAGAGCCCACGATTGGACCGCTAGCATATTCATCACCAGGCAAAACATATATAAATTTATAAACAGGTATTTCTCTACACGAAATATATGGTCTTTTCAATTTATACTTCTGCCCTAAGGATGTAGAGAGGAAGAGAGGGAGAGAAATATACTTTATTGTCTAGGATAATAAACTTATTATTGACAAAGCATGTTACAGAAATAAATATAAAAAGGTTCGAAGAGGATTTCTCAAATATACATAGGGATTTCCAAAATGAAACAACAATATCATAAACAAATCCGTTGAAATATCAACATATATCAGATATAAAATAAATATAAAATAAATCTGTATACAGGGTGATTCAAAAGTACTTTGACAAACTTCAGGAGGTGATTCCCCACAATATTCTGATATGAATTGTCCAAATAAACATATGTCCGGAAACGCTTCGTATCCAAGATACAGGGTGTTGGAGTTTTATTTTTTTTTTTTTTTTTTAAATAACTCTAGAAATACTGACCTTAATTGAACGAAAATTGGTATTGAGAAGTTTTTTGAGGTGTCGAATTCTAAACTGATGTTATCATTGCTCTTACTCGTTGGGGGCGCCACCTACACGTCTTTTTCTTTTTTGAAGATTCATAACTTTTTGAGCGTACTTCTAGCTCATTTCTCAGTGGAAAAATCAATTCTCCTATCATTTCTACGGAAAAAAACTATCCGTGTTATAAGTCGCTATAAGCAACCGTTTTCTAGATATTTGGACTTGAAAATTTTAAGCGGATTATTTGATAATAATCGATGCGTGTTGAAGTTATTACCATTATTTTGCATTTATCACAAGAATGCTTGGGAAAGAATTTGTTGTTTAAGTAAGTAGTTTTGGTTATTAGATATTATGTTTTGTTGTTCTTTTAAAGTTTCTGTAAGTTTTTAAACAGTGATTTTGAACAAATGGATTATTCAAACAAAAATGCTCATTTAGCGGATATGCATTTCGTTTATGGCTTTGCGGATGGCGATGCACGCGAAGCAAGACGTATTCACCAGAAGCGATTACCCAATCGAGTACTGCCTTCAGCTCCAACATTTACCAGTCTCCACCGTCGTTTGGCAGAAACAGGTAGCTTTAAGAGGGCAGCTGATACTATTGGAAGACCAAGAGCAGTCCGAAACCCATAATTAAAAGAAGCTGTTTTGAACGCTCTCGAGGAGAATCCAGAAAAAAGTACAAGAATCATTGCTGAAGCTCTCAATTCTACTCGACAGTTTGGAGAATTATCCACGATCCCCAATTTCATCCATATCATATTCAAAGGGTACAAGCTCTATTGCCACGAGACTTTCCCCGACGCATTACTATGTGTCAGAGGTTTCTGAGAAAATTGGCTGGAAATCCTCAATTTTCAAGATTTGTACTCTTCACAAAACTTTCATACAATGTTTGGGCGCTGGAAAATCCGCACGCAGTCAGTGAAAAACATTATCAGTATCAATTTTCTGTGTATGTATGAGCGGCAATAATTGATAATTACTTGATATGTCCTTTCTTTCTTCCGTTCCGACTGAATGGCGCAACTTACAGATACTTTTTAGAAAATGAATTGCCGGGACTACTTCAGAATGTACCGTTAGAAATTCGTATCCGCATGTGGTTTATGCATGATGGAGCTCCAGACCAATTAACCGTTGTAGCCAGGGAATTACTTTACACTGTCTATCCAAATCGATGGATCGGTAGGGGTGTAGAAAAACCTAACCAGGCGTGGACACCGAGGTCCCCAGATCTAAACCCGCTAGATTTTTATTTTTCGGGACATTTGAAGTAACTAGTTCATAAAACTCCAGTAGCGAACGAGGAAGATCTGAGAAACCGAAGAGTAGACGCCTGTGAAACAATAAGAAACACACCAATTTTTTTTGAGTGAGTACAAGATTCAATGACTGAATCCCTGTATCTTCGCTGAAGGTGGACACTTCGAACAAAATATATGAATACAATTTAGTTTCTTTTATTTCATTTTATTCTACATATTAAAAATTTCCTGAAATAAAATGTTGATATTTCTTGCAAATTTTATTGAAACAAATACAGATTTTGCACCCTTGGTTCAAAAATAACTATTTCAAACTAGTAAAAATAAATAGAATAGGTGGCGCCCCCTACAAAAAACCAAAACTACTTACTAAAACGTCAAATTCATCTCCTGAGCATTCTTGTGAAAAATGCAAAATAATGGTAATAACTTCAACACGCATCGATTATCAAATAATCGACTTTCAAGTCCAAATATCTAGAAAACGGTTGCTTATAGCGACTTGTAACAGGGGTAGCTTTTTTGCGTAGATATGATAGAGGAATTGATTTTTTAACTGAAAAATGTGCTAGAAGTATGCTCAAAAAAGTTATGAATCTTAAAAAAAAAGACGTGTAGGTGGCGCCCCCTACGAGTAAGAGCAATAATAACATCAGGTTCGAATTTTACCCATCAAAAAACCTCTCAATAGCAATTTTCGTTTAATTAAGGTAAGTATTTCGAAACTTATTTGAAAAAAATGAAAATAAAAATAAAACTTTAACACCCCGTATCTTGGAAACGAAGCGTTTTCGGACATATATTTATTTGGACAATTCATATTAAAATATTGTGAGGAATCACCTCCTGAAGTTTGTCAAAGTACTTTTGAATCACCCTGTACAACAGCAGTTTACATTTGAACTAAACTAGTTACTATAGTCTTATCATAGTTCATTATAAATATGCAGTACTCAGTACTATTAATGAGAAATGGTATGTTCTATAGCTCTCAAAGATCGATAATTCAATTGAAATAAAACATTGTGAATAAATATATAACGATATCGGAGTAGGAATTATCCTGATTAGTTTTCTATTTCCATTAGATAACGAAATATTGTCAACTTCCATCATGTCCTTTCCTTATATTATTAAATCAATGCTGGAAGACGGACAAACTTGGAGACCATTTTTGAATCTATACACCTATAAATATACCGCAGACTTTCATTTCAATTCAAAGAAACATACTGAATGAATATATGAAGCTTACTGAGAACGAATTATCCTGATAAGTTTTCTGTTTCGAATAGATAACGAATAGCCTCAACTATAGTCGTGTCTGTTACAAGTTCAGAGAGCAAGTTATTTCCTTCACCTCGTAATATGATAACCTCTTTGGCTTGAAGCCATCCAATTTATTCAGATCCAGTTATTTATTATGATAAGAGCCGTGCCAGCTCCGGTTACTTGAATCTGGTCCTTATGAATTTTGATTTATATAGATGAGAGTTTACTTGCAAGTTGAAGGAAGATTACTCGGAAAGTATGTCTGCTGATTCTACCAATTTCGATGCTCTTTTTCCACTTTGTATCAACTTGTTTTTTCACACTGGCCAACTAAACCAATATAAAGAATATGTTAATACCAACACACATCTTTAAGTGATTGAAACGTAGGTAAATGGGGTTCATGGCTGTTAATATAATGAACCAATAATTATCCGTTTACTTACACTTCACAACACAAAATAATAGTAAACTCTAATTATTACATAACTCCGTGAAATATACCTTGCACTTCTCTGAACTAACATTCCGAATTGAACATAACTCAATGAACTCAGCTTCTCTAATATCTTATATCTAAAAATGGTATAATATCGGAATTAATATCAAAAACCTTGCGATTGAGAGTTGAATAGAACTATCAGAGTCCTATTGCATTAGTCACTTGTCTAGACCAGAAATTTAATTCTGCCTCTTGACAGATATAAGGAAATTTTTATTTGAAAAAATTTCCATGTATCATTACTTAGTTCCGAAAAAAAAACAATTATTATCACCAGATGAGAGTCAACGTTCATTATATAGCAACAAAATATATTACATATATTTCAAATAAAACGGATTTCAATACAGATAAAAAAGCACTTTCTCAAGTTGCGGCATTTACCTACAATACAAGTCAATTTACATGTGAATATTAGAGGAACGTGTGTATGAACATTACAGGACATCCCTTTTCGTGGGAACCAGAACATAAAAAAAAAATGCATTACGTGAAGGTGAGGTTGAACTTCAAGGAACCGCTTCTAACTTACCCTTTTCTGGGTTTCAGGATCACCATACCTACAGAAAGTTGAATCGGCTGAATAATAATCGCCAAGATACATACCTCGGACATATAAACTCACAAAAATAGGCGCTAAGATCCTTTTCTGAGTGCATAAGACCACTACGCAAAAAGTATCTCAATGGGTTTGATACTTTTCCAGAATTTCGCGGAGATACAAACATGCACAAGTCAAATATTCAAACATATTTTTAATTTCTTAAAAATTTGGAATTACTTCAATTTTCTATGATACACAACCTAAATTTGGCAGATTTCTTAGTTATTTCAGTTTTTCTCAATGATCTCTCAATTACATATGGTTCACATGAATATGCGTGATTATATTCATATTCATGTAATTGACAAGCTTGAAACTAATGCCGCTTCAGGAACAGACAAAATATCAGGAAACACCATCAAAATGATAAAAACGAATATTGTTGACATTTTAGTTCACCTGATAAATTCGATGTTCCAAAGTGGCGTTTTTCCAAGTACCCATATTTTGTCAATAACTACCGACCAATATCTGCCTTTAATAATATTGCAAAATTGTATGAAAAAAGTATAGCCAGCAGGTCACAAAATCATGTGGACCGCCACCAACTAATATCTCCCAAATAATTCGGTTTCAAGGCAGGAAGTTCCACTGAGGAAGCACTGCATTATCTCACGAATGAAATTCACCAGCACCTCAATAAAAATAATAAAGTGTTAGGCATCTTTTTGGATTTGGCTAAAGCGTTCGACAGCATTTCACACGATAAACTATTGGAAAAACTTGAAAAATACGGGATTAGAGGCTTACCGCTATCATTATTAGAAGTTATTCATCGAAGAGGAAATCTGTCGTTAAAATAAAAAACAAGTTTAGC
Source organism: Gonioctena quinquepunctata (assembly GCA_018342105.1). Taxonomy (NCBI): domain Eukaryota; kingdom Metazoa; phylum Arthropoda; class Insecta; order Coleoptera; family Chrysomelidae; genus Gonioctena; species Gonioctena quinquepunctata. Next base: position 317,531 of record JAFIRS010000577.1, on the reverse strand, counting down.
GAACCTTCGGAAATCGGATATGGTGTCCCCCAGGGAACAGTCCTCGGCCCTAAGTTATTCCTTCTCTATATCAATGGAGTGTTGAATATGGAGATAGGTGAAGATATCATCTCATATGTGGACGATACGGTTCTCCTATTCCATGGAACAAATTAGCAGGAAGTTACGAAAAACGCGGAAAATGGTTTATATCAAGTCAAATGTTGGATGGACTGTAATCTCCTGAGCTTTAATGAGAGCAAGACCAAATTTATAACTTTCATGAACAGCCCAAGAGTACAACCAAATCAAAAGTCAATTAAATGTCATGAGAGATTCGATCTGGCCAACTGTAATTGTAAGAAGACAATTCAGAACACTTCAGAAATGAAATATCTGAAAGTTATCATCAATGAAACGCTCAGATGGAATAATCATGCACTATATTTAAATAGCAAACTTAAAAAACTGTTTTTGCATTTTATAAACTCAGGGATATTATTCCAGAAAAAAAATTGAAAATGGCCTATAAATCATTAGTTGAATCTAATATCCTATGGAGTAATACTATGGGGAGCTGCTTATAACAATCAGATAAATTGTTTGAAAGTCACACAGAAATGGATTTTGAATGTAATACTAAGAAAAAAGCGCAGATTTTCCACAGAACAACTCTTTACAGAAACTAAAATGCTTGATATAACACATCTGTATATTTTCAATATTGCGAAATTCATGTACAGAAATAGAATGCAACATCAAGAAATTTTCCACAATCCCAATACAAGACAAGAAGGTCTAAAAATTTTAAATATTCCTCGTTCTAATTCTACCCTCTATAAGGAGTCGATAGCATATAATGGCCCCAAAATTTACAATTACATCCCAGAGTCCATTAAAAACATTTGTAGTTACAAACTGTTCTGCAAAAAGCTGGTGTCCTTCATTTTCATGAACTCTAGAACTCTTGAAGTACTACAATGAATATCAATATATAATTATAATTTCTCATACTATTACTTTAGTCCCTTCGCTTCTGATAATTTTAGATTATTGTCTTCACTATATCTATTACATTATTTAGTATTATTATTGATATTATCCACCAAATGTACCGTAGAATGGGGATACATTGATCAATTTTTTAGTTCAAAGTGAAATAACTTTTGCTCCTTCAGCATTAAAATTTGCAAAAAAAAACTGCAATATCTGTTTTTATTTTACTAACGATTTTGAAAAAATGCAAGCAAACAATTCAAAAACACCCGAGAAAAAAAATAAAGAGTTGATGATCAAAGTTCTACCTGAGATTGGGGTTACTTTGATCACCCTAGCGTTTCAACGGAATATTAAAGTAACCCCACTAAAAAGGTTTAAAAAAATAATTTTTTTTCCCATTTCTCTAAGGGCAGAAATGCAATTTGGGGTAAGTTTGATCACACTAAAAACCTTTCTACCAACTAATCTTTATTCATTATAAAAGGAACAGAAATAATATAGGTACACAAAAGAAAATGAAAATTCACATAATATGTTACATTTCTGAAACTTCAATATCAATTTCAAATTTATGAAAGATATTATCATTTTTCTCCGAAGAGGGATTTGGTAAAATCCTTATAATATCACTTGCTTTGAGCTCGGAGGTGTCATCAGGAACAAGTCGACATAGTCTTTTACTTCTTCTTACTGATTTCAATCCCACAACAAGAATGTTGGAGTCCGCTTCCAGGATCTTACAAACATATTTATGTGTTTCTTTTCCTCGTTGGGAGTAAAACGTGCCCAAAATGAATTGGCCAACTTCGAAATCTTCTGAATTAGCTTCCTCTTCTCCAACATCGCAAATTGAAGAGACAGAAGCAGGACGGTCTTCGATTCCAAGCTCCCCATCTTCGTCATCGTCAGATTCTTGTCCATATGCTGCCGTGGATATAGTACATCCAGGTTGAACCTCTAGTCGTGTTCTTTTTCTCTGTGAAGGGACTGCGTCTCCGAATCTTTGCTCTTTCAAAAATGCTGTCAGTGCATTTTCGACAATAGGAGTAGGGTCAGCAACTTGTTCTGGTGACAACTTCTTGAGGACCTGCTCCCGATCTGCAGGATGAATACCAGTACTCCGGAAAGAATTGATCAAGTTTCGTTTGATTGCAGATTCTAACTTGCTGGTTTCAAATTGTATCTGGTTGGTTTCGTTGGGTTTGACAACTCGCGCGGTTACGGTGTCCATTTTGTTTAGGCTTTTCTTCAGAAAAGATGAAAACATATCTTCGAGAACACTGCTTGGACGCAGATTTTGCAATTCAAAATCTGTTAGTGTTTCACGCCATGCCCCTTTCATTGGTCTAAAGAACCCAACGTCTAAGGGCTGGCAAATATGGGTTGAATTTGGAACCAAGCAAATAAAATCAATATCGTTTTCAACACACATTTTCAAGACACCATCATCCAAGTGAGATGACAAATTATCCCCAATTAGAGCTTTTCTCCCTTTTGAACGTTTTGCATGTGGCAAAAATAAAGTGGTAAACCAATCTCGAAAGGTCACACCATCCATCCAACCACTTATGGTGCGATTATATCTTGTGCCCAAGCTACAACACGGCTTGTTACAACATGGAGGTCCTCTTGGACCATTTTCTCTCCAAGAGTCATAAAGGTGGACACTTCTATAAATCACATAGGGCGACAATAATGTACCATCTGCTGCACCACATACCGTAATTGTGGTGCAGCTTTTCGAGTGATTCATTACCTTTTCCGGGTATTTCACGCCCCGTCTATAAATCCCGCGCTTCTTGCCGGGATCATCGGACAAATTAGATTCGTCATAATTAAATATATTGCTGCTTGGTAAACCTCTTAGTGTGTTCTCCAAGTTGTCGTAAAATTCTCCAAAAGTTTCCCTTGACACTGATGCTCTAGCCCCTTCAATGTTTGTAGATATGCGTTGTCCGTAAGATTTTTTATGCCGCTGATGAAGATTGTATGTCCAGTCTATTCCAGGAGGGTTATTCTTGAATAAATGCATCGTTCTTCCTTTTCTATCTAAATAATATTTGGCCATCATTCTCATATCCAGAAGCGATAAGGGGAATCCTCAATCCGCGCATTTGGCAGCTGATTTTAGAATGGCCAACTCCTCGTCATGGGTGAAAATTGTTGGACGACCCGGATTATTACCATGGATTCCTTTGAATCGGTTATACAAGGTTCCAAATGGAATACTAAATTGTCTTGTCGCCTCGCGAATGGACAGTGTACCATCAACCATCTTTCCTAGTGCTTCTTCCAACTTTTCCTTGGGTAATTTCGGTAGGATCTAGATCCAAGCAAACGTTTGTGTTTGCGGGCTATTTTTCTGAAAATAAAACAAAATTACTTAGAATATTTATCTAATCATTTTAAGTAATTCAACCGAAGGGGCAACATTGATCAAGGGATCAATGTAACCCCAGACACCGATCAAAGATACCCCTTGAAATAACGACCTCTACCAAAAGTTAGGTTGAGGAAAAATTACTCAACACATTATTTTTATGCATTTCCAAATATATGCCTAATATAGTAGTAAAGCAGAAAAAATATGAAAAACAAAACTCACTGGTGTAGGCACAAAGTTTTGCAAACCTTATGAATCAGTCAACACAGGCGTCAACATAAAAATAAGCAATTCAGCACAAACACTGACAATACTGCTTCGTCAAGCAGAGTGATGACATCTAGTATCAAGTGAACCACAATGAAACTGGAACTGTATTGATGGTTGCATAAATAGCGTGGCTAGGAATATTTAAAATTTAAAAGATGTATCGATCAAAGTATACCCAAGATTCAAAGTATCCCCATTCTACGGTACTATTCAGGCACAAAACGATCTCATCCTGAGATCAGGTGCACTCAATTTGTGAAAATTAGTTCATAATACCAATGTAATGAAATAATTAAATAAAACAATATTGAGCTATTCTAGATATTTTATCAATTTTCCATGTGTTTGAGAGGAAGCACTTGGAAGTAATTCATATCTCAAAGGATTCCAAATAGAAAGAGTAGAAACAAAAAATATTGAGGATATATTACAACTTACTGACATGGAGAATCTCAATATACATATTGAAATTCAAAACTGACTGGGAATTCTATAATTATTTTCAACAAATTGTGAATCTGAATCAATTTGTATAGTGAATTATGGCCCATAAATATTATTATCGTTATTATTATTGTTTCAGAATACTTCAGAATTGTGGACTCAGAGAGATTCCAAGTGACGCATTGACATATTTGAGGGAGCTCCACACTCTGTGAGTACCACTTTTATCAATCACCCATTTTCATTCATCTAAAAGTTCATCAATTTTACCACATTCAGTGGTGAATATGTTTATATAGGCCAATCATTAGAGATTCGTGACAATAATAGTACCGGAAACCAGCTGTGCCATCATACGAAAGATGTTATATTTTCAACTCGCAACTATCATTGCCTAATGTGTTAAGAGCAGAAAATCGAGTTTTTTTTCGTTTTTTGCATGTAACATGAAAACTAATTAAGCATTATCGATGCTCTTTACGGATGAATTGTAGAAAATCAAAATGCAAAAAAATCAGCCCTTGCATGATTCGATCGTGTTGTTATTAACGCAGGAAAATTATTGGAGAAAACGAAAAAATATCCGTTTTTTCAAAAATTCACAATACCATTATCACCAGTGATAGCGCATTATCTTTGCAACATAGTAGTGATTGATTGATTTCTACACATGAAGTATAAATCAATCACTGCTATGGCACTGCAAAAAGGGAATGTTATGTATTTTCGAAAAAAAACGCATCGAGATTGCTTTATTGGTTTTTCATGTTACAAGCAAGTAACGAAAATGAAACACGATTTTTTGTTTTTGAATGTCTATAACAAATTGAGCAATGATAGTTACGAGTAGGAAATATAACAGGATATAAATACGGATCGTCTCTCGTATGATGGCACAGTCAGTTTCTTGTCACGGAATCAATAGAGCTGAAAATAACTATTGATTGGTCTACTTAAATAAATATGCTACCGAAAAATAATGAAAAACATGTACAACCATCACAGTTTCAATATTGATAAAGACCTTAGCTCATTTTCAATTTGAAATTTTATGATATATTATTTTTTGAAATACGAATAATTCTTTACTATCAAGTGATTCCAATACATATAACATTTCATTAGTCCAAAGAATTGCAGAACGATGCAATTCAATGCCGCTATTAGAGAAAGCTGCAAAAATGAACAGGAAACATTGTTTTTCTTCACGAAAAGACCAAAAAGTCAATCAGTTTCAATCCACCGAACACATATTCTGAACAGGTAGTCAATGTCAAAATTTCTGTACAATTTAATACTATGGGAATATAAAAGTATAGCGTCACAAAGTTATCGTATATGAAACTATTGATTCTTAAATGAATGTTCATGATCATTCTGTATGAGAAATCACATAATTTTCCGATCAATCGGGAAAAGTTATTAATAAAATTTGTAATATGTAATCACAGCCGCCCAACTTATATTTTTTTAGGTTTTACACTTGATGGATGTTGTTTGACGGTTGTTGTTTGATGGTTTATTGACGATACTAGTCGAGGAGCGTTATTTCAGAAGTGAACAAATCCACATTTGCCTTGTTTTGAGTTAGGGTTGGATTGTGATTGCTACGACGTGTAATGAGTATTTTCATCAAAACTTAATAAATACCGTTTAGATAAAGCATCTAAATCAGTATTTTTTTTTTCAATACGCAACAAATCCATATTATTTAAAAATAACCAAATCCCTGTCTGAAAATTACAGTAATATATATTTCAAAATGGAACAAATCCAACAAGTATTCTCAAGTCGTACAAATTAATTGAAATATCATGATTTCTCTGAAATTTACCAAAGTGGGTTTTTTCTTTTTTTAAATAACGCTCCTCGGTTATCCAGTAGGTTTTGAAGTGAGTGGGTCTAACAGAGCCCTCCACTGCAACCCGCAACGGTCTATTGTGGCTTATGCAGTTACCCACCAATAGAAATAACAGATATACATCAAGTAAATAATTATCATTCACATTTGTGAATTTCATGATTTCACACCATTGGTTTGGTTTGTCGTAATTCACTGTCATGCTACCTATTCACAAATCACCAAAAAATTTAATAAAATTCAAATCATGTTGACATATTCAGAAATAATGCCACAATTTTGGAGATGAATCATACAATTGGGATTCTTTTCTATAGAGTTTGTGAATTTGAAAATTTAATAATTGCATTTTAGGTTACTTACAATGCTCCAACAATTTCGCAATAAGGGATTATCTATGTAATGTATGTCATTATATATTTTCATTTCCATAGGGAAACAATGATATACCCTTTCTGAGCTTCATACTTCCTTCAAACCTGTTATCAGTGTTATTTGATGGGCATTTTGTGAAGCTCTGATTGGATTGTAGATGCTTTACTTTATCATTCTTCGAAAAATGTATTTGGGTCAAAAAAATTCACATATTCTGAAAGAGAAGAGGACATGGAATATAGGGAAGAGATGAGTTGATATGCTTCATGTCCAGCAAGTATATTCAATATATACTGGCGGTGTAATTTATTCCTCTTCAAACATTTTCATTTTCTCTTCAATAATTTTCATTTCTAATCGTTCGTTTTCTACCTGTCAGAGACGTCTTTTTTCTCCAATACCTACGAATCATCAATGAACATAATTCAAAAAATATTGGAAAGAAAGAACGAAATGTCTCGCCAATATCAATGGAGAAATAAGATTTATGCCGATGGAAGAAATGTATTTTTGAAACAATCGGTAACAGAATTATAGCATCTATAATCAACAAATCTCGGTACTCGCAAGAGTAGGTCGGTAATTATTTGGAACCTGATTAGGCAAAACATTTTAAAATCATTGAAGCTAATGATGATGGAACCACCTAACCTAACCAGAAAAGTAACTCTTAATAGTACCAACATTCCATTCTGAATATCGACAAGTTCAACGAGAGTCGCGTCATGCAAAAAGAGAACGATCAGTCGAGGATAGTATTCACTCACATGTGTATCCAGACTTTTCGAGTCTCGGCTTATACCAGATCTGGATCGAAAATTTGAGTTATACTGGATCTAGATTTATTCAGAAATTCCTCAATTCACCAGTGAAGTAACCAATCAACCACCAAATCGGTTTCTTTATTTTCATCATAACTATTCATCTTACCACTTTTCCGGGAACATATCATATGTTCTAACGAACTCATAATTTTCAGTTTAAAAAATGAAATTGAACCTTTTGGAACCTTTCGAAAATCATTTCATTTGCCATTATAATAGTTTGCAATGAAACTGAAGAGATAGTCTACCTTTGTTTGAATAGACTCACCTCCATCAAAGACATAACTAACTGAGCAAAAATTGTTGAATTCTTTCTAACCAATGATGATACATGTTTTGCTCCCGGGTCCGTATAATCATTGACCTATCATGATTTCTGGTGTGCCAATTTCATATGGCGCCAGATATGTTTGAAAAAGAGACTGGGAGAGTCTATCATGAAGTGGCTTCTTTGTATAATCAAAACTCTACTTTGTCATAGGTCACTGGTTTGGTCATTCATCATAGACCTCCATGTAGATGGAAAAATCAATTCCTTCGTGGGGATGAATATTTCAAGTAAACTTTTCCTCTATTATTCAACATTACTACGATGAATATTAATCCTATATAAACTCGTATTTTCATGGACTAATTCTAGAATATTCACTGCACTGGTCGTCCATTGAAATTATTTTGAATTATTGAACGCAACGGGAGTGAAATTTCGTTTTGAATCAGAAGCGTTTTGTTCTGACGCAAGAAGGACAAAAAATAGGTACCTGGCCCGAGAGAAAAAAAAAGAGTACTATCCTATATAAGTTGGTGGGTAGTTTCGGTAAAAATGAAAGAAAACGGCGAATAAAACCAACTAACATCTCCCGGCAACAAAAATGCGGAGGAAAGATCAATTCCCGGCATTGGTAGCTACCAAATATATTTAAGCCTAACTCTTCAATGCATTCCGCTTATCGTAGAAGCTCTAAAGTAGCCACTTCAAACAGTTCGAACACTAAATACGATAATAATATTAAGCTTTTGACAAATGTGTCATGTCAGAAGATGCCATGCACCAGAGTAAGAAAATTGGGTATATATATATATATATATATATAAATATATATATAAATATATATATATATATATATATATAAGTTGGTTTCAATGATGTTGAACATATTCATCTAACATAGTGATACAAAAGAAAAAACGTAAATCAAGAAATAACACAAAGTTCAAAGTTAATAAAAACACATTAACATTGTTTAAAATTATATAAATATGAACGTGTACTATATGTGGTGTCAGGGTCAGTTTCCCTTGTTACAAATTTGGATTTAGATCACCAAAAAAGTGTCACTTCTGTAGGGTATACTGAGCTGCACGCACTTTTTTTTAATATTTTTTCCATACAATATGGTTTAATATCCGATCGAATAGCATAGACTAGATAAGTAATGAGCCAACCCCGGCTAAGAAACCGGTTTGTGAGTAACAACTGATGTGAGAAGTTCCGTATTAAACAAATATAACAATAGATGATACTCTCAACTTCAGTGCCGTGTGTTGTTTGTTATACTATCCAGATTGTAATAGAATAAGTAGTTTACTTTCAGTGGAACAATAATTTCTTTCGAAAGCTGACTAGTATTCCCTACACATTTTTTTATAATTGTCCCATAGCGGAAGGCTATCGTATTCACTACGGAATTCTATGCCATTCTACAAGACTTGTGATATATAGAACTTGCGCCTGGATACAACTTCCACATATGTACTGATTCTTTATCCTCTCTCCAAGCACTGAAGAAACATTTCAGTAAAGATAATTTTCTCTCGAATGAAATGGCTAATGACTGAGGAAAAATCACCAAAATTCATATGGATAGCCAGCCATAATGGCACCACAGGAAATGAAATGGCAGACCGAGCTGCAAGAGAAGCTGCGAATGAAGAACGAATTGGTGACATTTCCTTTATAAAGATATATTTGAGAGAAATGGTACCGAAAAAATGGCAGATAGAATCAGAGGCTGTAAAACCATAAGTGAAACCATGGAAATACTCATCATTTGAATCCGGTTATAACGCGCCTCCATCTTGGTCATACCAGACTAACCAGTAGTTTCATGCTTAGTGGCGAATAACAACCCAGATGTGATTTTTGTGAAAAGAGAAAGACTGTTGAACATTCATTACTCAGATGCGAAGAGTTTCGTCAACAAAGGTAGAAGATAGGAATACCGAATGAACTTGAACAATGTCTGGCCAACGACAGAAATGCGACAGAGAAGACCCTCAGCTTCATACGAGAAATTGGCATATATTTCGAAAGTAAAAACCTTTAATGGATTTTTTTATCCAAAGGTCGATAACTACAGCAGTTGAAGCCCTTGAAAGAAGTGTCCTAAAGCATATATTTTATCCACTGTTAGATATTATCTTCGAATCACAGTACAAGCAGCTTTTGCGCAACCCACATGCTTATTCATTGGAATAGCTCAGCTTTTTCTCTGACGTTAATCGATTTCCTCTTGACCTGGAATTTCGGGATCCATCAGGTTCCAACTTGGACATTTAGAAAGATTCATTTATAATAATCGTGCTCTACAGGAATCGGTCTCTGATTACATCCTAAACCAACATTCGAAGATATTTATACATAGATAAGTTTCGTTGGTAGAAAACGATCATTTGTAACGAATGGCCTCACCTAAAATACTATAACGAATCTACTATGCCAATGACTGTTGTTTATAATGGGTCTCGACTGGTTGACGTCACTGAATTTTCCCATCGATCGATCGATCGCAAAGGATGTGGAAGTAGATAGCTATGACACATCACAGAAAAGTCGAGATTATTCTCGATAGTTCAGCGACCTTTCTAGTTTATTCTGCAGTTGAGGACGGCTATATAGTGCATCGTACTCGAGCAACAGTCAGTTATTTGTTTGATTAGTTGAAAGATAGTACAGTCAGATAAAAAGATTCATTGTGCAGTGTCAAGCGCGGTATTTTGGGACAATCAATAAACATGAATCAACTCAATTTTTCCTAGAAATTCGTTCACAAAATGACCAGGATGTGAATCAAAATATCTTCACAACGCTCTCTTGTTGTTCTGTCCAATATCGATAGAACGTCGTCATTCCGACCATAAAATATTGACAATGGGTTCTCAACACGCTCCTAACATGACGAGGACAAAAACGTTCCTATCAATTGCTCACAACGTAAATATAACGACCAAAAATCAAGATCAAACTCCGGTACACCTGTTCTCAATGTTGGTCACCGTACTTTAATTCCAAAGCCCCAATTCTCCATTCTTGCGATGTTGGTCTTCCGGAATTGTCTGTACCAATGCCAAAGTAGATCCTTCCAATATCACTATATGTTCAGTAGTCCTTCCATCATCGTCAACTGTTACTTGATCATTTTCACTATGGTCTTCATGTCGTCGTAGGCTGTATTTCACGTATCCATCATTGAGTGTTCTCGGATAGTCACAAAAATCATCACTTCTGACACCAACTGTTATGAATCTTGCGTTCGTCTTCATTGAAATATTCGACTTATTATTGTACGTTCATAACACTCCACAATTACAACAAAATTATATTCTCTGACATCTGAATGAATACATTACAGTTCCCCGTCCCAAAATACCGCGCTTGACACTGCACAATGAATCTTTTTATCTGACTGTACTATCTTTCAACTAATCAAACAAATAACTGACTGTTGCTCGAGTACGATGCACTCATATAGCCGTCCATCACACTGCAGAATATACTAGAAAGGTCGCTGAACTATCGAGAATAATCTCGACTTTTCTGTGATGTGTCATAGCTATCTACTTCCACATCCTTTGCGATCGATCGATTGATGGGAAAATTCAGTGACGTCAACCAGTCGAGACAGTGGTGAACTTATGAAATGGATTTTTTTTTTCATCAATATAAAAATTCGTCAAATGTTTGGTTATTTTCGAGAAATATAGTGAAATGCTTTGAGATGTCAAAGCTACGGATTCAGAATTGAAAAATATTAGTATAGCCAATGAACATTATTTTTATGCTTCTCAAAAAACTGGTGAAAAATGTTTCCACTGTGAAAGAGGTACGACTAGAACAGATTCACTGTTGAGGTTGAAAATCGTGTTGGAACTTTTGAATCACTCAACAAGAAGGATCATCTAGGAAATCTAATATTATCTGAAGAAAATGGAATATTCAGAACATCAACAATTGCAAGATTTTTTCACTGTCTTTTACATATATCTGAAAATCAATATTTAGAATAAATCTGGATGTTACTCTAATTCATATGGAAAACGTTCAGTGGCCTCACAATCGGGTTGAGGCACAAAAAAGATTCGAAAGTTGTCAGTTCCACAATAAGATCAACAGAGGAAAACGATAGTGGTACATTTCAGAACGATGGAAGATCTAGCACTCTCCAGCCAGACACCGGACTCAGACAAGATTTTCAAGCAAATGCCAAACCTTAGATACTGGTTAGTAAGGACAATGGAAAAATCACAATTGGTCCATGGCGTGGCATAGCTATGAGTAAAATCACGGAATTATCTGTACTAGTCCTGAACATCGCGTTTCTTGAAATTCGATATTTGTTGGTTACGCTAATGAAAAGGCAGTAGGGGATTCAGACTTATAATATGAGCTGGTGAAGAAACAATGGATAATTGACAGAAAAGGATAGAAGAGCATATGATATTTCGGACGAAACAATCAGAAAAATTTGGAATCAAGAGATGGGGTAACGTTTTTCCGGACAGAGGCCAAATTTTCAAAATAGGGTGGCATGTACAGAAAAACAATTACGACAAGAAAGATGATTAAAGAAAAAGGAGCTATCAGCAAACTTTCGGAACAAGGAGCTCAAATGTAATAAACAGTGTTTAATGCCCCACAATGGAAAATCAATGAGTTTAAATGATTGTGTTATGACAGGATCTGATTTAAAATTTCCCTCATACAATTCCGCTAAATTTCAGGATAAAAAAATATGCATTCACTGCTGGTGAGATTTGTCCTTGGAAGTAAGAGTCTGCCAAAAAAACTGTGCAGCACAAAGATTCTTGTGGCGTGAAATGGATACATCCAGAAAATCAGGCGTTTATGGAATGGGTGTTGTTTTTTTCGGATCTCTCAATGGACCATATCTCACACAGGGAACAAAAACTGGAATGCTCGAGAGTCCAGCAAGGAATTCCTAGAAGCAGTGAAACCATAATCGAACGACATCATATGGACGATTATCTGGGTAATGTTGACTCGACATCGAAAATCTGGACCTAGCAGTGAGAATAATTAATTTGGAAAACGTTGAATCGAACTGCAAAAATAAAAACGAAATGATTTTTGACGTATTGCGTAACCCCTTTGATGCTACTCATAGTCCAACCTCACCTTCACGTGGTATGGGGTCGCGCAGCGAATGGATCTGTTAGTGGACATTCGTATAGGGTATGGGCGGCAGCAACTTGACTGACGAGGCTCTGGCAAATAAACCTTAATCCAAGCCGTGAGTGACATGGCGACGGATGTATGACACCGGGGTCTTGAAACAAACGGTGCCCCAACGGAGCCTCCAAGAAACAGGGTGAAATCTCGGAGTCATCCGCTTTAGCCGGTTTCTTTCAGGACACTGAAGAGATCATGATTCCGAGCGTCATCCGAAATCGGGAGAGGTTGGTTGGTTGGTTGGTTGAAAGCTGACGAGCCAGAGACAGGGTTGGCACTGAGCTTCCCTTGACACTGCAACCAGCTGGGGTCTATTGTATCACTCTGTCGTCAGTGGTTCCTCATCAAACAGGTTTGTGCCTTTAATCAGGTTCAGAAGCCTGTTGATAAGGTTCTTCGGATTCATGCCTGTTTCCGGGCTGATCTCTCCAAAGGTTCTGTGTCGCCTACTACTTAGGGCGTCACAATCGAAGATAATATGAGAGGCTGTTTCCTCCTCTCCATCACATACCTACACCCCACGCTTTCCCTGCGTACTCCCATGGTGCTTAGGTGTTTCCTTAGGCCGCAGTGTCCAGTCAACACCTCAGGGTGTTGAACAAACGACTCGGACCGGCCAGATGAACCTCCAGCACCGCAAGGTAGCCACGGCAGTACATGCAGTCGCTAGGAGGGAATTCGAAGCGACACTTAATCGAGAACCATGGATAGGGCATGGTGAAAAAAATCCACCAGGTGAATACAATGGGCCAGAAGGCTCAAGTGTCGTCGGAGGCCACAGACTGACAAGCCTACAGGGTGGAGGTTTTAGTGGGTAAACCTGTGTCAGGGAGTCCCACACTTTGTCCGTAACGGATTTCCTCCACCTCCAAAAAAAATCATTCAATCATAGTTCGGAAAAAATTTCGTGAAATTGATAGAGGAATTTTGACACACGTACGAAAACCAACCCAGAGAATAATTTGGAAATCTCATTTTTGACAAATTTGACAATTCAAAGTGAATTTTCACTTTGAGATATTTGGAAAATTGAACTCAAATGGCATGATAAATTTACTGACATTTCAAACGGGAAATTTTTTTCGACATGTGGAAATTCTTAATGAACTACCCCTATTACCCGAAGAAAGCCTGGGACTCTCGTGCAAACATATTTCAGGCTCTTCTGGCAGTCCTGTTATGGTCTACTTCTTTCTTGTCGTTGGAGGTTTCGTTCCTCGTGCTCGTAGAAATGTTGCGCCCATGTTCCACATTGTCGAGTCTCCCATCATAACGGTAATCACATTATCTGGGGTTATAGTAACTCCAGCTTCTGATTCAAAATTATGTCTCTCCGATTGACAGCAAATATTAATTTTGCAGACACATATCAATCAGCAAAGTATTACTTTTTTCCTGCCTAGGGAGCAAAGTAAGGATTTTCCTGCCTAGGCAGCAATATAATTATTCTCAATGGGAATAAAACATTTGACATTTTTTGACAAAAAAAACATTTATTAGCCATTATTACATCATACTTTCAACAAGAATTCAAAAACATATTATCAGTTGTGGATTGATAGTAAAATTACTACAATTTTGAATAAATAGGCCACCTTTTCTTTCCTCAGATATCGTTCTCTTTACATTAACTCTATTACCAGTTTGATTCGCCTCATAAGTTGTTTCTACATTTGTCAAAACTTTTTCACAAATACTGGTTTTACTTGCCATTGAATCCTCAATGTACCCTCCCGCTATAGTTGAGGATTTCCACCCACCATGTCTTTCCAACATTGTTATGTCACCTCCTGAATTCACAAGTAAAGTGGCAAAACTTCTACGGAGGCAGTGTCCTGTATATTCTTTAGCGTTCGGCAACTCTGAATAGATTTTTGGAGGTATTTTACCAAATTTATGGAGACCAACAAATTGCTTTACGGATTATCCTTTGACGTATTTAAAAAAAAACTTGTCTTTTAATTCAGCAGGCCGATGAGCTAAATATTTTCTAACATCTAAATATTCCATTATTACGGAAGACCTCGAATTCTTCGTCTTCGTGTTCAATAGGGATACCAATAGTTTATTGTTCATATCTTCAATATTTTCCAACTTTAAATTCAATAGTTCGTCGAAGCGACATGCACCCGCAATTCCAAAAATCAATACAACCTGAAAGAATGGATTATAGTATTTTCACTTTATCGTATGAATATTCCATTTAAAACTCACTTTTGCTAATAAATATTCATCATCTGGAGCATCCAGTATAAAGTTTGTAATATCTTGTTTTTCGAAAACTCGGGACTACTTTGCCTCGTAGCCTTCGGATGCCCGTTTTAAATATGCCCGCAACTTCAAAAATCTTCCTATATCTTCGCCATTTTTAACATTCATAGTTGCCTTCAACATGGAATATACAGACCAAAGTGTGGAACTCTTCATTGTTGTAGATAATCCAGCAAAATAAGCAAGTAATACATTCTCCGAAAAAGTCTTCGCATTTTTCACCATGCAATAATCCATAAATCGTTTATAATTTCCTTCATATTTCATCCGAGACTTCTCCGGCAACAAATTTAACTCAATATTTTTTGCCACCTCCCTTATTTCTGGAGGAGTAAGTACTTCTAAGTCGGTATCACTGTCCATAATATAAATATATCAATATTTTTCCACAAAACTGTCAGAAATTTCATTAGAAAATTATTAGGAAATCGTTTCCATAGCAAACCAACCATTCCAACAATTGCGATTTCTATCAAATTTTGTTTTAATTTATCACTACAGGAAAAATAAAGAGATTGTGGGAATTGTAATAATTTGCAAATACAATATCCTACATATATCATTATAAACAATCGGAGAAAAAATTATATGTTCAACTCGGCAGCAAAGTAGATTGACTGCCTTAGCTGAATTCCTAGCCTCGCTACGCTCGGCTATGAACTATCAGCCGCGGCAGTCAATCTACTACTTTGCTGCCTAGTAAAACAAATAACTATTCTCCCTTGGTGCCACCTGGGACAAACAAAAATGGTGTGTTGGGAGTAGTCTATATCTGAGCAGTACGTACAGTGATAATTTGTTGATTTGTTCATTTTGGAAGTAAAACCGAATTTACATTTGAGCCAAGTTTCTACATTTGGTATGAGGCGTTTTGTACACTGTACATATTGAGTGTTATCATTCTATTTTGTTTGCCACTCCTGAATTATTGTCGTTCGTTCTTTTTCCTTGTCTGCCTCTGCAACCCACTCGAATGTGTCATTGCCTTTTTTCTAGCAAGAGCTCTATTAGAGGTTTGTCACGAGGTGACATTCACCTCGTCTGCCGATACGGTTGCAACAGCACCCATCTTTGTGTTTATTTGACCCTAAATAGGTGCAGCATACAATGAGACCGATTAGACAACTCCATAAAGGATTCTCCTTCCACACATTCCCGGACCCTTGGTGTTCGGAGGGATCTTAGTCAAAGCCGCAACTGGTCTGTCAGCTCATTCGCAGGTTTCATTTATGTGTTTATTGAAGATTAGTTTGTCGTCTAATCATACACCTAGATATTTAACAGGCTTCTGCGAAAATGGAAATGTATCCTCTCTCTTTTCCTTGGCCCCTTAACCCTTTCACTGCGGAAAGCAAATAAAGTTGAAAATTAAAATGGTGCCCACAGTGCGGGAGTCAAATATATTTAAATGCATTGTTTGGGGGTTTACTGCGGAAATCTAATTATATTGAACTGCTAATATAGACAACTGTATATACAAAGATGTGTTTGGAAGGTTGCAGGAACCGGATGAAATACATGAACTAAAAGAGTTTCTACACTGCGGGAATCAACTATATTTATGCAGTGTTGGCGGCGCTCTCCACTTTAGTTTCTGTTTACGTTTTGTGATTGTGTCTGTCATGTTTGTGAAGTATTAAGGTGATTTTTGTAGTTTAATTGTTGAAATGGCTTCGGGAAGCAAAAGGGTGCTAACATGATTACTTCTTATTTTTAAAATTGAAAAAAATTTTGTTTTTTTTATATTCAAACTATTTTTTATTTGTTTTATAATATACTTTTCATGATATGTATAAATAATATAATGTTTTCTGTGTTAGTTTAAATTTTTCTCATAATGATCTAAGAAAGGAAATTTTGAAAAATGTTCAAATTTTGTTGTTATCGGAAGATTTTTCATTTATATGCAAAGAGGTTTTATTTGTTTTAATAACTCTTCACAATATGTATGAATAATAAAATACGTTTTGTGTCAGTTGGAATTAAGGTTATAACAATTTGAGGATAGAACAATAAATAAATTAACTGTACATATTACATCATACAATTTCAAACACCAATTGAATTGCCAATTCCAAAATACTCGCGAACGTACAGCGACTTTCAATCCACATTCCTTCCATTCGTGACATTTTATAACAATTGGCAACACTGTACGTGTTGTTCTGCAGTTAGCTGCGGGAAGCAAATATAATTGCGCACATGCAACTGCGGGAATCAAATATAGTTGACAGCGCTTCCCGCAGCCGCAGTGACGGTACTCCTAATAAAAACGGCGGCCGCAGCGAAAGGGTTGATAACTATTGCTTTCGTCATTCTGTCATTCATCGAATTCATACTTTCATTTGTCCTATCCATTACTTTTTCCATTTGGTTATTTTGGTGTCTTACGGCTGAGATGGTGGACATATTTGCTCTGAATCCAAATTGAGTGGGCGAAATACAGGATCTTTCATCTAGCTCCGTCTTTAGTCTTAATTTCATCATGTAGGTATCCATACAGATTACCTATAGCGTCCATCAATCATATGGAAATCAGGATTACCTAGTTTTCGTGGAAAGGAGTGCTCGAGCAGTGGTTTGTTCAGCGGGCCCAAAATTATTTCAGAAATGACCTTCACTGCTGATTTCAGTGCGTCAGGTTGTACACCATCTGGTCCAGAAGATTTTTTGTACCTCATCTTCCTCATTGCAAGGTGAAGGCCGTGGAGAATTGCTTTCTTCCCTATTTTTGTCAGCGTTGTCGTTGTTCTGTAGGTATTCTGGAAATGAGTCCCTTATGATCCCAGTTTTTCGTTGCTGGTTCAAGTCGTATGGGGATTAATATTTTTTGATACTATTCTTTATCTATATTCTAGTCGATCACAGAGCAGGTTTCATTCGGATCTTTGTGATTCATTCATCACTTTTTTCAAAACTCTCCTACTGTTTTCATACTTTGCTTCTGTTTTAGTGATGATGTTAGTTTTTGCCTGCTCACCACGGGGCCTGGTCAGGTCCTAGACTGGTGCGCGATTTGGTTGGTCCACCACACTGGTTGCTTCCTATGTCTCTCGCTCGCGTCCCTAGTTGTGCTTATCTCTTGTGCATCTCTTATCATTTTCGTAAGGTGTTTGATAGCGTTGACGTTAAGGGAGAACTGTAGTATCGTGTTCTTGAATTTTGGTAAGTCAATAAATCTAGACACTTGCCACTTTTCTTATTTCGTGTTGCTTCATTGATTTGGAAAATAATGTTTGTGTGGGCTATCCGCTCTAAGTGGATAGAGTTATACCTACGATGGAGGTTTGCGCACCTCTGAAGAATGTGGGGTTATTTCCTCTGTTGTTTATCGACATGTTCTCAGTATCTTCCCAATCGGAAAGGTATTTGCTCCTGCCGGAGTTCCATAGGTTCGATATCGCATTGAAATCACCAACTATAACCGAGTCATGTCTTTCATCCCCAACGTACTGATGCATCACTCTGTCTATGCATTCTTCGAAGTCCTGACGGGATGTTGGGTGAACGTAACAGTTATGAAGAGACAATCCCTCGAACCTGACGCATATGAAACCCTGGCCTCGTTTGTATTTCATTTTGCTGCAGTTGCGGTTCCTGCATAGTATGTCCTCTTTCAGGTCCATGATCCAGCGAGGATTGGGCCTGACAAGAGTTCTATTAGGTTTCTCGAAGCAGAATGAGGTCAATATTTCTCTATTCTGCTGTTTTTTTAGACATTGATGGGCGTTTTTCCTTCTGCCTCTATTGATTTGTAATATTTTGAGCTCTTTCATTCAAGGCAGATGTTGGCTAGTTGGTCGTGGGACACATGTCAACGATTTGGACTAGGATGTCCATGGATTAACATTTCGCTCGTGAGGATATCCCGTTTTTCAGCGTCCCATATAAATGTATCCACCGATGTTTTCATGTAGCCAGGCAGGTTTTCGTCTCCACTTAGGGATTGCCTAGTGTTTCTTGCTAATACATTCGGGGCCTTGTGTTCGTTAGCTCCACATTTGTAGCAGTTTGCGGATCTGTCGGGACCGGATCATTTGTCTTTTGTGTACGAGAAATATCACGCACCTCTAAACATTAAGGCGTTTTTCTTATTTGCCAACCATGCCAATCTGATATGATCTTTCGCCATGACCAAAGTAGCTTTGTGTTTCGAAAGGGTTGATGTTGCTATCTATTCGCAAAAATATATCTCAATTAATCCAATGTTGGTCAATTATTCACAAATATTTGCCCGTAATGGCACTGTTTCTCAAAATCCTCTATAACTATCTGATTCGAACGTGTTCAGAGATATAACCAAGGTTTTGTCTATTGTTATGATATTGGAATTATGAAATAATCAATATTCATTGAAAATTGACAACAAAAAGGCATAATTTGGTAATTCTATACTTTACTCGAATCTGAAATGTACTAATATTTGGAATTGAATTGAATTAACTTGATATTTATTTTATTATCACTATACAGGGCTTTCTTAAAGTCGGTATAATCACATTTATTTATTCATCTCTCATATTCCACATATTAATTATCAGATACTCTTCACGAAGTGTATATCAAATACCATATTTTTTCGCAATATTTTGATATCTATGGATCACAAAGTTCCTTGGAAACCCAAAACTTCAATGTTTATAAACTTTCCTACAAAACCGACAAATTAGTTATTTCGTAATCCCAATTTACTTTTCGAGTTCAATAATTTCTCGTGATTTCCAGCCTGTTATTATTCATTAGTGGGGAGAAATTGATAAACATGAACCGTAATTTCTATTCTGCCAGCTTCTCCAAATTCTCGTTGATCAATAGATTATTCTGCTTTCTAATCGTGTAATTTTATTTTAAGACCCATTATGAGTGTATTCAACAGATGTTTGTCAGATGAAAACTCCTTGAAAGTCAACATGGTAATTATCAACACTTTCAATCAAGGACTATTCCTTTGAGCTGACGGTCGGATATGGAAAGGAATATGGAGTTGGTTTTATAAATGTAAATTATGGCTCAAAATTTCATCCATTTCCTACCTGCAGAATTCGGGGATGATGAATGTTCCTTCAGTAAATTGCACCTCGAGTCGAGTCAGTCTCTTAGGAAAATACCACGGATCTTCAAATCTATTTTTCAGGGAAATAATATTGAATTGATAGCGATTGGTCATAATAGAAATGATTCAGTAGGGTGATATCACACATCACAGAAATATCTATGAATTTAATGTTATATATAACCAATATTGCAGTGCAATTGAAAACTTTTTCAGAACCCTGAAAATAAACATATGTTTTTCCAATTGAAAAAGTTGCGAAAACCTTTTAAATGTTTCCTTGGATCTAATCAGTATACTACCAACTCTGCTTAAAGTGCCAGAATCTATCATGAAATATATAATCGGTCAAATTCTTCAAAAATCGAATAATACCTGATTTTCGATCAGAATTCAGAAGAAACTACTACACCACCACAGCATTGACTCACTTTAATAGTAGGAGTTATAGAAGCTGGGACAGAAATAAAATCAACTGTCTGATATTATAAGACTACAGTAAAGCCTTTGGCATACTTGAACATAAGCTCCTCTGCGAGAAACTAGTTCACTTTGGTTATAGTCCAATGAAAGATGATAAGATAGATGTATATGTTGGCTTATGGAATTTCTCATGTTGTGTATTTCTGTTTTGTTTTAATCACTTAGTATATCAAGTGAGTTGTCATTAAAAATTGATTTTGAGTTCACGTCAATACTACGAAGAGTTTAACTGTATTACCCCAATATTACCAAAAGGTTATGGGCCCAGTCACGTACTGATCAACTTTTGAGTTACTTTATTGTAAATGAGTGCAAGTATGGAATCTGAATTGAATAAAATAGGAAAATTGCACGACAGTAATTGGGGTGAATGGAAATTTCTCATCACGATTCATCTGAAGGCCTCCGAGTTATGGGAAGTAGTAACGGGAGCATTCAAGAAACCAACTTATGCCAATGAACTGGAGAAATTGGCGGAAGCAGACAGCAGAGCTCAAAGAATTATAGTTTCCACGATAGAAGGAACCAAACTGATCCACATCATGAGTTGTGAAACCAGGAAAGTATGTGGGACAAGCTGTGTCAAATTTCGAACAGAATCAGAAGCAGGTATTCATCTACTGCAGTCCCAATTCTATAGTTGTACGAAAGCCCCGAAGATGACATATTCACATATTTGTGAAAATTGGAAAACATCCGTCAGAAACTGGTTCTGCTAGGCGAAACAATATCAGATTCTATGCTGATAACGAAAATACTCATGAATTTGCCGGAGAAGTTCAACCATTTTGACAGTGCTTGGGAGTCCACCAGCAAAGAGAAGAAATCCCTTCCATATCTAACCTCTCGGCTATTATTCGAAGGAAGCAGATTGAAACTATTGGAGTCGAATACACCAGAACAGGATGCTTTTTTCGGAGGTGGGCGAAACAATCAAAATGGGAACAAAATAAAAATGAACAAATTTATACGGGGTTCAAGAAAACCAGGTAAATGCCATTACTGCAAGAAAGAGGGGCACTGGAAAAACGAATGCAGATTCAAGATACAAGCAGATGAAGAGACCAATGCATCGGGAAACAGTCATCTTGCAAGCACGTCAAATAAAAGACATGATGATTTTCAAGCAATAATTAGAGACAACCGAACAAGTTCTCCTGAAGGATCAATATGGTATCTTGATTCAGGTGCTACGGACCACATGACGTCCCATCAAGAATGGTTCGTAGATTTCCATGACTTTGAAAAGAGCCAGAACGTTAAAATTGCTAATGGTTCCTCTATGGAGGCAGTAGGAATGGGAAACATAAACGTCAGGGTATTGGTAAATGGTAGTTGGTCAAATAAACAACTCCAAAATGTTCTCTTTACACCAAGTATCAAGCTCAACCTATTCTCAGTGAGTTCAGCTTTAGATAAAGGATTGGTTCTTGGGTCAAACAAAAATAAATGTCGATTCCTGAAAGTTGATAACATCATCATTGAAGCAAACAGAATAAACAAATTATTCAAACTGAACTTGGACGTAGTTGTTCCTTCAGAGCACCATGAAGCTCATGTTACTGTAATCAATCAGCTACAGTTATGGCACGAGCGATTGGGACGTCAAAATGTGACACAAGTTAAGAAAATCCTTTAGAAATCGAACCTTCCTACATCCACATTCGATTCAAAACCCATCTGTGAAGACTGTCTACGTGGCAAACAGCATCGCTTACCGTTTCCTGTCAGTAATACTGAAACAAACAGAATAGGGCAACTCATTCATTCAGATGTATGTGGTCCAATGGAGGAAAGTTCGCTAGGAGGATCTGAATATTCCGTCTTATTTAAAGATGATTACACGCATTATAGAAAAGTGTATTTCGTCCGTACGAAGGATGAGATAAAATCAAAAATAAAAGAATTTTCAGTGAACATGAAAAACATTGGTTTTCCAGTACAGACCATCCGTACAGATAATGGCAGAGAATATTGCAACAAGATAGTAGAATCACTGCTGAACAGTTATGGAGTGACCCATCAGAAGACTGTGACATACACGCCAGAGCAAAATGGATGTGCTGAACGAGAAAATAGAACAGTTGTGGAGATGGCTCGTACTTTACTTCATTCCAAGGACCTCCCGAAAAAGTTATGGGCAGAGGCAACGAATACAGCAGTGTATCTTCTGAAAAGAACAGGTCCCAGTCCCGTTTCGAGTAAAACACCATATGAGCTGTGGAATAATGAAACCTTCGAAATTAATTCTCTTCGTGTTTTCGGAACCGTTGTATTTGTTCATATTCCAAAACAGAAGCGACAAAAATGGGATCTTAAAAGTCGAAGTTGGAATACTTGAGGTTGAAACTGGGTTTGATCAGCCTTCAAGATATAATAAGAAATTAGTGGGAAGTGTTGGTTTATGGAATTTCTTATGTTGTGTATTTCTGTTTCGTTCAAATCACTAAGAATATCATGCGAGTTGTCATTTAAGATTGATTTTGAGTTCACGTCAATACTACGGAGAGTTAAACTGTATTAACCCAATATTACCAAAAGGGAATTCAGGAAACAGATCTCAATATGTAAAATTAGGTGATGAGATGTTGAATTATTTATGGATATGGAAGAAACACCACAGGGATCTATCTTAGCCCCTTTATTATTCTATATTTTCATCATTATATTTTTTGGATCTAGAATTCCAATGATATTGTGGAAAATTCTGAAACTTAATTGATATTTTAACTACTTGGCACCCACTTGCCAGTAGCAACCCACCTTCGAAGAAACTGGGTTTATGGATTCTAGTTCAAAATTCGGTAAACGGAATACCCAAAACCTATATTTTCTGACGGGAATTTGAAAACAGAATGCAAATCTCGGGTCTGGAAAATACCCATAACATGCCGAATCGACAATTGCGACTCTGTATATGTCCCGGCTTCATAACTCACTGATAATGAGACAAAAACGCATAGATAACACCTGTTTATACTTTGTAATCGGGTTGAAGAAGTTTGACTATATAGAAAAGGGAAACATTCTCAATTGAATATTGATAGAAATATTTTTCTGTGAATTGAAGAATCCACGATTAAAATGAAGTTATTTTTTGTGAATGTCTAACAGAAAACAACTACTTTCCCGGCTAAAGCCACGCTGGATATTGAACTACTCACCAGAAATCATTCGTTACATTGACGCAGGAGAGACATCGCATTCACTAGGTCTTCAATACATTTTTGTCGACGAAAATCTATTTCACGCTTCCATGATCATCAGGAAGACCGGAAGAAATGGGAAACACATTTTCAAGAAGCAATCTCACTTTGCAAAGATGGAAAAGTTAGAATCATTTCTTTTGGAGAGACACTTTGAAATTAGTGTTTTCTGACATTAAAACCTGTCATGGGGTATGATAGATTGATTTGTTGAAAACATAAACAGGATGTTCATTAAATCAGATGTGGAATCATCTGCGACTGAAAGATAATTTTTGGTCACTATCTTCCATCGGCAAGATAACCTCTTGTGGGGTATTCATGTTGAAAAGGGAAACATTCTCAATTGAATAATGATAGAAAGATTTTTCTGTGAATTGAAAAATCCACGATTAAAATGAAGTATTTTTTGTGAATGTCTAACAGAAAACAACTACTTCCCCGGCTAAAGCCACGCTGGACATTGAACTACATCTGATAGATATTCTGAAAGACCCTAACTCAAAAGAAAAAAATCTGAAATTGAAAATTTGCATTTTTATTCAAATAGTTATTTGATTTTCTATTCTAGTCTTAATTAAGAACTCATAAAGATGAATGAGGCAAAGAAGAATGTTTTCCAAAAGAGACTACTCACCAGAAATCATTCGTTACATTGACGCAGGAGAGACATCGCATTCACTATGTCTTCAATACATTTTTGTCGACGAAAATCTATTTCACGCTTCCACGATCATCAGGAAGACCGGAAGAAATGGGAAACACATTTTCAAGAAGCAATCTCACTTTGCAAAGATGGAAAAAGTTAGAATCATTTCTTTTGGAGAGACACTTTGAAATTAGTGTTTTCTGACATTAAAACCTGTCATGGGGTATGATAGATTGATTTGTTGAAAACATAAACAGGATGTTCATAAAATCAGATGTGGAATCATCTGCGACTGAAAGATAATTTTTAGTCACTATCTTCCATCGGCAAGATAACCTCTTGTGGGGTATTCATGTTGAAAAGGGAAACATTCTCAATTGAATATTGATAGAAAGATTTTTCTATCCACGATTGAAATGAAGTAATTTTTTGTGAATGTCTAACAGAAAACAACTACTTTCCCCGGCTAAAGCCACGCTGGACATTGAACTACATCTGATAGATATTCTGGAAAGACCCTAACTCAAAAGAAAAATCTGAAATTGAAAATTTGCATTTTTATTCAAATAGTTATTTGATTTTCTATTCCAGTCTTAATTAAGAACTCATAAAGATGAATGAGGCAAAGAAGAATGTTTTCCAAAAGAGACTACTCACCAGAAATCATTCGTTACATTGACGCAGGAGAGACATCGCATTCACTATGTCTTCAATACATTTTTGTCGACGAAAATCTATTTCACGCTTCCACGATCATCAGGAAGACCGGAAGAAATAGGAAACACATTTTCAAGAAGCAATCTCACTTTGCAAAGATGGAAAAAGTTAGAATCATTTCTTTTGGAGAGACACTTTGAAATTAGTGTTTTCTGACATTAAAATCTGTCATGGGGTATGATAGATTGATTTGTTGAAAATATAAACAGGATGTTCATAAAATCAGATGTGGAATCATCTGCGACTGAAAGATAAACTTTAGTCACTATCTCCCATCGGCAAGATAACCTCTTGTGGGGTATTAATGTTGAAAAGGGAAACATTCTCAATTGAATATTGATAGAAAGATTTTTCTGTGAATTGAAAAATCCACGATTAAAATGAAGTTATTTTTTGTGAATGTCTAACAGAAAACAACTACTTTCCCGGCTAAAGCCACGCTGGACATTGAACTACATCTGATAGATATTCTGAAAAGACCCTAACTCAAAAGAAAAAATCTGAAATTGAAAATTTGCATTTTCATTCAAATAGTTATTTGATTTTCTATTCCAGTCTTAATAACATCCTGTTAATATTTTCAACAAATCCATTTGACTATATATTTCATGATTTCGTTGAAATTGTGTCAAACCAGACAACATGAAAGATACATACATACCGGAATTTGGATATATATATATATATATATATATATATATATATTTGGATAAACTCAAACTTCTGAAAGACAGTAGAGGAATGTACATGAAACCAACTCCTTTCTCTATCTAAACACAAAATGGTCACGTCAACCTGATCTTTTTTCTATACAGACCCTTCAGTATTGATAATTCTATGAAAACGAGGATTTTAGACTCCTTCGTAATATTATTCGCTTGTTTTGGACAATTGGAAGGTGATGGTTTTTGATTCTGTAGATAATATATTTCATGTAGAATTCAAATGGAAATACAAATCAATTTCCATCGCGGACCGAATTATCGACAAAGTTATCTTCAGTTTCAGTTTCATGGCAGTTTTCAAATAATATAGGAAAAGTGGTAACTTCACCATTCATCTTTTCAATGCGTTACATTACGATGTATACTTTGAATTTTTTTGGTAGGATTCTAAAAGCAGTTCATCTTCATGAAATGTGAGCTGGTGAATGAAAACATTGTTCAATATCATATTCCCTATTATTTTCGTCAAGTTCATCTGTATGAATATTCGTTATTGAATATATCCTCAAAATCCACTCAAGCATATTGAGGAAATGCAAAACAGTAATAATGACAAACTATTATTTCAATGTTAAGGTTATGTGAGAGTTTTTCAAGTTTCTTGATCAATTAAGGGCTATACTGTGGATTTTTTTTTAACTGAAATGCACTGAGAAACCATCGAGGGGTTCATGTTTTTTGACTTCTAAAGTGATATGCAATGAACTATGACAATTATAATTGAATATATTCGGTGCCATGAGGAATCTTGGAATCATTCACAGAAGATGGAGTATAATCTAAGATTGAACAACCCACCTCTAAGGAGCTAAACCTTGATTGTATGAAGAGTTATATGAAGTTACGCTTCTGAGCAAAAACTAACCACACGAATTCCAAACAATAATGAAAATTATCTTACTAATAGCTCCCACGTACTTGACAACCTGGTTCATTATAATGTCTGGGGAGCCTTAGAAGTGAGTAGTTTTATTCAGACTATATCTCAGAGCTATTTGATCATAGACCACAATGTAGATGATTAAAGTAAGACCAGCAACGTAAATAACAACTAACTTTTACAACTACTAACAGATCCAGGTGAATCTGATTATTTTCAGTAAAATTCTCAGCAATTATTCAACATGTCAAAAATAAATTCTATATTTATACGAATAAATATTAGTATAATCATTAAACGATTTGAGTCTTTTGAATAAACCGAGTATAATACCGTTCTTTGTTGGCTGGTTTAATGTGTAAATATTTTTTTATCATTGTTAATTGATAATGTATGCGTCGTTGGAACAACTCACCTCACTGTTCTATACAATATATAATACAACAAACCACCCAGATGAATTCCTCATATACAGGGTGTCAAAGAATCTAGTAGACAAGTCATAACTTCTAGAATATTAGGTGTATCAAAATGAGATTTGGTATAGGTAAATGGTATGTGAAGAGGAGAGTTTTCGCATATTTTTCACTTTCCGGTCACTTCCTGTTTCACCGGAAATGGCTCCGGTTTTGAATTTTTAAATGGAACACCCTGTATATTGTATCATTTTTTTATTTCTGAGTCAATTCTGGATCAGAATGTGACATTTTAAAAAGTTTTTACGTCTACTCCATTTTTTTAGAGTGACTTTTAATATTGCATCTAGGTGGCCATGATCGGACGTAAACTAATCTGAGGACCTCAGGTGATGTCCGTAAATTACAATCGCAAAGTTTCAGTGACTAGTATGATAGTTCGGAATGAGACAAGTTGGCAAAATTGAATTGAATGAATCATTTTTCCAATGGCGACCATTTTTTTATAAGCACTTTCCGAAAAAAGGATCTTTTGACGAATCTAACGATACTAATTTATTTGCGATTGGATTAAAAATAAGAACATAAATTATATATTACTAAGGAAAATACTGGATAATAATTTATTTTTACTTTTGTCAAGTGTGCCATGGATAGCCATGATGCATGATGGCAGTTATTTTCATCAAGTCGTTTTTGGAAAACAAAACACTCACTTAGGTGATGACAGTGACAAAAGCCTCATGAGCAGACAGTAAAAGTTTCTTAATTTCCGTTAAATTTCAGTTCAATTTTTCTTCAAAATAATGTATACTCAAAGTAAAAAAGTTGATATGTTATTAATATTTGGAGAATGTCATAGAAATTCAAGGAATACTGCTGAGTTGTATGCTCAGAGATATCCCAATCGGCAACATCCAGCCCATCAGTATTTTCCATATGTTGAGAATCGTTGTAGGCAAGAGAGAAATCAAGAGGCTGAACAGAGGTTTATTATAAATGAAGAGACTGAGATAAACTTTCTGGCTATGGTTGAGGTTGATAAAACGGTTTCTTTAAGAGAAATTAGTCAATAAATGCAGATAAGTCACGAATAAGCAAGAAAATACTGAAAATGCACAGATATCGGATTTGAATATCAGTTATATATAAAAAACAAACAAAACTTTTCGTTCAAAAAAATCAAACAAAAATCTATCAAATATTAATTTAGTCGATGTGTTACTCAGTACCCACCTATTCTTAAGAACATCTCACTCAACAATAAGTTAATCTTGCCTTCATGTACCTAATATATTGTATATAAATGTCTTATACTTATCAAAAAAAAACTATCACCATCAATGAATTTCTGTACAATCTCAATGTTTCTGGAGGATTGCAGACAAGCACAACACAAGCATTCAGTATGCTTAGGTGCAGTTTTGTGGTCCAATTAGAAACTTTAAGATAAATCACTGTATATCATGTTATGTACACTTTTACTCTGAATAAAAATCTGTAAAAAAATCTGTTACATCAACATTTGTGTGCTGGCGATAGACGACCCAGATAGCACTGGATATTCCATGAATATTCATAGAATATTCTTCTTGGGATATTGGAATATTCTTAAATGTGCCAGGAATATACATATATTTTTTGGAATATTCCTAGAAGGTGCTGGTGGGGAAAATTTCAGATATTCCTTGAATATTCCCTGAGGAATATTCCCGGAATATCCATGATATTCCCAGAATATTCCATGAATATTCCAGAAAGAATACTCCTGGAATATCCTCTGGGAATATTCCTTGTATATTCAGAATATACCTACAATATTCCATGAATATTCCAGAATGGATATTCCTAGAATATTCCATGAACATATTCTATGAATATTCCGAGAATATTCAAAGTAATTCAGGAATATGATAGTAATATTCCCCAAATATCCTGAAGGGTTTTCAGAACAAATCAACCATTCCCTAAAATTTCAAAAATTAAGAAATTGAAGAAAAATACAACTGTTTCTCCACATGAGTATCATCAAATCTTGAATGGCACTTTTACAATTATGCCTGACAATTCAAGCAATGTTTTTGCTTACACTCGCCAAGAAACAAAACTTCATTTCAAAAATTATGTAGTAGTGCAATACGTAATCGTTTTCGTCAGAGTATTTGTGGATTGGAATTGCAGGTTCCACTCAGAAAAAAAACCATTTGATTACCGCAGACTGTGCAGTCCTTCCCTGCAATGAAATGAAACAACATAAATTTGAACAGGTCTATTTCTATATAGTTATAATAATAATAACACATATTTTATTAACCCGTTTCTTCTATCACTCCAGGGATATCTCTGAAAAATAAGAATTGCAAGATCGTACTAGTGGTATCTGAATCAGAAAAACTTGAATCCATTCTATCACTAATAGTTTCAACCTGATTACTGTCCTTTTGCATGAAGTGACGGAGTTTGTGTGAAAATTGTATAAGAATATTTTCAGTTTCCTGGTGTACTTCCTTATACCAAGCACTGCTTCTTTTTCTTTTAGGCATTTTGTAGAAAACGCCTTAAAAATGAAATGATCGGTGATATACAAATGAAATTTTTATGGAATGAAATGAATGGTAACATAAAAGTGTACTTACCACACTGTGGTGATTATTATGAATATTTGTTGAACAATTCTTAAAACAGTAGTTTCACATACAAATATGCAAAAGTAAACCATACCAGTAAAAAAAAACAAAAGATGTCAAATGTCAATTTAAAATGCATTCAACTTAACAGCTCTGATATCGGGTTAAGCTACGACTACCGGATGAACAACAGACGCTGACGCGCGCGGAATGGTTATGATTGGTCGTGAAAGTGTGGCTCGATATTTTCCGACCAATTATAATTTGGTCAGTACAGTAGTTCAGAACAAAAACTCTTTTAGCAAATCAAATACATCTATTCGCACTTTTTCTCATACTTTTCCCATATTTTGAACTCGAAAATGGTTATTGGTGTTCATTCAATAGAAACGAGGGAGAATATTTCATGAATATATAATACAGAATATTCAATTTTGATCACTCTATGAATATCCATACATGATAATTTCATGAATATTCACACAGGAATATTCTATGAATATTCAAACAGGAATGTTCTCACGAGAATATTCGTGGTATATTCTCTCGAGAATATTCCAGGAATATGCATATTGGAATATTCCTGGAATAAGCTAGAGGCATGTGAATATTCTAGGAATATTCCATGTATATTCGGAATATACTCTTCTCTTTTCGGATATTTAGAGAATATTCTAGGAATATTCCGTGCTGTCTGGGGAGTAGTGTTTTCTGATTGGCTGCTTCAAAATCATAGAGTTAACCCAAACTCTATTAACTTTATTCCATTTTCCGACGAAACACGATGTACGATTAACATACTCAATTTCAGAAAGGTTTGACGTCGATGTCTGGGCTGGTATCATTGGAAACAGAATAATAGGGCCAATATTGTTTCAAGGTCAGTTAACAGGGGTTGGGTACCTATGTTTTCTTCAAAGTGAAATTGGGGATCATCTCAATAATCTACCTTTAGCAGTTTCACGGCGAATTCACCTCCAATAAGATGGAGCACCCCCTCATAATACCGGAGAAGTTCTTAGTTACTTAACAGAGCATTATAATAATCAAGTTATTGCAACCAATGGAGCGGTACGGTGGCCTGCCCGCTTACCGGATCACACTGTGCTCGATTTCTTCATTTGGGGATATTTGGAAGAAAAGGTTTACCATGCAATAACCCCCACTCTTGAAATCTAAGAAGAAATAATTAATTCTACGGGCATTAAGAAGTATAACGCCATAAATATTACGGAACGTGATGAGAGAAATAATTGAATGAGCTGGCAAGTGTCTTGAACAAGGAGAAATACACTTTGAAAACTTACTACCGTGAAAGTAAATTATTATCCATGGCAAATTTGACAAAAGTAAATAATAATAATATAATAATGACGTTTATTCGTGATTAAATCGATACAATTCATGCGGTAGTGACAAATTTTTCGCAATATAATCTGAATAAACATGACAATAGCCACAGAAGTATTATACATACTTGTATGTGGGAATCTAATATAAACAATTTTAAGATAATATAAATATGAAAATCAATAAATATAGTAAGAACAATTTTACTAGAGAAAAAAAATCCTGTGGGAAAATAGATAATAGTGCAATAAAATACATTTTTAAATACGAACATGAATGAACATTACATATTTGCAGAGGTTTGTATTAGTGGAAAATAATATAGTGTAGATAAAAACAATTATGTAATAAGAGTTGGATGTTCTATGAGATCAAGTAGATAAATGTGAGCATATAATATTATATTTTTTTGGGGTTAGGTTGGGTTAGTTAAATCTCCCTTTTTTATGGTCAGTTTTAGGTTCATCCTTCAATCAATTTATTATTATCAGTTCTTCTATTTTTCTTTACAAATGCTAATAGTTGTTTTTTGAAGCGTTTTAGTGAAGTTTCGTCTTTGATTTCTTTTGGTAGGTAATTGAATAATTTCGGTGCTAGATACCAGTAGCTTCTCTGTCCTATGGATTTAGAGGTCACTGGTATGTAATGTTGGTGCCTTGTTCTCGTCGCGTATGGATGGTTTGGGGTGTCATGTTCAGTTTTGTTTTTGTATATTAGACATCCTATTTGGACGCTGTATAATTGTCTGATATCTAATATTTGTGTTTCTGTGTATAGTAAATCGCTTGAATATCTTGCAGGTTTGTTGAGCAGTATTCGAAGAAATCGTCTTTGAGAGACTTCAAGTGCATGCAGGTGTGTTCTTGATACTCCTCCCCAGCCAATAATGCCATAATTCAAGTGTGATTCGTAAACTATAATATAGAATTTTTTTGTATTTGTAATCCAAAAATATTCCAACCTGCTTGAATCGATATCAAATAAATCATTATCCAGTATTTTCCTCAGTAATATTCAATTTATGTTCTTATTTTCAATACAATCGCAAATAAATTAGTATCGGTGAATTAGTTAAAAAAAAAATCGGAAAAGGTTTGTCAAAAAATTGCCGCCATTTGAAAAATAATAGTTAGACACGAAAATGTAATTTTGCCAACTTGTCTTATTTCTATCTATCATAATAGTCACTGAAACTTTGCGATTGTAATTTTCTGACATCACCTGAGGTCCTCAGATTAGTTCACGTCCGATCATGGCCACCTAGATGCAATTTTAAAAGTCACTCTAAAGAAATGAAGTAGGCGTAAAAACTTTTCAAAATGTCAGTCTGATCCAGAATTTTTCCAGAAATCCAAAAATTTTACAATATACAGGGTATTCCATTTAAAAATTAAAAACCAGAGACATTTCTGGTAAAACCAAAAAGTTGAAAATATGCAAAAACTCTCCTATTCAGATACCATTTACCTATACCAAATCTCATTTTGATCCCCCTTAATATTCTAGAAGTGATGACGTCTAATAGATTCTTGACACCCGGTATATTTGAATATTTGCTATACCTCTTTCTGTTCGAGAAGGCGCCGACACAAACATCACTTGTGTATATCAATTTTCCATTGTTTATAAACTCTTTGAAAAAAATCTCCAATGATATGGATTCTTGTAAAAAAACAAATCTCTGATAACATTGATACATTCTTTCACACAATTTTCAACTTTGTTTAGGAAGTAGGATCATAATAACAAACTGTTTACCGGGATCTGAGGAGTTTTATTTTTGGAACGAATTTTCCAATTTAATTATATTAATAATATACAGGGTGATTCAAAAGTACTTTGACAAACTTCAGGAGGTGATTCCTCACAATACTCTCATATGAATTGTCCGAATAAATATATTTCCGGAAACGCTTCGTTTCCAAGATACAGGGTGTTGAAGTTTTATTTTTATTTTCTTTTTTTCTTTCTTCTTCTTCTTTCAAAATACTGACCTTAATTGAACGAGAATTGGTATTGAGAAGTTTTTTGAGGTTTCAATTCTAACCTGATGTTATCATTGCTCTCACTCATAGGGGGCACCTTCACACGTCTTTTTCTTCTTTGAAGATTCATAACTTTTTTGAGCGTACTTCTAGCACAATTCTCAGTGAAAAAGCAATTCCTCTATCATATCTACGAAAAAAAGCTACCCCTGTTACAAGCCTCTATAAGCAACCGTTTTCTAGTTATTTGGACTTGAAAATTTCAAATCGATTATTTCATAATCGATGCGTGTTGAAGTTATTACCAATTTTTTGCGTTTTTCACAAGAATGCTCGGGAAATGAATTTGACGTTTAAGTAAGTAGTATTGGTAATTACAAATTATGTAACAGATAAACGTTTTGTTGTTTTGTTGAAGTTTCTGTAAGTTTTAAAACATTAATTTTGAAAAAATGGATTATTTAAACAATAATGCTCCTTTAGTCGATATGCATTTTGTTCATGGCCTTGCTGATGGCAATGCGCGCGAAGCAAGACGTATTTACCAAGAGCGATTTCCTAATCGAGTACTGCCTTCAGCTCACCATTAACCAGTCTCCACCGTCGTTTGGCAGAAACAGGTAGCTTTAAGAGGGCAGCTGATATTATTGGAAGACCACGAGCAGTCCAAACCGCAGAATTGGAAGAAGCTGGTTTGAACGCTCTCGAGGAGAATCCAGAAACAAGTAAAAGAATAATTGTTGAAACTCTCAATTCTACTCAGTCCACAGTTTGGAGAATTATCCACGATCAACAATTTTATCCATACCATATTCAAAGGGTTCAAGCTCTCTTGCCACGAGACTTTCCCCAACGCATTACTATGTGTAAGTGGGTTTCGAGAAAATTGGCTGGAAATCCTCATTTTTTTAAATATATACTCTTCACGGACGTGGCAAACTTCTCCCGAAATGCTATCACAAACTTTCATAACAACCATGTTTGAGCTCTGGGCAATCCGCACGCAGTTAGTGAAAGACATTATCAGTATCAATTTTCTGTAAATGTATGGGCGGCAATAATTGATAATTACTTGATAGGTCCTTTCTTTTTCCGTTCTGACTGAATGGCGCAACTTACACAGACTTTTTAGGAAATGAATTGCCGAGACTGCTTTAGAATGTACCATTAGAAATTCGTATCCGCATGTGGTTTATGCATGATGCGTTGTAGCCAGGAAATTCCTTAACACTGTCTATCCAAATCGATGGATCGGTAGTAGAAGAACCTAACCAGGCGTGGGCACCAAGGTCCCCAGATCTAAACCCGCTAGATTTTTAGTTGTGGGACATTTGGAGTCACTAGTTTATAAAACTCCAGTAGCGAACGAGGAAATCTCGGAAACCGAATAGTAGACGCCTGTGAAACAATAAGAAACACACCAATAATTTTTGAACGGCTACGAGATTCAATGACTAGAAGACTGAATGGCTGTATCTTCGCTGAAGATGGACACTGTGAACATTTGAATGCAGTTTAGTTTCCTTCATTTTTTTATTTTATTCTACAAATTCAAATTTTATTAAAACAAATACAGATTTTGCACCTTGCACCCTTGATACAAAAATAACTATTTCAAACGAGTAAAAATAAATAGAATAGGTGGCGCCCCCTACAAAAAACCAAAACTACTTACTTAAACGTCAAATTCATTTCCTAAGCATTCTTGTGAAAAATGCAAAATAATGGTAATTACTTGCAATACGCATGGATTATCAAATAATTGACTTGAAATTTTCAAGTCCAAATATCTAGAAAACGGTTGCTTATAGCTAGAATTAAGCTCAAAAAAGTTATCAATCTTCAAAAAAGAAAGGTGGCGCCCCCTACGAGTAAGAGCAATTATAACATCAGGTTCGAATTCGACACCTCAAAAAACCTCTCAATATAAATTTTCGTTCAATTAAGGTCGATTTTTCAAAAGTTAGTAGAAAAACGAAAATAAAAATAAAACTTTAACACCCTGTATCTTGGAAACGAAGTGTTTCCGGACATATATTCAATAGGACAATTCATATTAGAATATTGTGAAAAAGACTTTTGAATCCCCTGTACATATCACTCAATTCAATGAATAATATATAAAGATATTTTTGATGTCTTCATCAACGAATGTTCGAATATCCAACTGCTGATAATTCTATACTACTTGGATAAAAAATTATAACTTTTGAAATTATAATGGAAATATACCACGATATTCATTTTTGTGTTCAATATAAGATTGGAAACACCAGGCCATACCACAAATGCAATCAGATGCTTTGTAATTTGTTTATGTTCTGCGACCAGTGCTAAGCACCGACACCGCTGGTGAGTCTCATTGAATTGAGATTTCTGGCATTAAATCACTTTTTATAATATCCTGATTTGGTGAGATTTCTGTTCATACATTGGGGAAAACTTCGATGATTTTCTCGATTGGAATGGAAAACATTGGTAAAACAATGCGCAACGGCCGATAATGATGTACTGGGCTAAACTCACGGGTATAATGGTTACGTTTTCCTTGTAGTAGATACTTCTACTTCTCCTTTCCATATGGAAAAATGACAATCCCATCGAAAATTTCAAAAGCACTTTCTGAGATATGGAAATATCAAACGAAAATTGCTTCTCGATACGAAATGGATTCCTCCTTCGCATTCTGTTTTCAATCATGTGTGCATTTGTGTTCAACTCAAGTGCTTTTCTTCCAACAACCGAGATTCATCTTCAATGATCCATAAATCCAAAAACTAATATTCTACAATAGTTTAGAACCAACGACAGGGTCATTGACCTAATTCTGACGAAATGAACAACGCGAAAGATACAAGCTGAATGAGCTCTCCAACTTTACGCTATTGATTTTGCCTATGCGCATGCAAACGCGGCTCTCGTTGAATTCGTCCAGAGATAATTTATATCAAAAATGACAGTTTTGTTAAAGTTAATATATTTTTTTATTGCTCCCCTTATATGAAACCTATATTGTAATTCCATCATGTTGTTTCGATTTTGCAGACAGAACACGACTGATAATTTCAATTCAAGTAAGTAAATATTTCAACGCAGTGTTCTTTGAAGGGATTTTTTTATTTTTTACTTAAAAATTTCACATGAAAAAATTTACTCAGTATATGTCTTGTCTATTATGATATACTGCCAGACCTAGCACCTAATGGAGTCTCACAAGAGGTTCCGGGATATCTTTCACATCTGATTAGTAATCAATTCCCGATAAATAGATTCAGAGAAACATACATAAAATATAACCTATAACAAACATGTTCGAATGCTGATTGTATTGCATGTTGATAAATTATGTGCGATCTTATCTAATGTAATGAGTTCTGATTATTTAATGCTGATTGTCATAATATGCTTGTAAGCCACTTTGATTTCAGCATTCTAGACTAGGAGGAATCGGCGCATGAGTACCGAAAACTATTCCACCTCAATTTTTTCATGCGATCCTCTTCAAATTGCCCTACTGATGATATAAATGCATGTTGCCATGGGGCAACCCCGTGCCATATTGTTTAAATCGAAATTGTTCAAACAATTGCAAGGAATTGTTATTTTTCAACCGGACAAATTTTTTTTATATTTTTTATTGGAATACAAATCAAAAAGGTTCCATGACTTTTTACGATAAAGTTAATAGTTTTAGAGATGTTAATTTTTAAAGGTTTGGAAAATCTCAAATTTGGGTAGTTTTGACCCATGACAAATATAAAAAAAAATATATAAATAATTTTTTTTTTCTTTATACAATACTCAGATATTAATATTCTTAATAGATATTTAAAAAAAAATCATTGTTTATACCTGTTTTTTTATTGTTAATTTCGCGCGCTCACAAGTATGCGTCGTACCCGGTTTGTGAAATTTTACCTGCTTTACACGCATTTACGGGTTGTGATACGACCAGTAAAATTGGCAAAAAAAAGGTTTAGAAATGATAAAAGTAAAAGAGAATCGTGATGATTCATAGAAAGCTCTTCTACAAAAACAAAATTACATTCACCAGCATGTTGTTGGGTCCGATAATTTTTCAGTGCCTGAACAATGAAAAAAAAAAGGAAAAAAGTTTAATTGCACTTTATCAGTAGTTATAAAATATATGACTGCTTGAATCATATGTAAAACTTAAAAACGGCTACCACGAACAATCGTTAGAACAATATTATGTCTATTATAAATTCTATATCCCTGGCAAACTTCATTATCGCCTGGGAATGTTAGGATTCTTATACTAGGTACACGATGGAATTTCGGATGGAAATACGATTTCTGATCAGATCTCCGATAGAAGAAGATAATTATTTTCCACTGATTGTATAGATTAGAATCACTCTTCCTTAGGGCAGTACTCCCGAGAGTTTTCCATTTCTGAATATAATCCGTGATTTAGCCCGAGAAAAAAACAAAGAGGCATATAACGACTAATCCCTATGCCTGTGAGACTCAATATATTGATGAATACAAATATGATCATATACTCAATCTATGAATCGGTTGATTAGACAAATAGGAGGTGAGATTTTTCACTAGTTTATATGATGTAATTTCCATCTCAATATGGAATGGAAAATTTTGGTGATTTGTGAATTATATTTAAACAGGCGTTATTTCTGAATATCCCAACGATGAACGTACGTACGCTAACATATGAATCAGGACGAACCACGCAAACTATTATCAGTACTATATATTTGAAGCTTTTGTGTAAACACAATATTGTTAAAAAAACAAAAAATGGGAAGAGGTGAAGGGGACTTTGAGTGACTTTCCGGAAATAAACATGTTTTGAATTAAATTCCAATCTTCGGCAGAGCACATTGAAAAGAATATATAGAATAACAGAAAAGTGTAGGAAAATATACATTTAGAATCAATAGATGTGAGAAGGAATTTTCTTTGGATTTTTGGTTTTAGGCAGATACCTGTTGCCGATATCTCGAGAAAATTTCGGTTTATACAGTTTGAATATATATATATATATATATATATATATATATATATATATATATATATATATATATATATATATATATATATACATTCAAACTGATTTATCAAATTATTTTGTTTGTCTTTGTAGTTTGCCTATTTTGTTCGGGGTTTCACATTTGAATATTAACTATCGCAGTGTAGTTTGGCATAGGAAGTGAAGGTACGGATTTTTTAATGTTTGACCATATCTTGGTTGTAGATTCTATTGATTACATGAGAATGGTTATAATAATCGAAAATATTTTATTTCATGATATCTTCGTGAACGAGGTCTATTTTATTATATTGGTGATGTGAGAAAAAATTAATCATGGTGTTAATGGCTGTTAATTCTATTTGGGCGTTGCATTTAATTGGTTATCCTGTTTTGTTGAGTAGCAAATCGGAGGATACTGAACTAATTCTGGTCCATTCATTCACATTTCACTAATACAATAGTTCACTCTGACAATACGCAACATGCCTTACTTCAATTGACTTCATAAACATGTCCAATTATGATAAAAAATGAGTTATGCAAAATATTATGCCTTAAATATAAGTAATTAGGTTGTTATAGATAATCGTCAGCGAATCATTTCAAACAAGCTTGAGTTGCAATGAAATATCTATATTCGGAATGGAAAATAAAAAGTTATTTTATAGATATTGCATTGTACCGATGTGCAAGAGCAAACCGGACAAAATATTCATAATGTTGCCAGAAGATCGCAGTCGTCGCTCAAAATGGCTGAGAGTTCGTAGGAGAGAAGAAAGAGACATATCGCTAAGCTAGAACAGATGTATTCTACAATACATACTGAATACTACCAGTTTTCCCTGTTTCTGTGAATAAAATAATGAAAAAAAAAATTTAAAGACAAGCTTTTATTCGGATGCACTGGAGAGACAAAACATTTTTTCAGATGTGTGACGTAGGTTATTCTGTGAGTCTGAGATTCGCTCAATTTTTTGGTATTCAAACGGAAAACATTGCGCGACAAGCTTCTAAATCTGTTACCCACAGAATAACCTACGTCAAACATCCAAAGATTCTCTTTTTCCTTTTTAGCACATTTGAATAAAAGCTTGTTTTCAGAAAGTTTTTGATTATTTCTATTGAATTCCTTTTAGTTATGGAATCTGCCATCTTGAATAATTTATTTTTACCAAAAGTTATATTTTCTGACCTAAAAACCATTTATGGAATAATGATCCATAAATACATAATTCTTCCGCATCTTGAATTTATAAATTTTGACAACAAATTCATAATCCTCGACCCCAAAAATCTCCAACACCAATTTTGAATAGAATCGGACCTTGATCACAAAACTACCGCCATCTTAAATTCGTGAACTTTCACAGAAAATTCATAATATCCGACCCCCACATACCAATTTTCAATAGAATCGAAACATAATAACAGAATTCGTCCGCCATCTTGGAGCCATCATTTTGTTTTTTTCTCTAACAAAGATATCATTTCACGTTGTCCTGCCAAATTTCACGTTAATCGGATGACCGGAAGTGGGTCAAATTTCCCTCATAAATTTCGAACAGGAAAGACTTACGAAAGAAGCAAGTAGAATGAAGAGCTTGTAATACAAATATACTTGAATGAGTATTTATATATCACAAATGAGACATTTACTTTGCTGAAAATGTTGTTGAATCCTGTATGAAAAAAGTACATTTACGCTCAAAGCTTAGATCAAGATTTTTATAAATAAATAATCACGTCGATTTTCGAAAGCGACCAGGTATTACCATTCCATTTTTTACTATTTAAACAACACATACTTATCTGCCTTCACGCCTCAAACTTCTTCAAGTAAAAAACATTCTGCATTTTTTCAGAACGTGGCAACCATAAACATATCTATATGTGGTAGATTGTCAGATTGTCCTTTGGAGAACCCTTAGTCAGTCAGTCATTTTTTATTCACTTCGCCCACAAACCAGTTCTTTCAAAACAAAATCCTTCCACTATCAAATTAAACATTAAAATCCTTCCACATGTGTGGAGTCAAGGCGCCAACGTATTCATGAGATATGACGTCACCGCCATTGGTAGCGAGTTTTCACTCACGTGATAACATTTGAATCAATCCAAATTCACGCTCCAAAATATACTACTCTCTGCCCTGCACTGATTATTTCGAAAACACCTTGGACGGATATCCTGAACTATACGATACTGTCCCTTGCTCACGTGCGATGCCTTATATAGAAATCATTAGTTCTAGACAATTCTCGGTGGTGACTTTCTGGAAAATCATCGAACTTTTGGGAAACCCACCATTATGTTACCGTGTGCGCGATAACCAATACAGTGGCGTAGTGTATTCATTTTCGTTAAAAACTGACCCCCTTCTCATTTTGATCGTCCCAATCGTCATCTGTTCACCATGATTCTTTCCAGGTGAACAATCTTCATTTCAGGGCAGGTTGTATTACCTGAGGTTTTCCTAACTGCAGGTTCTC
Organism: Gonioctena quinquepunctata; assembly: GCA_018342105.1. Classification (NCBI taxonomy): domain Eukaryota; kingdom Metazoa; phylum Arthropoda; class Insecta; order Coleoptera; family Chrysomelidae; genus Gonioctena; species Gonioctena quinquepunctata. The sequence goes on along the minus strand of JAFIRS010000577.1, from coordinate 277,058 downwards.
TTTCTTTGCATTGCCATGATCTATAAAGAGAGAAAACCTGTATTTAATCTTCACCAAAAAATGAGCTGTGTTACAACCCGCCGTTAGTCTCAGGGCTGCGCTGTATTCTGTGAACCACGACGTTTATCCTCTTCTCCACCACGTACGGTCTTTCCTACAACGGTGTCTGGGTGTCTTTTCTACCTACGTGGGTAATACTGCCAAACCTGGTCACATTCTTTGAATCCTCCTGAGTGAGCTTTCAAATAAATGTTTTTTGCACTGTGTTGTGGAATTTCAACATGTTGTTCCTCAGTTCGTCTGCCTAGTCCTGAACCTCGACCGTTCGGTTGCTTGGTGGTCTTTTTGATATTTTTCACAACCTTGGAAAGATGTTCTTCCATAGTTCGGTTGAATTTTTCAACCACGCGATACGACTGGGCGTGGAGAGCAGTAGTTCTAATATTGCTAATAACCATCAACTCACAAACTTTCCTGAACAACGTCAACTCAAAATGTAATGTAATGTAGCTTCATCGCTAATCACAATCTTAATGACATGTTGTTCATCAATTACCTTGCTTTTGCGGATGCTTCCCGGTCTTTAATCGCGTAAGCTTCTACTCACTCACTAGAAGAGTCCATGGCCACAAGGATGTATTTGTTGCGATCGTCCGTCACACGTAATGGTCCAGGTATATCAATTGCAATCCGTTTCGATGAAGCACCTACATTGTATTCTTCATTTCACTCCTGGACCTTGGTTTTGACATTGAATAGCACCACACTATTGACATCTTTCACGCCTTCACACCTATATGTATCGATATTCAACTCAGTAGCAATCTGCCTGAACTTGTCAAAGGTCTCATTGATGTTCTCTCATAAATTTCCTTCAAGATTTCACCTATACTCTTCTTGGGCTGAATCAATTGGGAAATTGACGATGTCCCATCAGCTGACCCCCAAACCCGTTTGACTAGTCAATTTTCTACAACCAGAGAATCTAACTGTGCCCACATCGCCTTGAAAATTGGACCTCTGTCCGAAATATATCTTCAGGAGTCTCTGCCAGTTCCGTCTTCTGTCAAATGTAGAAAGTCCCCAATATTTGGATCGGTTTCAAGATCCTGCCTCAGGTCCAATCGTATTCATTGAAAAGTCCTGTTCGTCTGATATTGACGACTCCTTCATGCCATCTAGGTCACTGAGTTTGCTCAGGCGCTTTATGATAAATATGGTGGCAGCCGCACTCTGCAATCTCTCTGGAAATGTCCGCTACTACCACAACTGAGTCAAAGCATATTTTTCTGGACTCTAGAGACAATCATGCTCTTGTAGGTGAGTACGAACGTGGGAGTTTCCTCGTAGATGATGACGAAGGTAGTGGTATCCTCATCCCGCAACATTTCCGCTCCTACTGCATCTGAAACAGTTTCCTCTTGATTGATTGTTGGCACTGTATTTTTTGGGTTCAAGTTTCCCCAGTATTCTGCTGAGCATCTGTTCAATACTGTCGCTTTGTGTCTTTTCCTAAGGCTCTCCGCTTGATACCGCTCTCACTTTCGGCCTTGAGGTGTTGAAAGCTGCTCTCACTTCTGAAAGACAAACGAAAGCTTCACTGTATTTATTCAAGTGTGTTCATCCTATGGTCCTTTGTATATCACCTCTCCCCAATTCGCCAATGAATATATCTGCACCGTGAACAGTTCCTAAATCCTCTGGGGTCTCTGGGTAGGCAAGTTGATCATCCTCTGCACGCTCCCTTCAAATTTCTGTGGGCTTTCCCACAAATCATGTTGTTTTCTATCGTGCTAGGTACAGCTGTTCTCGATTTTGATCCATTTCTCGATTCCAGGGCAGCAATGAGGTCTCCATACTTGCTGTTCTTCCGGAATGGTATGTAACATTGGCAAAGCATGCCCCCCTCTGGACCTCTATGAGTGCAGTAGTCTTTTTCTCATCGTCCCATCCATTGGTCAATGCCGCAGCTTCAAACTGGTTCCGATTTAGAGAGCATGGTAACTGTATCTCAAGAGTCGAAGGTTTCACGGAATTGTTCGTTATGGCAACACTATCGCGGTGGTTTTGGATCTTTGGCGATGCAACTTTTATTTCTAGTTATTTTATTGCGTTGTGTTCTCATGCACCTCCTATTCAACATTTTTCGCTTGTTCTCGTACTGCATTAACTTCTTTTCTTGCTTCTTCTCGTGCAGAATCAACTCCTCCTTTCAGTCCTGCGATTTGCCTTTCAGTTTTCTGGGACAAATTTTTTCCGCAACCGTTTATTTTCCTCTTGTTTTTTTCTGTCTCTGTGCCTTATCCTCTTGCTTTTTCTATTTGTCACCGTTTCCCATTTTTGTCGACGTTTCTTTTTTTTTCGTCATTCATTCATATCTCCTGCTGAAAAAACTGTATATAAATATATATGATTGATAAAATTATTGCATTCATTAAATTCATTTGGAAGAAAAAGACATCTATATAAAACTCACAGCCGTTTATACCGAAATTCCATATTCATCAAATCACCCATATGATAAATAGCTTTCTTTCACAACCTTTTCCATCAAACTTATCTTCTTGCGATAGAAACCTTTCATAAAAAGATGATAAAAGTGCTTTCAATAATGCTTAACGTTCGCATATAATCAATGAAATGAATAATCAATATAGGAAAAAATATGTTGATGAACTACTTTTATCACTTGATAAACATAAATGGTATATTACTACCTTCCTTTTTAGGCCAAACCTACACATCGATAGATAAATACTTCTCCAGGGGGAATATCCTCGAATAGTCTGCGTGAACACGTACTTTCAAAGACAAACGAGAAAAGTGTGTATCACTTGAGATGTCCGGTTTAACCGGTAGTTTACTAGGAAAAATAAGCGGCAAAATGTTCAGAAACAGCAACTGAGCATATCAACCTCTACAATAAATACAGCGACACCAATATTCGCAACACCCAATGCTTTTTCGTGAATCATTTATGAGAATCTGAACATCCAAACTTCGACACAAAGAACCATGTGGATATTTCAACCCAACAAGTTCAAAGTAAAAAATGCTAGAAATTCTGAAAAAAATCCATCATTAAAACTGTTTTCCTTCTTTGTTACGGTGAACACTTTATTGTGTTTGTTTTATTTGGCCGCACATCTCTGTAAATTTGAAAAAGTTTATTTTTCTCAATGTACTGCTGCTGAAGTTGGGAATTTTAATTTCTAAAATACATATTGTTTCCATCAGGAAACTTCACTTTGAACATATCAACAACAATTAAAAAAAATCGAATGAGGTTTGTGAATTAAAGATTACCGCTTTGTAATCCGTTTCAGGAAAAACCAATGATTAGGCACACAATATCAAGAAAACACATCAATACTATGTGACTAACGAATTACTAATACATTTCGAAATATCATTCATTAGAAGTTCACTTATGATAATTCCTTTTGTCTCATGTCACTGAACAATCAATATGTTTCAAGCATTATTTAATGAAAACAACTTGAAATACATCATCTCTGGAAGAATTGATGTGGATGCAATGGATAATATCAACAATTATCTCCATTCCACACATAGGCTAACGTGATATCTGGAATTTATGTTCAAAATTTTGTACGAGATGGGTTTTACAAAACTGATTTTTTTAATCTTACACTATCTGCCTAATTTCAAACTCAAGAAGTAGTCTCCATACATTTTACAATTAATGTGATTGTTTAAAAAGAGTTTGAGAGCGAGATCTATCCTTCGAGAAGAACCAAGAACGTCTTTTGTTGAACCCCGCGAATAGGAATACATTTATTGATTTCATTTTCAAGATAGTACCGGTATAAAACATATCGAAAACGTATCGATTGATATTTTCTACGAAAAGTAACGAATTTAAAAATTACTCAACTTCCAGCGATTTCCTAGAAGTATCTGGTGTTGATGAAAGTAGATATAAAACATCTTTTTTCTGACAAATTTCTTGAAACATATTGGTTCAGATCATTAATCTCACTGATCAAGACAAACTAATTTCCATTAAATTGGAAGCATGTATTTGTTGATATCATCTGTTATGATTGTTCGGCTAGGCAAGTTGGCAGTAACGAAATCTGGCGAATACAGAAGGAAGCTTTCCATGACGTGGCAATATCCCTGCGCAGCTTGCGTCTCGACAGCAATCGTCTGCGCGACATACCGGCAGAGGCTCTAGCCGTTGTTACACATCTTGAGGTCCTGTGAGTATCTCAGGACCTAGCACCGTAGCAATTGTAGCCATACACCCCACTGCCCTTCGATCAATTTCCCAAAATATGAGAAAACTGAAATGACAATCATATACCGGGTGGCCCGGAACCAATTCACCCCCTTGTATCTTCGTTGTTATTTTATATGGATGTGTCAAATTCGGTACTTCGATTTGATGTTATGAATGTACAATTTAGCAAGTATCAAACCAAATATGACCCTCTGGTTTGACCGGAAGGCATCCAATTTTTATATTTAAACAAAAGTATATATTTTTTTAATCGATTCGGTATAAATTACCTTTCCATGATATATCACAATCATACTTCCAATCTCTGATATATTGAGATTTTATAAAAAATTATTTTTTGTATTCCCCTCGTAACGGAACATTTTTATGAAAGTATGCTATGGAAGATTGAACAATATCATGTAAGTAACAATAATTCATGGCCAAACTTTTTACACAATAAGTTTTTTTGCAGACTAACTATTTTTACAATTTTAGTTTTTCTTTATTTTTCAACATCAATACACTCATTTCTTTCAAATGCTAACATAGGAATTTTTAAATTTGGTTGGAAACTCCAATACATATTGAAATACAAAATATGAAAAAACCCCCATATTTTTGTTTTATATTCATTTTTTATGAAGATAATTTCCATGCTATACCTACATTTGTATTGAACCTTTCAACTCCATCTCAATTGGCTATGATATTGAATTTTTTCTATAGGTATGGAATTATTTTTGAAACGGCAAAATCGGACGCAACAAAGTATTTATTTCGATAATTTTCCTACAAAATAGTAGACATTTGGAACATGTACAGTAACTCAATTCAAAATAAATCCAACACGTATGACATACTCAATTGATCTAATTGTTCAAAATGTCGCCAGTTAACGTCAATTTTTCGTATTTTTTCGGAGCATGCCCGCATAACATTCAATAGTTGAGCCGGAGTAATTTCGTTGATGGCTCTCCTTACCCTGTCTTCAAGTTCCTCGCGATTTTGAGGTCGATTTTGAGCACAAACTTCATTCTTCAAGTGAGCCCAAAAAAAATTCCATTGGCGTGAGGTCTGGTAACCTTGGTGGCCAACGAACTGGACCATGAGTACCAATCCAATTGTCTTTGAAAGTTCTAGTAAGATGTCCTCGGACTACGTTCGAATTATGTGGAGTAGGTGTTCCATCTTGTTGGAAATACATAACGCGACGTGTCGCTAAGGGAATGTCTTCAATAAAATTTTGGATTCCATCAGTTAAAATTTGTGAATACCGTCCACATGTTGAAGCTCCATCAGAAATAATTGGTCTCACTATTCTGGTTCCAAAAATACCTAGCCAAACATTGAATCCGAATCTTTCCTGGTGTCTTTCGTCTCTGAAAATATGTGGATTTTCTTGTGCCCAATAACGTAAATTATTTCTATTTTAATGACCATTGTTTGTAAAGCGTGATTCATCACTGTATAGAATATCTTAATGGAAATTTGAATTTTTTGTTTCTTTTCGTTTAACCCAGTTGCAATACAACTGCGCATCATTTCATACAAATATTGATGAATTTGATATTTGAATGAACGATACCTTTGTTTTTTCAGAATTTTTCTTGCTGTTTCTCTAGATACCCAGACCTCGTATTCGATCTGCCTCAATGATGTATTAGGATCAATTTCAACCGCTGCTAGAACAATATCTCCGTATCTTCGCTCACAATAGAATGTTCCCATGATGATTATTCCTGAACTGTGACTAGACTCCAATATTGCGAAATAGTTTCTACTACTAGGTTGCGGATGGTTAGGATATCTGTCCTGGTACAGACGCAAGGCTAAACAGGAATAGCTCCTTGCTGCTCCATAAATAAACAGCATTACAACTTTTTCAGTTTGGGTGAATCGGTAGTAGTTGTTCATTTCACAAATGATTATCTTAGAAAATTCAGGACATTCGAAATGTTAACAATTTGGCGTAAACACAACGACAGAACAATTCAACAAATTTAATTCCATAGCCAACTAACATGAAGTCGAAAGGTTCAATACAAATTTAGGTATGCAAGGAAATTATCTTGATAAGAAATAAATGAGAAAAAAAAATATGGAGGTTTTTTCATGTTTTATATTTCAATATGTATTGGAGTTTCTAACCAACTTTAAAAATTCCTATGTTAGCATTTAAAAGAAATTAGTGTATTGATGTTGAAAAATGAATAAAACAACTAAAGTTGTAAAAATAGTTAGTCTGCATGAAACTTATTGTGTAAAAAGTTTGGCCATGAATAATCGTTACTTACTTGATATTGTTAAATCTTCCATAGCATACGTTCATGAAAATGTTCCGTTACGACGGGAATACAAAAGTTATTTTTTATAAAATTTCAATTATATCAGCAGCTTGTGAATTGAAAGAATGATTGTGATATATCATTAGAAAGGTAATTCTATACCCAATCGTAATTTTCAAAAAAAAATACTTTCCATTTGGAATATAAAAATTGGATGCGCTTCCGTTCAAACCAGAAGGGTCATATTTGGTTTGATACTTGCTAAATTGTACATTCATAACATCAAATCGAAGTACCGAATTTGAAACATCCATATAAAATAACAACGAAGATACAGGGGGGTAAATTGGTTCCGGGTCAGCCGGTAGACAAATTAATAGAGATTTTTTCGTGACAAAAATACTACCAGGAAACCGATTGTGTCATACGAAACACGTAGTTATATACTGTTATATTTCCCACTCGCAGCTGTCATTGCTTAATTTGTTATTAAACATTTAAATGCAAAAAATATTTTTTTGTTTTGTTTTTTGTTTGTAACACGAAAACTTATGAATCAATCTGAAGGTTCTCAATAGACAAATTGTAGAGAATCAAAAATGAGCCGTAGTAACACTCTATCGGATTAATAGTAACGGAGAAAAACCGAAAAAACCGAAAAAAATCTGCGTTCTTTCAAAAATTCATAACACCGCCATTTTTGTTTGTTTTGAAGCAGGGTCTTCACGACATAGTAGTTATTGATATGTACTTTATGTGTGAAAAACTCTGGAACTGTTTGGATTATTAGTTTTGGCATAATTGTGATTTGATTTTTTCAATGCACTTTATTGCAGTTGAAGTATAGTACTACAAAATAACTATTCTCATTTTGCGTCAAAATGCTGCGAAATAGGTGAGAAATACGTGCAAACATGACCGAAAACGGGCGAGTGCATGAAAGCGGCTGAGGAGTGGGGGTAGAGCAGCAGTTCGCTTATGTTACTATACATACTCTTCCCCGCGTCTCCTGCTCTACCCCCACTACTCAGCTGCTTTCACGCTCTCGTCAATTTTCGATCATGTTTGCAAATATTTTTCACGTATTCTGCAGCATTTTAACGCATAATGAGAATTTACGTTTTGTAGTACTATGCTTCTACTCTCGAAATCTTCATAAAAATTTGAATCGGAGCACCTATGACGTATCCAGGTCTGCTGCAATGAAGTGCATTATAAAATTCAGATTGCAATTATGCCAAAACTAATGATCCGACAGCGCCTCAGTTCTTCACACATTAAATACATTTTAATCACTACTATGTCGTGGGAAGCCTGCACGTGGCAGAGTGATGAATAAAAAAAACGGTGATGTTCTACGGTTTTTCTTCGTTACTAACGTTCTGATCGAGTCGCGTTAGGGCTATATTTTTGCATTTTCATTCCCTACAATGCGTCCATTGAGAGTATCAAGATTGCTTCATCAGTTTTCAAGTGACAAGTGAAAAACGATGAAAAAAAAAAATGCTTTTAAATGTTTATAACAAATCAAGCAATGACAGTTGGGAGTAGAAAGCATAACAGGATATAACAACGAACCGTCTTCCGTATGATGGTACAGTCGGTTTCCTGGTAGTATTTTTGTCACAGAATTAATAGAGCGGAAAATATCTATTGATTGGCCTAATAGTCCCGTAGTTGAGCAGGATTAGCATGCAAATTGTGATACCGTGATATAGTTGATATAGTTGACACATATATTGTGTAGATCTCTAGTTTCATTTTCAGCTAGTTGATCAAAATGGCTTCCCGTAAAATGCGGTGTGCTCATAGAAATATCCTTCCGCATCTTTTTATGAATGTGTGATTAGGAGGCCGAACTAAATCGACGATCGCCGTATACAGTAGAACGATATTTCTTCGAAATACTTGTTGCCTGACTGGGTTATCTCTCTTACAAAAGAAAAGGTTTTTGCGAATTACTGTAACACTAGACTCACATATGTCATTTCTTTTGCAAAAAAGTATCACCAACTTGGCGATAGGGAAACATAACCCAATTCATATTTTTGTATACTCTCCTGGAGCATATTTTACCAGCATGAGGCAGTACAATCAAAATATGTGAAGTACTGAATGACCATCACCTTGATAAGCATAGTTTGGCCACAATTTTGACTGTACAGACTCTGGGAATACCTTCTGCAAAGCAGTCTTCGCCCTTCAGAAAAAGTATTTCATTTTCTCGTCAAATTAGACCCCTACGAAAACTTTAAAAGTATATGTTGATTCTGAAAATGTAGGGAACAAATGAAAAATTGTTAGTAATCATAATGATTATGAGAAACTCATTTGGAATCATATTATACCAAATCGGAACCTGAACGCAGAATGTTGACACTATATTTTACTATTTTGATACTCTTCAAATAAATCAGAAATCAAACTAAAATGAAACAATATACAATAACGTCTTTCATGAATGTTTTTTTTGTGATTTTCACTTTTTTTTTCTTTAAATTAAAATTTTCACTCGAACATTTTATTCGAGCCTTCAAGGTTAAAATAAAAATTCTCGTCTGAGCTTGAACCTATTCAATAGTATGAGATTCGAATTCCAATTCCTTCCATTTTATATATATATATATATATATATAAGGTGTTCCATAATTGAATGCTGATCCTAAAGGACGATGATCCTTGGATGATTTTGAGAAAAATTCTTCATATAAACATAGGTCCGCAACCGCTTTATTTCTGAGATACACGATGTGAAAATTTAACAGAAAAATCAGTTCTTCCCCAATATCTCTGAAACCACTTTGTCTTTTCTTTTCAATTTTGGTAGATGCAAAGTACGCATAAAAATACATGTTTTCCATGATGAAGGATTTCTCAATTTTCATCAGTGTCCCTGTTAACATGCCCTGCCATATTTTTGATCAAAATAATGATACGCCACTGTCTTTTTTCCAAATAAATATTATTTTTGTAATTGTTCTCTATCTTTTTCCTGCCTGCCTTCTTTTCGTCCGGATGGCGGTTTTCGATTTAGAAAATAAAATACATTCACTTGCTTGTCCCTATTCAATTTTTTCCCTTAGTCTTGATTTCACAATTGTGGTAACCAAAGGATCTAGGAAAGTTTTTTTATAATTTTATGGTAACTATTATTTAGTTTTTGTAATGAATACGCAAAAAATCCTATTTTTATTTTTAAAAACAAAACTATTATGAACAAAAAACATCGAATTAACTGTTCAAAATGTCCGCCTATGCACGCTTCAGCTCTCCTTCTCATCGACTCGCGTACTCTTTGAAAAATTCCTGGAGTATTCCTTATTGCTTCACAGGAAACTATTACGCGGTTCCGCAATTCTTCCTCAGTTAGAATTGGTTGACTGTACACCAAAGTGTTGGGATGCCCCCAAAAAAAATAATCAAGACTGTTTAAGTCTGGGGATCTAGCTGGCCATGACTCTGTTCCCCCACGACCTATCCAGCGATTATGAAAGTATTGGTTTGAATATTCGCGTGCCAGAGCACGAAAATGAGCAGGTGCACCATCGTCCATAAACCACATGCAATCTCGCATTAAAATAGGAACATCTTCCAACAGAATTGGCAAATTATCTCCAAGAAATCGGCGATAATTATGTCCATTTAATCTGCGTGGTAAAAAAAGACCCAATTGATTAGGTTTTCTCTAATAATTCCAGCCCAGACATTTAATGAGAACTGCTCCTGGTGATGAGATTCCACGATTACATGCTGAGTTTCGTTGGCCCAAAAATCATTATTATGAAAATTTCTGATCCTGTTTTTAGTAAAACTAGCTTTGTCCGTGAATAAAATTTCCCTGTCAAATGGAGGATTGTTGGTAACTTTTTGGAGAAACCATTTACAGAAATTCACTCGTAATGGAAAGTCTCGAGGAAGTAGAGCCTGAACCCGTTGAATGTGATAGGGATATAATAAATAATCATGAAGAATCCTCCATACTAGAATATGGGCGATATTCAAATTATTGGCAACTTGCCTCGTACTTATTTCCGTCAACTGAATTTAAAACACCTACCTCAAGTGATGATTTGGCTCAAGACTTCCTATTTCACATAACCTTCTGTGGGTGCTTGAAATCGTTCGAGTATCTGGAACTATTCTATTTGGAAAGCGCTCTTGATAGAGTCGCCTGGCTTCATATGCGTTCCCGTCAGCAAGTCTGCTAATTCGGTATTCGTAAAGTTTACCATGTTTTTTTTTTAATAATCAAGTTTTTATAACGAGAATAATATCACGTATCTAGCTAAAGAAGTGTCAAAGTTGTTTATGTTGAAAACAACAAAATGTGTTCTTAGCATACTAGATGTTCCTAGCCCGCAAGATAATCCTACTATTCTTCAACGGCTGATTTCGCGTAGGTACAAGCAAATGAATGCATTTTATTTTCTATTTCAAAAACCGCTCGCCAGACGAAAAAAAGGCAACACACCATTTTTATGAGAAGATAGAGGCCAATTACAAAAATAATATTTATTTGGAAAAAAAACAGTGGCATATCATTATTTTGATCAAAAATATGGGACGCCACTGATAAAAATAAGAAGTCCTTCATCATGCAAAAAATGTATTTTTATGCGTACTTTGCATATACCAAAATTGAAAAAAAGCCAAAGCGGTTTCAGAGATATTGGGGAAGAACTGATTTTTTTGTTAAATTTCAACATCCTGTATCTCAGAAATAAAGCGGTTGCGGACCTATGTTCATATGAAGAATTTTCCTTAAAATCATCCAAGGATTATCGCCCTTTAGGATCATCATTCAATTATGAAACACCCTGTATAGACCAATCATCGTGTAGTTAATACTTTTATATTAACACTATTCAATGATCTCCGCTCCCAACATAAGAGTAATCTGGCCTACATATTTGCTGCGATCAGCCCTTAACCTCAACTCACTCACATAGTAGCAGCTAGGTTATGTTTCAAGTGAATGAGTGATGCAAGGCTCATGACTGCGATCCGTTAGGATCTATTCTGACTTATGGTAGAACCCATGTCAACTTCTCGCCTTCCATACCAGCCAACACTTGCTCAGAATATCGACTTTATATCTCCATCAAATCACATCATCAACATTCATTTCCCCGCTTTGATTCGGTATTTTTTCTCATTACAATAAGAAACACTGGTTCAGCTACTATTTCTGGATCAACACTGAATTCGCGTATACTCAATTTGTCTGTTTTTTCTGAAATTATGGTCTGAAATGTTTGATCAAATTAAAATCATTTTCACTTTCGTAAAAAGAATAATCTAATAATTTTCGACTCACTATGGTTATTGAACATCTGTCAGGTTCTTAAAAATAAAAAAAACGAAAACATTTCTATAAAATAATTTTTTAGATGATTTTCATTCTATAGTATTTTTTTAGCAAAAACAGCTTTGTAGAAAGGTCTTTTTGATAAACAAACCTTGACCCTAGAAACAGAAAAAGAACAGCTGCCCAACACACTAACGTATAATAAATCCAGGGGAGAAATTTTTTTTTTCACGGAAAATTTCAGCTTCATAAAAGAGACAACTCAGCTTAGTAGCAAGTAACAAGATGTAGTTGGGTTATCTTGTGAATGATCATTATTGATTCTACACAACACCAAGAAATATTCGCTTGTATCCCATATTCCTAAAAATGCCCTTGAGAGATATGCTACGAGCAATACTGTAGTCTTTCATGGATTGTAATTTTGGCCACAATGTCACATATATGAAAATGATGGTAAAGGTCCAAACAATATTTGTACCAACTATCAAAGCGTTCGACTAATGGACGTGAAACCTACAATAAGTTTATTTCAGAGTATTCATTACATCCACTACAAAATCATGAAACATAAAAAATGTACACTCTCATTACAGTTTTCTCATAGAAATCATCCAAATAGTTCGTCCTTTAGTAGTGCTTCTTTATCTTTCGAATGTTCGTAGTGCTATACGCTAATTGTAATGATACTAACCAGCATGATTCATTGTCGATTGTAGTAGTTTATTCGAATCAAGAGTCAATTTCCAGTACTGTTGACTTTTGACAACCCTCAAACGAAATTTCTCAGCCCCGCATACATATATTGAAGTTTGTTCTGAAATGAGGAGATTAGTGTCGGTTGTTTCCTTTTGGTAAAATACGAATCAAAATGTTAAAGTCCTACTTTCGTACTTAAATTATTTTTATTTCCATTCGATCAAGGTATATTCTGAATTGATTCCTTATTTTCAGGAAAATATATTCTTGGCATGACTTCAACTTATTGCTGCAGCAGATGTTTTTTCCCTCACTGGAATTTAATCAACTGATATTGCTTTTTTCAATTCATCAAATGTATAAAAATGTCATTTCATATTACTAATCATATGCTAACTTCTGCTAGACAGAAACATCAAACATATTTTCTCCAAGTAATAACTCATTTGCTGAATAGGAAATCATTCAGATTTTCCCATTTTTTTACTCGAACATTCTCGACACCACGCGGAAAATATTTTTTTCCCTTTTCTTTGTTTGAAAATTCCAATTTTTATATAACCCAGTAGGTTTAACCTTCATTCATTTGAACTCAGCCTAGTTCTTCAGTCCAACATTGATTATGATTATGAATTGCAGACCTTTGACGTTGAGGTTCACTCTACTTCTTGGAAAATTGAAGTAGATAATCAGTTTCCTGAAAATCTTGTTCTTCTTACAAACTATATGGGTAGTGGTAATTATTAAAAATGCAGGTTATAAATTTCCCTACATATTTTTGCATGGAACTTGTTTCTCTCAGAGACATAATTTGGCAGAATTTTGGCTATATCATTCATAAGGGAGACTTTATTCTTCGGGAAAATAAAGTTGCTAGCTGGGGAACTTGATATTCCTACTCTTTTGCATAAAGGTATACATGAGAAGTAATAAAAATTATACAGAGATGTATAACTTCGCTAATATCCATTTGCATTTCACAAAACCAATTAAAAACCAGTTTCTGCATTTTAATCGATTGAAAAACAGTTATAAGATTATATATAACTGTTCTAGAAAAAAAATATTTTTGATTAATTGGGAAACTACTATAAGTATTTCTGAAACTACCCATCTTGAGAAGACGTTTATCAACAGAAATGTAGGGGAATAATACACCTTACATTTTTCATGTTTACTATTCTTTCCCATACCGGAAACAAGATTTTTGTGAAAATGTGATTACGTTCCTACGAAATGCTTGACAAAAACTCATTCAGCGGCATATTATCTCGTTCGGAACCCATATTCAACCATAGATCCTATCTATGTGATTGTTAACTTCGACGAAAAATGCAAATCCAGTGATGGTTTTTCATTAGACATATCATTTGCTATTGTATCATCCATAAGTCTAATATATTTATATATATAGGATGGTCAGAAAAAGACCGACAAACTCCGACTACAGATTCCTCACCTCATTTCGAGGTGAAAAGTTGCTATCAAGGTATGTCCTACAATGCATCCCCTCTGAGATACAGGGTGTCGAAAGTACGAAAAAAAAATTGTTTTCTCCAAAATTCCTGAAGGAAAAAATTTGAAATTTGGTACACCAATCAATGTTTATCAACGTGCAAATTTGAAGTTATAATTTTTCATTTACGTAAACCACTGGCATAGTTACGATGGTATGTGGTCATATGTTCCTTCATATTTTGTTGGGACAAGAGAATGGACAAATGAGCGTTTGACATCAGTTCGGCTCGTCATACTCAACCTGAAAGTCCTAACATTCCATGTGCCTAAAAGTGGAGGTTTCTGAGATAATTGAGAAAAACAGAAGATGTGCCCTTAGTGGAGACATAATTTTCTATGTGCAATAATCACATAATGCTAATTTCTTACCAAATATCGGAATATGTGTCAACCTCCTGAACATATTTCAATGTTGGGAGAATCGGAAACATAGTACGGGTGAGTCAGAATGAGACCGATAACTCCATTTTTCCATTCATCATATTATTTGATCGAATCGATGTCGCGGATTCACTGATATGTTACCATACTTTCTTGCATATAATTGTTTTGACAGATCGACTGACAAACAAACCCAACCTCAGATTCATAATACTCCACTTAGATAAGAGTTAAAATATGACATAATTTTTGCGGACTGATAAGTACTCTTAATTTGTTGGAGTTTATGTTGGAGTGTCATTATCAAAGCCACTTCTGATTGAATTACCTAGGAAAATTTTATCCAATCAACATGTTTTTGATGAAGAAAAACAATTATTGTATATTAATATCTTTTTTTTTTTTTTTCATGTTCTGGTTCTACTAATGTTCTACTTATGTTTATGTTTACTTATGTTTATGTTCTGGTTTACTTATGTTTACTTATGTTTACTTATGTTTACTTATGTTTACTTATGTTTACTTATGTATGTTTACTTATGTTTATGTTCTGGTTCTACTTAATTGATAGAAACGGTTCAGTGGGTACACTACATAGAAACAAACAAGGCATTAAAGCAAATACTCAAATGGACCACCATTTTGTTCAACACACAATTGGCATCTCCGTATCAGCGACTGTCGCACGCTTTGGAATATTCCTGGTGTAACCTGTATTAACGTACATGCTGCTAAAATTATTGCCGTTAAATCTTCCACAGACAGGTGTTTCATGCACTAGGGATTCGAAGTATGTCCACAAAAAAAGACTAGTGAAGTTAAATCCGGAGAACGTGAAGGCCAATGTATGGGAGCACGTCTACCTATCCACCGATCATGGAATGTTTGATCAAGAAATTGACGAACGATTCGTTGGAAATGAGCCGGTGCTATGTCATATTGATACCACATTCTTTGACGAACTTATAGAGGTACGTCTTCAAGTAGCCCAGGTATAAAATTGTTCAAGAAACACTCGGTAGTTCTGCCAATTCAAACGGGGAGGAAGAAGATATGATCCAACGATACGATTTTCGATAATTCCTACCCAATTATTCACTGAAAACTTTTGTTGGTAGCCTTTTCGAAACATTCCATGCGGTTTTTGACATGTTTTTTGGGTAACCTTCCATAGTCTGAAAATGAAAATATAATCAGGAAAATCTATACAAGTGTAGAAAGGGCAAACTGATTAGTTCACCCCGATAAGTTATTGCGTTCACCAAATTATATTTTCTATGGAAAAATGATTCAATTTGTCAATAACTTGCCGTTTTCTGAATTTGCCTATCGATTTTTTTTTTTTTTAATTCCAAAGATACTTCTCTATATAGTTTTTGCTTGACGTTTCGGGGACTATACTGCCCCCGTTTAAAATCTTCTGAATCTCCTTTAATTGTTTTATAATTTGGTTTTTGCTGCAGAGTTTTTTTTGTTTTTCGTTTCGGGGACTTTTGCGAGCAAAATCAAATTAAAAACAATTAAGGGCATAGAAATTTTGAAACGAGAACATCCCAACACAAATTATAAAATATCTTTAATTTAAAAAAATTTTGATACAAATTCGAAAACGCAAGATTGACAAATTAATCATTTCCATAGGAAACTTAATTTGTGAACATATCGAGGAATAATCAGTTCCCTTATAGCTGATATTCTTCTCATTTCATATGAAATTACAAACTATGTCAAACGTTGTTCCTCCACAAAAAACCACATTCATTCAATAATTCCATGCGGATTTTGTTCATACCATGAATGGCTGTTCCTACTATTGAAATATCAATCTCTTGTGAAATATGCCTCATCCGTGTATAGAACATATCTAGGAAATTCGTTTGCTCCTTCATACATCCTCAAAAACCATGCACAAAAAAATCCACGAGGACCATAATCACCAGCATCTAGGGCCATCACCTTCTGTAGGCGAAATGGATACAATAGTTGTTCACGTGCTTCACTTACTGTAGATTATGACACTTCTAATCTATACGAAATAGCCCGAGTGCTGGTAGAAGGATCTGCTGCTAATCGTTCAAGAATATGTCTTTCCGTAACATTACCTCTTCTTGTTCTATTCGCACCACAATGGTGTTTACTGAATTTAATGGACCCCGTTCCCTTCAATCGTCGATGCACAGCTATAAAAATAGTGAAATATGGATGATGTCCGTTTGGATATCTATGTTGATTTAATTCAGCAGCGGCACTGGCTTCCCCCCTCTTTCGCCATAAACGCAATGCAATATCTCTATATTCTTCAAATGACTAATCTATTTTGAAACGATATTCACTGACTGAAATGATGACAGATGACTTGACAATAATTCAAACTGTTTTGGGTTACTGTCAATTATGTCTATTGTAAGTATCGATATATCAGTGTCTTTCTACCGGGAACAGTGAAAAAAGGCTACATTTCTTATTAGTTCCAAATTTCGTGTATGTTTTATGCGTTGATCAGTGGTTTACTGAAAATCCTACCACAAGCTATCATGGCTTGACTTTGCAACTAGTTATCACGAATCGAATGAAATCATTTAAGTAGATATTGAAAGATAAGTGCCATGTGAAGTGGAATGAATAGAAAAATCGAATTAAACGGTTTTCTTCACATAAAGGATTCAATAAAAATTGAACCAGAAAATGGTAGATCTCAGGTGAAAAACAACCACTTTCCTGGCAAATACCACGCAGAACGTTGGATGATATTCACCTGAAAATCCATGCATACTTCCATATAATATCAATGGACATTGAATGCAAATGTTTCTTTCTGATAAGCTCGATTATGTTTAATTTATGTCGTGTTCACCTAACAATCCGCATACCGGTTTCAGGCTTCTTGGCCCTCATCAGTACGGAGTAGTGAACCAGCCAAAGGTCCAAAGAACTCTGGCTGAAGTGAGACACAACGTAAACAAACCATCATCGAGCTTGTAACACCTATAGGTACGCCGGAAAAGACAAACTTTAATTGGCGGTACCTAGTGACAGAAAAGAAACACTCCGAAAATCTCCCACCTCGATAGGTTTCTAAATAAAGATTCCTTCTCAGTAGGGGTTGGCAAGCCCGTCTGGCATATAGTGAAGGATAAGTGCCATGTGAGGTGGAATGAATAGAAAAATCGAATTAAACGGTTTTCTTCACATAAAGGATTCAATATAAAATTGAACCAGAAAATGGTAGATCTCGGTGAAAACAACTACTTTCCTGGCAAATACCACGCAGAACGTTGAATGATATTCACCTGAAAATCCATGCATACTTCCATATAATATCAATGGACATTGAATGCAAATGTTTCTTTCTGATAAGCTCGATTATGTTTAATTTATGTCGTGTTCACCTAACAATCCGCATACCGGTTTCAGGCTTCTTGGCCACTCATCAGTACGGAGTAGTCAACCAGCCAAAGGTCCAAGAACTCTGGCTGAAGTGAGACCAACGTAAACAAACCATCATCGAGCTTGTAACACCTATAGGTACGCCGGAAAAGATAAACTTTAATTGGCGGTACCTAGTGACAGAAAAGAAACACTCGAAAATCTCCCACCTCGATAGGTTTCTAAATAAAGATTCCTTCTCGTAGGAATTGCTAAGCCCGTCTAGCATATAGTGAAAGATAAGTGCCATGTATAGTGGAATGAATAGAAAAATCGAATTAAACGGTTTTCTTCACATAAAGGATTCAATATAAAATTGAACCAGAAAATGGTAGATCTCAGGTGAAAAACAACTACTTTCCTGGCAAATACCACGCAGAACGTTGAATGATATTCACCTGAAAATCCATGCATACTTCCATATAATATCAATGGACATTGAATGCAAATGTTTCTTTACGTTGTGTCTCACTTCAGCCAGAGTTCTTTGGACCTTTGGCTGGTTGACTACTCCGTACTGATGAGGGCCAAGAAGCCTGAAACCGGTATGCGGATTGTTAGGTGAACACGACATAAATTAAACATAATCGAGCTTATCAGAAAGAAACATTTGCATTCAATGTCCATTGATATTATATGGAAGTATGCATGGATTTTCAGGTGAATATCATTCAACGTTCTGCGTTATTTCCAGGAAAGTAGTTTTTCACCTGAATCTACCATTCTGGTTCAATTTATATTGAATCCTTTATGTGAAAACCGTTAATTCATTCATCTTCCACTCAATCACTTATCTTCACTATATCAGACGCTTCATCTACTGAGAAGAATCTTTTTAGAAACTATCGAGGTGGAGATTTCGAGTGTTTCTTTTCGTCACTAGGTACCGCCAATTAAAGTTTATCTTTCCGGCGTACCTATAGTTACAAGCTCGATGATGGTTTGTTTACGTTGTGTCTCACTTCAGCCAGAGTTCTTTGACCTTTGGCTTTAACTTATCCGTACTGATGAGCCAGTGAAACCGGTATGCGGATTTAGGTGAACACGACATAAATTAACATAATCGAGCTTATCGAAAAACATTTGCATTCAATGTCCATTGAATTATATGGAAGTATGCATGATTTCAGGTGAATATCATTCAACGTTCTGCGTGGTATTTGCCAGGAAAGTAGTTGTTTTTCACCTGAGATCTACCATTTTCTGGTTCAATTTTATATTGAATCCTTTATGTGAAGAAAACCGTTTAATTCGATTTTTCTAAGTAGATATTAATACACAATAATTGTTTTTCTTAATCAAAAACATGTTGATTGGATATTATTTTCCTAGATAATTCAATTAGAAATGGCTTTGATAATGATACTCCAAATAAACTTCAACAAATTAAGAGTACTTATCTTCTGTTTTTCGCAAAAATTATTTCAGACCCTAACTCTTATCTAAGAGAAGTATTATGAATTTGAGGTTGGGTTTGTTTGTCAGTTGATCCGTCAAAACAATCATATGCAAGAAAGTATGGTAACATATCAGTGAATCCACGACATTGATTCGATCAAATAATATGATGAATGAAAAAATGGAGTTGTCGGTCTCATTCTGACTCAGCCGAACTATGTTTCCGATTCTCCCAACATTAAAAAATGTTCAGGAGGTTGACATATTCCGATATGTTGTAAGGAATTAGCAATATGCGATTATAGCACATAGGAAATCATGTCTCTACTGAGGACATATCTTCAGTTTTTCTCAATTATATCAAGAACCTCCACTTTTAGGCACATGGAATATCATGACTTTTAGGTTGAGTATCGATGAGCCGAACTGATGTCAAACGCTCATTTGTCCATTCACTAATGAAGGAAGTTATGATGACATACCATCGTAACAGCGCCAGTGGTTTACGAAAAAAAAAATTATAACTTGTAATTAGCACGTTGATGAACCTTGATTAGTGTACCAAGTTTCAAATTTTTTCCTTCAGGAGTTTTGGAGAAAACAAATTAAATCTTAATTTTTTTCGTACTTTCGACACCGTGTATCTCAGAGGAGATGCGTTTGAGAACATACCTTGATGGCAACTTTTCACTTCGAAATGAGGTGAGGAATATGGAGTCGGAGTTTGTCGGTCTTATATATATATATATATATATATACATATATATATATATATATATATATATATATATATATATATATATATATATATGTTATTATTATTTTATAGCCTGAAAATGCATTTTTGTCACTTTTTGTGAAGTAAAATAGTCAAAGAATGGGAAATTGGGATATAACTAGCTGACTTTCCAAAAAGGCGACATCAACTTCTTCATTTCGATTCATTGATATCAATTGGAAATTCTATTTTGTACTACTGCTCCTTAGAATATTCCCCAAAAATTTTCTAGCAGTTGTGATGTTATTGGTTATTACTTTCCATGAGGATTTGTGGAAATCATTGAATACCTTACAATGATTTCGACTGAGGGGTTGAGAAGCAGCTTTTCCAATTTAACTTCTGCAAATCTGTTTTTACCCAACATGAAACTGGTGAATGATTCTTGATTTTTTTTCCAACAAAACTTCAACTAGTTATCGTCCTGTATACTGAAGAAAAATATCACTAATGAAAATAATAGGGAGTTTTTGTTTCAAAAATCATTTCTACATGATCGTCTGACAAAGTTTCATATTTCGAAGAACGGGGAACCTAGTATTATGCTCCTTTAATATTGTTTGATCGACCCATTCTTTGGAAAAATTAAAAATCTGTCAAAAGGAAGAAAATTGATACATTCATGGTATTATCACTATTTTATGTGAAGTTATAAAAGGGGATGGAAAGCTAGTCATTCTATCAGTTCAATGAGAGAAACATTTGTTTTGTAATGTATTATAAATATCGATATTTTTTTTCATAACGCACATCCCGAAACTGAAACATAAGCCCATATTTTCCCTTGTAGTATGTTTAGTGCTTCCAAATATATCAAAATGCCTGAGTATTTGTTTCAATGCTTTGTGTCTCTCAATGGTAATTCAATCGAAATTCAACATTTCAGTTGACACAAATCAATGGAAATGAACGATGTCATACCTTTATTGTATCAATGTTTGGAATGAAAATGGTCTAGCGTCATAAGCCTGGTGAATTGGACTCCATAAGCCAATATTGAATTGAAATAATATAAGTCATAATGAAAGAAGGGAATTTTGTGGCATAGTGGACGAATTATTTAATGATAAATTAAAGAACAAAGTATCCTCAAATGGGAGTCGAACCCACGACCTTATGATCTCTAGCCATACGCTCTACCAACTGACCCATTCGAGGACATAGGAATCAACACACACTCGGGAATCCTTTCCTTCCACAATTTAATATTCATGTTGGAAAAATTAATTAGAAATCAAACGTCACTGGTCGTCGAGATCCATTACCTGACACTCAACTTCATCGTTATTTGACGATTCCAGCAGCAGATTCAAGCAGATGATCTCTAACCACTGATAAGATTTAGTCAAATATATAATGTGAAAGTGGAAATATTGCGTCCGAAATACACATAATGAAAGAAGGGAATTTTGTGGCACAGTGGACAAATTATTAAATCAATTAATTAAAGAAGAAATTATATTATGATTATATTAATTATATCATTATATGTATTTCGGGCGCAATATTTCCACTTTCACATTATATATAAACCTTATCAGTGATTACAGATCATCTGCTTGAATCTGCTGCTGAAATCGTCAAATAACGATGGAGTTGAGTGTCAGGCCAGTGATAAGTACGTTTGATTTTCGATTCATTTTTCTAACATGAATATTAAATTGTGGAAGAAAAGGATTCACGAGTGTGTGTCGATTCCTATGTCCTCGAATGGCTGAGTTGGTAGAGCGTATGGCTAGAGATCATAAGGTCGTGGGTTTGACTCCCACTTGAGGATGCTTCTTTTTCTTTAATTTAATAATTTGTCCCCTATGCCACAAAATTACCTTCTTTCATTCTATGTATTACAGACGCAATATTTCCACTTTCATGAGTCATAATATTCATCCATAATGATAAAATCCATTTAATCTGTAAAAATTCATAAAACGATCACTGACTTCCAGAGAATTTCACGAACTACATGCAGACTTTCACATTAGTGTAGAAGTTAATCCACACCAAGCAAAGTATACTGTTCACAGTATCGTACTTTCACTACCACCATGTTTAATAAAATATGACTTTTTTCAGTAGTAAATAAATCATTTCATTGCTATCAAGATGCTAGATTAATTTTTTTCATTACCGTATAATTCAAACAAGTTATCGTTCTTTATTTAGTTATCGCAGAGCGCAGGCGCGGAATCATGCGAATTTTTTCAGATATCGCAAATTATCCGTATTCGCCCCTTTGATAGATAGAGTGTTTTTAAAGTGCAACAGTTTAAATTTGTTTGTTACAAACGTGAAAACTAGGGTTGCGTTATGATTCGGCATGTATAACCTTCGAATTAGATGGAGCTCCGGTTTTGAAAATTGCCCCACCAATGGATAAAATGCAGACTGAGACGAGTAGTCTGCGAACCGCATTTGAACGACTGAACACGTGCACTGCAAATACGTAATTCGCCTGTCATCGTACTGTTTACATGTAATTAATTGTCGAGTTGAAAAGTGTTTTATATTCGTGATGGATCAAGTAGTTGCAACTCGGTTCACATTATTTTCAAGTCACATTATTTTCGAGAATCAGTCTGTGAATAAGGGAGCAGCATTGGTGACAGAAAATTATTATTTCAGCATACATGCAAGAGAGATTAGCCAAGCAGCGACCACAAATCAGTACTCTGTCGAATCAGAGGTGAATTAATATTTTCACAAACAATTGATAACATTTGATTAAAGCTTGGATATCTGATGTGCGCGTAAATTACACGAATGAAAAAATATTGAAGAAATACAGAAGAAAATTTTTTTTTCATAAAATTTTCAAATTTCTCATATGTTCGTTACTGTCAGAATTTGACTGAATAGTTATTTGTGTAACTAGTGTTCATTTGTTGCACGATGCAGGAAGTTTGCAGCTCGCGACGAAGTCGAGAGCTGTAATCATGCTGAATGCAACAAATATGCACACAACATTTTTGCAATACAAGACATATTACTAATTCTTAGACTGGTTCTAACAATAACATGAACTAACGTTATTTTCATTAAATCAGTTATTTACTTTTTTGAGTTAATTTCAATTTTAATATATTTTAATTTGATGGACAAACTTCATTTTCCGTTCCAGTTTTCGATTTTGCTTGTGAAGGTCCCAAGTTCTTCACTTAAAACTCTTTTTCGGATTTTTATGAAGTTTCTGGTACCTACTGGTACTTGGTTCACCTTCCAGTTTTTTTATAAATTGACTACTCAATGTAGCCCTTATCTACAGTTGAAGACTCCCATCCACCATGGCGTTTTAATGTTAACATGTATGCCCCCAATTCCACAATTAACTTTGCAGAAGATCTGCGAAAACAATGTCCTGTGTATTGCATTGGGATTTTCAATATTCCAATTATATCTGAAGGAGTACAAATAGTTCCTACCACACTATCCAAACTCGACAATTTTAAAAAAAAAATATTAAAATTTCTAGCTGACAACTTGTAATTAATTACGGAAATTGTCACTGTCAGACGATATCCATTGGTACCTATGAATTGCTTGTATTAACAAGATTTGGATCAATCAAAATAAGAGTACAAAATTATTCTTTTGAATTAAAACAGTAAGTTTTGGGAAATTTATGGTACTGAGTACCTATAGTAACCATGTTCATACGTACACTTAACAGTAAAAATGTTATCTAATATTAAACTCGTATCAATAGAGTAGAAAGTATTTTCTGCACTAGTGCAAAAAAGTTGAACTTTTGGCACATTAGATAGTGCAAAAACTTATAACTTTTTGCACGATCGTACGAAAAAATTATTTTTGAATGTTTATCACATGGATAAAAATCTGTTTCATGCTTGTTTTTTAGATCACTGTAATCATTAGTATGAAAAAATTCTATTGTTTATATTAATATATACTGTAACTTCCTTAGTCTGCTCACTCGAAATTATAACTTCAACTTCCGATTTCAGCTGTATTGTGGAGCATAGGTATGATGTGTCCACTCATATATTTACATAATATAAATGAGTCTATTTTAATTAGACCTCGCATTCAGGTCCTCTTCGCTAGATGGTTGTGAGGCGCATCTATTCTTATGCTTGCTATACTGTACTCGGCTTTAGAATAATGCAATGAAAGTAACTGTATAATTATAGTATATATATATATATATATATACATATTTGGCTTGTTTTTCTTGGGTTTTAGGTTCGTGGATCTGACTTTCATAAATTAATTACAACTTTGTTCTGGTATAACATCTGTAATTCAGTTTCTACGTTTCGACGTGTGGATCCTCGTCTTCATCAGGATTAAAAACATCACAAACCCACAAGGTAAAAACAATGAGTAATTAAAATTGTACAAATTGAAAACAAATAATATTAGGTTATTAATGTAATGCCTACTCACATAGTATTCGTTTGGACCTTCTTGGTTTGTTATGGCTTTTCGTTTTATATCCATAATAAGGTAGTGGTTGAGTTGTTTACTTAACGATCTGCTGATATTAATTAGTTGCGCATGTGTAAGGTGGAAATGATTTATGGAGAGATAGTGTTGGGGACATCTGTGGGAAGTGTTTCTAATTGCATATTTTATTTGGTTAGGGAGCTATGTTGTTTTCGAAGGATTGTGTGCCTCGAAAACAACATAGCTCACTAACCAAATAAAATATGCAATTCGAAACACTTCCACAGATGTCCCCAACACTATCTCTCCATAAATCATTTCCACCTTACACATGCCAACAATAATATCAGCAGATCTAAGTAAACAACTCAACCATCACCTTATCATAGATATAAACGAGAAACCATAACAAACCAAGAAGTCCAAACGAATACTATGTTTGAAGGTAAGGCATTAACATTTTAATAACCGTTATTATTATTTGTTTTAATTTGTACAATTTTAATTACTCATTGTTTTTACCTTGTAGAGTTGTAATGTTTTTAATCCTGATGAAGACGAGGATCCACCCGTCGAAACGTAGAAACTGAATTACAGATGTTATACCAGAACAAAGTTGTAATTAATTTATGAAAGTCAGATCCACGAACCTAAAACCCAAGAAAAACAAGCCAAAAATACACCCTCAGGTTCAAGAAATCACCAACAATATAATATAATAATATATATATATATATATATATATATATATATATATATATATATATATATATATATATTGGGTATAGTGGGTTCTTGAATCTTGGTGATTGTATTTTTGGAGTTTTCTTGGGTTTCAGATTCGATTATATGAAAACGAGAAGGAAATTACATTTTTTTAGACGTTTCGCCCTCGTTCGGGGGCATCTTCAGTAAAATTTATTAAAAACATTAAAAACATTTGAATCTGAAAATAACATATTGGTTTGGATAACATCATATGAATAAAGTTAGGTTGCGTCTGAAATTAAATTTAATTACTTTTTGGCGTACGTAACTTAGTTTTACCATGATTGTGTTTTGTTACCAACAATAGTTGGATTTGTTTCAACAGAAAACTTTTGATATTGTGTGGTTTGTTGTTTTATGAATTGTCATTAAAGGCGCCTGAACGACGTAGTGTAGAACTATTCGAGGTTATTTTGTTTGTTGTTGGTAGGCCTGCAGAACACTCTGCTGGGATGGTGTTGTGTACGTGTGTGGGGGTGATATGGTTGAACTGGATAATGATTTGTTTCAGCTGGGATTTATTTATTTATTTTTAAACTAGAGTGTGGTATATTTGGCTCAAATTTTTTATGTATGTGCGGTTGTTTATGGCATGTTTGTTTTGTTTTATATGTATCATTTCTTTGAATGTTCTTTTATTTTTCTGGTATGTTAGTACTATCTGATAATAGAAAAAACATCCTTGACAAACAAAACATTTCCACAAGTTTTAAATAATTTTACGTTTTGAAAAAATCATTCACCCAATTAAAAAGCCAAGACCCCATAATGAAAAAATCAAACCTAGTATATAGTATCCCGTGTGATGATTGTGACAAAGTCTATATCGAAATGACCTCACAACTATTATTTAATAGAATAAATGGCCACAAATATGCTAAACAAGCGAGTACCGCTCTCAACAAATACATTACTACAGAAAATCATAACCCCAATTTCAATAATATAAAAGTACTAACATACGAGAAAAACAAAGATAAACGAACATTCAAAGGAATGATACATATAAAACAAAACAAACATGCCATGAAAAACCGCACAGACATAAACAATTTGAGCCAAATATACCACACTCTAATTAAAAAACAAATAAATAAATCCCAGCTGAAACAAAGCATTATTCAGTTTACCCATATCACCCCCACACACGTACACAACACCATCCCAGTGGAGTGTACTGCAGGCCTACCAACAACAAACAAAATAACTATAAATAGTTCTACACTACGTCGTTCAGGCGCCTTTAATGACAATTCACAAAACAACAAAACACACAATATCAAAAGTTTGCCGTTAAAACAATGATGCAACGAGATTTCATACCGCCCCGAAATCCAACTATTGTTGGTAACAAAACACAATCATGGTAAAACCAAGGTACGTAACCCAAAAATTAATTAAATTTATTTTCAGACGCAACATAACTTTATTCATATGATGTTATCCAAACCAATATTTTATTTTCAGATTCAAATGTTTTTAATGTTTTTAATAAATTTTACTGAAGATGCCCCCGCACGAGGGCGAAACGTCTAAAAAATGTAATTTCTTTCTCGTTTTCATACAATCGAATCTGAAACCCAAGAAAATTCCAAATATATATATATATATATATATATATATATATATATATATATAAGGGATCTTTATTTTGGGTATGCAGTCGTAGGGATGAAGTGAGGATACTCTTTTTTTTATTCGAGCTTTCGAGACTTTATTGACTCTTCATCAGGAACTCTACAATGATAAATTAAAATGTGTGAGAATTTAAACATTTTCTTAAAAAAAAAAAAATTACTTACGAAAGTGAGGTTAACTTCGAGCAAAACTTGTAAATACATGGAACACACATTAATGATGAACATACAACTACTGTACAATGTATAAATAAAAATTGATGTAAAAACCACTTATGGATTGTACTTTGAGGGAAGAGATTCATTTGACACAATGTTGACAAGATCAAGTGAAATTTCTGTCTAATAAAAATAATGATTGATATGAGAAATTGAAGTATCAACCATCTTTGAAAGGTAGTGTTGCCAATTTAATGATTTGGGCCAATAGTCATAAATTTAAAAAAAAGAACTTTTCTGGAAATGTCTTACATATACAAAGAACCAAATTCAATGAATGCCAAAACTGATATCGATAACCTTAGTATCATTTATTCCTACTTATTGAGTCTCCTTCCACATTTAGATAACACCATTAACCATTTTTCACAATCAGTTATACAATAACTTTTTCAAGTTGTCACCCTAATTTATGACTATTTGCCCAAATCATTAAATTGGCAACACTACCTTTCAAAGATGGTTGATACTTCAATTCCTCATATCAATCATTATTTTTATTAGACAGAAATTTCACTTGATCTTGTCAACATTGTGTCAAATGAATCTCTTTCCTTAATGTACAATCCATAAGTGTTTTTTACATCAATTTTTATTTATACATCGTACAGTAGTTGTATGTTCATCATTAATATGTGTTCCATGTATTTACAAGTTTTGCTCGAAGTTAACCTCACTTTCGTAAGTGAGAACCAAATTCAATGAATGCCAAAACTGATATCGATAACCTTAGTATCATTTATTCCTACTCATTGAGTCTCCCTCCACATTTAGATAACACCATTAACCATTTTTCACAATCAGTTATACAATAACTTTTTCGAATTGTCACCCTAATTTATGACTTTTTGCCCAAATCATTAAATTGGCAACACTACCTTTCAAAGATGGTTGATACTTCAATTCCTCATATCAATCATTATTTTTATTAGACAGAAATTTCACTTGATCTTGTCAACATTGTGTCAAATGAATCTCTTTCCTTAATGTACAATCCATAAGTGTTTTTTACATGAATTTTTATTTATACATTGTACAGTAGTTGTATGTTCATCATTAATATGTGTTCCATGTATTTACAAGTTTTGCTCGAAGTTAACCTCACTTTCGTAAGTATTTTTTAATTTTTTTTAAGAAAATGTTTAAATTCTCACACATTTTAATTTATCATTGTAGATTGATTTGTTGAAAATATAAACAGGATGTTCATAAAATCAGATGTGGAATCATCTGCAACTGAAAGATAAACTTTAGTCACTATCTTCCATCGTCAAGATAACCTCTTGTGGGGTATTCATGTTGAAAAGGGAAACATTCTCAATTGAATATTGATAGAAATATTTTTCTGTGAATTGAAAAATCCACGATTAAAATGAAGTTATTTTTTGTGAATGTCTAACAGAAAACAACTACTTCCCCGACTAAAGCCACGCTGGACATTGAACTACATCTGATAGATATTCTGAAAAGGCCCTAACTCAAAAGAAAAAATCTGAAATTGAAAATTTGCATTTTCATTCAGATAGTTATTTGATTTTCTATATTGTAGAGTTCCTGATGAAGAGTCAATAAAGTCTCGAAAGCTCGAATAGAAAAAAGAGTATCCTCACTTCATCCCTACGACTGCATACCCAAAATAAAGATCCCTTTTTCATTAATATAGACAGTCGACAAACCTCAACTTCTATCTATATATATATGTATCGTCTTCACTGTTCCAAAATGGAAAAGGACATGCCACACGTCTTCAAGAATTTGGTTCTCGACAGTTTTGGCTCTGAACCTGTATATACAGTATGAACAACTTTGATTGCTGTGATCAATTGGAATGAATAGCGGAGGAACAATTTGGCTTTTCTGAAAGTTTTTTTACATCAACCTTGACATACAATCAGAAACAACTGAACAACGAATTATTCATGAATTAATACTGAAATATCTTAGTAAGTATACAATTATCATTACAAAAGTCAACCACTATTTTCGACTATTTGTATTTGGTTGAGAGTGATTCATACCCTGCGACCTATGAGATCCATTGAATCACCTTTTCTTGTTATGCGGTTGAGGATATCTCAACATTTATAGCTGACCTGATGGTCCTATCCTTCCTAAAATTTGTTTGCGTTTCTGTTCAGCTCTGAAATAGTGTTTTGTTCCCACTTATTTTTGCATCTCAGCTCTCTAGTAAATTCTTTCACAAAACTGAACTTATTCGGCACACCGTCCTGGGGCCCGCCACAGATTTGATATTCCCCGGTAGAAAGTGTTATCTTGTGCCTAAAAATTATTTCCCTTGTTCGACTATTCAAACAATATTTAATGAAATTAGCGTTATAATGGAATCATCTCGGAGAAAAAATCAATGATCATGTGATATTTTCTTCAGTCACTTTGTTTTTGAACTCATCTTCAGGTAATAGTCGTGATGGAAAAATTCATCAAACAGAACAGCCATTTTTGTTGCTTTCAGGTGATCAATTATATTCCTGTTTTCAAACAAAATAACAATTTGATATCGTGGAGCTGAAAATTAAACCTGGAAAATAACAAAGCTTTGCTGTATATTTATCAGAACTGCTGGATGCCTGCTATTAGGCATGTTGTCACATTTCGATGCAGATGCTGATAAATTACTGATAGAAATATATTAATCAGACCTTCATGCAAATATTATTAGAGCCATATTAATTTTGGGTCGACAATAAAAATACTTTTTGCGGTAAATATATGTTTACGGATGGGTCTTATGTTTTTTTGTTGATATTTAGTAATTTCATTGTATAAAAGTTCAGTATAAAAAGGTGACAGAACCGTTTCCACAGACATACCGGAAAACATACATATTTTATACCACTCACTAGCAGAATCGGTCATACAGTAGGTACTGCATTACTGTTTGGGGGGGGGGATGTTAGACAATGTGTTGCGCAGCCTCCAGGCTGTACAAAACACTATTATAAAAATAATATTTAAAAAACATAGATTATTCTCGAGTGAACAACTATATAAAGAAACTAAACTTCTTAATGTAAGAAGTCTATACTCACTACAATGTTTGATGTGGATATTCCATAGAAAGAACAGATATGATGGAGAAAAAAAGTAAATACTAGATTTGCAGAAAACTTAGGTTTAAATCTACCGTTATATAAAAAACACCACACCCAAAGATATGTCTTCTTTTTCGGGTCAAAGCTTTTCAATATGATACCTCCCCACCTAAAAATTATTAGTAAGAAAAGTAAATATAAGTCAAGCATGAAATATTTTATAAGCCAAAATCAAAATCTCCTTTTGAGTATTTTCTGAAAAAAATAAAAAAATTGTTGCTTTTTTTTCTGGGTTTTCTAGAATCGCTTACAATTGAATTACCATAACGCTCACTACAGTTTCGGCAGTATTATAACATAGTTAGTACTATTCATTATCAGGGAGAGAGACATGTCACAAAACAAGCATTTTACATGCTTAGGTGCTATCTCTTCCCTTCATCTATGGTATAAACCATTGACAATTTATTGTAAAAATATCTGTACGATACTTAAACTAAACTGAATAAACTGAAACTGAAATTTGTGACAAATTATCACTGAATACCAAAATTATTATTAATTGATAATTGAAAGAAAAAACTAAAATAGAAACTTCAACAAACAAAAATAGTGTTTCTGCAAAAAATTATTTTCTTATTTTCAATCAAGGATACCTCTCAATAACTTTTAACGGCCATATTCATTAAACCCATTTTCTATCTTGAATTGTTGAATTTTGAGTAAAAATTATAATCTTCTACTCCACGTACCTCTAAATTCATATATTCAATAAATTCTGACTATGAATCAGCAAACAAGTCCGCTGTTTTCGAGCCGATTTCCGAATACTTTGAATAGATAAAGGAGTTCCCAAATTTTAATATAAAAATATAATATAAAATTTCCGATTGAATGACATAAAAATTCATTATCACCCTCCGGTATAGGTGTTTCACTAGTTTCGGATTCACTTCGGGCACCACTTTCAGTTGAAGTGGGAAGGAAGTTTTTTTTGACCGGGTTAGTATGAAAGCTCAAAAAGTGGGTGCAAAGCGACATGTTTTCACGTTACAGTGTTAAAACATGAAAGCGGGTATCAAATGCAAGCTTACGGACGGCCAAAGCGATAAATTGGGGTAACAGTTCGCGATGCTCCTCGTGGACGGGACTTAACTTATCTTTACTTTTTGTGCAAAGTTTCTATGAGTCAATTTGGATCCCTCTACTTTTATCTCTATCTGGTTTAACTGTATAGGGCGAGACGCTAGAATGTCTATCATCACAGTCACAGTTTCTACTCCTTATCTATCTGTCTATCTTGCTTGCACGTATCAATACTTTGGATCGTATGGAGCGAGACGCTAGAATGTCTACCACACCAGTGACGGTATCCACTCATTCTCCCTAACTCTTATTTTATTTACCCGGACGATTACGCTGGATCGTATAGAGCGGAACGCAAGAATGTCTACCACCCCAGTGACCGTATCCTCTCATTCTTCCTATCCAGTATCTTATCCACCCGGTTGACTATGTGGCGAGACTCTAGAATATCTACGACCCCAGTGACCGTATCCACTTGTCTTCCCTATCTGCCGCATTAACTTTTTGCGTCATCAAATCAATCCGCACCTTGCATCAATGACCTCCACCTCATTGAAAGAATGCTCACCGGTTTTCTAATTCACTTGACAGAATTGTATCATGATATCTTACTTCGGTGTACACGCGCGTAGAGCGGAATTGAAATGAATATGAGCCACGTTCTCCCTCTCGCGACAATTTGTCTTGGTCATGCGCGGCTTATAAGTACGGCTCTTACAATAATTTCCGACATTTTCAACGTGGTGTATTTTACCCACCAAACTGCAAGACTTTCTTTCAACACTGCTTCGGCACCCTGGTCGGCAGATCCCGGATCGGTGGCGATCTACTTCGTTGGCTGGTTCACAACTCGGACTGTGTTTTATCGCGCGCGTGTTTACTTGGACCGGCCTCGGCGAGAAACTAATTTCTCGAGCGCGCTCTGAAATGGGTTCTAGTCGATTCTCCCCTCTTTTTCTATTCGGATCACGGTGGTTCATCGTCGCTTCGATTGCAGCGCGTTTTATCTGCGTTCGATTCTTCGTGTGATTATCACGCGGCGTCGGGGTGGTGATGTATATTCTTCATACTAAAATGGATGTCTTGGCTTAGATATATTCATTCCGAAAGTTTCAATCGAGGAATTGATGCCGGAGATATGATTTTTCTTGTGTTTTAGTGTTTCCGGCTGTTTAAAAAGGATGGCAAAATAGTAACTTCGTTACAACATGCATATGATAATTTTACATTTCAGAATCCATACGATTTGATGCTTGGATATAATTTGGATTGCCATTTGTTTTGAAATTCTTCAATTTCATTTCTAATATTAGATTGCTGCGATTTCATTGGAATGGAGAAAAAAGGTAGGAAATAAAATATCCCGTTGTTTCATATGGGTACCATTTAAAAAACACTGCTAATCTTCTATGGTGGAAAAGGGTGGCGATCCGAACATGAATCACACTATATTTAGTCCCAAAGTATATTACGCCCAAAATTGTTCTTCGAATCCACTGGGATAATAATATTCCACCAATTTGGAATGAAATTGCCGGGGCTATTTTACTGAACGTTTCATTCCTCGCGAACGAGTATATCAATATTTAACAGGAAATATATAACCGAACAAACAATAAACACAAAACTTCATGAAGAAGGCATCAGTCAACATAATTTCTCTACGGGTAATTCAAATATATTTTCTTTCAGTTGCTCTCAATCATTTTCCAGCAATTTGTTGTGGAAATTCGCAAAACAGCCTTCACACAGCACCACCTTGCATTTTTGCAATGAAAATCACTTACTTTCGTTTTTTGCCATGCATAACTTATATATATATTTATTTTTTTTGGTACACGTACTCCTATATCGATGAGTCTCCCTGTGTCCCTTGAGCCACATTATACGCTGGCATGTAATTGATGCATAAGATCAACTCCTCCCAAACAAACATTATAGTCTGCGATAGATTTAGGGCATGCAACGTTTGTTTTGTGTTTTGTCTCCACTTTCAGCTGTTTGCTGTTCACTTCACCTTTGTCGTCTCAGCTGAATTGTGCATCGTGCAGGCGACATAAACAGGTTTTTTGCCCTGATCCTACCACTGTAAAACGCTAAAACCTACTGCCTGAACTGAAGTGAATTCTCATGAATTCAACTTCGCATTATTCATGGTTTAACGAGATAATTTTCTTTATTGTCTAATCGTTCCATATCCACATAATTTATTCAGTAGAAATCGTTTCAGCAGAAGTATCGACGTAAAAATGTCGGAGAAAGACAACAATAGAATCCTTCCAGAGCTACGCTGAGATTGTAGACGACATTACCAATATCTTGAATTCACTTTTCATTGGATTTAAGGGTGGATATTGTTCCATTGTCAAATACCTTGAAAGCGACCATGTATCTATTGATATATACCGAGAGAAAGAGAGCGAGAAATATTTTTGAGAAATTCTTGGGACAATATATCCAAAAGTGGACGCACTTTGTAGAGTTTGTCGTAGTTTGAATCAGATTGTTTTGACATCTTTCAGGAATCTTTTCAGTGACATCACATTCTTTCGCAATAGAAGTGTTGGTGCAACCGAATACTTATATATACTATATATAGGCATCAAATTATAGATAGTGACACCTATAATCTGTGTATTGAAGCTTAGACCTGTTATCGTGGAATTTTAATGACACGAAATTTCTTGCACATTAATAGGTCACCAACAGATGTTTGCATAGGCCAATCCACGACACCAATAGTCGTACTCCTAGTGCGTTCTGAGTAACGCAAAACAAATAACGAGAGAAAGAGAAATTTGTTACGAATCCAAGAGAGCCCACCATCCCCCAACAGCTGTTTCCTGGTTTCCCAATCATCAGGACGACTAGTAATTTTCAGGGATGCCCCGGCCACGTTTTCATGTTTCAACAACATTTATAGATTTATAGGTAGTGAAACGCTTGGTGTGCAGCTCATTTCGGGATTATTAGGCACTAAGCTTTCTCGTAAAATTCTCGAAGCACTAAACACTGGTTAAAAAAAAAATATTCCTTTTTTTTTAATTTGTTAGTCTTTATTGCTTTATAAGCGTATTTTCTAGTTTTTTTAAACAATATTTAGGTCTGAAAATTGGAGTATTCAATGTTATGTCTCGATCTGCGAGAGATTGGGAGGTGGGATTTAAAATTCAGATATCTGCAGGACCAAGTTGTTTGTGTGATCTACTTTGTGGCAATATAATTGTCGATGTTATGTAGTGTAAGGTCTGAATAATAGATTTTTTATTATTCTCTATTTTATATGTGAATTGCCATTTGGGATGAAATTTGTTGAAAATATTTTTTATATAATCTATTTTGTCTTTTGGGATTATCAGTAGAAGGTCATCAACATAACGTAAGAATAGGGCCAATGGGAAATTCAGTTCTTATAGTGCAGGTTCTTCTAAATTTTCTATTACTAAGTATTATATTACGAAAAATATCGAAATCCATGACAAACACGTTCTAGTATCTTTCGGTGTAATATCTCTCTATAGTAATATTCCTCTACAACTGGTATAAAGCATAATCACAAAAAAATTGAATGCAATGAGAGGTCTAAAAAAATCCCCTAATTATCTTCCTGGAAGCTACCAAATCGGCTCTCACGTCAAAATTGTTCACCTTCAATAATCAATCAATCAAATAGACGGCTGGACGATGGGACCATCAATCTCCAGTGTAATATCATAGTTGGTAATGGAAATTCTGGAAAATTTCGCGATACATGAACTGAATTTTACATTATGTTGATAATCGTCCACTGATGATCCCCAAAGACAAGATAGATTAGACAATTAATATTTTCATCCCGAATTGCAACTCACATTGAATTGAGAATCATATTAAAACAGAGTGGTACACAAAAACAACCTGGGCTGGCAGATATCTGAATTATGAATCTCACCACCCAATCTCTCAAAAATCTGTCATTATTGGACTCGCAGATCGAGTCATCTCTCTTGAGTTATTAAATTTTCATACCTGAAACTAGAAAAAGCTAAAAATGTAATACAGCGCAACAACTATCCCAAAAATAGTATTTTCAAAACACGCATATAAAGATTACCACTTTGCCCAAAAAATCACTTCCTGTGAAAATATCACACTATTTAGGTGTTGATGTCATCTATCTCAACTGAAGAAATGTACAAGATATCAAACTTCCTGAAAGTCATGCTTTCACAGATAATCACTACTATATTCATATATATATATATATATATATATATATATATATATATATATATATATATATAAAAGAAAATCAACTGTGAATAAGTCAAATTTGCCGAATCACATCAACATTCATTCGGAGACCTGGAAAGTTATTTCGTATCACATATTGACGTTTTTGAAATGATTTGCATGCTTTTTAACAGTATAAAACAACATCATTGTTATATTCCGCAGAAGGCTGATATGTGGAAATCTACCTAAAAGCACTGAACGGCATATTCTGAGAGCAAATTTTTTGACAATGATTCGAAAACAGGAATATCTTCACATTCGAATTATATCGAGGAGGGGTGACATCAAAAACAACGTCATCGATTATTCAAATGTGGACGAATTGTCTATCAATGGCAGGTGAAATGAAATATTGGTCGGCCAAAGCGCACCATGTCGTTTGTGAGCATTGGTACTCGGGACATATTTTACCTATACTTCCACATGATTGAGTTTCAGACAAAACAGAGTTGAGACAATGTACAATCAACTATATCAGTCGTTCTTTTTGGAAACAGGCTGTTTTAATATGTCGACAAAATTGATCATTCATGAAATAAAGTCATGGAAGTTTTACAATCAAGATAATATCCATATATTCTATACATAGAAAAAGGGGTGAAATATGTGAAACCTCTTATAATAATATGCTGAATTTGAAATTATTACGTTAAAATTTTGACAAAAATTGATTTTCTCATGGCCTTATTGGATTTTGGGCAATTTTATTTGATAAATTCGTAATGTCAAAATATTTATTAGGAATTATTTCACCAAAAGTTCTCCAGCAAATGATTAAGGTAGTAGTTCCCTCAGACGATTTTCTTAGGAACATGTTGAAATAAGGATATGATATGAATAAAATATCATCTTCAATCCCCGAAACTTTGAAATTTTTCTTGTGTTTAGTTTTTGAGATTTGAAATAACAAAGTCGATCACTTTTATATGCAAGCTATAGGAAATCACTACAGAAATGTGTCTAAAACATACCTATAGAATGAACCGCTCTCACGACCAATTAGAAAAACTGAGAAAAAATTTTTCATTGAAGAACGAAACTACTATCAAAATTTAAATCAATTCTTGTGTTTTGTTCTCGAGTTATTCAATAAAATAAATACGAAAGTATACAGGGGGATTCAAAAGTACTTTGACAAACTTCAGGAGATGATTCCTCACAATATTGTAATATGAATTGTTTATAAATATATGTCCGGAAACGCTTCGTTTTCAAGATACAGGGTGTTGAAATTTTATTTTTATTTTCGTTTTTTTTTTAACTTTCGAAATACTGACCTTGATCAAACGAAAAATGGTATTGAGAGGTTTTTTGAGATATCGAATTCGAAACCGATGTTATTATTGCTCTAACTCGTAAGGGCGGGGGGGCACCTACAGGTCTTTTTTTTTGAGATTCAAAACTTTTTTGAGCGTACTTCTAGCACACTTTTCGGTGAAAAAATCAATTTCTCTATCCTATCTACGTAAAAAAGCTACCTTTGTTACAAGTCGCTATAAGCAACCGTTTTCTAGATATTTGGACTTGATAATTTCAAGTAGATCATTTGATAATCGATGCGTGTTGAAGTTATTACCATTATTTTGCATTTTTCACAAGAATGCTTAGGAAATGAATTTGACGTTTAAGTAAGTAATTTTGGTAATTACATATTATGTGACAGTTGAACGTTTTGTTGTTTTGTTGAAGTTTCTGTAAGTTTTAAAACACCAATTAAAAAATTGATTATTCAAACAATAATGATCATTTAGCCGATATGCATTTCGTTAATGGCCTTGTGGAAGGCAATGCGCGCGAAGCAATACGTATTTACCAGGAGCGATTTTCTATTAGAGTACTCCCTTCATATCCAACATTTACCAGCCTCCACCGTTGTTTGGCAGAAACAGAAAGCTTCAAGAGGGCAGCTGATATTATTGGAAGACCACGAGCAATCCGAACCCCAGAATTGGAAGAAGCTGTTTTGAACGCTCTCGAGAAGAATCCAGAAACAAGTACAAGAATAATTGCTGAAGCTCTCAATTCTACTCAGTCCACAGTTTGAAGAATTATCCACGATCAACAAGTTTACCATACCATATTGAAAGGGTACAAGCTCTTTCGCCACGAGACTTTCCCCAACGCATTACTAGGGGTCAGTGGTTTTTGAGAAAATTGCCTGATAATCCCCAATTTTCAAGATATATACCCTTCACGGACGAGGCAAACTTCTCCCGAAATGCTTTCACAAGCTTTCATAACAACCATGTTTGGGCTCTGGAAAATCTGCACGCAGTTAGTGGAAGACATTATCAGTATACATTTTCTGCAAATGTATGGGCCGCAATAATTGATAATGACTTGATAGGTCCTTTCTTTCTTCCGTTCCGACTGAATGGCGCAGCTTACAGAGCATTTTTAGAAAATGAATTGGGACTACTTCAGAATGTACTATTAGAAATTCGTATCCGCATGTGGTTTATGCATGATGGGGCTCCGGCCCATTTTAGCGTTGTAGCCAGGGAATTCCTCAACACTGTCTATCCAAATCGATGGATCGGTAGGGGTGCAGAAGAACCTAACCAGGCGTGGGCATCAAGGTCCCCAGATCTGAACCCACTAGATTTTCATTTTTGGAGACATTTGAAGTCACAAGTTCATAAAACTCCAGTAGCGAACGAGAAAGATCTAAGAAACCGAATAGTAGAAACACACCAATAATTTTTGAGCGGGTACGAGATTCAATGACTAGAAGACTGATTGCCTGTATCTTCGCTGAAGGTGGACACTTTGATTTAAATTCAGTTTCCTTTATTTTATTTTATTTTATTCTACATATTGAAAATTTCTTGAAATAAACTGATTATATTTCTTGCAGATTCTATTAAAACAAATACAGATTTTGCACCCTTGATACAAAAATAACTGGTTCAATCGAGTAAAAATAAATGAAATAGGTGGCGACCCCTACAATAAAACAAAACTACTTACTTAAACGTCAAATTCATTTCCTAAGCATTCTTGTGAAAAATGCAAAATAATGGTAATAAATGATCGATTTGAAATTTTCAAGTCCTAATATCTAGAAAACGGTTGCTTTTTTACGTAGATATGATAGAGGAATTGATTTTCTCACTGAAAAATGTGCTAGAGGTATGCTCAAAAAAGTTATGAATCTTCAAAATGTAAGAGGAATAATAACATCAGGTTCGAATTCGACACCTCAAAAAACCTCTCAATACCAATTTTCGTTCAAATAAGGTCAGTATTTCGAAAGTTATGAAAAAAACGAAAATAAAAATAAAACTTTAACATCCTGTATCTCGGAAACGAAGCGTTTCCGGACATATATTTGGACAATTCATATCAGCATATTGTGAGGAATCACCTCCTGAATTGATTTGTTGAAAATATAAACAGGATGTTCATAAAATATTCAATTGAGAATGTTTCCCTTTTCAACACCTCCTGAAGTTTGTCAAAGTACTTCTGAGTCACCCTGTATAATTGTATTTTACGAAAACTAGGACCAATGAGTAAAACTATTTTTTTATCGCTAATGTTTCGGAAGTATTTCATTTCTTTTTTACAGCTAAGATGACAATATTTGCGTATAGATGAGAATAGAGAACATATCTACGACCCACCTCCAACCCATTAATGCCCACAATTGAGAATGACTAGGTAATAAGTCCCTATACACAGAATGGAATATTTGGGTAGAAGAAAATATAAAAAAATATTGGGTCACATTTTTTTGAAAATATAGGCTGCGTCGTTAGGGACCCATTTGGCTTCAGTAGAACTTCTGGTAACAAAAACATAATCTTTCAAAATGTCATTTCATTCTGAAAACACATCGAACATTCATACACTATACAGTGAATTATCATTATTGAGCATGATAGTCCAAATAACATTTGTCATAGATAGCAGTGGATATCTAATTGAGGCTTCATTTTGTCCCTGGCTTTTTACTTTTTCATAGTATTTTGTCAAGAGTTACTTTGCAACCTCTCTTATAAATGCCAGATTATCTTTTTTGCAACCATATTGAAGAGCCAGAATATATGCTTTCGTAGATTCATCGTTGGAATGTTAGATTCTATTGGAGCCAATGTCAGAAATTACTTATTTACGGAGTCCATTAGAAGACGAACCCTACCCAGTGTATCATTCTCAGGGACATTTCGATTGTCACAAACATATTTATTGGAAGCAACGGTTTCTCCTCATCAAATTACACACGCAATACATCATCAACGTCTCCACTTTCTCCCCAATACATGCGTCGGCGTGTCAAAAGAACTTAACCACTTACCAAAAGGATTGCAATGGAAACATATAATTTATCCAATGACAAGCCAAAATGTTGCTCATTTTTTGTGCTGCAGACATGTTAGTATTATCCACTATCATTTTCATAATCTTCGAGGTAAGCATCAATGGAGGCGAGATATGGGAAAATTCTTCTTGTGGCAATGCATCAACGTCCCCTTTTTTCCATATGCACTTC
This sequence comes from Gonioctena quinquepunctata, assembly GCA_018342105.1. NCBI lineage: Eukaryota > Metazoa > Arthropoda > Insecta > Coleoptera > Chrysomelidae > Gonioctena > Gonioctena quinquepunctata. The sequence continues at coordinate 237,079 of JAFIRS010000577.1, read as the reverse complement.
ACATAGTCTACGTTTGACCTCTTTGTGGATATTGACAGTGGTAAATCATCTTTCTTCAGCTATATTTTCATGCGGTGGTAAAAAGACGTTTCCTGGAGTAATGAAAAATATAATATTTTGGTGTGAAAACACTTGTGCCTTAACGAAGCGTTAACGACCCATCTAGATTTCAAGCACTCATGAAGTGTTGACATGTTCCGCGACAGCAAACACCAGCAACATAAACAGGAAGATATTTTGAAATAAATTTATACTGACAGACCAAATAACGTGTACTCACTCGAATAATGTGTCGACTAGGATCATGAATGCACGAAACCACTGCATTAATGACGTAAGCCATGTGACATTCGCAATTGTATGTCGGTTCGTTATCGACCCACTGGGCATCAATGGGTTGAAACTGAGTGATTCCTTCTTATGGATTCAAAACCGTTGAGTAATCGATACAAACTCCTGTCGATATAATACACATTGAAAAATTTAGAAATGTATATGAACAAACATAGACCCGTTGAAATGAAATGAAACACAAGAAACACTGGTCGTCCAGCTGTTTTTTTTTTTGGCAGGGAGAATGCTCATGCTCTCTCAGGTAGTTGTACTGCCTTTTCCTGGCAGTGTGGGACTCTAGTCTACCCACCAAACCTCCGTCTCCGCCTCATCAAACTCGAAACTGCTTTTCGCTTATCATCAAGTTGGTAAGTGGTATATCCAGGCCTATTGTCTCTTCAGACCAATCAATAGAGATTTTTTCTTGACAAAAATACTACCGGGACGCCGACTGTGCCATCATATGAAAGATGGTCCGTAGTTGTATCCTGTTATGTTTCTCACCCCCAACTATCATTGCTAAATTTGTTATAAACATTTAAAAACATTGTTTTATCGTTTTTGACTTGTATCTTGAAAACTAATGAAGCAATCTCGATATAAATTGTAGAGAATCAAAATGCGAAGAAAATGAGCCCTAGCACAATTCGATCGGATTATTAGTAGAAATAATGTTGAGATATACGAAAACATAGAAAATGAATTCAATGACTATTTTATTTCGAGTATTGAACAAATTGTCAGCAACCTAACGAGTGTTGAATTTATTATAAGAGAGGCCTCCTATTTTGAAAATCGAGCGGTAAACCCAAATAAAAGACTTGATCACTTCGAAAAACTTTCACTTGGAGAACTCAAAAACATTATCTTTGAGCAGCAGAACAAATTTTCAGAAGATGAAATTGATTTTAAATTAATAAAAAATACTTTTGATGTCATTGGTTATCCTCTATTACACTGTATTAACACCTCTTTACAACTCGGAGAATTTCCCGATAATTTAAAAACCTCAGTTGTAATTCCAGTACCAAAGATAACCAGCACTAAGAATATTGAGGAACATAGACCTATTTACACTTGACCTTGTTTGAAAAAAATATTAGAGTTGTCAATCTATAAACAATTCACAGCATATCTTGAAAACTACTTAACCAAGACCAGTCAGGCTTTCGAAGCGGTTTCTCGTGTGAAACAGCATTGCAAAAAGTAGTGAATGACTTTAAATATGCTATGGACGAAGGAAAATCTATTGTAGCGGTGTTCTTAGATTTACGTCGTGTACTTTGGAGTAAATGCATCGTCATATAAATGGTTTGAGTCGTATTCAGAACATAGATATCAAAAAACTAAAATCAATGATAAAATATCACAAAAAAGAACTGTTTTGACTGGAGTACCACAAGGAAGTGTATTGGGCACCATACTTTTTATATGTTTTATCAATGACATATTAGATCTGGATTTGGGCGAATGTAAAACACACCTATTCGCAGATGATACCATCGTCTACATTATGGGTGATAATATTAATAACTTAATAGGAAAACTAAACCAACACCTTGAGAAAAATCACGACTGGTTTATTAATAATAAGATCATTGTCAACGTAAATAAATGTAAATACATGATAATCAAAAACAAACGAGAAATGCAAGAAGTAATTGATTGCAATGTTCAATTTGACGGAAGAGATCTAGAACGTGTGAGCCATATTAAATATTTAGGTATAATTATTGATGAAAAACTTACTTTTAGTGAGCACATTGATTATCTTTCAAAGAAAATATCTTGAAATTAGGATTTGCATATCGGATTAGCAGAACAGTAACTCAATACACTAAACAATTAATATATAATAGTATAATAAAACCCCATTTCGATTACTGTTCCTCTATACTCTTTATGTGCAATGAATCAGATATTCATAAGCTACAGATTCTGTAAAATAGATGTATGAGATTCTTACTAAATACCAACAGATATGAAAATGTAAACAGAATGCAAATAAAGTTAAATTGGCTGTCAATTAAAAATTTAATTAAGGATCGTACAATGATTTATATTTACAAACTTATAAACAATATGTTACCAAAATATTTGTCTACAAATCTACAGTTCCACAATGAAATACATTCATATAATACACGCCAAAAAAATCACATAAACGTTCGTCAAACCAACCTGATGTGCACGAAAAAAAGTATCTTTGATGCTGGAATCGTAATCTATAAACCTACCCGATTTTATCAAACTGTCTTGTAATATAAATATTTTTAAAAGTAGTACCCGTCAATATATATTAAACAATCAAATGCTGTGATTAAACGACACATTCTATAGGGCGATCTGGGCTATTTTGTTCTCAGAATTGTTCAGAAATAGGGATTTCTCTGTACTTTTTGAAACTATGTTATATCATGCTCTGATGCTAATAGAGCTATATTATATTTATTCATTGATGTCTCTTATATATTGTATTTATCTATACTAACCCACCTCATCTCTGTATCTTCGTGATAAAACGATATTGTATTAGCAATGCTAAATAAATAAATAAATATAAAAACGGAGAAAAACCGGAAAAAACGGAAAAAATCTGCATTTGAAAAAAAAATTCATAACACCACCATTCTTCAAGTTTTAAAACTCTCCACGACATGATATGTACTTTATGTGTGAAAAACTGGGGCACTGTTGGATTATTAGTTTTGGCATAATTGCAATTTGATTTTTTTGATGCACATTATTCCAGCAGACCTGGATGCGTGATAGGTGGTCCGATTTCAATTTTTCTGAGAGATCTTGAAAGTTGAAGTATAGTACTATAAAATGGCTATTCTCATTTTGCTTCAAAATGCTGCGAAATAGGTGAGAAAGACTTGCAAACATGACCGAAAACCGGCGAGTGTATGAAAGCGGCTCAGGAGTGGGGGTAGAGCAGCAGATTCATAATGGGCGTAGCGCGTTTGTATTGCTGAACATACGCTTTCCCGCGATTTGTTGAAAATATAAACAGGATGTTCATAAAATCAGATGTGGAATCATCTGCAACTGAAAGATAAACTTCAGTCACTATCTTCCATCGTCAAGATAACCTCCTGTGGGGTATTCATGTTGAGAACGGAAACATTCTCAATTGAATATTGATAGGAAGATTTCTCTATGAATTGAAAAATCCACGATTAAAATGAAGTTATTTTTTTTTTGTGAATTTCCAACAGAAAACAACTAGTTTCCCGGCTAAAGCCACTAATTTCAAAGTGTCTCTCCAAAAGAAATGATTCTAACTTTTTCCATCTTTGCAAAGTGAGATTGCTTCTTAAAAATGTGTTTCCCATTTCTTCCGGTCTTCCTGATGATCGTGGAAGCGTGAAATAGATTTTCGTCGACAAAAATGTATTGAAGACCTAGTGAATGCGATGTCTCTCCTGCGTCAATGTAACGAATGATTTCTGGTGAGTACTCTCTTTTGGAAAACATTCTTCTTTGCCTCATTCATATTTATGAGTTTTTAATTGAGACTGGAATAGAAAATCAAATAACTATCTGAATGAAATTGCAAATTTTCAATTTCAGATTTTTTCTTTTAAATTAGGGCTTTTTCAGAATATCTATCAGATGTAGTTCGATGTCCAGCGTGGCTTAAGCCGGGGAAGTAGTTGTTTTCTGTTAGACATTCACAAAAAAAAAATAACTTCATTTAAATCGTGGATTTTTCAATTCACAGAAAAGTCTTTCTATCAATATTCAATTGAGAATGTTTCCCTTTTCAACATGAATACCCCACAAGAGGTTATCTTGACGATGGAAGATGGTGACTAAAGTTTATCTTCCAGTCGCAGATGATTCCACATCTGATTTTATGAACATCCTGTTTATATTTTCAACAAATCAGTCTATCATACCCCATGACAGGTTTTAATGTCAGAAAACACTAATTTCAAAGTGTCTCTCCAAAAGAAATGATTCTAACTTTTTCCATCTTTGCAAAGTGAGATTGCTTCTTGAAAATGTGTTTCCCATTTCTTCCGGTCTTCCTGATGATCGTGGAAGCGTGAAATAGATTTTCGTCGACAAAAATGTATTGAAGACCCAGTGAATGCGATGTCTCTCCTGCGTCAATGTTACGAATGATTTCTGGTGAGTACTCTCTTTTGGAAAACATTCTTCTTTGCCACATTCTTCTTTGCCTCATTCATCTTTATGAGCTCTGAATTGAGACTGGAATAGAAAATCAAATAACTATCTGAATGAAAATGCAAATTTTCAATTTCAGATTTTTTCTTTTGAGTTAGGGCTTTTTCAGAATATCTATCAGATGTAGTTCAATGTCCAGCGTGGCTTTAGCCGGGGAAGTAGTTGTTTTCTGTTAGACATACACGAAAAACGAATAACTTCATTTTAATCGTGGATTTTTCAATTCACAGAAAAATCTTTCTATCAATATTCAATTGAGAATGTTTTCCTTTTCAATATTTTTCATCTATTTTGCAGCATTTTAACGCAAAATGAGGAGAAACGCTTTGTAGTACTATTCGCTGTGTGCAAGACTGTTAATGCCCTCTAGTGATACGATAACTGAAGTTTTCCTGTTTTATTTCCAATACTCACTATGTAACAATTTCAATTTTTCAACAATTTCTAAATAATCTACCACGAAGTTACAATTTTGAGCTCACTAGTGGTTCCAGATGAATCGAAGTTTTTTTTCTGTAGAACAAAAAGTATTTAAATGATAAAAAATAAGTGTATTGATACGGAAGTTCACCGCATTTGGAGGTTATGTGGTTTCGTGCACATTTGTAAGATGGTCGACAATGGAGCTAAAACATTTTCACATTTCCGCTTGTTAAAGAACGTTTATTCGAAATTTCTACTGTTTTTATTGTGTTTCGAATGAAATATTGCGACAATGGACCTGACCAAATATTATTCCAGTTGATGATGTTCACCGGGACCGGTATAAAGAGAAAAAAAACTTGCATTTCTCAACAGCACAATATGAAGGCATGCTCATCTACGAATTAAACAATAACATAGAAATCCAACTACTGAATTCTTTTTTTTGAATTCGGTGAAAATGTTCAACTCTCCAACATAAACAAATCGGAAAAGTGTTTTAAAGCTCTACATCCAATGTCGACTATCTGTCAAATGTGCACGAAACCAAATTTTGAATTTTTGAATGCTACTTTTGTGGACTTTTAGGTTCTTTCATAATGAGTGTCATCTTATATACTGGTGATTTGCGAAAGTATTTTATAGCATAAACTTTCAGCCTGAAACGCCAGGGAAAGGCAAGGATTCGGTAAATGCCGGACATGTCATAAATGTGGAAGAGCACAGAGAGTCAGGTGTTGGCATTTTTATTAGAGCTGATGTTATTAGACAAACGTCTGTTACGAAAAAATAATATTTTGTGGAATTACATGTCAGTTTTGAATTTTATTGAATTGCATTTATCATGGTAATAAGAAAAAAGCTCGAAAAGTATGACACCCAAGCCAATTGTTATTTGTTATGTTGCAACACCCCTTACTTCTGAACCCCAGATTTTAAATTATATGATTCAAATTTAAGAAGGTGAAATCACTTTGCCCCTAGGCTGCTCAGATGGATACGGTTAGGCCGTGAGCAAGGTTCAATTAATGACTTTTCTTAGTTAATCAAATTTGGCCACTAAAAAAAATTATACATTAATTAACTTGACTAGTTCAAGAGTTGGGCGCCAGACTTGCTAAAGACAAAAGTCAAAGATAAATAAAATTAAATAAATGTTACCTAGCTTGTATGGGAAGGCAAATAAATATGCAATGAATCAACTTAACAAATTTATTCCAGATGGAATTAAAATGATTGGACAAATATTAGAAGAGTATTGAGAAATTACATAAAAAACCAGGATTTTTGACTCCGATCAAAACTCGAACATTTACACCTATGATTCCTCCAGTTGTTGGTGCCACGAATATACCTTCGGAGATCCTGAGCGAGAGAGATGAAGGCTAGTTTCTTGAAGCTGGTCTCAGCGGTTCTAGGAGGAGCTTGGTTTCAGCGGTTACGATGAAGATGGTCTTGGGTGGTTCGATAGTTGATTTCAGACGTTTCGGCTCCCATTTTGGTGCCATTTTCAAGAAAAGTGGAAAAAATATATAAATAAAAGTTATTGATAAGAGTAAGAGAGGGAAGTGATTTCCAACCGAGGACTCAATTTGCCTACTCCTAGGTTGTACTCACTGAGGCAGGAATGTGATTTCCCTTGCCTTCTCCTCAGGTGTTGTCACTTAGGAAAGAAAATGATTTCCAACCCAGATCTCAATCTGCCAACTCCTAGGTTGTAGTCACTTAGGTCGAGTCACAAAGTCCTGAACCCAATTATTTCCTAAATGACAACACCTGAGGAGTAGGCAGATTGAAACCTCAGGGGAAATCACATTCCTACCTCAGTGACTACAACCTAGGAGTAGGCATATTGAGACCTCGGTTGGAAATGCCAACTTGTTGCGCTGCTTGACGTCAAAAGTGAATTTAGTTGATCTTCACGGACCAGTGCTGATATTGATGTGCTGTAAGACCTCCCAGGCTACTAGTCCTTCCGTCTCCGTAGATGGGTTCCCTCCGTGGTATTCATCATGCGAAGAAGATGATAGGAATCAATATATGTACAAAAAGGGGAGAACGAAGGATATCCTTTGAACCTCAAGTTTTATGTTTCAAATTTTAATCGAGAGTCAAAAGATAGATGCGAATGATAGCATACAATGAAAATCTCAGTCTATATAAAAGACTGGAAGGTTACAGTGAAAGAACAAAGATAATAAATAGCAGTCCAATCTGCTATTCTGGAGTAAAATTTACAAGTTAATTTTAATAATTAAAAAAAATATTAAAAATGAACAAAATTTAAAACCAAACAAAACAAACCTCACCCAAAACGTGATGTTCAAATTCAGTTAAATTTTGAAACAGGTAAGTTTTGATAAGGTGATTCTATGTACCAGAAGGGTAAAAAAATTTAATGAGGAAAGGTATTCCAAAAGAAATATAAAAATTTCCTTCAAATTTTACCAGAGAAAAAATATAGTATTTTAAAGCAAAATACTATAAAATTGCCAGAGAAAAAATCTACTATTTTAAAGTAAAATATTTAAAGGTTGCCAGTGCAAAAATATACTATTTTAAAGCAAGTGCCAAAGGAAAATATAGCGTTATAACCAAAATACTCTAGTAAGCTACAAAAAAAAAATAGGGTTTCTGAACCAAGATAATAGTCAGAGTAAACGTATACTCTTCAGCCAAGATAAGAAGAGAGAGACACACGTCTTTCAGTGAGCACGACTCTCTTAGATAAAGATAAAGTGAAATAATTCTTTTTATTGAAGAATTTTTAAAGATAACTGAAGAGGGAGACCTCAAGTCTTTCAGTGGGCACAACTCTCTTAGATAAAGATAATTTTGAAATAGGGCGGCAATTCCCTTTTCAAATCGATAAACAGGTAATTCTCAAAAAAAATTGTGAATCTCCCTGCTCTTGGAGACAAGGTAGTAACTGAAGTGAATTGACTAATATGGAGTAATAGATATAAGAAATTTATTTAACGGAAATCAACTTTACGCTGGAGGCATATATTGAATCGAATCGAGTGTTCTGAGACCGTTAGGCCAGAGGTACAACTCTCTCTGTAAGCAATTCTTTCTCAAGAGAAAAGAAAATTACTCTCATAAACATATAGTTATGAAATAAAGAAAATTGCTTACCAGAGAGCCGTCCTATTAGTCACTGTCCCAGAACAATCAATCGGAATCCTCGGAACAATCCACTCGTCGTGTGAGGTAAGTAAGCTCTAGTCCATTTGAAATTACCAATTACTTGGTACCTAAAAAATGCAAAAGCGTAGAACTGATTTCCAATGAAAAAAAAACAGTTCCCAATATTCGGAACAGATGTTACGTTAGCCACAATATGTAGTATGAATGATTTGTCAAAATGGCCGAAATATCTATTTTTAACCTTCAAAAATTACCATACGGTATATCCAAGAATTCTAATATTACAAGCATAAGGAAAAAGAAGAAAATGCTAATCAGCTACAACATTAATTGAAAGATAAAGAGAATAATATTACTCAACTAAACTCCAGCAGTGAAACTTATTTAACCTATAGATCTTACGTACCAAAATCAACTCATTCAGTCCACCTGCCTATCTCGACGTTCAAATCAAGAAAAGAGATCGATAATTCTTTCGGTTCGACGAAATCACAGTTCACCTGTTTTTCATTCTCGGTTTCTTTCCTATTTAAAAAAACTTGGAAAAAACCAAACGCTCGATAAACCCGATCGACACGAAAATGAAATTTCACGGTCACACTGTCAAAATACCATTTTCTAGGGACAATAATGAACGCACATTCTTCACGACCTGAGCAGTGACTACTGACCCGTACGACCGCAAGGATAACCGGAAACATTATGAGAAATTGGTTATATATAAGGAAGTAACGAAAAATTCGTTACAATGTTATGAATAATTTATTTACAATATCGTTTCTACTTTCAACGTTTATAAAGAGGTTATGTTACCAACTTTATTCTTTTGCCAGCTGATATCCACTTATCTCTTTGCTGTAGCTTATGTGATGCCGTTGTAGAATTAACGTATTGTTTTTGGTAGTATTTTCGCAATCGACTACACAGCAATAACGAGGGCTCATTGTAATTAAATGTTGTGATACTACCCAACCGTGACAGTTGCCACTACGATTACCAGGAACATTACCTACTTTTGCCACCATGGGCGCTCTCATAGTTTAATCTATCCCCTGCAGCCTAATGCACACAGCGAATACTTCTACTCTCGAAATCTTTTTGAAAAATTGGAATCGGACCACCCATGACGCATCTAGGTCTGCTGCAATGAAGTGCATTGAAAAATTCAGATTGTAATTATGCCAAAACTAATAATCCGACAGTTCCTCACTTGAAAAATGGCAAAATTATGATTTTTTCAAGAGAAGCGGATTTTTGTCGGTTTTCCGATTTTTCTCCGTTAATAATAATCCGATCCGAACTCATTTTCCCCGCATTTGGATTCTCTACAATTCGTTCAGTGAGGGTATCGAGATTGCTCCATATTTTTGTCACGGAATCAAAATCTCAAAATCTCTATTGATTGGCCTATTTCTACTCCTTGAGCAGTCTGGTTCCTATTATCTCCTAGCATGTTGCCTTCCTTCGATGTCTTTTTATTTCATTATGAAGGTGGTGATAAGATGAATTGCCTTCCACTTCCTGTTGTCCACCATTAGGGTTTGTGTGAAGTTACCTGCCGTAAGGTTTATGCCAATACTCCGATACAATTGTTTCCTTTCATGTGCCCACCTCTCGCATTCGAATATACTATGATCCACAGTATCTACCACTTCGCAGTACATACATTGATCAGACTCCCCTTTTTCGATTATCATTGAAGCACCCGTGTCCTATTAGTGCTTGTGAGTGCTAAGTATAGTCGACTTCCCTAGGCTTGCAGCCTATGCAGTTTTCCAAATTCGGTGTCAGAGATTCAATTGTGCCTCATTTTCCGTGTGGTCTCAGATCTCTTGCCACTTGTTCAGAGCTCTTACCTCTTGGCCTGTCGGTTGTTTCCATCCATTCTTTCAAATAGTCTCCGCCTCGACTAGAAGGTCTATTGGTATTATTCCAGATACTACTTCCACTGCTTTAGCGGGTGATGTTCGGTATGCGCTAATTACTCTATGAAGTTTTCTTCGTTGTTTACTCGTGAGTAGCCCTCTGAATTTCCTCATTTTCACGCATTCATGCCAGATAAGAGCACCGTATGAAAGAATGGACTGCACTGCGCTGTATAACATCAGTCCAACCTGAAATATCCAACCGCTACATAGATAAAGGAAAAAAAATAGAAAAAATCTTTTATCTACTATTATTCAGAAATTTGATTTTCTTCTGAATCTTTCCAGAATTCGCCTGTATATTTTTGTTAGGTTTTGTGTATCAATTCTTTGGTTTACGCAATTACCATAAAGATTGATTTGAATAATTTTCCCAATAATCTCTATGAATAAGTCTTTTTCAAAAATTTCTATCGAAATTGCACGATGTTTCAAAATGATGTGCAGCAAGGGCTGTCTTTTGTTTTTTTTCTATTTTTTTCATAGCAGTCATATTTGTGTTGACATATTCTGGTTTTTAGGTATTGTTCAGTTTGCCCTATATAACATTTCCAGGCAATACTATATATTGCACAAGAATCTGATAAAGCTGGTATCATCTAACTGTGTGAATAGTTTTCCTGTAGAAAAGGGAAACATTGTCAATTGAATATTGAATAGAAATATTTTCTTGTGAATTGAAAAATTCACGATAAAATTGAAGTAATTTTTTATGAATGTCTAACAGAAAACAACTACTTTTCTGGCTAGAGCCACGCTGGACATTGAACTACATCTGATAGATATTCTGCTAAAGGTCCCTAACTCAAAAGAAAAAAACTGAAATTTAAAATCTGCATTTTTATTCAGATAATTATATGATTTTATATTCCAGTCCTAATTAAGAACTCATGTAGAAGAATGAGGCAAAGAACAATGTTTTCCAAGAGAAAGTACTCACCAGAAAATCATTTGTAACATTGAGGCAAGAGAGGCATCGCATTCTCTACATTTTTGTCAACGAAAATCTATTTCACGCTTCCACGATCATCAGGAAGGCCGGAAGAAATGGAAAACACATTTTCCAGAAGCAATCTCACTTTGAGATGGAAAAATATAACAAACATTTCTTTTGGAGAGACACTTTGGAATTAGTGTTTTTTTGACATTAAAACCTGTCATGTGTTTCCCATTTCTTTCGGTCTTCCTGATGATCGTGGAAGCGTGAAATGGATTTCAGTCGACAAAATTGTATTGAAGACCTAGTGAATGCGATGCCTCTCTTGCGTCAATGTTATACATGATTTTCTAAGTTCTCTTGGAAAACATTCTTCTTTGCCTCATTCATCTATATGGGTTTTTAATTAAGACTAGAATAGAAAATCGAATGGATATCTGAATGAAAATGCAGATTTAAAATTTCAGATTTTTTCTTTTGAGTTAGGGTCCTTTAGCAAAATATCTATCAGATGTAGTTCAATGTCCCTCGTAGCTCTAGCTCGGAAAGTGGTTGTTTTCTGTTAGTCATTCATGGAAAATAACTTCAGTTTCATCGTGGATTTTTCAATTCACAGAAATATCTTTCTATTCAATATTCAATTGAGAATGTTTTCCTTTCCAACATGAATACCCCACAAAAGGTTATTTCGAACGAGGAAAGATGGTGACTAAAGTTTGTCTTTCAGTCGCAGATGATTCCCATTCATATTTTCAAACAAATCAGTTTTCCTGTAGTTTTCAAATTGTAAATCAGTTGATAATTTTATTTTTATTTTATATGAGCCCATCTAGATATAAAAACTGATTCTCACAAGTTTGCTTCTACAATTCGTAAATTACAGGAAAACCATTCACACAGTTAAAACATAAGATACCAGCTAGAACAGATTCTTGTGTAATAAATAGTATTCCCTGTGAATGTGGGAAATGTTATATAGGGCAAACTAAACAATACCAAAAAACTAGAATATGTCAACACAAATATGACTGCTATGGAAAGAATAGAAATAAAAAACAAAAAAAAGCACTTGCTGCACACACTTTGATTTCGATTCGGTAGAAATTTTGGAAAAAAGGCTGACTTATTCGAGAAGATCATTGAGAGAAATGATTCAAATCAATCTCCATGACAATTGCGTAATCCAAAAAAGTGATACACAAAACCTGACAAAAATATACAAGCATATTCTGGAAAGGTTCAAAATAATAATACTATATATAAGATTTGTTTTTTTTCTCTTTATCTATGTAGCGCTTGGATATTTTGGCTTGGACGATCAGTTGTTCATTGACCATACACTATTGTGTTTACTTCCATTTCAACGTATCTATATTTGTTTGTATACATTTCTGAAGTTTTTAATGTGTTATTTGTGTTTTTTTATTTTTTTCGACAGGAGTTTGTATCGATTACTCCACAGTTTTCTGAAGTTGAATCCATAAGCAGAAAAACTTAGTTTCAAAAGTGGGTTGAGATAGGTTCTCTTCCTTCATCTATATACGTAAATATTGTCATTTCAGCTATGAAAAAGAAATAAAATAAACCGGAAACGTTAGCGATAGAAAATTCACTCCCTGCTCCCAATTCCCGTTAAATCCCACTATATTGAATTCGTGGGACGATGAATCATTTATCGAGTATTTATTTCGATAACGATCAACTCGTTTAAAAATTAAAGGAATCGAATTCTGTATCCATCATAGGATATAAATTAGTTTCATGCGCTCTGAAGGCCCTGCATTTATTTCAACTACTATGGATTGACTATTCGTACATGAATCATTTCTAAACTCGTTGAAGTTGTTTTCTTTGTCATGGAAATTTATCAATGACAAAGGATGGATGGTTACACATATCTTACTTCCAATATAAATTCCACGCTTCTCACGTAGTTTTACAATTGGCGAAATCCACTCGCAGGAAATGCCATAAACTAAAATGCGGGAAAACTTATTCTTGCATTGAATACGAATGCTACAATGAGCCTCACTAGAGAAAGTTGTATACCGTTATATTATTTTTACACGCTTTATATTAGCTTCATTTATATGTTTGTAACCGTATGTTTGTTTGTAACAGACTCCTTTGGGCGCGATTTTGACCCACTTCCAGATGTACGAATGATTTGAAATTTGGCAGGTGTACATAATTCCGTTGACAATGCATTAACAAATTTTTGTTTGAGAAAAAACAAAATGGCGGCTTCAATATGGCGGACCAGTTTTGTGATTATGCCTTCAAAATTGGAATGGTTTTTCGTGTTGAGAGTTTATTATTAAATTTTTTGTTTGAGAAAAAACAAAATGGCGGCTTCAATATGGCGGACCAGTTTTGTGATTATGGTCCGATTCTTCAAAATTGGAATTGAGGGTTTTCGGGTCGAGATTATGATTCTTTTGTAAAACTGAAAATGCAAGATGGCGGCTCAAAATGGCGAACGAGTTTTGTCATTATGGTCCAATTCTATTCAAAATTGGTATGTGAGGGTTTTTGGGGTCGTAGATTATGATTATGATGTCATAATTGAAGGATTCAAGATAGCGGCTCCAAAATGACGGACGAGTTTTGTGATTATGGTCCGATTCTATTCAAAATTAGAGAATAATAGTCAAAAAATTAAAATAATAATAATAGTTTGAAAAACTGAAAAACACGCTTCAATAGAAAACAAAACCGACTCCTTTGGGTGCGATTTTGACCCACTTTTAACGTTCAGATTTCATTCAAACTTTGTAGATTTATCGAGAACCGATGACAATACACTAATATGATGAGATTATTCCATTTTTTGATAGCAAAAAAATTATAAAAATAAAAGTTTAAAAAAAACAAAAAAACCCTGCTTTTATAAATAAACCAAACTAAAAAGTGGGAAATAAATAATACTTCAAAGAAACTACGAAACACGCTCCAATAGAAAACCAAACTAAAAAAATAGAAAATAAGAAAAAAAATTATTTTATTTGAAAAAAGCGTGGGGTGCATGGTATCAATTACCTGTGATCTGAGACATTTCTCACTTTACTGCCCTAGGTGTGTAATGTACTATATAATTATTGATACAATGCACCCCACGCTTTTTTTTAAACGGAATGAATGTTTTTCTTATTTTCTATTTTTTAGTTTGGTTTTCTATAAAAGCGTGTTTTTCAGTTTTTTTAAACTATTATTTATTCTATTAGTTTCCTGCATTCGAATTTACCTCGTTTCATGAATTTTTGTATACGCATTTTTTTATAATTGAATACGAATACTACAATGAGCCTCAGTAGAGAAAGTTTCATACTGTAATTTTTCTATTAGTTTCCCGCACTTGAATCTACATTGTTTCATGAATTTCTGTACACGCATTTGTTATTATCATCATTCAAATCGACTATACTCATTCCATTCCTCAATTATGTTTAGGAAGCGGGTCATTTTGAGTCAGTACATTGGGATATACCGGGTGATTCTCCCAGGTAGCTCACCCCTATAACTTTTTTATTATCGAAGAGAAAAACAAAATTTGGGGGTCATGTATTATAGTTCAATTTACATTTTTCGACATATTCACTCGCTTTGGCGTACTTTCGGTTTGACCGCAAATGTCTCCAACTTTCGATTTTCAAATGGGACATCCTATATATTTCTACTTATTTCGATCGAGAATGACATTTTGAATCCAACACCTCCTCACTTGTCAATAATTGACAAATAAAGACATTTTTATTTCCATTTTTATTTTTTGATCTAGAATGCCATGGATCGTATGAATCGCTTCATTCTTGATCAAGTAACATGGGAAAAATACGATTTTGAGGCTTATGACTTCACAGTCGTTTCAAGAATTATTTAAAAGTCGCAATTCAGTCCATTAAGGTTATAAATTTTCAATATGACCTCCTCCTTGATCACGGCAAAGTTCAACTTTTTCAATTGTTGCGCGCACCACATTGATCAGCTGTTCCGCAGTGATTATGGAAGAGAATTTCCTTGTACATCGCGGAGTTGATACTTTTTTTCGTAATTAACTTCCATACCGCGTGTGATACTAATGTGGGCCAACGTCAGTGTCTAATAGAATCGTGGGAAAAATCCATCAATTTCTAAAACCATAACACTTATCTGTGCCTCACCTGTAGTAAAGGTTAGTATCGTTTGCGTTGGCCTCCTATGTGTCGTATTTTGACTTACTGGGGGCTGTTTGCGTTTCCCAACGGAGGTGGATTGCGAACCGTATTGCCATTTAAATTCCTTCTATCAACATTTCTTGATCCTGTTCTATTTTGACAATTATATGTGTCCTTGTTCATTACAGCGATAGCAGGTCCGATTTTTCAGTCTACAATTTCGAACTTCATATCCTCTGTAACAGCAATATTGACATATGGGTACATTTGTTTGTGGCTCATTCGCTGTTATATTTCTAAAATTTCTTCAGTTCTTCACGAGTAGCTGATGCTGTTTCATACACCTGATTTTTAATTGGTATCCAGAGGAAAAAATCTAGCGGAGTGAAATCTGGTGATCTAGAATATGAGAAAAAAATAATATATTATGAAAAAATATGACAACTTAAGAATGTACCTCGCAGGCCACTTTTCTGGGAAAGTGTCATTCAGATGTTCTCTTACGACTTGAGAATTGTGAGGTGGCGCTCCATCTTGTTGAAAATAGATATAAACTTGGTTAGCAAGTTGTTCGTCGAAAATTATAGGCCCCAAAACTTTTCCTCCGATAATACCCATCCAGAAATTGAAACCAAATCGCTCTTGAAAATTTCCTTCTTGCATCGGATGTAAATTTGATTGAGACCAATACCTTTTATTATTTCGATTGCACAGACCCAAGTTGATGAATCGAGTTTCATCTGAATAAATAGTTTCAAATGGAAAACGTACATCTTCTCTGTATTTAATCAAAAACCAGTTGCAATAAGTTAATCTTCGGTTGTGGTCGTTATCGTAGATATTTTGGTGTAGTTGGTTCTTGAATGATCGATAATTATATTTGTGAAGAATTCTCCGAACGGACGAATAACTTACATGACACTCAGAAACAATTTGCGAATTGACGCCGTACAATTCACTTCAACATAGGCCAACACGTCTACTTCTTTTTCTTCACTGACGATGAAGTAATTGGCATTTTCTTCTGGTTCATTCCGCATTTTCCTTTCCAGTTTTGGAAAATAATGCCTAATGGGATGGCGACGATTAGGAAACCTCTGAGCATAAATTCGAGCTGCATCAGTTGCATTCTTTTTTGTTACTCGTTTCTAGTATAATTTTTGATATCAAATAATAAACTACGCAACAAATAAATTTTCAAAAGTGATAGCTTATTTATTAACCTATTTGTTTAGGTAGTCCTAGCAACAGCTTCAATTGTTTGTCACGGATAACTAGAATAACAGGACTTAGTGCATAAGTATTCGCTGTGTACATTAGGCTGGAGGGGATAGATGAAACTATGACAGCGCCCATGGTGGCAGAAGTAGGTTATGATCCTGGTAATCACCAATCTCAAGCACAACCTGAAAACTTTCAGTTTCTGAGGTCTCCCCGTTTATTCTCAAATCCCTTGAAAATATTGTACCATACTTCAGATGAATAAATATTATTATTATCGTATCACGGTTGAGTAGTATAACAACAATCATACATATAATAACAATGAGCCCTCCCTATTGCTGTGTAGTCGATTGCAAAAATAGTACGTGTAAATTTTATACATTTCCAACTGCATCACAAAAACTGCAGCGAAGAGATGAGTGTTCTGTTGTTCCACGATATTGTGAGGTTGTCATTCGATAAATATTTGAGATGTTTTCTATTTGATCGTCTGGAAGTGGATAGTAGAGCTCGTCCAATATTGAAACGACCACTTTGGCCTTCCCCTACCTAATTTTTCTCGAAAATGCCCGAACCATGCCCGAACTGTGGCTATTAATAGAAATTCCATAGGTGTACTAAATTATTTTGTATAGGCGATACACAAGACGTAGTTTTTGACGGATTAATTTTGTGATTATGGTCCGATTCGATTCAAAATTGGTATGTGGGGGGTCGGAAATTATGAATTTTCTGTCAAAATTCATGAATTTGAAATAATAACTACACTGCCTATTTATTAATCAAACAAACCAAACCCTCCAAACGCTGCATGCCAAGACACTAGTGAAGATTTGCCGTAGCATAAGCTGCCACAACAAATCGTTCCACTCGTACTTTCCCCCTCTCTACCAACCAAACGTTCGTTTCAATATTGGACGAGCTCTAAAAGTATTAATCAAGTTCC
Source organism: Gonioctena quinquepunctata (assembly GCA_018342105.1). Taxonomy (NCBI): domain Eukaryota; kingdom Metazoa; phylum Arthropoda; class Insecta; order Coleoptera; family Chrysomelidae; genus Gonioctena; species Gonioctena quinquepunctata. Next base: position 219,790 of record JAFIRS010000577.1, on the reverse strand, counting down.
GTGGGACGGTGTTAGCGGTGATGGAAAGCAAATAGCGACGAGTTCGGGAACGCCTGGACAGTGTTGTAATTTGATTATTCAGCCTTATGAACAGAGGACAGAGATACTTGATATTCCTCCAAGTTGTCTATCAAACACGGCATTCCATCAGTACCAAGTACCTCGCAGAGGATTATTAATTTGTGTTTTAATTTTCACGAACTGCAATTGGCCTTACATCTGAACTAATGTTAAATGTAATGCAGTTCAAGTACTAAGAGTAAACATCGTAACTTGTACTGAATAATCAATACCCAATATTTTGTGGACAATTATACATGTTAGAGAGTATTGAACGTGTTTGTATTATTTAGGGACCGTTGTTACATCCTTGCAAGGGTAAAAGTGGGATCCCATATTCAGGTACAATTGTGAACCTCATTGCTTTTCTGATTACTATATTATTTGCGAGTTCCATCGAATAGTTTTGCGTTGAATCTGATGTTATTTGGTGGTTTCCCGTCAGGTTTAGGCCAGTCAGGGTTATATGGGTACTTTTTTAATTTGTTAAACAACTTGGCTCCCTCACTTTCTTATGTTCTCAAGAGCTTATGAACCTGCGACCTTAGAAAACTAACAACGAGCAAGCACATTACTTGCCGTACCTAAAAGTACCCAGAAGTAGCATTACTTTATGATATTCAAAATATCATAACTTTATATGGATAACCTCCGAATGCGGTGAACTTTCGTATCAATACACATATTTTTCATAATTTACTTACTTTTTCCTTTTACAGAAAAAACTTCGATTCATCTGGAACTAGAAGTAAGCACAAAATTGTTACATCGTGGTAGATTATTTAGAAATTGTTAAAAAATTTAAATTGTTACATAGTGAGTATTAGAAATAAAACAGGAAAACTTCAGCTATCGAGTCACTAGAGGGCATTACCAGTCTTGCACACAGTGAATACCGGATATGTATTATTTGTTATTAGGTATGATCGCTTCTGGTAATTATTCGTGAGGAAATGATCTTTCATAAAAAGCCGACGAGCCACCCCTTTTTCGTTTGAAAAAATCAAGTTAACTGTAAAAATTCATATTTGGTACATTTAAATAATTCTTAAAACGACTGTGAAGTCATGAGCCTCAAAGTCGTATTTTTCCCATGTTACTTGATCAAGAATGAAGCGATTTACACGATCCATGGCATTCTAGATCGAAAAATAAAAATTGGAATAAAAAAAATTACTTCATTTGTCAAATATTGACAAATGAGGTGTTGTTGAATTCAGTATGTCATTCTCGATCGAAATAAGTAAAAATATATAGGATGACCCATTTAAAAATCGAAAGTTGGGGTCATTTCCAGTCAAACCGGAAGTATGGCAAAGCCAATTGATATGTCAAAATATTTAAATTGAACTATTATACACAACCCTCAAATTCCGTTTTTCTATCTTCAATAATAAAAAAGTTTTGGGGTGAGCCACTTTTGAGAATCACCCGGTATATTATTTATCTTCAAAAATCAATTTGCGAATTCAAAACCGGTTTGAGAATACTATTAAATTTTCATTTAAAATTGGATTCTACTAATTTTTATGAGGATTTGTGCAATAATTTTTTTTATGAGTCACCCTGAAAAACACTGTAGAGAGAAGCCATTCGGCAGCCATTTTGAGAGTCTCAGTTATTGCTCAATTTTTACAGCTGATATGAGCTGAGACCCGAAACCAACTCCACTATAACTTTATTCACTGCTACTCCGCACCATCTGTAACGTTGCTTTTTCCAGTTCCGCCATAAAGTCTCCTATCATGACAGAGTTACTGAATGATTGAGAATAAATCCTGCCCATTACCTAATGAATCCGATTCTGAGTTAAACAGTCATGCTAAATTAATTCAAGTAACTTCTATTAAACAAGAGTTCCAATTATGAAGAAATTGTCGATGGTCAAGAAGCCTCTTGACACATTGATTTAAAATGTTCCAAGACTGTTTGGCCGTACTACTTCCCATACATTGTTTCCCATATTTTGGGTTTCTTCTCCCCGTGGAACAAAAAATGTAAGATACCTGTTCCTAAGGGTGCAAATTACTGAATTTGCCCCAATACGTTACTGCGTTTCTAGTATTCTGGTTACAAAAATAAACTGAGAAATTTTGTCAGTAACGTACCATTTGGAAATGATTTGGAACATATAATCAACATTTTTCACCTCCAGGGGGAAACAAAATCTAAAATATGGGAAGAAAAATATATATGTCTCCCCAAAGACATTCAAACGTTATTTACTTCACATATGAGCTGAGGTATGAGAATTTCCATTCTGAAAAATGAACCACCCTCTAGAATATCACTATAAAAATGACAGCATTTAAAAAAAAAGCTTTTGAAGAGTCATTGTTGGAAAATTTGCTGTTAGATTACTCCTGATGTCAGCTTTTCGAATACTTCCAAAGTTACGGCCCTTTAAATATCAATAAGGTGATTTCCCTCATGTTTACCGCGATAAAAGCAATTCTTATAACACTTTGTCATCATTGCATGATTCTTCTGTTTTTTTTCCAAATGAAGGGGGGGTTATGAAGACAACGATATATTAGAAATCTAGGTGGAAATGGTGAAAACATAATGTAATTATAATTGTTTCAAGGTAAATGAATAATGTTCATTCATTTACTTTTGAAGATATATGTCTCTGAAATCATTCGTGGTGGTGAGTTGTATTTCGAATTGATATTGAAGGTGGAGGTATCTAACACCAAATCAACCCCCATATTTCTGGTATATTCAAAGCTTTCAAACCACACTGTTTCCAAAGTAACACCAATGGAATGAAATCTTTTGATTCTCATGAAGTATAACATATGCGAATCGGAGCCAATCTTTCGAGAGCCAAATTCCGTAAGAGATGTGCCATCATTTTCGCTACGGAACATTCATCCAGATATTTTCTCAGTTCAAAGAAAATGGTCTCAACGATTGATATTTGTGAATCTGTTATTGAAGTTATTTATTTTTCAGAAATATCGGCAACAACCTGATAAAGTATCTACCTCCTGATGCATTTCCATTGATGGAGAAGCTTGTAGTTCTGTAAGTACATGTATTATTTGAACTATTATGAACATAAAGTTGAAAACCAAACATTTTATATCTATATATTATCTAACTGTTACTTCATTACCACTTCGAATTATAATTTAGTGAATATATTGTACTCGAAATATTAGGTATTCATGTCTGGGGTGAACTTTGATCTGCTGGAAATCTTCGATGTTCGATCAACTCAATTTTTTTCAGATACATAATATTTGGTGCAAACTCAACAACTAACCAAATAAATGAATCATTGGCAAGAGTTCAACACGTTTGTTCCGAAGAGAAGAGTATTAATATTGTCTTCGAAGAGAAAACCCGAAAGCTATAGGTCATTAATAAAAATGTAGACGAAAAAATTTATTAACATTCTCCCATTTCTGAAAAGAATCATATATCTGCTATTTCCAGGAATCAAGTTTCAGTTTATGAACAAAAAATTATGGAAATATTATCGTCTTCAGAGAAAAGATGGGAAAGCTATAGGTCATCAATTTTGACTTCGTCAGAGATCGTTCAGCACTTAATAACTGGGTCACCCCTATAGAAATCCTCAGTAAAATTAAGGAAGATTTTTTCAAAATGTGACAAAACATATATTGACTATTCAAATATGAATAGTGTCTCCTCCTTTTTTCAGGAATTCACAGGTCACAGAAATATATTAGTATTTTGTTCAAATGGTTCGAAATTGGACGACCCTTCACTCATTGTCAATTTATTTATTTTCCGGTGATACTCAGCCAAGGGTTAACTAGTGGGATCCATTGAGTACCGCTCCCAAATAATAGTGGAGGAGCAACAGAAAAATATGTATTGAATTCATTTGAAAATGCATGTGAATGAATTATGATTGTTACGAAGGATTTTTTTCATCGACAAATATGGGATATGACAACAGTGTTAAATTAATAAGATAGTTCAGAACAGTGGTCATTGCATGGTTTCCCTGAGTTTTCCGACAATCTTCTAGTCAAATGGAACAATGGAAATCATAATGCAATCATAATGCAAGATGAATGAGAATACTTTCCATATATGGAGAAAAAAGTCAAAAATCATTCTCTCAAATATTGTCCTGAAAAGGTCTCAGAATATATATAGTTACCAAATCGTCCTGGGTTTTTATCCGACAAAAAAAAGGAGGAGGTTCTCTAGTCGACCAGTATATTTTTTTTATGTATGACCACGCCTAACTTTTCACAGAGAAGTCCGATTTTGATGATTCTTTTTTCATTGAAGTGGGTGTACTTCAAAGTTGATCTCATTTGAATTTGAAAAAAAAACTCCACCTCTAAGGGTAGCGAACTGGAGGATATTGATGGTTCACCCTCTTTTGGCCCGTCAACCGATTCTATCAGGCATAACTTTGTATTGGGTTATCCGATTTGGATTATTCTTTCTCTATTGTATAGGGTATATCCGGGAGTTGGTTATATTTGGAATCGAACAAACATAATCTACCACTGAGGGTGGAAAAATGGGGGATGATGGATTTTTCACGTATTTAAACTTTTAGTTACGATAACACTACAATATAATGGATACCTCAAAAGTTGATTAAGTAGGTAGTGATAAGTGGATTCTTGTCACAAAAAATTAAGATATAAAAACTTTTAAACAAAAAATTGAACCAACGAAAATAGAAACTGAAAAGCAAAAAATTACCCTTCTTAATTTCAAAAAGAAGCTACTAAACTAATATAAGCAACTGATTTTGAGTCGGCGCCAATCAACAAACAATCAACGAAGATCATTAAATTTAAAAAAAAATAACAAAACGCCACCGCTCATCCCGCTGCCATCATTTTACGCTTTACCTAATTCAATTGCTAGTTTGTTTGGCGCCGACTCAGAATCAGACTAAGACGGGTTATTTTCTGCTTTTCAGTTTCTTTTGCCGTCGGTTTAATCTTTTGTTAAAAAGTTTTCATCATCATTAGAGTTGTAACTACTGAATATTATCTTTTGACTTGTTTAAGTAAAACTGAATTTCAACCAAAGAATTTTTGTATAATTGAGAAACCCTTTTGGAATCCTTGTAATTTCGAATATTGTTAAATCACGCTAGTTAGAATCGCAATTCACAGAGTATTCTTATTCAGAATTAGAGCTTTATAAAATTCATTATTTATGTTCGAAAGCTCAAGAAAATTGCCGTTATTGGGCTACCGAAAATCCCCGATGGATGATGGAGTATCACACTCAAAATCCACAGAAAGTGAATGTATGGCGTGGCATAGTCGACGGAAAAATTGTGGGTCCCTATTTCTTTGACGTGAACCTGACTCATAATCACCTTCTCACAGTCCGTAATCAAAAATGGAGTTGCCCTTAAAAAATACCGATGACGTCATTTCCCCTACACGAATCTGTATGTATTAATTCAATTTGAAAGAATGCCCACATGAAAATAAAATTCGACGGCTTCGAGCGTTCTTTCAAAAAATTATTCCTTGATGTTTTTACGAATTCATCCACAACTTTACGAGAGCACTGAATTAAACGGACGCACTGAATACAAACCCTATGTGTGATATATTTTTGAAACCAGCTTTCCATGGAGATTCCAAAAATTGAATAATACATAGGGTGTTCCATTTGAAAAAATTGTCGTGGGCGCCATTAGTCAAACGTGGACTCTTATAAATGTGGCAAATTGTGATTAAAAATCGACCTGTGTCAGGAAATTCCTCAGAAATTGATAGTTTGACTTGAAATGAATTTATTCAGTACTTAACTAAAGCACTGTATAAGTGTATTACAATGACTATCTGAATATATTCTCGTTTGGAAAATAAAATACATTTTGCAATCCAAAAATATACTGTTAGTCATAATATAACTGAAAACGGTCGTAACTAATATAAATCGATAGCCATATTGGCGCTATTATGAACTCGGTACCTTCGAAACATTCAGCTAAAGATTCTCATCTTAGTTGAACTGCAAACTTGGATTCTCAACGAGTCCAGGCACTCTTGCCGCGAGATGTTCCCCATCGAGTAGACTTCTGTCAATGGAGTCTTAAAAAAATTACCGAAAATGCTCAATTTTTAGAAAACGTAATATTTACTGACGAATCCAACTTTCCAAGGCAAGGGATTACAAATTTCCATAACAATCATCTATGGGCCGAAGATAACCCACATGCAATTCAAGAAGGTCGGTATCAATATGAATTTTCACTTAACGTGTGGGTCGGAATTATTGGCGAAAATATTCTTGGACCGTATTTTCTACCGTTGAGGCTAACTGGTGCAACCTATACAAATTTTCTCCAGGAGCAGCTTCCCATTTTACTTGAAAATGTTCCACTAGCTATTGGACTACGAATGTGGTTGATGCACGATGGTGCGCCTGTCCATTTCAGCATAACTGCTCGTCAGTACTGGACGACGTGTATCCAAATCGTTGGATAGGCAGAGCAGGACCTTAACCTTGGCCTCCCAGGTCTCCAGACTTAAGCCCCTTGGACTTTTGCATTGAATGTGTGAATGATTTGAGGAATCGCATCATTGCAGCCAGGAATATTTCAACGTTTGTGCCAGTCTATGAGTCGAAGAATCGATTCCTGTCTAATGGTTAGAGGTGGTCATTTCGAGCAGTTTTTATAACTCCGTTCCGTTTGATATTGTTGCCTTTTTCTTTGTAGTAATACACATAATTTTGAATGGATGTGATTTTTTGTGGAGGAACAACGTTTCTTGACATGTTTTTTGGGTAACCTTCCACAGTCTGAAAATGAAAATATAATCAGGAAAATCTATACAAGTGTAGAAAGGGCAAACTAATCAATTAACCCCGATAAGTGATTCAATTGGTCAGTAATCTGTCGTTTTCTGAATTTGCCTATCAAAAAAATAGTAAAAATTCAAAAGATACTTCTCTATATAGTTTTCGATTGACGTTTCGGGGACTATATCTGCCCCCGTTCTCAAAATCTTCTAAATCTCCTTTAACTGTTTGAATATTTGTTTTCTCTTGAATCAGTTTTCTATAGGAAATATAATTTGGTGAACCCAGTGACTTATCGAGGTAAACTGATGAGTTTGCACTTTCTACACTTGTATATATTTTCCTGATTATATTTTCATTTTACACTGCGGAAGGTTACCCAAAAAACATGTCAAGAATCATATAATTTTGTTTTGTTTGTATTTTTAATTTGATATTCTATTAAAACAAAACATGGTTCTGGCACATGCCTACATTGAAAGTGGAAACAAGCGGAATGATTTTAAAATACCACGATTGAAGTCTCAAGTTGTGCAAACAAAACGTGACACCCACCTACTAGATTTTTTCGATTCCATTTACAGAAGATCCGTTCATGCAAAATGTTGTATTTTTTTTATTAGGAAATTATTGCTTTTACGGGCACAACACAGAAGTTAAAAAAGTTTTATAATGAATCATCCTTTTCAACACATATTTATAAATTGAGAAACTTTGTTTCGTTAAAAAGTTCTCGTAAAAAATGGAATAGTTGTTGCATATTTCACCCCCTTAATAGATCACAACAAAATTTAAAAAATATTCATAGGTACGCTTTTAATTAGTAGAAGATGTTCACGGAATACAATTTCTTCAACTCTTCAGAAATTTCAAGAAACATTTTTTGTATGTTTGTTTGTTTGTTTGTTTGTTTTCGTGTTTGTTTGATTTTAACTCAGACTCCGAATGATTTGAAATTTGACGGATGTACATAATTTTGGTGACAATGCATTAAAAAATTTTTTTGTGAAGAAAAACAAAATTGCGGCTCCAATATGGCGTACGAGTTTTGTGATTATAGTCCGATTCGCTTCAAAATTAGTATCCGAAGGTTTTCGTGGTCGGAGATTATGATTCTTTCGTCAAAATTAAAAAATTCAAGATGACGGCTCCAAAATGGTGGACGAGTTTTGTGATTATGGTCTGATTCTATTCAAAATTGGTATGTGGGGGTTTTTGGGGTCGAATATTATGATTCTTTTGTGAAAATTGGAAAATTCAAGATGGCGGCTTCAAAATGGCGGCCAAATTTTGTGATTATGGTCCGATTCGCTTCAAATTTGGTATCTGAGGGTTTTTGTGGTCGGAGATCATGATTCTTTTGTCAAGATTGAAAAATTCGAGATGGCGGCTCCAAAATGGTGGACGAGTTCTGTGATTATTGGTCTGTTCTATTCAAAATTGGTATGTGGGGGTTTTTGGGGTCGAAAATTATGATTCTTTTGTAAAAATTGAAAATTCAAGATGGCGGCCGAGATTTGTGATTATGGTCTGATTCTATTCAAAATTGATATGTGGGGTTTTTGGGGTCGAATATTAGGATTCTTTTGTAATAATTGGAAAATTCAAGATGGCGGCCGAGTTTTGTGATTATGGTCTAATTCTATTCAAAATTGGTATGTGGGGTTTTTTGAGGTCAGATTTTATGATTTTTTGTAAAATTGGAAAATTCAAGATGGCGCTTCAAAATGGCGGCCGAGTTTTGTGATTATGGTCTATTCTATCAAAATTGGTATGTGGGGTTTTGGGTCAATTTATGATTTTTGTAAAATTGGAAAATTCAAGATGGCGGCTTAAAATGGGGCCGAGTTTTGTGATTATGGTCTGATTCTATTCAAAATTGGTATGTGGGGTTTTGGGGTCGATATTATGTTTTTTTAAAATTGAAAATTCAAGATGGCGGCTTCAAAATGGTGGCCGAGTTTTGTGATTATGGTCTGATTCTATTTAAAATTGGTATGTGGGGTTTTTGGGGTCGATTATTATGATTTTTTTGAAAATTGAAAAATTCAAGACAGCGGCTTCAAAATGGCGGCCGAGTTTTGTGATTATGGTCTGATTCTATTCAAAATTGGTATGTGGGATTTTTGGGGTCAATATAGTATATGATTTTTTTGAAAATTGAGAAATTCAATATGGCGGATTTAAAATGGCGGCCGAGTTTTGTGATTATGGTCTGATTCTATTCAAAATTGGTATGTGGGGTTTTTGGTGTCGGAGATTATGATTACCTAATTTGATAAGATCATTACATTTTTTAATTTGCAAAAAAATAATAAAATTAATAGTTAAAAAAAAAATAAAAAAACACGCTTTTATAAATAAACCACACTAAAAGTAGGAAATAAAGGAAAATAAATATTCATTTATAAAACAGATGATGAAAATTAAAATATTTCATTTAAAAAAAAGCGTGGGGTGCATGGTATCCCCACGCTTTTTTTTTAATAAAATAATTTTCTTTCTTATTTTCTATTTTTTTAGTCTGGTTTTCTATAAAAGCGTGTTTTTCAGTTTTTTCAAACATTTATTTCATTTTTGTAAGCCTGTAACTTTTCAACCAAAGGCCTAAGAATCCCCTAAAAACTTTCGCACTTATTTGGTAACACCCTGTATATGATATTGTTTTAAAAAAATTTTAAAACTAACAATCGTGTTGAAGGGTTCTTGCATTTTTCTGAGAAATAATCCAACCGAATGAATTTTGAAAGGGTTCTACGGGGCGATGTCGGATTCATTCAGAATTTGAATTTAATAATATCATTTTGGCGCAGAGACATATTTTATATTCAATGATATAAATTGAAAAGAATAACGATTCCAGACCGAAACCCTAACTGCAATACTTATTCGAAGTGGAAGATCATAAAAGTGAAGGAGTATTTGTGTTTTCAACTAAGTTATTGAACGTTCAGAAATATGTTACAAACAAAAATCAGAATATCATTAGAGGAATGTAATTGTTATCAATTATGTTAACCAAATTCGGGATTTGCTCCCACCACTCCATTTTATTATCTACGTTGCGAACAAAAAGAAAGTATTTCAACGACCAATGTAAATCAAATATTAGTTGAACTGAACTCTACTAACAAACACTGAATAAATATGATTGAAGCAAATAATGTTATAAATTTTGACTCTGTCGTGAGGAACGTCAGAATGAATAATTTCATCTACCAAATGATTTGCTGACTACTTTGATTATCAGACACCATCTTATGGAAATAAAATGGTTGTGGATACTAAAGAGTGGTTGGCAAAAAAAACTATAGAAAAAGAACCAAAGCAGAATAAACAGAATGAACAGAATGAAAAGAATTGGCCACAAATTCTAGCGATTGTGATAGGTGAGTCAAATATTGAAATAATATTTCCAAAATAAGATTTAGACATGAAAACATTCGATTCAAGGAGTAGGTCTTAGTTCCATAAAATAAAAAAAATATAAGGAAAACTATCAGGAACGCTTCTCAAAAGTATTTCGCATTGGAAAATACGGAACGCGATTCATGAATTCATATTTCCTGGTAAATCTGTTTAAGGATCATGTCGAGGGAAAAGTGAACTTTCATAATTCTTTTCTTCTTGGGATATTTTGAATTTATCACAAACATGAAAGTTGTATTTCCACGCGCAATTGACAATGAAACTATTTCAGAATTAATGCCAATATCATTTATCGAACCAGACGCAATGAGTAGCGTTTTGTATATTCATTTATTCCTCTATTTTGATCGATTCTCCAGATTTTTACAAAGTCAGTTATATATCAAGATTTAAATACGCCATAAATAGATAAGGATAATAGTATAGCCTTGAACAGCCTGATTATTGAAAATTAGGTGCAATTATACTGATAAAACATATTTGTGACTGTGATAACTATTCAAATAATCCTATCTCTTATAGATATTTGAAAAAGAATGCCAATTTTCCGAATCATGTATGGTTTTTTGTGTATAGGTATTAATGCCTGCCAAGCCAGGGTTAAGTGGAAGAACATTTCGGTAATGCACTTCGCCCTTCATTTTGTGATAGCTTGAATATATAAATAGTGTAATATTTTTTCCATTTTTTGAATATTTCAAATACTAGCCTACAAAATCGTCCTGAAGTACAAAAGGGCTAACTTCCATAATTTGAAAGATATAACACAGTAAGAAGTAGATGAAGGAATTTTTTATAAACAAATGCATATAAACAGAAAACCATGACATATGCAGACTTGGTGAAAAGTTCATTCAGGAGATCATCTTGAATGTCGATCAAGTGGCCGCTGCTTCTTTTGTATACCGTAATTTTAGAAAAATATATAATTTTGTAACACTTTGTTTTATATGATTTTTTTGGTGATTTTTAGTAGGTTCAGAAAGAAATATAATGAGATTTGAAATTTGTTTACAACAAATTGTTAACTTAATAAACAATTACATTTTCAATATATTTTCTATTTTTTGTAATTCTATTGAGAAATGCCAATTATTATTCACAGAGAAAAAAATTTCAACTAATTATTTGAATAATGGAACTATGAAAAAATTATTATAAACAATAAAACAAATTTTTGAAGATTTTTTTTTGAATAATAATTATAATCTCTACACAACGAAATGGCAAAAAAAAATCCAAAAGTATTCAACCAATCAATTTGTTTATAAACTATTTATAACTAAATGTCCTGAAAATTATTTTTGGAATGTTATTGAATAGAAAGATAGATAGATATCATTTATTCTGCCAAAGATTACATTGTTGTAATATAGTCAGGTATATAAATAAACAAACAGATATATAAATATACATATACAGATTAAGATCGCACATAAAAGTAATAAGTAATGAAAGTAATAAGTAATAGGTAGACACTGGGTAATATGAAAGACAAACAGATTAATCAAAATACTCAGACAAATAATAAAAACACCTATCTATTGAAAATTCCTGGCAACTTATTGAAAATACGCAACCCTATATATTCGGTCGAGTTATAAATTATATATTTTTTTTGCAAATGGCACACTAAAGTTATATTTATTCCTGGTATTCATTGAATGGATATGATTGCTCAGTTTGAAGCTGTTTTTGTTTTTAAAAATGTATAAACACATTTCCAAAATATATAATGAAGTGAGCATTAGTATCCTAAACTCTATAAAAATGTTCCAGCAAGAATGTGCATATTTCACACCAACAATACATCTGATGACGCGTTTTTGATAAATTAACACATCTGCTAGGGTGGAGTTACCCCAAAGACAAATACCAAATCTAATGCATGAGTCTACTTTTGCATAGTATAAATTCATGATCTGTCCTCTAGTTGGAACACATTTAACATTTTTGAAAAGGTAATATATTGAATTCAGTTTGTAAATCAATGTTTCACAGTGTGGTTTCCAACTAAGAGTTGGATCAATCTTGATTCCCAAAAAACTGATCACCTCTACATTGTCTCGAACCATACAGTTGTTGATGCATATATTAAGTGGTTCACATGCTTTTTGTCATTGAATATAGGCATCATCTCTTCATGAGAAATGTATGGTAGATAATATTCAGATCGGTTTCGTTCACCACCAAAATACAAGGGGGCCTAGAAAAAAAAACTTTGCAAACGAAAAATATAACAACATTCATATATCTATCAGTACCTACTGTGCTGAATTACCTATATTTATTCAAAATGAGATCTCAGCATACACTCAATGTTTCAGTGTTTATTCCCATATTCACAGTATTATTGAGGAATATACAGGGTGTTATCTAACTTCTTGCACGTCCGTGACTGACGGCTGCGTAATGCCATTTTATAATGGATTACAGTGGTTTAAAATACGAAAAACATCAAAAAAAAAATAATTATTTTTCGTCACATTTGTCCATATTTTGGGAGCCGCGAAACAGTGAAGTTTTGCCAGGTGATACATGTTCTTTATATTTTTTTTTCTGGCTTATCGAAAAATCTGGCAAGGAAAAATTATTTTATTTTTTGATGGACTATCAAGTGTTAGCGGTTGTGCATGAAGTGAGATTACATCCTGTATGGATAATTACTTCCTAACTCCTGTTTTCAGAAACCAATCGAAATTGAGTATACGAGGAACCCCCCATGAAGAAACAATGCGTATTTTTGATTAAACATTCCATCATTTTATGTGAAAAAAGTAGTTCTAGATTTTCATTTATCCGACCAATTTCAACATTTCACTGTTTGTAAATTCATTTAATATGTCATGAATGTCTTAATTCCACATGTACCGTAAAGCTATTATATAGTAGTAGTAATTTATTGAATTAGTTAAATCTAATTTTCAAACAAACACTCACATAATCATTGAAGATACAGATAATCTAATAATTCTAAAATAAATAATAATAGTAATAAATTATTAAACAGTAATACATCACAAATCTTGTTCTAAAAAAGCCAATAGACTTTTCTTGAAACTTACAACAGTATTGGACTCTTTCAAGTGTATGGGGAGTTTATTGAATTCATTCAAACCTTTGAAAAATAAGTTATTCATGCATCGTCTCGAACTAGTTCTATGAATGTGGAAGTCATTATTTTGCCTAGTGTTATAATGATGAATATCTCTATTTAAAATCACAAAATCATTCAAATAAGTTGGTTGAAAACCTTTAACAATCTCAAAAATAAAAACTATTGTCGAAAAATAAAGCCTCTTTTTTACTGACAACCACTGAAGTGAATTTAACATAAACGAAATTGAAGTATAGCGACTACATTTGAAAATCATACGCATTCGACGATTTTGAAGTTTCTGTAATTGAGACACTTTATTTTGATTGAATAAAAACAGTAGGGAAGCACATATCTGTTAAGCCCCGAAGCGTCGTGCCTTTTTTTTTACCACTCTTCATTGTCCTTGTTCCTGCTATCACAATCCCCAGTTATATTCAGGAGATACTACTCGTATCCATGCCAACCTTTTTTTTTCTGATGAGGATATTTTCGGCATGTTTCGCTACTCATTAACTGAATTTCTAATCTGGGTCACTGCTTATTCTTTCGATGTTCCGGTTTCGGTTTGCTCAGTCGATATGATGATAATTGAATAACTAATTTCCTCCGAACCAAAAACTGTAATTGCAAATGAAGTATATTTCTAAAAATTTGTCACTTTCGAATGTGTATTTATAATAATTGATTTTTCCCCAGTGTGGAGATATTTTCGTTATTTCTCATGTATGACTATCACAACTTCGAAATCCACTAAAAAATGTTATAGTATTTTCCCGTATATGAATTAACCATTGTTAAACTCATAACTTTTTTTAGCTTGTCTGGCTCCTTTGGGAAATGGATTACTATATGCCTGGTCATCACCGTTCCTTCCAAAAATCACAAAAGACAAAGAAAACTATGATATAACGGAAAATGAAGCCTCCCACTTCAACACTATTCAACCATTGACAATGATCGTTTGTTGCAATCTCTTCTCCAAACTCTGCGACATCATCGGAAGAAAACGTACTCTGCTTCTGATAGCAGTACCTCATATTATAGCATGGATCCTTCAAGCCGTTGCCAGAACCGTTTATGTCTTTTACGCAGCGAGAATATGTGCCGGAATTTCAGACGCTATACTGTTCAGTACTCTCCCTATCTACATTGGTGAAATTGCTTCGCCAAGAGTTAGAGGAACCTGGGGTAATGGTTTGGTGACCACGATGATGACAGGACAACTGTTGATCAACGTTATAGGAAGCTCTTTCGATGTTGTACAAACATCCTACATCTGCATATCGGTTCCCATAGTATTCTTCATCCTCTTCTCACTGATGCCAGAATCGCCATATTTCTACATAATGCAAAATAGAGATGAAGATGCGAAACATGTCTTGAGGTTTCTCAAACGAAGACAAGACGTTGATTTTGATTTGTTTGTGCTCAAGATGGATGTTGAGCGTCAAATGTCTGAATCAGGAACCTGGAGAGATCTACTAACTACAAAAAGTAATAGAAAAGCTCTGATATCAGGAATTTTCCTGAGAACTTCCCAACAACTCAGTGGAATGACAGTTTTCCTGATGTATACCCAATATATTTTTGAAAAATCCGGTGGCGATATCAGTTCTGAATTGGCCTCCATTATATTCTTGGGTTTATCTCTCATTTTGAACCTACTGGTTGTAGTATTCATTGTTCACAGACTAGGAAGAAGAATTTCGTATGTCATTTCTGCCATACCATGTGCGGTTGTTCTTTTAGCACTGTCAATTTATTTCTATCTAGATCAGTATTGTCCAAATGTAAACGTAGCATTCTTGAACTGGGTGCCAATAACTGGAATGATTTCATACCAGATATTCAGTTCAGTTGGTTTGAGTGTGATACCAACTCTCATGCTAGGAGAACTCTATTCAGCCAGCGTCAAGTCGAAGGCAATGGCAGTTTTGATGATCATTTTTGGTTGTGCGGTTTTCATATCGAACAACGTGTTTTATTTCCTCAATTCTTATATCGGACTATATGCCCCATTTTTGTTCTTTGCCATTTGCACCTCAATTTCAGCGTTGTTATCATTTGTATTGATACCAGAAACAAAAGGTAAAACTTTAGAAGAAATCCAGCAATTGCTGAAAGGATTTAAACCTAAGATCACGAAATGAAGATGTCTTGGTTTTGCGTGTGATAGTGTTCGGTGCCCTATTTCCCTCACCAAGGTTTTCGAAAGGAATTAAAAATGTCTTGTATTTTATCGATTTTTTCAATTCCTGTTATTCCATTATCCCGTTTTCTGTTTTCCGGTTTCCCGTTATCCCATTATCCTGATATCCAGTTTGCCGTTATCCGTTCCGTATATTGTAACCAAGTTCCCTACCCTGTGGGGGAAATGTAACGTTCCCGTTAGCTATGGTAGTCGGTGAGTCACGCGGTCGAGGTTTAATCCGTTCAGTCAGTATCTTACTAAAAAAGAAGTTAATTTGGGCGCCACTCAAGCCAATAATACAAATACTACGGAGTTCAAAACCTTGTCTGACTCGAGAAAACAAGGATTGTAAATATAGCTGAAATTATTAAATATTTGCAAATATGAAACATCAATTTCCAACACATTTGCATACAACAATTACCAATGTTGAGACTCCCTCGAAGTTAAACAATACCTTACTTGAACCCCATATATTGAAACTCAAATATGTACAAATGATATACAAACATACAAGGTGAAAATGGACTGTGCAGATTCATGACCCTGTATAATGCACAAATTAAAAAACAAATGGATCATGGACCTGTGGCTAACTGAGATATTTGTCTAGTAGTTAGCTAACGTTCAGTACTGTACGTGCGCCTTGCATAAAATGTGTAATATAAAAAAAAAATGCAGGTTAATCATATGATGAAGAAATAAAAATAAATGGTTAACAGGCCTGAATCTATGGTGCGATAGTACCACTCCCACGATGTGTTCTACGCTTTCCATTTTGATCAGCACCAGGACTGCTGAGCTGTGAACTGATGAAATTTCTGCATACCCCTCGTATCTTCGTGAAAAGTTGAAAGTGTGCACCCACCATTTCTTCGGAGGCTAGACATCCAAACTACAACGCAGGCTTGAAAAAACTACGAGGTCATCATAAGGTCACCGAAAACATGAATCCTTGATGATCCCATGAATGATTCTTCCAACAAAATCGAGCAGCTAATTTCCAGTGAGCTACTATGCTCTCAAAACTACAACGTCCATTCCAACATTTCGAATCACGAGGCTGTTCGTGACTTAGTCCATAAATAAAAACTTTTTAACAAAAAATTAAACTGACGAAAAAATCAACTGAAAAGCAAAAAATAAAATAAATCTTCTTAGTCTGAATGATAAATGAGCTCCTAAACTGATGTAAGTAACTGATTTTGAGTCGGCGCCAAACAAACAATTATCGAAGATCATTATCTATGAAAGAAGTCATCAAAACGCAGCCGTGCATCTCGCTGCCATCATTTTACGCTTCACCTAATTCAATTGCTAGTTTATTTGGCGCCGACTCAAAATCAGTTTCTTACATAAGTTCAGGAGCTCAATTATCATTTAGACTAAGGTTTATTTTATTTTTTGCTTTTCAGTTTATTTTCGTTGGTTAATTTTGTTAAAAGTTTTATTTACTTTCAGTTCCGTATTTTGTCGGTTTAATTTTTTGTTAAAAAGTTTTTATTTTTAATTTTTTTGTGGCTAAAATCTACCAATTACTACCTACTTGTTTTTTGATCACTTCCAAAATACTTACTTACCCACCTCACTTCAACTATTACCAGTTAAATAATATGATTATCTACTTTTACTATTTGTTGTAATATAATTCATTTTCGTTGTTCTGGTTAGTTCATTTCATTACTTTGTATATCATTCCATCCTCTCATAAGATATACTGATTTTGACGGAACAAGAATAATGTCAGTAGCGATCTGTCATTGTCAACTACGTATGTGTGTGCCAATGTTCACTAGTGAAAAATCAATTATCCCCTATTTTCTACGCGTAAGGGTAGGTAATTCCTTTCAAAATCCAGATATGAAGTATACCCTATCTAATAAAAAAAGAATCATCCAAATCGAAGAACCCAGTACAAAGTTATGCCTGATAGAATCGGTTAACGGACCACCTTAGGGGTGGATTTAATCTTTTAAATTCAATAGGGACCAAATTCGAAGTACACCATATCCACTGAAAATCGGAATCGGACGCCTCAGTAAAAAGTAATGCGTGATCATACATAAAAAAATATGATGGACAAACATAAAATATACGGGTCGAATAGAGAACCTCCTCCTTTTTGGTTTCGTCGGTTAAAAAACGAAAATGGACATCCAAAAACTCCATTCAAACAAAGAGAGAAAGTTAAGTCTCTTTCAAATTAATAAATTTCCTAAAACTCACTCCACACGGAAGGACGATCACAATTGAGGAAATATCAAAAACATTCTCGATGTATTTCCGAGGCAAAACCCAAGATTATCAAAACTCTTGACAATGGTCAATCTCTCGGTCAATGGTCAATCTGAAGTCGAAAAGAACCCCCGAGCGCAGTCGCACGAAGTACCTTTTGACATTCCTGCAATCGGCGATCTTCTACATGGGCGCCATCTATCGACGAGTTTGAACCAACGCAATGGTGGAAGCCATTAGTTAAAAGGAAATACAACGTGTCAGTAGTTGAAACCACTTTAAAAGCAAAGAAAATACTATATACATGTGTCAGCAGACAAACACTTGTAGAAAGATGCTTCCGTATGGCGTTCAAACAAAACAAAGGGACTGAAAATGTATCACCTCACACCCAGTGACTGTTCCTAGTGAATGAATGAAAATTCTCATTATCATTTCATATGGAACTCCTCTGGGAGTGTACACATCCAACAAGAGGAACATTTAACTCTAAAATAAAATATTATCTTGTCAGGTGGACATAGGATTGGTGGCGACATCTTGGCGAAGATAGCAGAAACGTGCTAACCCTACTCAAGGTATTTATATATATATATATATATATATATATTTACATATATATATATATATATATATATATATATATATTTATATATATATATATATATATATATATATATATATTGTTATGATATGGTATATATGTCAAATAAAAAGTAAAAATAGGGCACAATGATATTTAAAAACTGCATAAATACCTGCTATGATTGTTTTTATAATTTTTTTCTGTACGGTTTGCATCTTGAAAACCTTTGGCCAGTTTCTAGTCGACGCAGATATTCCAAGAGGGTGGCAGAAGAGTTTTTTCCTATTATATTCAGTAAGTTTGATTAGTTCATTCAATTTGCACAACCTATAAAAATATACAAATTCCAGATTCAGAAATAAATTTTCAGAATTCAACTAAACATTATATTCATACACAAGAAACGTCCTGTACACAAATCAGAACCAAAAAGCCACATGACAGGCAAATGTCAAATTATTTTCCTTTTGAATGATCAAAATAATAAAATTTGAGAACAGAAAAATGGTACATGTGTATTTTGAAGGAGATTCAGTTAATAGAACTATGTGTCGAAGTCCACTTTGCAAATAAAATATCTATAATAGGTAGGAAGTAGAATAATGTGTTCAAAAATAAAGTGCTAATGGTAAAGAGTAATATAAGATAATAAAATGTGATGGTTACCCAGGAGAAAGGGAAATAAGCAAGGAAAGCTTGTTAAAAAAAAATTTAATCGATTCTATGGGAAAAATGCCAATAACCAAAGTATAGGTGAAACATGAATATATGCAATCAGGGCAGGAACAATTTGGAACCAAAGGCTATCAAGAAACTACTGTCCGGGAATTAATCATAATCACAAAACTCGTCCGCCATTTTGGAGTCCCCATCTTGAGTTTTTCAATTTTGACAAAAGAATCATAATCTCCGACCACGAAAACCCTCTGATACCAATTTTGAAGCGAATCGCACCATAATCACAGAACTCGTCCGCCAATTTGAAGCCGCCATTTTGTTTTTTTTTTCACACAAAAATTCCTCAACCGGACGTCTGGAAGTGGGTGAGAATCAAGTCCAAAAGAGTCGGTTACAAACAAACATACAAGTGAAGCTAATAAAAAGCGTGTAATAAAAAGAGTGAAATAAGTGTGGCGGAAATATTAGAAGCTGAAAAAATGTGGTGTAGAAAAGTACAGATATATAGTTTTGGGGAACAATATACTTGAGAGAGGAAGAAACCTACCAGATTACAGTTAAGTTAGTACGTTTTTGGGAGTTGACACCCAAAGTTCAAAAAAAAGGCGTTCTTGAGAGATTCATAGTATTTTCGAAAATACCATGGAATCATGATTGGAAGGGATCGAGTAGGAATAAAAACAATAATTTGGGATAGGAAAACTCCCACTCAAAAGTTTGGATTGAGAGCTCTGTCTTATTCTCACTCGTATTTATCACATCGAGGGATTCTTCATACTATTTCCACTTGCAATGTTAATTTTTCTTGAAACATTATAAAAGAATGATGTTATATTACCGAAATATTCTACGTCTATTCGTGAGAATCATCTATTCTATCCCATAGATACTAGGATGGAAATTGCTCTCATTATTTCACAAATATAATCTAAGAAAAATATTAATGTGCTCTCCATTAAAAAATCACCATCGGAAGGGTACACTTCCGTCTTGTAGCATGAGGGTTAGCAAAAAACATTTTTATTATTTTATATCCACAAATACTTGTAGCACAATGGATCAAACATACCAAACAACTAACTTAGCACTGTAAGCCAGGGTTCCTCTTTTTCATCCGTTTCATTCACTCTTACATTTCGCAGGAACATGCGAACATTTTCATACCTCTAAGATTAATATCGATGTGTGGGAAGTTTCGGAAAATAAATAGATCCAAGTTAGCCACGCTTGTCACGCACACAAATCCCATTCGTTATTAGTGTCGTAGAGCGTATTTCAGTGGATTTTTTACCCGGACGTGAGCTTCCTTTGATCTTTTTGCTGCACGACATAAATTGTCAACAAAGCTTTGATATTGTATTTATGCTCAACTAGCTATTACACGTGGCATCGTCATGAATATTTCTGCCACACATCCATCCTCTATCATCACCAATTATCTTAGGAAAAATTGATATTTTTTTAAATCAATATAACTTCCAATTGAGATGACGAAAAATTTATAGATTAATCCCTTTCAAGAATTCAATCTATTATTTTACGAAGTTTTATCATGATCAGTTGAGAAGGTTCCGAGTTTAACATATCCAACAGCGGCGCAATATTCTGGAAAAATACTAGTTGAATTTTTTACATTGAGATATCGGAAATAAAAATTAACGGTGAACCCTTTCTGAATTTAAAAACTTTTCAAAATGAGCATTCATTTGAATCCACTAACAGTTGATAGTCCATCGAAAAATAAACAGATTTTTCCTTTTAATTTTTTACGATAAGTCCTTAGAAAGACAGAAAAAAAGTATTACTTACCGATAAATTCCGACCCGCCTGAAAGTAAAAATGGATAATCTGAGGCAGTAATTGGCTAAGCTCGCCACCCCATTCTCTGTTATGCCTAAACAAATAGTTATGTCATATGATACATCCAGCATCTCTTTGTATAATAATATCATCTTGTTTCTGAATTGCAACTCCCCACAATTTTCAAAATGGTACCGTTAGGCTCCTCTCCTCAGTGTTTTTTATCACAAATTAATCGATCAAAAGCAATTTCTAGACTAAAATACATATACAGTGCGCGTCAAAATTATGGAACAAATTCGATATTTCGCAAGCCATGTACTTTTGACAAAAATCCTGAAATAGGTCGATTTTTATTTTACAATGCCGATTTTTATATGTGTATTCTAAAGAGGTTATGTCACTGGTTTTGACATGGTGACGTAATCGGTAAATTTTTTAAATTGGAATAGATGTCTTGTGATACCTCATCTGAAAGGCCTTTCAATACTGCATTCAATGATAATAATTAATTAGTTTTTTTTGTACAGGGTGAACAAAAATTATTATTTTATTTCAATAAGAGAATACCTTTATATCCAACAAAATAGAACAGTTAAATAAGATGTCCGAAATGCCATCCACCGGTCCCTTGACAATAAGCAAATTTACGGACACATTCCTCTTGCAAATTTCGAATAACTTCCGGAGTAATTCTGTTAATTTCGATTCTAATTCGATTTTTCAACTCTTGTAGATTTTGCGGCCTACCCACATAGACCTTCGATTTCAAATAACCCCGCAAGAAAAAATCCAGGGGCGTAAGATCTGGAGATCTTAGGGGCCACTCTATCGGTCCACGTCTACCAATCCACCTCCTAGGAAAACAGTTATAAAAAAACTTGCGAATATCACTTGCATAGTACGGGGGTGCACCATTTCGTTGCAACCAAATACTTTTATTTGGTTAGTTAGGATTGTTAGTGTTTGGAAAAATATATTTTAATTATTATTACATTATGATTATGAAATTATTGTATTGTCATCGGTCCGTGATATGTGTGAAAAATTTCAGATTATTCGGAAGATTGGAAGTGGGTGAATATTTACTTCCAAGATTTTATTACATTGTGAGTTATTTAGTTACAAGTGGAGATAATAAAAGCGTGTTGAAAAATGCAAAATTTTACTTTTTTGAGCCAAGGCTCTAATCCCTCAGACTGCCCTGGCAGACTAGTGAGTCAGTGCTCTACTACACCAAAGGATCCTTTCCAAATATTGATAGTTAGCTATTTCCTAGTCTAAAATGGAAACAAAAGGCAATCACAAATCAATGTCATAATAGGCAAGTTAGTGTCAAATAAATGTCAGTTGAAATATCAACAAATATTCCTCACAAATTCTAAGTGAAAAGGTTCTGAAAGTAAACTATGACTACTTCAAGTGAAACCCAATGCATAGAAATTTTAATTTTTATTGGATGCGGAGATAGAACCAGAACTCAGCAAGAGGTATGCGACTTGTTCAATGCGAAGTATCCAAATAGACCTATCAGTCGTTCAACAGTCAGTAAGATTGAGAAAAAATTTAGAGAAACTGGTCATGTCAAACATATTCCGAATGCTGGACGTCCTAAAATAGAAGAAAATGTGAAACTTGATGTTCTATTGGGTGTAGAGAATAATCCTCACAATACTCCACGACAAATTGCAGCCGACCTTGACATATCCCAAAGTTCTGTATTACGTATTCTAAAAGCAGAAAAGTACCATCCATACAAAGTACAGCTACATCAACAACTCAATGATGATGATCCCGATCGCCGTGTGGAGTTCTGTGAAATAATGCAGGATTTGTGTAACCGCAATCCACGTTTTATTAAACAAATTCTGTTTTCCGATGAGGCTACGTTTTGCCTAAATGGTTCAGTAAATCGTCAGAATTGCAGATATTGGAGTAGGGATAATCCTCACTGGATGATGGACGGGTATACTCAATACCCTCAGGAAGTCAATGGTTGGACAGGGATAATAAGCGACAGGATTATTGGCCCGTATTTTTTCGAAGGAAATCTCACAGGGGAGCGTTACTTGGAATTTTTAAGAAATGAACTCATACCTAGCCTTGCCGTTATTTTTCCAAACGCCAACAATCCTAACTCACCAAATGAAAGTATTTGGTTGCAACAAGATGGTGCACTATGCACGTGATGTTTGCGAGTTTTTGAATAACTGTTTTCCTAGGAGGTGGATTGGTAGACGCGGACCGATAGAGTGGCCCCCAAGATCTCCAGATCTTACGCCCCTGGATTTTTCCTTGTGGGGTTATTTGAAATCGAAGGTCTATGTAGATAGGCCGCAAAATCTACAAGAGTTGAATTAGGATCGAAATTAACAGAATTACTCCGGAAGTTATTCGCAATGTGCAAGAGGAATGTGTCCATAGATTTGCTCATTGTCAAGAGACTGGTGGATGGCATTTCGAACATTTTATTTAACTGTTCCATTTTGTTGGATATAAAGTTATTCTCTTATTGAAATAAAGCATTAATTTATGTTCACCCTGTACAAAAAAAATTCTAAATAATTATTATCATTGAATGCAGTATTGAAAGGCCTTTCAGATGAGGTATCACAAGACATCTAGTCCAATTTAAAAAAATTACCGATTACGTCATCATGTCAAAACCAGTGACATAACCTCTTTAGAATACACATAAAAAAATCGGCATTTTAAAATAAAAATCGACCTATTTCAGGATTTTTGTCAAAAGTACATGGCTTGCGAAATATCGAATTTGTTCCATAATTTTGACGCGCACTGTATGATAAAATGAAGAACACGATTCTATTGTTCCATAAAATGTCTAAAGCGTTGATAATTTTCACTCCATACATTTTGGAATTCACAATTGATCCTTTTGCAGAACACTAACAACCCATTAAACAAATTTTGACAAGAGTGAACCATAACTTGACTATGGAACATTATAGCCTTAAAGAATTTCACTTCATCAAGGAAATTCTGAAAGTTGTAGTGCGAGGATACGAAATGGGATGATAAATCGCAATGTAAAAAATCTCAATAGTAATAGGTTTCATCATCAATACCTCTGTATTCGATATCTAACCGTCTCCGCTATGGCTCATTGACGTATTCGTATGTTGGACAAAATATTTCGATGTCCCAATTCTCAACTCCCGACTCACTTCTCCATTTCCCCGTATTGGTAAATCTGTCATCAAATTTACCTTCGCCAAATTGGCTCTTGGATTTTTTATTTGCGAAACGGGCGGATAGCAACTAATAATTTTTCGACTAATAATTTTTTTGTCCATTGTTAACTAGTAGTCTTAATTTCAATCATAAATATGCTCTCGCGCTTTGAAAAATTAACTTGTTGATATCACATATTACTCCAAAGAGATCCATCCCCAAACGGAACCACTGAGTTATTTGAATCATATCTCTGTCTCCGACTCGTTCTTTTTCACGCCTACGGACATCGAGGGGATAAAACAAATTTTCAATGAAATAAAAAATAAAAATGCGTCTGGGTGGGACGACTTATCTATAAAAATATACTCACATCTCTCCGATTCCGCCCTTACGGTACTAGTTGAAGCAGTAAATTTTTCATTTCTTACGAAGTTTTTCCAACATGTTTGAAAAACGCAATAGTCATTCCATTACATAAGGGTAGTGATACTGGTAATCCTGCAAGCTTCAGACCCATTTCAATGTTACCCTCACTCTCAAAAATAATAGAAAAACTCGTGAAAAAAAAAAGACTTATCTGAATAAGTACAATTTTATAATCCTACTCAATTTGGATTTCAAAGAAAAAAGGAACGATGATGCTATTTTAATCTTCTTCAAAATGTTTATCTGAAATTGAATGATAGAGAATGCTGTGACCTGACAAAAGCCTTCTACTGTAACCACAAAACTTTGTTGCAAAAATTGGAGAAATATGGTTTTAGAGATGTAGTTATCCAGTGGTTTGAGTCTCATTTATCTGGACGAACTCAAAGCGTTTCTCTTCAAGGCAGCTTATCGCAAAAACTGGGTATCAAATGGGGAGTTCCTGAGGGGTCGGTTCTGGGACCAACGCTTTTTCTCTTGTACATAAATTATCTAGCTTCAATTAATATTTCGGGAGAGTTCACCCAATTTGCAGATGACACCACAATATTTTGGCATGATATAAATGTCTCAAAACTGCATCAAATAATTTGTTGAAAATATAAACAGGATGTTCATAAAATCAGATATGTGGAATCATCTGCGACTGAAGAATAAACTTTAGTCACTATCTTCCATCGTCGAAATAACCTCTTGTGGGTATTCATGTTGAAAAGGGAACATTCTCAATTGAATATTGATAGAAAGATTTTTCTGTGAATTGAAAAATCCACGATTAAAATGAAGTTATTTTTTGTGAATGTCTAACAGAAAACAACTAGTTCCCCGGCTAAAGCCACGCTGGACATTGAACTACATCTGATGGATATTCTAAAAAAGCCCTTACTCAAAAGAAAAAATCTGAAATTGAAAATTTGCATTTTCATTCAGATAGTTATTTGATTTTCTATTTCAGTCTCAATTAAGAACTCATAAAGATGGATGAGGCAAAGAGGAATGTTTTCCATAAGAGAGTACTCACCAGAAATCATTCGTAACATTGACGCTGGAGAGACATCGCATTCACTAGGTCTTCAATACATTTTTGTCGACGAAAATCTATTTCACGCTTTCACGATCATCAGGAAGACCGGAAGAAATGGGAAACACATTTTCAAGAAGCAATCTCACTTTGCAAAGATGGAAAAAGTTAGAATCATTTCTATTGGAGAGACACTTTGAAATTGGTGTTCTCTGACATTAAAACCTGTCATGGGGTATGTTTGTAGAAAATATAAACAGGATGTTCATAAAATCAGATGTGGAATGATCTGCGACTGAAAGATAAACTTTAGTCACTATCTTCCATCGTCAAGATAACCTCTGGTGGGGTTTTCATGTTGAAAAGGGACACATTCTCAATTGAATATTGATAGAAAGATTTTTCTGTGAATTGAAAAATCCACGATTAAAATGAAGTTAATTCTTGTGAATGTCTAACAGAAAACAACTACTTCCCCTGCTAAAGCCACGCTGGAAATTGAACTACATCTGATAGATATTCTGAAAAAGCCCTAACTCAATAGAAAAAATCTGAAATTGAAAATTTGCATTTTCATTCAGATAGTTATTTGATTTTCTATTCCTGTCTTAATTAAGAACTCATAAAGATGAATGAGGCAAAGAAGAATGTTTTCCAAAAGAGAGTACTCACCAGAAATCATTCGTAACATTGACGCAGGAGAGACAACGCATTCACTAGGTCTTCAATACATTTTTGTCGACGAAAATCTATTTCACGCTTCCACGATCATCAAGAAGACCGGAAGGAATGGGAAACACATTTTCAAGAAGCAATCTCACTTTGCAAAGATGGAAAAAGTTAGAATCATTTCTTTTGGAGAGACACTTTGAAATTAGTGTTTTCTGACATTAAAACCTGTCATGGGGTATGATAGATTGATTTGTTGAAAATATAAACAAGGATGTTCATAAAATCAGATGTGGAATTATCTGCGACTGAAAGATAAACTTTAGTCACTATCCTCCATCGTCAAGATAACCTCTTGTGGGGTATTCATGTTGAAAAGGGAAACATTCTCAATTGAATACCGACAGAAAATTTTTCTGTGAATTGAAAAATCCACGATTAAAATGAAGTTATTTTTTGTGAATGTCTAACAGAAAACAACTACTTCCCCGGCTGAAGCCACGCTGGACATTGAACTACATCTGATAGATATTCTGAAAAAGCCTTAACTTAAAAGAAAAAATCTGAAATTGAAAAGTTGCATTTTCATTCAGATAGTTATTTGATTTTCTATTCCAGTCTTCATTTGAAACTCATAAAGATGAATGAGGCAAAGAAGAATGTTTTCCAAAAGAGAGTACTCACCAGAAATCATTCGTGACATTGACGCAGGAGAGAATCGCATTCACTAGGTCTTCAATACATTTTTGTCGACGAAAATCTATTCACGCTTCCACGATCATCAGGAAGACCGGAAGAAATGGAAAATACATTTTCAAGAAGCAATCTCACTTTGCAAAGATGGAAAAAGTTAGAATCATTTATTTTGGAGAGACACTTTGAAATTCACAGAAAAATATTTCTATCAATATTCAATTGAGAATGTTTCCCTTTTCAACATGCATCAAATGATTGAGAATGATTTTAGAAAAGTGAAAGCTTTGTGTGACGCTAATAAGCTATCTTCCAATATCTCAAAAACTAACATCCTTACTTTCAAATGTTATTCACAAAAGCTTCATCTAGGAAATCGAGTGATCAGTAATATGACAGAAACAAAGTTTCTGGGTTTACATATAAGATAAATTGAAATATGAACATCACATTGGAAAACTTGCGTCAGGATGCTTTGCTGTAAGAACCACGTCATGGAAACTTGGTGAACATGTGGCAAAAAGTGTGTATTATGCTTAAGTCGACTCACACCTGAGACACGGAATTTGTTTTTGGCGACCTTTTAGTCTTTTGTCTTGCGAAAAAAGAGCATTGAGGTGTATGTGCAAGGCTAAGTTTCGGGATCCTTGCAAGCCACTCTCCATCAAACATAAAATATCACCACTACCTGGTATTTTCATTTTAGAAACAGTATGTCTCATTCATAAGAAATTTCAAAACAAAATCCATAAAAAACACAATATAACAATAGACAAACACTTAATATAACCTCACCAATTTCAACATCGACACAAAAAAAGTCCATATTTATAATGGTGAAAAATTATATAATCACCCACCCTACGAGATCAAAATCATTGCTGATGAAAGAAAATTCCAAATTCTGTAAAAAGTCTTCTTCAGGCGAATGCTTTCCACTCATTAGATGACTTCTACTGCGCAAACTTTTAGTATTATGAAATTCTACTTTGTCGTCCCATCTCCAATTATTCAAGAGTAAATTGTAATATATTTTAGTATGTTATATGTATTAGCACCATCGATATAATACGAAGCTGTTTTCAATTTGATAATTCTAATATTAATTTTGTACAATATTTTATTTTTTAAGCATGTTTATTATAACCAGAACTGTAAAAATGTACCATATTTCATCTGTGTGGGCCTATTGTGTATATTTTATTCATTATTTATTTTTCACCAATTTATTTATCATATGTATTTGTAACTAACAGTTATGGTTTTCATCCTTTTATTCATAATTGACTTTGTCCATGAGATTTATCATCTTCAGACAATAAAGTATATTTGATTACTTTTATTGTGTTTAGAAAAATATGCCAATTGGGTATACCTACCTTAGCGTTTGCAGATATTTTATATACCATGAAGACAACTGTCGAGGAAGTGGAAACAATCCCGTATTTGTCCTGTCCTCAAATCAGGAAAAATAGGAGACATTGGTAACTAAAGACCAATAGCCTTAATTTCTGGTTTCTCAAAATTACTCGAAATCATTATTTTCGATCTCATCTATATACATGTGAGTAAATCCCTGTCAGATTCCCAACATGGTTTTATGAAATCACGTAGCACTGTATCAAATCTTTGCACGTTTACGCAGTTCATATCTAATTCCCTTGATAATCGTCGCCAAATTGATGTTGTATACACTGATTTCAGTGAAGCGTTTGATACAGTATCCCACAAACAGCTATTGTTAAATATGCACTACTTTTCAGTCGAGTAAACTACTTTTTGCTGATGATATATACAGAAATCTAAGACACTACCGATTGTTTTCGTCTCCAGCACGATTTAAATCTCCTATCGGACTGGTGCTCGGCGAGTGAGTTATATTTGAATGTTGATAAATGCAAAATTATGAGCTTTTCCAGAAAAGTTTCTCCCGTTATATATGACTATAGAATCGGTGATGGTATCCTCAGACGAGTGAATGAATGCAAAGTCTTAGGTGTTCTCTTTGATACCAAACTTACGTTTAATCAGCACATTGAAAAAATAAAAAACAATGCTAGAAGAACTCTGGGTTTTTCAATACGTAATTGTGAAGAATTTACAAATCTCAGAGCTATTTCCTCTATCTACTACTGTTTAGTTCGCAGCAAACTTGAATATTGTAATGTAGTGTGGAACCCTAGTCACGTCAAATGCATATCAGCTATTGAATCAGTTCAAAAGAAATTTCTTAAATTCCTATTCTACAAGAAACACCACACTTATCCCATTTACCACTACGAATACGATCTACTATTGGAAGAATTCAATTTTGTTAGCCTGAGCAAACGTAAAGAAATAGCAAATATCATATTTGTATACAAACTGATAAATAATCAAGTGGACTCAACATCTCTATTATCACTATTAAATTTCAATACTCCACGTATTTCGTCAAGGTCACACTTGTCTTTCCGAATCGACATGCCAAATTCACAGCATCACTACAATGGTCCTATCTCAACTATGTGAAGAAGCCTCAACAATGTACCCTCTGTAGACATCTTCTTTTCTAACTTGAATCAATTTAGAAAGCAACTGTATAGACTTATTCCAAATTAGTTCGCATATATACCGTGCATCTGTACTTTATTCTAGTTATCACCTTTTCTATTCAATCTCACCTTCACTCTTTCGAATGACCTATAGCTAGGCATCTTTTTGTTATGAGTTTGTTATTTTTTGTTACCAATGATTATCATTTACTCCTGATTTACTATTCACTTCAAATTGTTATATTTATTATTATATACTCCTGTTATTGGGCTTGGGCCTGTTGACTGTATTAGGTCTAAAATAAAAATAAATAAATAAAAATAAATCACAGTATTGCCAAGGTTTTCTTCCTACGCATGACAATTTGAATAAGATTTTTCAGTTAACCATTAATCTGAGTAAATATGTTTTGAATTGACATTGTACAAAGAGTTTTTTTTCTGAAACTACAATCAATCATAGATTTTTTAACCTCGCAAATCCCTTGGATATAGATGGAATTTTGGTTTTTTATATTACCCATACATATTATGTACTTAGAATTCCTATATTATTTTTGTTTGATTGAAGAATTATCAGAATGTTTGGATTTCAACTTTTCACCTAGTTGTACAAGTTTGACGTATCCATTTCATATGAATTTTGATTTCAGGTTGATGAAACGGAATCAAATTTCCGAAATAGCAGAAGGTGCCTTCGCGAATCTCACTTCATTGAAAGTCCTGTAAGTATAAACTGAAATAGGAATAATAATAATAGGAGAGATCAATTCTCATTTCTTGTACCCACACGAACAAGTATGAAATGACTTCTGTCTCATACGGAAAAAAGCATGAAATAATTCAAATGGAGAATGAAATCATCTGGTTCGGTACCCCGTAAGGTTTACAGGGGTGGGCATAAGATATCTGAAAACCCTGGTGAATAAACTGATTCGATATTGTTTAGATTTTTTAGGGGACTTCAACAGAGCTTCTCTCTGTGGTAAATGGCGCTGTCCAAAAATGTTTGTTTTTATTCTCGCTTAATGTCAGAACTTAATTCCTGACATCTGCAGCATCTTATATGAAATTATTTTCAGTGTTTTGTCGGTATCTATGCTTTTCCCATCTCTTTGATTTGAAATCTTGCTTAGCTTATTCCTGAGTTTGTTCTTTAAAAAAATAACTCGTTCGTCAGTTCAATAGTGCGTGAGGAATTGTTTATTTTCAGGTAGTGTAGTGTGTAAGGATACTTTCTGTAGAATGAGCCACATTTGTATTTTGTGTGGACAGTATAACTGTATAAAGCCGCAGATTTGAATATTCACCTGTATTCAGTACCACAAGCAAGTACAAATTTTGACGAATTGACTAATAATTATATTTTCATAGTTCATCATATTGTATGCATTGAATTTTATACTTTCTGCAATTTAATGACAATTTCATTTCCAATTCTCCGTCTGTCAAAATGCAGTTAACCTCAAATTCAAATGGTACAAAATACGAAAAACAACACGGTAGTGCTTTCTTTGTGCAAGGTTCGGGGGCTTCTAATTCTAGCTTTGCCATTGGTGAAGTTCGACAGATGACTCTTTTCAACCAATAGCAAAGCTAGAATTAGAACCCGCGAACAGTTCGCCTCAAAGAGAAAGCTGAGGAAATATACCCTGTTACTGAATTGAAACTAAAACGAAATTGGCGCCATCTGACACGCTAGTAATCTCTATTATCAAGTAGGCCAAATGTCGCCAAGTCGATCCCAAACTTCCACAGGTATAATTGCAAGCACCAGGGTTTTTATACATCTTAGGTGGTCATATTTAATTCCAATAACGTTGAGATGTATGATGTTGGTAAAATTAACCCAAAAATCAACTTTGTAATGGTATTTAGAAATTTGAAATATTGAGGCCATTCTCAAAATAACTCAATGAAAAATGCCTGATTCAAAATTTTTGGCGCTAGTGCTTTTATTATCTGAAAATGGCTGAGCAGTTTAGATTGTATTTCATGATTGCTATAATTACGATTAAGCAGCTTCCCGGTAAATATCTACTTTTCGTGATCATGCTCCCTGAAAATAGTTGTTTGATATTGACTTTCTCCTTCTTCAAGAAGTACTTTTCAGGCACCGTTTTTGCGCACAAAAATCACTCACAATGCCTCCTTCTTTTCACCAGCTCAAACTACAAAAACCAAATCACTCATAATTTAGTAAGTGTGAAAAGTTTGGTCATTTGTAACTGTTCAAAAGGAGTATTTTTTTTCGATGAAACCGGCTATATTTTTTGCAAACATTCACTTTGAATGAATTTTCACGGGCTTTCTACTGCAAAATGTGGATTCTCATCCGACCACCATCTACAATTTTGATATGAAACAACACCATTTGAAGTAAAAGTTGACTCATCACTAAATAAAATAAATTTGGTAAATGATATATTTTCTTCAATTTGTCTCCGCAGCCAGAAAGAAAAATACAAGCGTGGATCGTAGTCTCTCCCTAAGCGTGTGAATAGATTTTGGTTTATAAGGCTTGTTTTTTTAAGCAATCTTTGGATAAAGTTGAAGATGAACCCAAATTCCCAGACAATTCACTAATTGATGTTCTTGGAGTTTCAACTACACTCTGTATAACTTCAAACTCTGTTTCCTCAGCAGTAACCCAGTGCCTATGTTGTTTTCTGAATGAGTTTTCCACGGACCCAGTATTTTTGAACTTGGAAACAATTCTTCCAACAGTTACATGTGAAATAATTTCATTGATATGCCTCTCGTTGAAAATCGCTGCGGCTTCTCTATAGCTTTTGTAATTTTCTCCCACACTCAAAACAATTTAGATCTTTTTTGCTGACTTTACTTCGAAATAATCAACCGAAAACTTACTGGTATTATCAACGCCACTATGTTTGAATGAGTTCTTACTTAGACTTTTGTTGCAATAAGTTTACGTATTTTCTGTCAAATGAAATCCATGGCTATCTTGTGGAATATGAGTGAAATTTTGATGCAATACTTAAACACTGACTATTTTCAAGAGATCAAAATGTCATGTTCTGGTGCATTTCATATTCAAGGAAGCATGTTTGGTGTACTACATGTTGATTTTGTGGAAAAGAAGGAATTTTACTATGCTCTTCCATTATAGAATCCTGATGTGATAAATAAGTAGGTAGGTAGGTATTTGTTTGAAAAGCACACGAAATAGTATGTTGGAAAGTGAATCTTGTGACATAATTGAGGAATATGTTCACGAACACCGATGTAGATCACTGAATGAACCTGATTTCATTTCAGTATGGTTTATTCTCGATGTTTATATTTACCAAAAAAATTGTGAAAATATTCAGAATGAAATAGTGAGTCAAATTTAAGGAGACTTATAATTTACATGTTTATGTGCGAAGTGAAACGCTCATCCACGATTATCATCGGAACTTGATTATAATCTTGAAAACACCATGTTTATGGAGTGTCATGTCATCACAACTGTCGTGGAATTCTGATATAACTGTTAGATATGAACCGATGTAACAGCAAGGGTTCTGACAAAATCCTACTTTTTAAATATCCTCTGGTGAGAAGAAAATGAGAAAGTTCTGTAATTATCATTGAAATGCAAATGTTTCAGTATAGTCAAGCTATTCATAAAAAAAAATTGATATTTTTAAATAGATGGGAAAATATTCAGAGAAATAGCTATTTCGAATCATCTTTCGAAACTTTGTGTGCATAAAATCGAATTCTGAGTAACTTTTTCAACTAACTTTTTTTGATATCTTGCATTTTACCCTTTTCATAGCAATTTTTTCAATTTGCCGCCATACTAGCGATCACGTGACATGAGTCAAAATCGATTTCAGGTAATGGACATGCACAAACTTTTCTTCAGAATATTTGTTCCAATACTCCAATAAGAAACTTTTTTCCCATATGGTACATACTTTTTGGCGGACACTGTATATATATATATATATATATATATATATATATATATATATATATATATATATATAAAGTTACTGGCAGGATGATATTTTGACCTAATGCATTTTTCCCAAGTACTCAATTGTTTTATCCGAGAAATGAATATTCAATTCCCGAACAAACGTGCGTTGGACTGAAATATTTTTGAACAAGATATTATACTTCTAATATTTTAAATTATAGAATACTAGTCATACAACAAAAACAATAAACTTAAAGAAGATCAACAAGCTGATCAGAGTCAGAGAATGGGAATGGGGCTCATTTTGCTTCACTATTAACATATCAGCAGCATTGTAGTAGCAAAATATACTTCTAAAATGTTGAATACAAATCAAATGGATATCTAGAAAGTTCAATGGTCTCATCCCAACCGACCTTGTTCATATATAACGAAAAAGTTGAACAGTTACATTCAAGAGGTAGAGTAGTTTCGAAAAAAATTCACACAAATATAACGATAGAAAAACCTTCACCGAGTTCATTGAAACAAAGTCCTTAGCTTTTACAAAGTGCCCTGCCCTCAATGAGTTTGTAGAGTGTTTAGGAATGCCTATGTGACTCAAAACAATTGGTAGTGTGTGGTTGATTTTTCAGGAAATCAGGGTTTAATCCACTAGAATATTAGAGTAGCGCAGCCCCCTTCATCTTGAGTCATAAAAACCCAAAGAATCAATATTTATTATAGAATATTGCGGATACTTGGTGAGTTTTGAAAATAAATAAGTTTTCATTCTTTTCAGCCTATTAACACGGTTACATTTCATGACTCATACACTGTGCTCAAATAAGTCATAAATGGAATCGGTATTAATTTCCTGTCCTAGCCGAAAAAAGGAATTGAATAAAATAAAATGTAAAATTTACATTCTCCTCTACCCTCTAATTTTTCCTGACACATCACAACTATTATCGATTCATAAATAATGAGCACCTACAAAACACAGATCCACAAATGACGTTTTTTTTTGTTGCAGGAACTCGACGATAACTTCCTGACACAGATGCCAAGTGCAATCGCCAACTACCTGATCTCCAAGAGCTGTAAGTTTTTAAAAAATCACCTAATCTTGCCAAAAAGCACCGAGGCTAACATTCCAGTTGCCAACTTATCTTTTCAGAAAGTTTACTGTTCTCGTGTAGTTTCGAATTATACATATTTCATATCGGTTTATCGGCAGAAAAGTTTTAGTTCTATGGAATGACTACATATCGGATATTTATCAGTCAGTGTTATGCAAAAACAGATAAAGTGTCTGATTCCAACTGATTTGAGATTTTTATCTTCTCATAGAAGATCATTTGCTCGCTGAATTTATGGGTCGTCCGTTCAATATTGATCGAAATAATAAATTTGCTAATGATGAAAATTAAATGGACGTCTCCTGGGAATATATTAC
Source organism: Gonioctena quinquepunctata (assembly GCA_018342105.1). Lineage (NCBI taxonomy): Eukaryota > Metazoa > Arthropoda > Insecta > Coleoptera > Chrysomelidae > Gonioctena > Gonioctena quinquepunctata. The sequence goes on along the minus strand of JAFIRS010000577.1, from coordinate 185,027 downwards.
GGGAATCCTCAGGAGCCAAGAAACAATCACTGTTAATTAAACTCTTCAAATTTCCAATATTCATTCTGACGGAATGGTGAATGTCTAGCAGTTAGAGTTACATGTGTTGATATGTGCGATCTAACTTCATGCTCATTTAATTATATTTTGTTATGACGCCACTATACCGTGTGACACAGACTCATGGTACACCCCCCCCCTTTTCTCCATTGTTTCTCTAGGTATAGGGTGGGGCACCGCATACGACACGGTCCCTGTAAACCAAACCATTAATTTTTCGGGAATTTCTCCATTTCATTATATGTATATTGAATAAAGCTGCAAAAAGAAATTATTTTGGAGTCTACAGGGTGGCTAAAAAAAGTGTGACATATCAAAGTTGTGTTTTTTAAATGGAATACCCTGTATTACTTTTGAATAGGTCAGGAAAGAATAATATGATTTCATATAAGGTACTTTGTACCTAACTATAACCGTTCTCGAGTTATTGATATTTTTATGAAAATGCTAGGTACAATTGGAAACTAAATAACATCGAAATGTATGGAAATCATCCCTTCGAATTCTGACCAAGCATAAAAGAGGTTATTGATTTCGATAAAGCCTGTTTCTCAATATTAGACAGAATGTTCAAAAATCATTGGCATTTTTTTATTATTTCGGACTAAGATAACTTTGTTATTTCGAATAGAACACCTTGTATTTTTTTGGTCTGAACAATATAGAATTCAATTATCTTTCATTTCATTTCGGGGTTCTCTATACCTAACGTAAATAGTTTTTCAGATATTGGCTTTTTCAAATAGTAGTTCTTATTTCAATGTATTCTTTGAATCAAGATAGCTTCGAAACGACATTTATTTGATTTGCTGACAGAATTCTCATCAAAAGTTGTTATACTTCACTTCATCGAAAATTTTTACTGTTCACTAAAATGAACTTATCATTTACATTCATATTCTGACAGTAGTTCATTAAACAGACTATACAATTTTTTTATTATTCAACTGAAACAACAACAAAATATGAAACACAAATTATTTAATTCAAAGTAGGTGCTCGAAATGACGACCATCCTGTTGAATACAAAGAGCCACTCTCTCTATTTCTTAACATTCAATAACATTTGAGGCGCCACTCTTCGAAAAGCAGCCCTTATTCTCTCCTTCATATTTTCCAGTGTGGTTGGAGGAGTGTCGTTAACCTCATTCTTCAAGTATCCCCATAGGAAGAAATCGAGGCAAGTCAAATCTGTTGATCATGCTGGCCAATTTTGAGGTCCCCCCTACCAATACATTTATTCGGAAAGCATATATTCAAAAACTGTCTGACACTGAATTTGAAATGTGCCGGAGCTCCATCCAATAGTAACCACATCCGTTGTCTGATATTCAGCGGCACATTCTCCAGAAGCTCAGGCAGAACATCTCGTTAAAATTGTAAACATTTTTGACCATTCAAGTTTCCATAAAAAAAGTATGGTCCTATAACTTGTGTACCTATAATTCATTCCCATACGTTAACAGACCATCTATTTTGGTGATCCAGAGTACGGAAAAAATAAGGATTCAAATCACTATAATAAAATGGAAGTTGTTTCTGTTCACTAAGCCATTGTTATGAAAAGTAGATTAATCAGAAAATAAAATGGAATCCAAAAAATGTTCATCCCCACCAAACTTGTCCAGAACCCATAGATAAAACTCGATTCGTCGATGGAAGTCTATTTCATATAATTCCAGGTGCATCTGAATACGGTACGGGAGGAATTTGTATTTTTTTATTACCCTAGAAATGCTCCGTCTGCTTATCCCTGTATCTTTCTCGATCTTACGTTGACTCGTATGAGGGTTTTCTATGATTGATCCCATAATAAGAAATTCATTCTTCTCATGTCCAATGATAGGTTCTGGTCTATTTGCCTTTTCATAAGCTACACTTCCAGTCCTACGAAATTGATGTAGCAATCGTTTGGAAACCAACTTGTTTGGATGATTCCGGTCTGAATATTTTTGGGCATACACCCTCGACGCCAAAAGATAATTCTCTGAACACTCACCAATCGCTAAAATCATATCTATCCGCTCTTGAATGAGATAAGTTTTCACTCAACGCTAATAATTCAGTGAATGTTTTGAATAACGTAAAATACAATAACTGTCAATAAGAATTCTTTCAACAAGTTGAATAACTGTCGTTCCAAAGCTATCTTGATTCAAAGAATGCATTGAAATAAGAACTACTATTTGAAAAAGCCAATATCTGAAAAACTATTTAGGTTAGGTATAGGGAACCCCAATATGAAATGAAAGATAATTGAATTTTATATTGTTCAGACCAAAAAAATACAGGGTGTTCTATTTGAAATAACAAAGTATTAAAAAAGTGACAATGATTTTTGAACATTCTGTATAATATTGAGAAACGGGTTTTATCGAAATCAATAGGCCAAAAATATTTATATGCTTGGTCAGAATTCGAAGGGATGATATCTATACATTTTGATGTTATTTAGTTTCCAATTGTACCTAGCATTTTCATAAACAAATCAATAACTCGAGAACAGTTATAGTTAGGTACATAGTACCTTCTATAAAATCATATTATTTGTTCCTGACCTATCTAAAAGTGTAACGAAATACATGGTGTTCCATTCAAAAAAACTCAACTTTGATATGTCACACTTTTTTTAGCTGAAATGGAGAAATTCCCGAAAAAATTAATGGTTTGGTTTACAGGGATCGTGTCGTATGAGGTGCCCCACCTGTATATTTCTGAAATCTGGAACATTGGAAATGTTCACTAGACGGCACTTTTAGACATGTTTGAAAAAAATACAACTTCCGGCTTTTCCGGAAATGACATAACTTTCGATTTTCAAATGGCACACCCTGTATATTGTTACTTCTTTGAAATCTTCGTATTTATCAGAATTCAATGATACCTTATAGATGACATTTAATTTGTCAGAACAACCATTTCATGTTTAGATCTAGAGAGCCTTGAACTCCCTAAAATTATTCCAAATAATCAAAATGATGGTACATTATCGCATTTTCAATTAAAATAGTAATGTGTTTCGAAATACGTGCCAAAAAAGTAAAACAAAACGTTTTTTCATTCGAAACTCCATTTTTATCAAATGGTACTATTATGGTACTCTGACGACATTCGAAAGTACCAAGAATGGGGTATCCATCCATATGAACTCTTTTTGTGTGTAACCAATACGAACACAATCATGTAGTTGAAAAAAATTTAAGTATCTTCTCGGTTCAATAACTATAATTTATCAAGGAGGCTATGGAACACAAATCTGATTTTGACATTTCGATAATCTGCAATTGTCAATATTTCATCCAACCGATAGAGCTCCTAAAGCTCGAAGGCTCAAAGCGTAGGTTCAAATAGCAATGTAATCGAAGGAATAACAATTTGGTATTCTGTCACAATTTAATTTTTGACGAAATAAAATTAAAAAAAAATCTCGTAATAGGTTCGAAATGTCCACCACCAACATGCAAACATTTTTGAGCTCGTTTCGAGGTATTTCGAATAGCATTGTTCGATTGTTGAGGCGTTATACTTTGAATGGCTTGTCTCGTAATTCTAGGTCATAACGGGTCGATGGGTATGTTTTGTAAACGATTTTTTTCAAGTGACTCCAAATAAAACATCTAGAGAGGTTAAGTCAGGTGATCTTGCAGGCCACCTAACAAGACAATGGGTTCCGATCCATATTTCCCCAAATCGTCCACGAAGGTAATCCGTCACTATCCTACTATTGTGTGGAGGTGCACCATCCTGCTGAAAAATCATTCGATTTTGAAGATTCAGCGGTGAATCTCTTAAATAATCTTCAATTTCATTTCTGAGGAAACTCAGGTATCTACCACCATTCAAAGTTCCATCAAATATGATGAGACCCATTATTCGATCTCCAAATAGTCCTAGCCATACTTTAAACCCAAAACTTTCTTGGAAATTCCCCCGCCTACATAAATGCTGATTATCATGCGTACAATATCAAGTATTTTGTTCGTTGAATAAACCAAGATTGGTGAATATTGACTCATCGGAGAATACAATTGTTTCCAGAAACATTAAAGCGTAGTACCCACCTGCAATACTCCATCCTTCTTATACTATCGTCTTCGTACAAATGTTGATGTATTTGATATTTATAGGATCGATACTGATGTTTTTTCAAAATTCTCCTGACACTTCCACGACTGGAATCCAACTCGGAAGCGATCTCCCTAAGAGATGCTTTTTTATCGATTTCGACTCTCAGGACATTTATCTCATATCTTCAGGAACAATATTCTGTTCATTACCCACATTATTATCAGGCTCTCTTCTGAACTGCTCTCAAAGACGCTTGAAGTTATTTCGAGCCGGACATTGTCGTTCGGGATATCTTTCCGAGTACAGCTGTTGAGCAACAACTGCATTTTGCCGTCATTCCTTATAATTCAACAGCATATCTACTTTTTTGTTTCTGTTATAGACTGGAGGCATTCTCAACTTATTTCTATCATCAGTGCAATCAATTCAATGATGTATTTAGTGACTAACTGACAATCACAGATTATCGAAACGTCAAAATTTGATTTGTGTTCCATAGCCACCTTGATAAATTTTTGTTATTGAACCGAGAAGATACTTGAACTTTTTTCAACTACATTACTGTGTTCGTATTGGTTTCACACTAAAAGTGTTAATATGGATGGATACCCCATCGATAGTACTTTTTATTTTTCTCTTTTGGTACGTATTTCCAACCACAATACCATTTTGATCGAAAATGCGATAGTGTAGCATTATTTTTATTATCTGGAATGATTTCAGGGAGTTCATGACTCTCTATATCGAAAAATAAAATGGGTATTCTGACAAATGAAATATACCCGGTTATTTCACAACCTTCAGGTATTCGTTACTGTATGTAACGACTTGTGACTGAATTATGAATATCAATAGAAAATGTTTGTGGCATTCAGACGAGAAAATTAAAACTAGAACTGAAAAATAAAAATGTGGATCGGCCAGGATTCTAACCTGGGACCTTTCTATTTCCAGTCGAGCGCTCTGCCAATTGAGCCATCTGTCCTTGTTTGAAACCGGCGATTCACACTTTTGAATTCAGTTCCGTGTTGGTGACGAAGATGATGAGGGTTAATGTGATGCATGAAAACATTCACGCAAGCACACCTTATGAAATTATATTGGTGTCAATCTATATCAGATTATCGACCAACTTCAAACCGAAAATTTCAGGGTGCATGACTCAAGCCAAGTAAATATAAATAAGTGGTGGATAGCGTATGTAATCAAATATCAATGGAAAATGTTCGTGGCATTCAGACGAGAAAATGAAAACTAGAACTCAAAAATAAAAATATTGATCGGCCAGGATTCGAACCTGGAACCTTTCGATTTCCAGTCGAGCGCTCTGCCAATTGAGCCATCAGTCCTTGTTTGAAACCGGCGATTCACACTTTTCAATTCAGTTCCGTGTTAGTGACGAAGATGATGAGGGTTGATTTGATGCATGAATGCCACAAACATTTTCTATTGATATTTATTTACAGATGCTATCCACCTCTCATTTATGAATTATGGATATTCATCGTCCGCTATCCTTCTGGACTTCCTCAAACAATTGTGTTTAATGATATTTCAACTGAACTCATGTTGATAATCCATTGAAAACGGTTTATTGCTTTTTTACTTGAGCGGCCCCTTCCAGTGGGTAAGTAATAAATGTAATCCAGAACCGGCTGCTCAACAGCAACAACACTACACAAACTAGTAGAAAGAGTGGAAAACAAAGAGGTATCAATAGCGGCCTTTCTAGATATAGGATGAGTTTTTAATAACACCTCTATAGACTCAATCATCAGGTTTCTTCGACGGAAAAGAATCGAGGAACCTTGCGTGACCTGGATAGACCCCATGCTTGAGAACAGAATGATACACACAACCTTATGGAGGATACTGTAGTGGCTTGGGCGGCAAGAAGATGCCTGCAGGTGGAAAATATTTCTCCAATCCTGTGGAATCTGGTCATGGACGGACTAATGGGGTTTCTGAAAAACAAAGGTCATAAAACTCTTGGGTACGCTGACAACATAGTTGTCCTAGAACAGGTAGAATTCAACAGCACGGTTAGGATTTGTTTGCAAGAGGCCCTAAACCTGGTTACCAGATAGACGGACTTGGAGGGGTTGAATATCAATCCTCAAAAAGCCACCATAGTGTCGAAGACGTGAACTAGAGGAACTAGGGCCCATAAAACTTCGAGAAAAAACTATACAAATCAGAGGAGATGTCAAATATCTCCGGATTATACTGAACTCGAAACTGACCTGGAACCAACATCTGATAAAAGTGACCAAAAAATCGAAGACCACATTAATTGTGGCAAGACGTTTCTTTTGAGAAGAAATGGGGGTTGAAACAACATATGGTTATCGAATCATTGTCAGCTATGACTTAAATTTATTTAATACGTTTCAGTACACGGCTTAAATAAAAGCTTGTCTTCAGAAAGTTTTTTCATTAGTTATTTTTTTAAATGTGTTGTCTAGGCTCGTCGCGTTCTGATTGATTGGAGGCACTGGAATACACATTGGCCGGCTAGAACTCAGATATTTTTTTCTCTTTCTCGCTTAGCTCATACCTCATTAGTGCATGTCCAGGTTCTACAATATACTTACACAAGTATCTGAGATGTGCATTACCGTAGGAAAATGAGACGGCATACATAATACCGAAATATATATATATATATATATATATCGAGTTTGATAGTGTGTGTTGAGATTGAACATTGGAGAATACCTAATGGAAGAAAACCCACGTTTCTGAAAATGGTTATGTCAACGCTCGTCAAAGAATATTTCAGTGATTGAAATAGGAATCAAAATCACTATGAACCTTCATACAAATAACGTCTTTCTGTTATACAAGAAAACATATACAAAAAGCAAACCAACTTATAGATTCACTCTGATATGGACAGCCGTCACTTAAACAACAACTCCGTTAATATGGCCGATATCCCTCCCAACATTGAATTTAGAAGACATCCCCTCCGGAACCAAATATGGAATGATAATCTTACTGGAGAAAATTGCCTGGGATCAGAGTTATGGATATATTCCCCATATATCCCATTTAAAAAATTACCAAGTCGTTTAAAACACACATATTCTTCTCTTGTAATACAAGAATTCAAGAAAGGAAGGGACTTGAAGAGCTCATTAAAGTGCACCTGAAGTATCAGTTGTTTGGTCGAGATTTGCATAGGATTAAAATTGTTAATGATCCTCGAGTACTTAACAGGTGATTTGTCCTGTGAGAGGAAGAAATAAGTGTTCTTAGTCGGATACTAATCCTTGGAATTTTGAACATCCGAAGAAATTATGGGCTTTAAAATATCCTGTAATGAAATATTTGAATTGGTAATTCTAAACATAAAATATAGTTGACATTCAAAAATATATGTATGTCTTGGAAACGATGTACAATTTTCACGCAATTCAGAATTCGCCTGGATGTTGATAATAATATCTGATTTCATGTAAACGAGTTACCCCAATATAACTTGAGTGCAAAATCCAAAAGGTTCATTGACATCCAAAAACGTTAAATATGGGTTGAAGATTTGATTGGTTGGTAAGTGTTTTATCATTCTCAAGGACTGTTATATGAACTGGTATAGTATACATAGAATTGCGGAAAGGAATATCGCATTCATGTGCGTCGACATTGGAGAGTAGTTGATTGAGGATAAACCCCCCATCAAATACCAATTAGATAGATATCCGAAAATGTACGTATGGAGATTAAAGGGGTTTATTAGAAAGCAAGAGTATTCATTGTTATTCGAAACTCAAATACAACCCAGTTTTATGTGCAAAAAATACGAAAAGCGGTGTAGAAATCATGCATGTTGAAAAATGGGAGCTGTGTTCTCAAGTGAAACACAAATGTTGATTATCAACCAATCTATCGTCGAGAGACTGGAGTGTGAGCGTGATTGAGGATATACAGGGTGATTCAAAAGTACTTTGACAAACTTCAGGAAATGATTCCTCACAATATTCTAATATGAATTGTCCAGATAAATATATGTCCGGAAACGCTTCGTTTCCAAGATACAGGGTGTTAGAGTTTTATTTTTATTTTCGTTTTTTTTAAATAACTTCTCGAAATACTGACCTCAATTGAACGAAAATTGGTATCGAGAAGTTTTTTGAGGTGTCGAATTCGAACCAGATGTTATTATTGCTCTCACTCGTTGGGGGCGCCACCTACACGTCTTTTTCTTTTTTGAAGATTCATAACTTTTTTGAGCGTACTTCTAGCACATTTTTCAGTGAAAACATCAATTCCCCCATCATATCTACCTAAAAAAGCTACCCCTGTTACAAGTCGCTATAAGCAACCGTTTTCTAGATATTAGGACTTGGAAATTTCAAGTCGATTATTTGTTAATCGATGCGTGTTGAAGTTATTAGCATTATTTTGCATTTTTCACGAGAATGCTTAGGAAATGAATTTGACGTTTAAGTGAGTAGTTTTGGAAATTACATATTATGTGGCAGTTAAACGTTTTGTTGTTTTGTTGAAGTTTCTGTAAGTTTTAAAACACCAATTTTGAAAAAAAATATTTAAACAATAATGCTCATTTAGCCAATATGCATTTCGTTTATGGCCTTGCTGATGGCAATGCGCGCGAAGCAAGACGTATTTACTAGGAGCGATTTCCTAATCGAGTACTGCCTTCAGCTCCAACATTCACCAGTCTCCACCGTCGTTTGGCAGAAACAGGTACTTTCAAGAGGGCAGCTGATATTATTGAAAGACCACGAGCATTTCGAACCCCAGAATTGAAAGAAGCTGTTTTGAACGCTCCCGATGAGTATCCAGAAACAAGTACTAATTGCTGAAGCTCTCAATTCTACTCAGTCCACAGTTTGGAGAATTATCCACGATCAACAATTTTGTCCATACCATATTCAAGGGTACAAGCTTTTTTGCCACGGACTTTCCCCAATGCATTACTATGTGTCAGTGGTTTTTGAGAAAATTGGCTAGAAATCCAATTTTTAGGATATCTTCACGGACGAAGCAAACTTCTCCCGAAATGCTATCACAAACTTTCATAACAATAATTGATAATTACTTGATAGGTCAATTCTTTCTTCCGTTTCGACTGAATGGCGCAAGTTACAGAGACTTTTTAGAAAATGAATTGGCGGGACTACTTCAGAATGTACCATTAGAAATTCGTATCCGCATGTGGTTTATGCATGATGGGGCTCCAGCCCATTTTAGCGTTGTGGCCAGGGAATTTCTTAACACTGTCTATCCTAATCGATGGATCGGTGGGGGTGTAGAAGAACCTAACCAGGCGTGGGCACCAAGGTCCTCAGATCTAAACCCGCTAGATTTTTTTTGGGACATTTGGAGTCACTAGTTTATAAAACTCCAGTAGCAAACGAGGAAGATCTAAGAAACCGAATAGAAGACGCCTGTGGAACAATAAGAAACACACCATTAGTTTTTGAGCAGGTACCAGATTCAATAACAAGAAGACTGAATGCCTGTATCTTCGCTAAAGGTGGACACTTTGACTAATTTATTTGAATACAATTTAGTTTCTTTTATTTCATTCCATTCTACATATTCAAAATTCCTTGAAATAAAATGTTGATATTTCTTGCAAATTTTATTAAAAAAAATACAGATTTTGCACCCTTGATACAAAAATAACTATTTCCAAATAAATAGAATAGGTGGCGCCCCATACAAAAAACCAAAACTACTTACTTAAACGTCAAATTCATTTCCTAAGCATTCTTGTGAAAAATGCAAAATAATGCTAATAACTTCAACACGCATCGATTATCAAATAATCGACATGAAATTTTCGAATGCAAATATCTAGAAAACGGTTTCTTATAGCGACTCGTAATAAGGGCAGTTCTTTTACGTAGATATCTTTCTTCAAGAAGATATGATAGAAGAATTGATTTTTTACTGAAAAATGTGCTAGAAGTACGCTCAAAAATGTTATAAATCGTCAAAAAAGAAAAAGACGTGTAGGTGGCGCCCCCTACGGGTGAGAGCAATAATAACATCAGGTTTGAGTTTGACACCTGAAAGAACCTCTCAATACCAATTTTTATTCAATTAAGGTCAGTATTTCGGAAGTTATTTGCAAAAAACTAAAATAAAAATGAAACTTCAAAACCCTGAATCTTGGAAACGAAGCGTTTCCGGATATATATTTATTTGGACAATTCATATAAGAATATTGTTTGGAATCACCTCCTGAAATTTGTCAAAGTTCTTTTGAATCACCCTGTCCCTGGACTTTCCCTTTTCCTCTCAGGAATGTATAGATGGGGTCAAAATATCACCAGTACTTCATATAACTTTTGTTCCTAAAAGCCTTCGTTACCAAGTTACGGGCCCTCAAAGTTACAAAATGAAAAATGTTTTTCTTTGATAACTTTCAAAGTGAATATTCAAAATAATCTAAATTCTGGTGATTAACTGAGCAAATGCATTCCTTCGATGAGCTTTCATGCAGGAGTCAGTTGTTTTGCTACAAAGTCAGGAACGGACTACCCCCGATGGTCCACACCCCAAAACTTTGAAATGACAGATAATTTTTCGGAAGTTTTCAACAAAATAAGGTTACGTAGAAAATTTTCTGAATAAAAGTACTCGTGCGGAAAGTCGATCGGAGCAACGATTCTTTATAAAAATGCAGTTTTACTCGACGACATCAAACCCGATCGTCCATCATTATTTGAAATGAAAAATTTTCAGAGTAGAAAAACTAATGTCACGTTAATTCAACAACATTTATAACAGGGATAATACAAAATATTCTAAAATAAAGTCGTGAACAAAAAGTACAGTACCTAGTTGAAAGTTTCATTCACAATGTAGATATTTTTTCAAATGAAATATTAAGTAATGTAGATTTGTGGTTTTTTTGAACTAACAAGCTACTCCACTATGAAATATCGAATTCAGTCCATATTTTGTATGTCCGCGTGGAATAAGCTCGTTTCGTGTTGTGTTATCTGAATCTCATGAAACTCAACATTTGGATGTTGCAAATTCGTATGCACAGCTCAAATGTTGAGGAGTTTTACTGATAAGTATAATTTTATGGAAGAAAATATTCAACCCGAAGATCAATTCAGCTGAAAAAACGCACATCGGAAGACATAAATGTATTGAGAGAGAAGGGGGTCATATCGAGCAGTTTTTGTAGCGGATTTTGCATTTCTGTTTGCTCTTGAGGCTTGCGATGGATTATTTACACCATGAGTTTTGTAAGGTAAATGTATTTGCTTGATTAAAATTCTTTATGAACATGGTACCTATCATTTCTATTTTAATTACAAATTAATCTTTTCGAATAATGGTAGACATCCCAGGTTGGTTGTCGTCGAACACTAATGCATTATTATCAAAAAATTAAACCCAGTCATTTCAAAGTTTTGGGATGTGGACCATCAGGGGAAGTCCGTTCCTGACTTTGTAGCAAAACAACTGACTCTTGCATGGAAGCTCATGGAAGGAATTCATTTGTTTAGTCAATCACCAAAATTTAGATGATTTTGAATATTCTCTTTGAAATTTATCAAAGAAAAACATTTTTCATTTTGTGAATTTGAGGGCCCGTAACTTGGTAACGAAGGCTTTTAGGAACAAAAGTTATATGGAGTACTGGTGATATTTTGACCCCATCTATACATTCCCGAAAAAGAGGAAGTCCAGGGACACCCTGTATAAGATGAAAATTCCACAAACGATGAATCTGAGTTTTCTCTGGAAATTTAACGAACTAATTGTGTGTCGTCACATGAAAAATATTCAGATCAATGTAAATTTTCACATTAAATTCAAATATGTATTAACACGTAGAGTGTCGCCATGGAAAGGTATTCTGACGGTTCATAATGGCCACTAATTATTTTTGTTGAAATTCATTAAAAAATATCATTCATACAACCTATCACCAGTTGCTTCGAAATTCATTTGGAAAAAAACCATTAAAAACGTGGTGGACAGCGTTAATCCACCGCGGCCACAGAGACTTAACCGTCGATGGGTCCTCATTGTTACAAAGAAAATTTCAAGAAAATGGACATGAAATTAAACATAAATAAAGAAAATACCATTGCGACATATCTGAAAAGCGTTCCTGCCCAGAGTGCTTCTTTGAAACTCATTCTTCAAAATTGGAAATATTGTTGCTTGCCCAACATGTTTTTCCAACTATTTTTTAAAATTTATATTGTTTGAATAGTATTTCACCCGCTAAGATTGAATAAATATATTTTCAAATTAACGATTTGTGTTTTTTGCCTATGTTGTTCAATTCAGGTCATGAAATAAATTTCAAGTGGTTAGAAAACTTCAAAATTATATGGTACTTAAATTTCGGCTGTGGTGGACAACTTAGAGCATCAGCGCGAAAACCAACTGCACCAAGATATTGCTAGAAGCATTCCAAATCAATCCCTATAGATTCAGCATAGTTCTGGTGGACTACTGTGATACACCTCGGCCTGAACTGTAAAGAGGCACGGTGATCAACTTTGACCCCCCACGGCCAGTGTGGAAAAACTAAATCATCTCAAGTGGTAGACATCATTAACCCCCAAAGGCACTCAAAGTGTTGAAAAAAATGTGTATACGTATATCATGAGTGCTTATTAGAAACAGAAGCACAACTAATATGGAGCAAACTTCTGATGCCCATGATATAGTCAGCATCAGAATGGAAGGATATGGATTCCGGTATTACATTCATATTCGAATCCGAGGTACTATTTTGTTCAAAAATGAACAGGCAAGCTGTTACAGAACCAAAACGCAAAGAAACGCACGTGTAGAAATCCCGTTTGTAATAGGTCTGGACATGACCTGATCCTAAAAACAACGAAGAAAAGTAAGGATACGCTTACAATCATGATAGCGCATTACAGTAAAGATCATATTTCGATTTAAAAACATATCTTCCATGGAGGGTTTCGGATGGTAGGAACTATCATCATTCCAGAAATTTCAAAATTGTTCATCAAATGTCATTTATAGGCGAAGTACAGAAACCAACTGTAATAGGGGTAAAATTTACCGATACTAATACCAGCCATCAAAACGAGATCTGATCTCCTTCACTGGTTTGGAACTTCTCCATTATTTTCTGGCTTACAATTCATCTGGAGGCTATCATGTGAGAATTCATCTGTGAAAGTACTACTATAAAGCCTACCCTGCATAAAACTGGTAATTGGGAAGAATTTCAGTTGATGAAAAAAAATATTGAACCATTCAAAACGGAATCTGTCTAGAGAATACGAGGCACTATTCAATGACCTACGCTGAAGACATCTGGAAGATAAACTCAAATGAACACCGACACAAAAATAACGACTTATTGTAAAACCATCATGAATTTGATAATACCTTGAACAAACAACACTATTAGCTGAAAGCAATTTATGAGAAGGTTGAAATGAAATAATAAATAACTGTGATTACCGAGGGTAAGAACGTACTGATATGAAATCAACCCTCGCATTGAAATATTTAAGGTGACAAATAAATAAATACAAATATCACTATCACTAATCACTCCCTTGGTTTTCATCAAAATGGACTTTCGGTAGTCATTTCCTGAAAGCATCAACGAACTGTTATTAGACACAGACGGCAATTGAGATAAATGTATCTATCGGGATGAAACGACAATATCATAAAAAAGATATATGTGATTGCCTTGGTGAACTTGTTGACCCCAAAGCACATCAAGATGAGTTCCTCTTCCAATCTAAAAGGAAGGATTTGTAGACAAGAGAAGTCAATGAGTCTCCAGATATTACTCAAACCACATCGTATGTGCGCGCTTTTATTCTATAAAAATGTAACCAATGAATTGAACAATATACGAATTAATGAAAATCAGTGTCAAAATTTGCTAGTGCCCAGAAACCAGTAATCTGCAAACCAGTTCGCCAGTATTTGGTGTTGAAAAATCAACAATCTAGAAGCAATTGGACGTCAACTAGGAGTTAACCAAGAACGTAAATATGGAGGAAGATGTTGAATGAATACAATAAATATAATCTGAGTACGCATCAGGCCATAAATGAAGAGAAATCAGAATTTCTTGAGAGATAATCGATATCATAAATAAACTCAGAAGTTCTTACAAGTGCAAATAAAGGCCCTGTAAATCGCAATAATCCACGAGTGCCCAAGACGTAAGACAGACAGATTCCAGTATGGTTGCCGAACTGAAAGCAAATGGGATTGTTATTGGAATTAATCTGGAAATTGAGTTTTAGTACCTATCTATGGGCAGATTCCATCATTCCATCGGCCAACCAAATTCTATTGAACTTAGTTCAAAATATACCCCATGCAAACTCACCTACGCATTTTTTTCATTTATTTTCATTTGAAGTATTTGAGAGATCAGAATGGTACAGATGTTCAACAATCCACGCATAAAATCAACCCGTTAACAGGGTGGGGCTAAATAGGCCAATAAATTTGTTTTTCAATTTATATTTTCTAAGGTAAATATCTGTATAGTTCACTCTGTACTTTAGTGTAACGACTTGGTAAGGACAAAAGTGTGGGCATGGGATGGTATAACTCGACTTTTTCGGCATCCTACATGGAGATAACTCTCATAGACATGATACCTAAACGGCGACGAAGAGTGAACTATCACAACGCTTCTTCACGAAATTAAAAATGATGCTACAATTGAAAAAGGAAACATTCTCAATTGAATATTGATAGAAAGATTTTTCTGTGAATTGAAAAATCCACGATTAAAATGAAGTTATTTTTTGTGAATACCCCACAAGAGGTTATCTTGACGATGGAAGATAGTGACTAGAGTTTATCTTTCAGTCGCAGATGATTCCACATCTGATTTCATGAACATCCTGTTTATATTTTCAACAAATCAATCTATCATACCCCATGACAGGTTTTAATGTCAGAAAACACTAATTTCAAAGTGTCTCTCCAAAAGAAATGATTCTAACTTTTTCCATCTTTGCAAAGTGAGATTGCTTCTTGAAAATATGTTTCCCATTTCTTCCGGTCTTCCTGATGATCGTGGAAGCGTGAAATAGATTTTCGTCGACAAAAATGTATCGAAGACCTAGTGAATGCGATGTCTCTCCTGCGTCAATGTTACGAATGATTTCTGGTGAGTACTCTCTTTTGGAAAACATTCTTCTTTGCCTCATTCATCTTCATGAGTTCTTAATTAAGACTGGAATAATAAATCAAATAACTATCTGAACGAAAATGCAAAATTTTCAATTTCAGATTTTTTCTTTTGAGTTAGGGCCTTTTCAGATGTAGTTCAATGTCCAGCGTGGCTTTAGCCGGGAAAGTAGTTGTTTTCTGTTAGACATTCACAAAAAATAACTTCATTTTAATCGTGGATTTTCCAATTCACATTAAAATCTTTCTATCAATATTCAATTGAGAATGTTTCCCTTTTCAACATGAATACCCTACAAGAGGTTATCTTGACGATGGAAGATAGTGACTAAAGTTTATTTTCCAGTCGCAGATGATTCCACATCTGATTTCATGAACATCCTGTTTATATTTTCAAGAAATCGATGCTACAATATTGTGATATCAACAAGAGCGGAAAAAAGCCTAAATATATCTCATATATAGTAATATGTGATTATTCATATATTGAATCTCATCTTCTAGTCATAGATTTATTTCTTCAGAATGTTATCATCACAAGGGCGTTTACACTTCACTCTTTCGAGAAGAGATCAGTTACAAATTTTTCCAATGACTTCTTTAAGTTTTGGAAATATACCATAGCGCATTATATCTCAACACAAAAGCGCTTTATATCTTGATATACAGCGTGGAAGGAGCGTTTCAAAGTGTTGTATTTAAGGGCCATTATTTTCTATCATCTATACGCGTAATTTATTAACTGATCAGAACTCTGCTACTTACATGTGGAAATATTGGTATTGCTATAAATGTTTCTCCACCATGATCGGCAGCAGGAATTGCAATAAATTGATATATTATTACGTGTTCGAAATCTCAAATATCCCTGGTATACAGAAATATGTCATATCACTCACACTCACCCACTCGAAATTCATTTCCCTCAAAAATTTGTGGTATTTCATCTAAAATGAATTCTGTAGTCTTTTTGGAATACTGGAATACTACGTGATTGAAGTTATGAAGACGTTTCGTCCTCCGTCGGAGGCAGTCTTCCGCAAAGTACCTATAGAATGGTGTTCAATGAAAATAAGAACATATTGACCCCATTGTCCGGCACTAATCCGAAAAAATTTTTTTTCCAGCTCGATATCTGGTAACCGCATCAAATACATCGAAGGAGGCTTGTTACAAAAGACGCCGGACCTTACCCTGCTGGAGTTGAAGGGTAATCCTCTGACAGGAGTCGACATCCACGCTTTCTCCTTCCTGCCCCGGCTACGAAGCCTGCAAGTATTATGTTGTTTATTTTTTTTTCACAGTTTTTATCACTATCATCTCCATATATACAGGGTGTGAATTAATTACGTTGACAAACTTCATGAAGCGATTTTGGAAAGATTTCAGGAAGGAAAGTTCATATAAACATATGTCCCAAACGGCTTGGTTTTCGAGGTACAGGGTGATTAAAATAATTTTTTTCAAGATTTTTTGGAGTTCACTTCGACGTTTTCGATAATAATCGATTCAAATCAGACAAGTACAATCCATCCAACAGTGCGCACGATACAAAATAATTCATTTCTCAGTAATTCACAGGGTCCTCCATTTTTCAGAGTCAAGCCTTGTTCAAACCTTCAGGAAAAAAAATCCGCCGCCACCGACAGATCATGGGACAGGAATATTCAATGATGTTTCATTTTTTTGTTTCCTTGAATTTTTTCATTTACTTGTACGGTTCAGAAGGTATGATGAAAAAAGGAATGCAAGCAATTTTCCAGTATCACATAACATAATGGAATTTTTCTGCTCGTGTAGAGAAAATGTGATGTTATGGAGCACTCATTCATTTTTCAACAGATCTCAGGGTGAATATGTATTGCACAAAGTTGATTATTATGGCAAAAGTAAACTCCAAAAACTATTGTTTTTTTTATTTTGTTCACCCTGTACCTCGAAAACCAAGCCGTTTGGGATAAATGTATATAACCACTTTTCGTCCTGAAATCTTTCAAAAAATCAGCCCCCGAAGTTTGTCACAATGTTTGCTCCTCAAATTTCGTTATGTTATGCGATACTGGAAAATGTTTGCATTCATATTTTCATTATAGCTTCTGAACCGTAAAAGTAAATGGAAAACTTCAGAAGTACATAAAAATGTTAAATGAAAAACATTGAACATTCCTTCCTCATAATGTGTCCGAAGCGGCGGAAAAAAAAAATCTGAAGGGTTGAACAAGGCTTGACTCTGAAAAAAGGAGGACCCTGTGAATTATTTGAGAAGTGAATTATTTTGAATCGTCAGCACTGTTGAATGGATTGTACTTGCCTGATTTGAATTGATTAGTGTCCAAAAACTCTTGGAAAAAATGTATTTCGATCACCCTGTACCTCGAAAACCAAGCCGTTTGGTACATATATTTATATGAACTCCTCCAAAGAATCACTTCCCGAAGTTTGTCATCGTACTTAATCAACACCCTGTATATAGATGTTTAATTGCCATTGCGGTACATTTGGTACATATGATATGTCAAAAATATATAATATTTACAATGAATTGATATATACATAATAATATATTATTTAACGAGCGGTAATGTAGGTCATAACTCACGCAGATGAAGTCTGCAGCACGAGCCGCAGGCGAGTGTTGTAATTCATCAAGTGAGTTATGACCATTACCGCAAGTTGAATACTATACTTTATCTACGACTATAACAATAAATACTAAGATACAAGTACAGAGAAAGAACTTTATTCACAAATCTTAATAGTTACCTATAACAACGCTATAAAAATTTTTATTGTGATAATTCATTTTTTTTATTATTAAAATTCACTGTAAAGTTTGAACAACCAGTAAACTGAATATGTGGGACTGAATTATGCAAGTTTATTGTTTCATTTTGGGTTTGTTGAATATATGTTGTTGATGTACTAACTGGTTGAGGTGTTATAGATCTGTATATTTTATTTGCAGTATCTGTCTTATTCTTTTCGAAATTATCAACGTATCCCTCAGCCACAGTAGTTGATCGCCAACCGCCATGGCGTTTCAGTGCCGTTATATCCCCTTCAGCATCTACTAATAAAGTTGCCGACGACCGGCGAAAACAATGCCCTGTATATAAATTACAGTGTGGTAATTTTAAAAATGTAGCAATGTCTTCCCCCATTGCTCCAAATTTATCAATGCCAATTCTTTATGAGTGATATTTTCCATTTTGAAATTTAAAGAATGATATCGTTTGCGATATATCAGTAGGACGAAGATTTAAATATTTCTTAACTATGGTATAAAAATTTCCCGTAACAGTGAATTTTCTGGCAATTTTTGCACCCATAATGCCCATTATTAAAGCAACCTAAAATAAATTATGTAATTGACTAGATGATGAAAACGATTGAATATTGTGAGATCTACTACCTTTGTCGCCAGATATTTCTCATCAGGAGCTTCATTTATGAAATTATTAAGTTGTTCTGGCCTAAAAGTTTTTGCCATTTTAGCTACATGTTTCTCTGGTTGACGTTTAAGAAACGCGCGTAATTTCAAATAATTCTCTATATTGATTCCATTATTTATGTTGAGTGTGCTTCTTAGCATGGAGTAGAAAGTCCATAGGGACGATGCTTTATATTTAGTGCTAAGTTCACTAAAATATGCCAAAAGTACATTTTCTGTGAACGATGCCCTAATTCTCTTGCTGCTACACCAATCTTGGAATTTTTTGTATACCCTATTTGTTTTGGGATTTTTAGGGCAATACATTCTGTCTTATTTCTGGAGGGGTACATGATAATTCATCTTCACTATCTGAATTTATCTTTTTCAGCAGAAGATTCAGAATAATTAGGTATTAACTTAATTTGAAAACGTAAAAATTATTCAAGTGACATTACTCCCCTCAATAACAATAATGGACTGTTCCCTTTCGGCCAAACGGCTTGTACAGAAGAACAGAGCCACCTTGGTATTCGGTTCGTAAATAATTCCAAGAATCTTTTCCGATTTATTATAGTGAGTTATTATAACTCACGTTGTTTGTTTAAAGATACTATTAATTGCTCAAAAGCAGTTGAATAATCAATATATAATTTAATAGGAGTAGATAAAATATTTTACATACACACATAAAGTAAAGACAGGTACAATAAAAAAATAATAAAAATATACATATATGAACTGTATAGAAAAATCTAGTTATCTGATAAGAGCATCGTCTAAGTATTCTTTCACACTGTAATAGCATTTTTGGTGTAGCAGTTCCTTCATCCTAGCTTTGAATATCACATCAGTCGTAATTTGTTTGATTGAAATTGGTAGTTCATTGTATAGGATTATTGCATTAAATAAAAGAGAATTTTCAAATTTGGCTGTCTTATAATGTGGAATTCGTAATTGTGTTCAGTTGCATTCGTTTCTAGCCATTGTGAATTGCCCCTATTTCAAAATATACACTGAAGCTGCCGTTGAAAAATGTTTCCGTATAAATACTGGTTTACATCTCTCCAAGTAATTCATATTGTAAATAAGTCTCAATAAACGTTTTTATGCCACAAATATCCTGAAGAATAACAAACCCATGCTATGATAGTGGCATCATCTGCAAACATAGTAATTTGACAATTTTTGACATACTCTACAAATTTTTTCTGAAACAGTTTTCATTATTTTTTCAATGTTTAAAAAAAATTGAAATTGTCAACTTTACAATAGTCTCTCTTCTTGAAGAGGGGTATGACTAGTGCTTTTTGGATTTCCATTGGAAAATAGATAAAACGATGACCATTAATGATGCATTAATTTTGAGAGCACAGATTTCTATATTACCGATAACTGAATGAGTAAATAACCGGATTACTAACCATTTTTCATTTCACTGCTGACTTAAGTTTGCAAAAGTATATTGAAAGCTAGAAAAGTTTCTTTGTGGAAATACCCATTATAAAAATATTCGAATGCACGTCAGATTGTTGTGATTTTCTATGTTACCGCTGAGAAAATATGTGAATCTATATCAATGTTTAAATTAAATAAATGAACGCTGATGAAGTAGTAACGCTGGAAAGAGCCAACACTTCAATTAGTTGTTGATGTCTTGGACCATATATATTAGCAGAATTACCAAAAAACAAACAAACTCATATGAAATACCAAAGAAAGAAATCCAAAAGTAGGAATTTTTTTTGAAATAATACATATAAAAAAAGACCCCAACAGAACAACAATAGAAATGATATCAAAGATTCAAGCCAGAGTTAAGGAACCATTAGTTTAATCATTATTTCTAGTGTTCTTTCGTATTTCGAAAAAATATTTTTTTATTTGTTTATTTTATAAATGATTTGTTTTAAAAAAAGGAATTTTGTCGTTATATTTTTTTTCAATTGTCTAAAATAAAACAATACCAACCATGTGTACGTTTTTTGGGGAAAACAATTTTTTTCTATTTTTTTTAGAATTTTGAATATTTTTGTCTTTTTAACTTTGTCGTTCGCACCTGGGTTTTTATCTTTGTAATTGCTCCAAAAGATGCGGGTGAAAAGCTGGGCTTCCTTGCTCGAATTTCTTCAAACAATGTGGAGGTGCAAATTGTAAAAACGTCGAAAGAAAAATAATTTGTGATGACAATGACGACACGAAGTTAGAATCGGTTAACAAGATGCTAATGAAGATAGTTCCAATCCAAATGAAGATGAGTATATTGATCATACATTCTTTATGCAACAATATGCCAAAATTTCACTGGGGGACGAAGAAAACGAGTGTTGCATCCTAAGAAGAAGAACCAGAAGCTGGCGGAGAAACAGAAATTTATGAGCCACCACCAAAAAAACGTTCTAAAAGATTACCCAAAAATACACCAAAATAGATTAAAAAATATTGTTTAATATAAAAAAGTTATACATCAATAAAGTTCGTAAAATAAGAACCTCTGAGATTTTTTTTTGTTCAGATGCTTTTATTTATAATTCATAAAATAATAGAGTTAGAGCTTCAGCCACAAGCTCAATTTGTTTATTGATTAACTAAAAATGGAAAAGGCTTGGAGTAATCTTGACGTATCTCAAATAAGTAATTGAGGTGGAGCTTCGATTGGAAGATTGATTTGTTCACTGGTTAATGAAGAATAAAAAAGTTCGGAATGTTCTTGTCGTATCTCCAATAGTTTATGAGTTATATTAATTACAAAGGTAAAAAACCAGGTGCGAACGGTCAAGCTAAAATGATGAAAATATTCAAAATTCTACAACAAAAAATATTTTTTTCCCCAAAATAGGACACATGGTTTTTATTGTCTTATTTTTTACAATTAAAAAAAATATAACGCCAAAATTTCTTTCTTCATAATGAATTGATTATTGAATAAACAAATAAAAAATCTTTATTTTTCGAAATACGAAAGAACAATGCGAAAGTGCAATTTTAAGCAATGAATTTTTTTTTAAGAAGTCATTTTTCTTAAATCATTATTTTTATTAGTGATTAGGTTTCAAAACAAAAATTGGGTTATCTTATGAACAATGCATTTGTTAATAACAATTATTCAAACATTGGTAGTGTATAATAAACTCTGAGAATTAATTTTTGTTCACGTGCTTTTATTCATAATTCATAAAATAATAGAGTTAGAGCTTCAGCCAAAAGCTGAGTTTGTTTATTGATTACCGAAAAATGGAAAAGACTTGAAGTAATCTTATCGTATCTGTGATAGTTTATGGGATATTTAAATTTGAAAGCCAAATTGTTTTCATCTAGAAGTATTTTTATAAATGATTGCAAGGAATTAGGTAAATAAATAATTGAGTTGGAGCTTTGATTGGATTTGTTCATTGGTTAATGGAGAATAAAAAAGGTCTGGATGTTCTTGTCGTATCTCCAATAGTTTATAAGTTATATTACATACAAATATGAAAAAGCAGGTGCAAACGGTAAAGTTAAAAAAAAGAAAATATGCCAAATTCTGAAAAAAAAACCTTTTTTCCCCAAAAAACAACACATGGTTGTTATTGTCTTATTTTGTACAATTAAAAAGAATTATGCCATAATTTCTTTCTTCATAACAAATTGTTTATTAAATAAACAATTGAAATGTTTTTTTTTTCGAAATACGAAAGTACAATGGAAATGTGCGATTTAAAGCAATGATATTTTTTTAAGAAACCATATTTTTTCATATATTATTTTTATTAGTGATTAGATTTTCAAAAAAAAAATTGGTTTTCTTATAAACAATGCATTTGTTTATAACAATTATTTAAACAATGGGAGTAAAAAACTAAAAAATAATTTTGATGTAGCTTTTAACAATGAAAAATCAAAACAATTGGCATATAAAAAAAAACTTCAATTCTTTATTTATGTTTTTCTATCTCCAATGTCTTACATTGTTTATAAAAAATTGAAAAATGGCAATTTTTTCATTTTTCCAAAGGGGATCCTTTTTGAGCATTTGAAGAATAGCTCAAAAAAATGGATTTCAACAATTGTCAGAGTTTTTATGTTAATGTTCGACTTATTAAGAATTGTTAATTAATAAAAACATAACTAATAGAAAAATTGCGGTAAATGTTCATTTCCGGCGATCTCTCATCAACTAGTCTGTTTAATCCACACGAAATCGATCGTTAATGACCCCCTTTTGACATTCAATTTATCTTCAAAGGCATAATTGTGATATATGCAACCGAACATACACCGAAATCGACCATTAATAACCTGTAAATGGTCGATTTGGTCCTTTGATGTATAATTGTGGTATAGGCCACTGAACATACACGAATTAGAATATTATTCAAATGTCAAATCATATTACCTTTGTCAAATTTATGTATTTTAAAATCCAAATATTGTATGTTTTCTCCTAGTTGAAGGAAATAGATATCGAAAATTTCATGTTGACCCCAGCAACGAGGTCAACGGCTAAATTTTGTAATCAACTCGTATATTAAAATGGCAATTAATCGCCACCATTAATACCCTTGAATAACTATTGCTGACGGATTATTGTTTATTCATGTATTCAGGAAGTACCTGAATTCTTTCATCCCTTAATATTTATATTTAATTGGTTAAAATATTTTTTTGTTTAAGTATCAGAACCGGGTGACGTGCGCACGAACCGAACCACCCGTTTTCACCCGTATTTTCGACGCTCAATTGAAATTATAAATAGTGATACAGTTCCGAAGAGAAGACTTTCTTAGACATTTCCTGCTCTTTTTGGATTTTCCTTTCGATTTTGGATATCTGCAATGGTTTTTAAGATATTTGCGAAAAAACGAAACCCCTCTTTTTTCATTGTTTATAACTTTTGCAATTTTTGCAAACGGGAGTTTGAACTTTTTTCTAAATGCCATTTTGAATCGAATGACACCTCACTCATAAGTTTCTGTTTCCACAGAGAAATTATGGTCCAAAAAGCACTTGTTGACCAGACTATCAATAATACAGAGTGAGTCAAGAGTACTTTGACAAACTTCAGGAGGTTCCTCACAATATTCAAATATGAATTGTCCGAATAAATATATGTCCGGAAACGCTTTGTTTCCAAGATACAAGGTGTTAAAGTTTTATTTTTATTTTCGATTTTTTAATATCTTTCGAAATACTGACCTAAATAAACGGAAATTGGTAATGAGAGGGTTTTTGAGGTGTCGAATTCGAACCTGATGTTATTATTGCTCTTACTCGTAGGGGGCGCCACCTAAACGTCTTTTTCTTTTTCGAAGATTCTCAACTTTTCTGAGCGTACTTCTAGCACTTTTTCAGTAGAAAAATCAATGTCTCTATCATATCTACGTAAAAAAGATACCCTTGTTACAAGTCGCTATAAGCAACTGTTTTCTAGATATTTGGACTTGAAAATTTCGAATCGATTATTTGATAATCGATGCGTGTTGAAGTTATTACCATTATTTTGCATTTTTCACAAGAATGCTTAGGAAATGAATTTGACGTTTGAGTGAGTAGTTTTGGTTTTTTGTAGGGGGTGCCACCAATTCTATTTAGTTTTATTCGTTTGAAATAGTTATTTTTGTATCAAGGGTGCAAAATTTGTATTTGTTTTAATAAAATTTGCAAGAAATATCAACATTTTATTTCAAGAAATTTTGAATATGTTGAATAAAATAAAATAAAGGAAACTAAATTGTATTCAAATAAATTGTTCAGAGTGTCCATCTTCAGCGAACATACAGGCATTCAGTCATTGAATCTCGTACCCGCTCAAAAATTATTGGTGTGTTTCTTATTGTTTCACAGGCGTCCACTATTCGGTTTCCTAGATCTTCCTCGTTCGCTACTGGAGTTTCATAAACTAGTGACTTCAAATGTCACCAAAAATAAAAATCTAGCGGGTTTAGATCTGGAGACCTTGGTGCCCACACCTGGTAAGGTTCTTCTACACCCCTACCGATCCGTCGCTTTGGATAGACAGTGTTAAAGAATTCCCTGGTTACAACGCTAAAATGGGACGGAGCCCCATCATGCATAAACCACATGCGGATACGAATTTCAAATGGTACATTCTGAAGTAGTCCCGGAAATTCATTTTTTTAAAAGTCTCTGTAAGTGGCGCCATTCAGTCGGAACGGAAGAAAGAAAGGACTCATCAAATAATTATCAATTATTGCCGCCCTAACATTTACACAAAATTGATACTGATAATGTCTTTCACTAACTGCATGCGGATTCTTCAGAGCCCAAACATGGTTGTTATGAAAGTTTGTGATAGCATTTCGGAAGAAGTTTGCCGCGTCGGTGAAGAGTAAATATCTTAGAAATTGAGGATTTCCAGCCAATTTTCTCAAAACTACTGACACATAGTTAATCATTGCGAAGTCCTGTGGAAAATGAACTTGGAAACCCGGATCATTATCAAATAATTGATCTTGGAAATTTCTCCAAATATCTGGAACTTGTTTAGTAGACTTGACAGGTTAGCTTATACTAGATATGATGGAGAATTGTTTTTACTGAAATGTGCTCGAGACGTCAAAAAGTTAGAATCTTCAATTACTGAGGTTGGACTGCTCTGGTACTTCAATAATAGTTCATGACACCTGAAACCTCTAAACCAATTTTCGTTTAAAGAGGTCGAGTATCGAAAGTTGGATGAAATATACGATTAGAAACGTCGTAAATACTGTCTTGCTTTCCGGCATTCATCCGACAAGCCATAAAACGTAGGAATGCGAGTTCGCTAAAGTGAGCATTATTGTTTTAAATAAAATTTTTTCGTTAGTGTTTTAAAACTTACAGAAACTTCATCAAACCACAAACGTTTAATTTCATTAATATGTAATTCGCAAACTTACTCCATTGAACGTAAAAATTCATCCCAGGCATGAAATGCAGAATACTGGTAATATTTTCAGCACGATCGTTTGATTGAATAATCGACTAGAATGGTACAGGTCAAAATCTAGATACGTTTTGTTTGTAGCGACTTGTAACAGAGATAGCTTTTTTACGTAGATATGGTAGAGGAATTGATTGTTCTACTGGAAAATGTGCTAGAAGTACGCTCAAAAAAGGTATGAATCTTCAAAAAAAAAAAGACGTGTAGGTGGCGCCCCCTACGAATAAGAGCAATAATAACATCAGTTTCGAATTCGACACCTCAAAAAATTCCTCAATAACAATTTTCGTTCAATCAAGGTCGGTATTTCGAAAGGTATTTAAAAAAAAAGAAAATAAAAATAAAACTTTAACACCCTGTATCTTGGAAACGAAGCGTTTCCGGACATATATTTATTCGGACAATTCATATTAGAATATTGTGAGGAATCGCCTCCTGGAGTTTGTCAAAGTACTTCTGACTCATCCTGTATATTGAGAATCGAGCAGGAATTCCATCTTTGTTTGATTGATTGAAAAACTAATACGCGAGATGATTGATTCGACGCCGTGGAAAGATATAATTTTGTCATTTCAGAATCAATTCGCACTTTTCTCATTGGACGTAGTGTCAAAGAATTCATCCCAGGATAGAGAATCTGATCTATTTTTCAAGAGCACGATCAGGGGTTGAGTGATTGAATAATATTGGACATAGTATATGGTAGCAGTTTGGTAATAAAACACAGTTTCAGATTTTTTTTCTAGGGTGGGCGAGGATTTATTATATCGTAGAGGGTCTTCTAGTCATCATAAAACTTTGATATGATGGATAGCCATCCTAGGCAAACGATCTATATTTTCAGAAAATTATTAGAAAGGCAAGTTATTTTAAATGGTACTGAACACTGAATTCCTTCCAAATGGAAGTATTATATTTATATTTTTGGATAGCCAACATGTGGAAACTACCAAAATGAATATTACTTCTAGGAAAGATAATTTTGATGAATTTGTTGAATGTAAATAGGGGTATGGTTTGGTAGGCTAGGGAAAATGTTAGGTCAACAGACTGAGAACTATGATTTGGGTTTTATCCTCCCGTAACCTGCCGTTGACAAGGTTGGGTAACATTCAAGAGAGGTGAACTTATGTTACTAGGGCTAGGGCGAACTTGTGTACTTTGAACATAATGTTCCTTGCAACACTTTTTGGTTTCATACATGTCCTGATATCTAGTGACGAGTAGTCGAAGTATGGTATGTATTGTGGCTTGTCTAGTCATCCGAACCATCTCGGCATTTGTTTACATAGGCCAATCAATAGAGATCTTCTGCTCCATTGATTCTGTGACAAAAATACTACCAGAAAAACACTGTGCCATCACACGAAAGACGGTTCGTAGTTATGTACTGTTATATTTCCTACTCGCAACTGTCATTCTTTAATTTGTTATAAACATTTAAAGGCATTTTTTTAATTTAATATTGTTTTTGACTTGAAAACTAGTGAAGCATTCTCGACAATTGCAATTATAGAGAATTAAAATGCAAAATGATGAACCCTAACGCGACTCGATTGGATTATTAGTAACGGAGAAAAAACGGAATAACCAGAACAAAACACTTTTTTAAATTTATAACTCCGCCACTTTTTAAGTTGTAGTCAGAGCCGATCCTAGGGTATTGGCCGCCCGCGTGCAAATACCAGATGTGCCGCCCCTGCAGAGATTTTTTTCTTATTTTGACTAATATTTAACGTTGACGTTATAAACTCTCAAACTCATCTACCTGTATAACGTCTATTTCACACACAACGATTTGGACATACTCAGTGCGTATACCAACGAAAAGTATATAAATCAGTTGTTCTACAGTCTACAGACTAGGTACCTAATCATTATAATTACCTAATTATAAAATAACCTCTCTGGCTTTCTGAGTGGCAAATTTATCAATAATTTCCGTAAAATCTATTTTTTCACAGATTTCGGAATCAATAGATATGATGGCCAAATCTGAAAGCCTTTCTTGTGTCATCCTATTTCTCAAGTAATTTTTAATAATTTTTAATTTGCTGAAACTTCTTTCTCCTGAAGCCACAGAAAAAGGTGAGGTTAAAAAAATTCTTATTGTTAGAGCAAAATTAGGAGAACGGGAAATGAGATCATTTTTGACTATGATTTCTAATACCTCAATTGGCTGTTTCTTACCTGGAAAAATATCTTTGAATGAAGTTATTTCATTAAACAGTTGTATACCGTCTATATCTTTCACGATACTTCCTTCCTCCTGTACCTGTAACTTAATATCTAAGTCCATGCAGGCTTTCATGAGATCATCACTAGAAATGTTGTGAAACTCATACAGAAAGCAGAATATTGAAAAGCACTCAGATAATAATGTAAATCTTTCATTTACCGAAGAGATCGCGTGATCAAGAATTGCAAAATAGAAAGAAGTCTTGAATTGCTGGAAGGGATTCAAAAGGGGTTCATCACTGCCCTCGTAATCAAATAAACGGACCTTTTTCCTGAGCCTCGAACTTGGAAATTCGGGATCAATACCTAAATCTCTAGCAAGTGTTGTGGCTGATTCGACAAATATTTTGAAATTATCGTCTGATCTCTGTGAAACAAAATATTTTTTTAAATTATCCAAGCCTTCAATGCATTCCGCGATGTTTAATTTGGAATTTTGAAGCATTTTACTCAGAACATTAATTCTTGGTAATAAATCATGCCATATCAAAATTGAACACAAAAATTTGAATGATTCAAGATTTTCAATTATTGATTTTGCACCATTTTTTGTTTTCGCGTCTCTGGTGGAATCTTCAATTAAGGCATTTAATGCGGTAATAATGTTTTTGAGGTCTTGCTTTAGAGGTCTCATAGCATTGATACGACTTTCCCACCTTGTTTTACTTAATGGTTTCAAAGTTAGACTTTTCACGTATTTTTTTAGTAAATCCCATCGATATGGGGACGCAAAAAAAAAATTATATACCTCTTGTACCATATCAAAAAATCCAGAAATTTCACCACTGGAGCTAGCAGCGTCATTAACGACGAGGTTTAAGGTATGAGCCGCACACGGCACGTATAATGCTCTAGGATTGATATCGAGAATCCGTTTCTGAAGCCCTATATTTTTCCCCTTCATGTTCGATCCATTGTCGTAGCCCTGACCACGTATATCTTTAACTTCTAGCTGCAGACTAGGTAATAGCTTCTCTAATAGAAAATTGCACAGACCTTCTACAGTGGTATTAGTTACTGAAAAAAATCCTAGAAAAAATTCTAAAATATCTACTTCACTTTTACTATCAGTAGTGTTCACATATCTAATTACAAACGTTATTTGTTCTGTATGACTAATATCGGGCGTAGAGTCGAGAATTATAGTGTAATATTTGGCTTTTTTGACAATGCGTGTTATCTCATTACGAATAGATTCGGCTAAAATATGAATTACTTCATTTTGAAAATGCTGCCCTAAGTAGTGTGGAATACGTTTTTTATCTTTGTATTTACTGATATTATTAAGGTGTTCTGAAATAACTAGATCAAATTTGGCCAACATCTCTACTGCCTTTAAAGAATCACCATTATCTCTATGATACAACTCCGTACTAGTTCCTCTGAATGCTAAATTTTGACTGGCTAAAAATGGTACTACAGCAATCATTCTTTCAATGATAGCGCGCCATCGCTTTTTCTCTCTATTGTAAACATTTTGTTGTTCCGCGTCAATAGTACAATTTTTTTCCATCCTCGTCTCCATTTCGCACTACGATCTTATTGAGTTAACGTTTTTTAGAGTATTTTCATGCTTATTGAGGTAATCCGAACAATGACGCCAATCAGAAAAGCCAGTACTTACAAGTTGTGTTGAACTATCTCTACTAAACAATTTACATGCAAAACAAAAATACAATTTAGTTTTATGGAATAGCAGAGCCACGCGCGATTTATTTTCTCCCCGTTCACTAAAGTTTTGTTATAATATGAACAGCTAAATTTTCTGCCACTCTCATCAATCGGAAATTTGAAATCTGCAACTTGTTTGGGACCGTGTTCTACCAATAAATCAATGTATTTTTTCGTCAAAATGTTAGGCCAAGTACCTGGATCATCTAGTGCTACTTGAGCAGAGCCCTCTTCCTCTTTGCTCTCATCTTCACATTCGGCTTCACTGGGAATGGGACTGCTTGATGATGATCTTGCAGCTTTATTACCTTCATCGGGTGTGAAATCTATTGATTTATTGTTTTTTTCACTAGTACTGGTGGATGTTGATGGTTGAGAGTAATCAAACTCCGCGATTTGATTCAAACCTTTTTGTTCGGGCTCACTTTTATCCGGTTTTCCAAAATACTTTTTCAATGCTCCCGCTTGTTTTGAGATTTCTTCTATTCTTCTCTTTTCTATAGAAGGCACCTGACTCTCTTTTAGTTTTTCTGTTTTGGACGAGGACGACATCTAAAGGTAAAAGGTAAGAAGAACGATAAGTATATCATGGCTCACAGATGCAGATAAAATGAAGAGGAATTCTTCAGAAATTTTGAAATTGATCGAAATGACCTCTAAAAAGTACCTACCATTGTTAATACTTCCTTTTACTTAAAGTGTAAGAATATGGGTTATTCATAAGAAATCCCCATTCCTGTTGAAAAAGTTAGAGCAAATTATTCAAAATAAATAATGATTCGTAGCGCTCTTTCAAAATCTGGGTAAAAATTAAAATTTTCATAAACTCCCCCGGTTGGTAACCTATAATTTTGTAAGAAAATTATATTCTGTGCTAACGAATTTTGAAAGAATTGAAAATAAATTTTGAATTTTCAAACATTCTGTACTTATTTTCAAAACGAATCATCGCGACAAAATTAGTTTGAAAATATGCCCACTTTTTTTATCTAATTAGAAAACACCCTGTACAACATTTCATTCGTTCATAAATCTAGTTAAGAGCTTTGGTACTTACCACAGTTCTGATTTAAATATTTAAACGATACTCAACAGCAACACCTTGTCACTAATTTCCAATATTAACTTACACTTGCACTTGATTGTGTTTATGACCAGTCTTATTGTATGTTGATTCAAAATCAAATGAACATTTCGAAATAAAAATGGTTTATATATAGTGGTGAAGTAGCAAAAAAAATTCCGATGCCGCATCCCTTTAACTTTGTCAAAACAATCCATTTCTTATCTATAAATAAAACCGCTAAAATAAAGTTTCTTTTGACCATTGACCTGCGAGCTGCGTGCCGCCTGTGATATATATAGTCTTTACAAGGAAGTTGGCACGGCGAAAAAAAATTCAGAGGAGGCCGCAGCGGCGAAACCTTTGAAAAAAAGCCGCCCGGAGAACAGCAGCACGTTTTTTCAAAGGTTTTGCCGCTGGTACCTCCTTTAAAAATTTTTTCGCCGTTCCAACTGACATCGTAAAGACTATACGTACATAAATAAGCCGCCGCGCCGCACACAGGAACCAAACATACTTAGTCGTGTCAAAAAT
The DNA here is from genome assembly GCA_018342105.1 of Gonioctena quinquepunctata. Lineage (NCBI taxonomy): Eukaryota > Metazoa > Arthropoda > Insecta > Coleoptera > Chrysomelidae > Gonioctena > Gonioctena quinquepunctata. The sequence goes on along the minus strand of JAFIRS010000577.1, from coordinate 153,878 downwards.
ATGGCCCTTGGTTTTTTTTTTATAGAAATTTTAATTTTTTATGCTGCATTGCCGGCTCTGCCATGAATTTTGCTCTCAAATGAAGAATGTGTGTAGATGAGAGTAGGAGGAGATACTAATGGACAATAGACCAACACACCACACAACTGAGCACTAACGTTTCATTTTTCTTCTTTCAAAAAATAGCCGATTGTTATAACTGAATGCGGCCGCACGCGGCCCCTCTTAGTTTGGCCGCCCGCGTGCGGTGCACGAGCTGCACACCTGCTAGGATCGGCCCTGGTTGTAGTGAAGGCTTTCTATGAAATAGTAGTGATTAATATGTTCTTCATGTCTGAAAAACTCAGGCGCTATTGGATCATTAATTTTGGCATATTTGCAATCTGAATTTTTTAATGCACTGGATGCGTTATAGGTAGTCCGACTCTAAATTTTCAAGAATATTTCGAGAGTAGAAGTATAGTACTACAAAACGTATATTCTCATTTTGCGTTAAAATGTTGCAAAATAAAGGAAAAATACTTTCAAACATGACCGTTATGTCTACTACTCCACCCCCCCCCTCCTGAGACGCTTTCGGGCAGTCGCCGGATTTCGGTCATATTTGCTAGTATTTCTCACCTATTTTGGAGAATTTTAACGCAGAATGAGGCTAGTCATTTTGTAGTTATATACTTCAACTCTCAAAATATTTTAGATGCATTGAAATCGGACAACCGATGACGGACAACTGATGCTGCAATAAAGTGCATTAAAAAAATCGAATTGCAATAATGCCAAAACTAATAATCCAACAGTGCCTGAGTTTTTCACACATGAAGAACATATCAATCACTACTATGTCGTGGAGAGCCTGCTTCAAAACTTGAAAAATTACGGTGTTATGAATTTAAAAAAAAATGCATATTTCTTCGGTTTTTCCGGTTTTATCCGTTACTAATAATCCGATCGAGTCGTGCTAGGGTTCATTTCCTTTGCATTTTTATTTTATACAATTCGTCCGTTGAGAGTATTGCTTCATTAGTTTTCAAGTTACAAGTCAAAAATAATAAAAAATTTAGAAAAAATGCTTTTAAATGTTTATAACAAATTGAGCAATGACAGTTGGGAGTAGGACACATAACAGGATATAACTATGTCTTTCTTATGATGACACAGTCGGTTTCCTGGTAGTATTTTTGTCACGAAAAAATTAGAAATTTATCAGGTCTTATTCTGACCTTATATATAAAATGATATGAACCTGAGTTTCGTAGGAGCTTCGAAAAGATCAATTCAGATCGGTGAAATAGTATATGCATACGATATTATTTCACTAACTCTGCACGTTCAAAATTGCATAGATTACAAATGCTACCAAAGTGAAACTACCTCGAAAAAAAAGAAGAATTATGAAAATCGGTGCACTCATACCAAATTTATACACGAACATACAGTACGTACCGAATTGGTAACCCCTATTTTGGATGTTGTTTAGAAACTCATTATATCCATAGGAGCCTGTGGATTCCACTCGGTTGTCTCCAGTTGATTTTTTTTCAGGACTGGACCAAAAATTCAAAGTTTTTTATTTCCAGAAGTCAGACAGAGTCACACATACACACAAGCATTCTCGACTCCTCTCCTTAGCACCCACCATACATAATTAGTATATTATATCAGACCTCTAACATGAATTCTTGGGAGAAATATGGCAAATCGATTCGCATCCACGTTTACGAAAATTTATATTCTGGCGAGTCTGAATAATTCACGTGTCTGAAAACAGAGTAGCAAATACTTCCTCATATTTGATAAAAGGATCCCAATTTTGTTTGGTAGTAACCTCCTACCAACAGCAAAAAAACAAGGAGATAAATCACGAGGGGAATGTAATAATGATAATAATACGTAATTTGTTTTGATTTACGTTCTTTTTTGTAGGATCCTATCCGATGCCAGAGAGTTATCCACGTTCCCGAATCTAAACGGAACTAGTGCCCTGGAAATATTGAGATTGGACAGAGCGGGAATCACATCCGTGCCCACGTCTTTGTGTTCGACTTGTCCTAGATTGAAGAGTCTGTAAGTGAATTTATTATTCCCAGAAAGTTTGATGTGTTCGCAATTTTTCTGTTGAACCAGTTTTCGAACTCTTTTATAGAGATCGTCATTTCGATACAGATGGAAATCTCTCTGTTTGGATATTGTTTTAACATCCAAAGTCGTTGTGAATGTATTCGACCTCTCTTTAAACAAGAAGGTATAAAAATATTTTGATGAGAGTTTTCCCAAAATTATCAAATTCCAAGTTTTAAGGAATGCATTCAGGGTGTTTTATAATTGACTGCTGATCCTAAAGAGCGATAATCCTTGGATGATTTTAAGAAAAAATCTCCATATGAACATAGGTCCGCAACCGCTTTTTTTTATAATAATAATATACTTTATTGTCATTAAGAATAAATCTTGTGGACAAAGCTTGTGAAAAATAAATATAAATGTAAATATAAAAATATAAAATGTAAATATAAAAACACCTACGGAAAAGTGAAGTTAGAACATATAAAATGTAAATATAAAATGTAAATATAAAAACACCTACGGAAAAGTAATGTTAGAACATACACTATAAAGTTCATCGTCAATTTTGTATCAACATGGTTGTGTGCAGTTTCGTTCAAAAATCGTATCAAAATTTATATAATACACATATAAACATATACAATCATATATAATATTACATAAATGAACACACCTATTACACCAAACAAATAGACATCTATATCCAAGGAAGAATATAAACAAAAATCTTATACAACATATATTCAAATATGCACATTTTGTCACGTAAATTTATCATTATAGAACTCTTGCAAATCATAATAGGGTCTATCAGCCAGAAATGTTTTTACTCTTATTCTAAACATTTTGTTGGTCAAATTTGCCTGTCTTATATCTGAGGGCAAGTGATTAAAACATCTTGACCACATTGTAATAAATAGAATCCCTGGCCAAATTTGTTAAAGGAATTGGCAGTTCCAACGCGGTGGAACGGGTGTTATAAGAATTGCACGAAGCCTCGAATAGGGACATATTTTTGTAAATGAGACAAACCGATTCCAAAATGAACAAAGCAATCACTGTTAAAATCTTTTCCCCAACGAATTTGTGTCTGCACAAATCACGAGGTTCAATCTTACACATATACCTGATAGCCCGTTTCTGCAGTACTAATACAGACAGAAGGGCTAATGAATTGCATACTCCCCAAAACGGTATTCCATAACGTAGGTGAGTTTCTAAGAGGGCGTAATACACCGTTCTGGCAGTTTTAATTCCCAAATTTATTGAAGTTACTCTCACTGCATAACATCCAGAAGAAATTTTTCTTTCAAGATGTTTGATATGTTCAATAAATTTGAGCTTATTGTCAATGTGAATACCTAGAAATTTAGTTTGAGTCTCGTTCTTGACCAAATGACAGGTCATCAAGAGCACATCTGAATGATAAAATGTTTGTTTTAGTGATATTGAAAGACAACAAATTAGCATCACACCACTCCTTGATTTTTTTCATATCAGTAGATATGGCATTGTGTAAATCATTTGAGTTTTCGTTGTACCACAATATCGTCGTGTCATCAGCGAAAAGAGTGAATTTTCCAGAAATGCTCAAATTTGCAAGGTCATTGACATATTTACATACATTTTTCCATGATAAAGGATTTTTCAATTTTCATCAGTGGCGTCCCTGTTAACATGCCCTGCCATATTTTTGATCAAAATAATGATACTCCACTGCCTTTTTTCCAAATAAATATTATTTTTGTAATTGCCCTCTATCTTCTCATAAAAATGGTCTCCCGCCTTTTTTTCGTCCGGCGAACGGTTTTTGAGTTGGAAAATAAAATGCATTCATTTGCTTGTCCCTATGCGTAATCAGCCGTTGAAGAGTAGTAGGATTATCTTGTGGGCTAGCAACATTTAGTATGCTGAGAACACATTTTGTTGTTTTCAACATAAACAATTTTGACATTTATTTAGCTACGTGATATTATGTACGTTATAAAAACTTGATTATTGAAAGAAACATGGTAAATTTTACAAATACCGAATTGGCATAACTTGTATGGGCTTGCTGATGGGAACGCATATGAAGTCATGCGACTGTATCAAGAGCGCTTCCCAAATAAAATGGTTCCTGATCTTCAACGATTTCAAGCACCCACAGAAAGTTATGTGAGACAGGAAGTTTTGAGCCAAATCATCACTTGAAAGGAGCACACATCGGACTGCAAGAACTCCAGCAATTGAGGTAGCTGTTTTAAATTCAGTTGAAGAAAATCCTGAAATAAGTACGAGGCAAGTTGCCAACAATTTGAATATCGCCCATGAAGATTCTTCATGATTATTTATTATATCCCTATCACATTCAACGGGTTCAGGCTCTACTTCCTCGAGACTTTCCATTACGAGTGAATGTCTGCCAATGGTTTCTCCAAAAAGTTACCGAAAATCCTTCATTTGACAGGGGAATTTTATTCACGGACGAAGCTAGTTCAACTAAACACAAGACCAGAAATCTTCATAATAATCATTTTTCGTCCGAGGAAAATCCGCATGCAATCGTGGAATCTCATCACCAGGATCAGGTCTCACTAAATGTCTGGGCTGGAATTATTGGAGATAACCTAATTGGACCTTTTTTTCAACACGCAGATTAAATGGACATAATTATCGCCGATTTCTTGAAAATAATTTGCCAGTTCTGTTGGAAGATGTTCCTATTTCAATGCGAAATCGCATGTGGTTTATGCACGATGGTGCACCTGCTCATTTTAGTGCTCTTGTACGCGAATATTCAAACCAAAACATTCATAATCGCTGGATAGGTCGTGACAGAGTCATGGTCAGCTAGATCCCCAGACTTAAATAGTCTTGATTATTTTCTTTGGGGACATCTTAAGACTTTGGTATACAGTCAACCATGTTCACTGAAACATGTCATCGATCATTTGAAAGTGATGATAATATTGGAAAAATATTCGGACGGATGATCCTAATAATAGATTCATTTTGTGATCTCGAAGGGCGAATTATCACCCAAGAATACTTTTCATAGAAACTCCTGGACAATTGCTTTTTCATGATGAATCCGAAGGCTATAATCCAGAGGATTCAAAACAACGAAATATTCTGGAGGTTACGAATGCCCTCAAATATGTACTATTATTGAAATATCTCTGTTGACGTCACACCACTAGTAGTGGTACTCATGAATCGTCCTTCGACCATCTTCGATTAATATAAGAGCAAGCCAGCAATTGATATTTCAAGAACAAAAAAGATTTCATTATCAACGAGTTGAGAGAGGCTGGTATAAATTGATAACGATTGCATTCGTTGTCATGAGTTTTCAACAGTGACATCATGAGTAGAGATGAGTTCGGACAGTCTTCTGTAATATCGTCCAGATGGAAAGTAGTTCTCTAAAACATCCTTTGGTCACATTCGGATGGAAATGTCGATGCTGATATCCTGAAAATATGTAACGTCAAGATGCCGACCGATGTGGGAGATGTGGGAAATATATTTCATGTGGGCGAAGCATTGGAAAAGTTGAAAAAATACTTTCGTACTTCGATCAACAATCTCCTCAGTGAATTGGACAGTAACATAAAAAAAATGCTACACAGATAGAAAGTTAGAGAGTATAATTTTTTGGAGTGCTCTACAACTAATTGCCAATAAGACATGGAAATAATCCGAAATTTGAAACACTACCAAATGAAAGCGTTGGCATATATTTTGTCTCTGAATTCCTCTTAATGTCAGTCTGTGAAGATAAAAACCCAGTAGTATTCAAGGAAATTCCGTGTATTATGAATAATATTGGAAAATTGGTTTCCAAAACTGTAATTTTCTTGTAGTCAAAGACTTAGAAGGAAATCAAAATAATTCGAAAATAACTCAGAAACGACTCAAAATTGGATTATTTTGTGAAAATGTTATGCTTTTTTTCGACAGTATATACAGTGTGTCTCAAACTCGATGGCCTATTAGACGTTTACGGAGAACAGGATAATTTTGAAAATTTGGTTTCTTGGGTAATTAGTTCTGCTTTATCGATCCAAAATATTTGCAACGGTGCGGCGTTGCCGCTCATATTGAAAAGTAGCAACAACTTTGATATTTTGAATTAAAGTATATTATTGCATTTTTTGCTTCACCATTGCTTTACGATCAATTTTGTAATATACTTTCCTATACCTATTTCGAACGGTTTTCAAGAAATTCATTGATTTTTTTTGTGCAAAACATAGCTTTAATTAAATGTTTATTACTGCGGTATTTGGGCAAAGCTGCAATTTTGGGTATAGTTTACCAATGTTATGTGTATTGGTTATGTTTGAAAGAATTTGTACTCCATTATACAGGGTCGTTGAAAATTTGTGATTTTTCCGATAGATACCTACAAAAAAGGTGAAAAGTAATTTTTTTTTTAATTGAACACCCTTTATATTACGAATATCCTGAAAGTCAATTGAAGTTCCTTCCAAATGATGTATCATGATCATACACCTAAAAAGTCTGGTTTCCGAAATAAAAGCAAGTTTCTTAAACATTCAAAATATCTGCATTTGAATATGTATAATTATCCATTTTGACAGAAACACCATGAAAATCACTGCTTGTCAAACTAAAAGATCCTTTTGCTCTTTTCTGGTCACGACACACCACTACCATTTTCATTTCCCAGTAAAACAAATTGAAATAGGTAATATTACCCAATTGAAATGAGCTGATTAAAAAATCAAATCAATCTGGAATGATTCGCCTCAAAATGTCCATACTTGTGTCTATCCGAATATGGCATAATATACAGGGTGTTCCATTCAAATAAAATGACTGTGTTCCCTAATCCCTACAATAAAATGTTTTTCAGAGATTAAAATATGGTCAAATCATCCGATGTTACTGAAATTACTCAATATTTTCTGGGTGGAAGTTCAATTTCAGTCCTGTGTGGGTACCAGATGAGCAGGTATTTGAATTCAAAATGGTAGATCGCAGTCTCTTATCGTGGGATACAAAATTTCGAGTATTTATTTCTCAATCTCCAGAAAGTCCCATAGGTCATCGAGATTGGAATGCCCTGTATATAATCATTCATTGTACAATCAATTCGTCATCTTATCATTCATACATTTCGCTATCGTTGTATGAAGTTGCCGTATCATATTGTGCTCCGATTGTTTTGTGTCAATGTGTGAGTGAAACAGGGACTACATCTACAAAATTCGAAACAAGCGTGGACAATAGTGTGTCTCTTACACACAGAAAATCCTAACAAGGTATGTTGTATAACTTCCTAGTGAATTGAATAAAACGTTAACCGTCGACTACGTATGAGAAATTAGTCCGAACAAATTGGGAAAATCTGAAAGCACTACAACGGAGACATAACAACCGATTTATCAAACAAAGAGATGCTGAACGAGATATTGAAGGAAATAAAAGAAGAGGGAAACAAAAACAAAGAAGAACTAAAGTTAGAAATGAAAAATGAGAATAAAAAATTAATTGATATCCTAGAACAGAACACCAAACATTTAGATATTTTAGAGGAGAAAGTAAAAGAAATTGAGAAGAAATTTGATAATCTTGATAAAGTAATGGGAAAAAATAATTTATTGGTATATGGACTAGAAATTCCTGACACAGAATCCATAGAGTCTTTTGTTGTTGAAACGCTATCTGAACTTCTTGATATAGAACTCAGTAAAGCAGATATTAACAATATTTTTTTATTTCGAAACCAAAAGATTCCGACAATCAAAATAGAACTGATCTCTTACTTGAACAGGAAAAGAATACTAGAGAACTGTTATAGATTAAAAGGAAAGAAAATCTATATATCACAGGATCTCTCGATAGAAGACAGAAAAGACCAGAAGATTTTTGTGACCCACCTGAAGTTAGCCAAAGGAAAAAAACTAAAAGCTACTATAAAAGAAAAGACGCTAATAGTCAATGGAGAAATCTATGGAATTGAGGAACTGAAAGAACGCAACAAAGACGAGTTTCGCAAAAATATAGATCCACTCACCTCAAGAAAACAACATTCAAATAGTGCCCCCGGTACGTCGTCGAAAATAGCTCATCCAGAAAGGGAACAGAAAACCAACAAAACACAGAAATTTCAAAAAGGAACAAATATACAGAAAGAAGAAATAGAAACGAAGAAAACCAAATACACCCCACAAAGAACCTGAAAAAAAAAAGAACTCAACATAGAACTAACTCAGCTTCCAGCGACTTTGCAGCGAGAGTTCTTCGCAATCAAAAGTGAACGCCTAATTTAGCTGGACTACTTTCATCGTCCCTCAATAATCTCATCATTTCTTTATTATTATCAGTGAAACACCAGAGAATGTTTTTAAACTTTTTACATCGCGAACAAATTTTAGAAAAACAAGTATAATTTTATTATTTAGATACCATCAGAATATACAGGAAAGCAATATGCAGTTATTTCAGTTTTCTTATTAGGTATAGTTAGTAGAAAAATGGATCAATATATTAGAGATGTTGATCTCAATCCCATTAATACAATCGAATATTACTCAATATCTGATCTGAATGAACATTTTAGAAATAGTGAGAAAACAAAATCATTAAACATATTTCATCAAAATATAAGAAGCTTTTATAAAAATACAGATGAACTGAAAATCCATTTGAAACAATAGGAATATCAATATGACATTCTCATTTTAACAGAAACGTTCACTGTACTAGACAGCAGTATAATTCAATTAGACCAATATGTAATGGATTACAGCGAGGGGAAAATGTACAATGAATTACCAGAAATATACAAATCCTACATCCACTGTATAAACTCCCTCGAACTGATAAAAAAGATAAAAAAAGGCTACTTACATGTGACAGATAGACATAAAATACAGTCACTTGTCGAAAATTGAATACTGCTGTCTAATTTTTGTCTATTTTTTTCTATGTTTATTCTGTTTTTTTCTGTTTTTACTACTTTTTTCTATTTTTCTGTAAATATATGTGTTTCTATGTAAGTGTTTGTGAAAATATTTTTAAATTTTGTAATTATTTTGAATTTTTAAATTACTCTATTACTCAAATGATAAATGTAATTATTCTTTGGGAAACATTCTGTACAACAGACGAGAAATAATGACCCATGCGCAACCATTTGGTCCTAAATGGGTTTTTTTCACTGTTTATACAGTGCTAGTCAAAAGTCCCCTCCCCCCCTCGTATCTTTTGAACGGGTATACTTATAATAATGAAATTTGGAGGGTGGAAATAAACGGATGTAGGCTTCTCAACTGGTCATAACAGGTGACGCAATAGTCATAAACGACGTCACAAGGCCACTGTGACCAATAATTTTAAATGGGACCCTATGGCAAGTGACAGCTCGTTTGAAAGGTATTGACAATACCTATTCAGTCATACCAATTTTGTTTGGGTTTCGGCTGATTTTGATTGATAAATTGAAGAAATACGAAAATTATAGTTTCGCATTTAATTAATAAAGATTTTAAAGTACGCCTCTGGTTAATTGTCAAAAAGGTTGACGTTTTTGAATTCTCTACTTGTCAAAAGTGTTTATACCTTGAAAATTTACCTAAGCTATTGTGTTTACATAGGCAAAATGGTACGTACTGTAGTCGACAAAGTAGCAGCTATCTTAATAATTGGTGAATGTAGAAACAATTTCCATGCAGCGGAACGACTGTTTAATGAGAGGTACCCCGATCGCCCTATATCGAGGGTTTATTTGAGGGAGCTTCTTCGGAAGTTTGAAGCATCAGGTAGTGTTCAAGATGCCAAACGATCTGGTCGACCAACAATTAGTGATGACAAAAAAATTTACATAATTGGAGAAATGGTAGTAAACCCTACTTCTTCCACAGCCCAAGTTGCGTCTATCTGTGAAGTCAGTCAAAGGACAGTACATAGGGTGTTGGCTAAAAACAAATTTCATCCATACAAATTAAAAATGGTGCACCAACTTTCAGATGATGACCCCTACCGAAGACTAGAATTCTGTGAAACTATGTCCAATAAAATGAACCAACAACCAGGCTACATACAGACAATTTGTTTTAGTGACGAAAGTACTTTCTTTCTCAATGGAAATGTTAACACTCAAAATGTGAGGTATTGGAGTGACACAAATCCTCACATCTTTCGTGAAAAACATACTCAATTTCCAGAAAAGTAAATGTTTGGGCAGGTATTTTGGGAAACCACATAGTTGGGCCTCTTTTTTCTCAATGCTAACTTAACCGGTGAATTGTATCTGGAGATGTTACAAAATGATATTGAGTCGTTAATTCTTGAAATTCTAGAAGATAATCCAGATGAATTCGACAACTTGGAAATAACGTTTCAACAAGATGGTGCTCCTGCACACTATTACGGTGCAGTAAGACGTTACCTAGATGAAGAATATCGTGGTAGATGGATTGGACGACGAGGTTCGATCGAATGGCCAGCTCGGTCACCGGACCTTACGCCATTAGATTTTTTTCTATGGGGTACTTGAAATCTAAGGTTTACGCTACAGCACCTGACAGTATTGCCATTCTGAAACAACGAATTGTTGAAGAATGTAGGGCAATTTCCGCTGACACACTGGGACGAGTACGACAAGAGTTTAGCAATAGGATGCATTACTGCCAGGAAGTAGATGGAGCACATTTTGAACACCCATTATAAGAACTGGTTCTTAAATCTTTATTAATTAAATGCGAAACTATAATTTTCGTATTTCTTCAATTTATCAATCAAAATCAGCCGGAACCCAAACAAAATTGGTATGACTGAATAGGTATTTTCAATACCTTTCAAACGAGCTGTCACTTGCCATAGGGTCCCATTTAAAATTATTGGTCACAGTGGCCTTGTGACGTCATTTATGACTATTGCGTCACCTGTTATGACCAGTTGAGAAGCCTACATCCGTTTATTTCCACCCTCCAAATTTCATTATTATAAGTATACCCGTTCAAAAGATACGAGGGGGGGAGGGGACTTTTGACTAGCACTGTATACAAATGACACCCAGAGTCTTATGCCACTATTGTAAACATTTTAATGCGAATAAACTCATTATTATCATTATTATCATTATACATTTCAATACACTACATAACCTTCTGCATGTTCTCGCTATAATTTGATCACTTTGACCATGAAGATAAACAATTTCATCAAAACTTAGTTTGAATAGTTATTGCCTTCCATTCTAATTCTTTCTGACCAAATTTTTATTATGGATGTACTAATTGTCGAATTTTCATAATGACGTATTCCATGATATTTAATGCAAAATATGGCAAAATTATCCGATTGTTATAAAAACTTGCTTTCATTTCGGATACCATACCATGTAGGCATAGGAATGGTATGGTATTCGATAATAAACAGGGTGTTCTCATAAAAAAAATGTACTTTTCACCATTTTTATATCTATTGGAAAATCACAAATTTTTAACCACCCTGTATAATGGAGAACGAATTTCCTTCGACCTAACTTATGCGCAACACATTGGTAAACTACACCCCAAATTTCAGCTCTGTAGGAATCCAAATACCGCAGTAATTAACATTTAATTGAAGATATGTTTTGCACAAAAAATAAGGAAATCAATGAATTTCTCGAAAACATTATAGAAAAATGATCGTAAGGAAAAAGCAAAGCAAAAAATGCAATGATATTGAGGGTTGTCTTATTAATTGTTTTCGAAATAAGCGGCAACGCTGAAAATATTTTAGATCATAGAGCAGAACTACTTACCCGAAAAACCTAATTTTCAAAATAATCCTGTGTCACGTTCTCCAGAAACGTCTAATAGACCATCGAGTGTGGGACACCCTGTATTTATAAATTGTTGATGAAGATAGTAGTTGAGATCCACCGGATCATAGTCATCAAAAATCCTGGAATATCAATTTATAAAGACCTCGATTTTCTGTGGAAAAGTATCATACAAATAGCGATTCGTATGACAGGAAGACAGTTTTTTTCGCACCACGGAGAGATTAAAGCATATCGCGGTTTTTCTCATGTTCTCTACATTCCACCAATGAAGCACTTTTATTTGTTGCTAGAATTTGAAAGTAGATGACGTCGCGTGTATTTTGCTTTTGGAGCAGCTTTGTATCGGTTTGGCGATCATGTTTTATTTTCTGAATGCACGCGGTGTCCATTTTTCAGGAATGCGACCTGTTTTTGCCTAGATGAGAAACTTATACTCTGTTCACTCGGTCCTGATCCCTCTTCATAGTCAGTAGAGTGAGCCTCATACCGCTATACCATCACCACAACAAATATATTGGAGTTATCATTCAGTTTATATATCTTGAAATTCAACTATACTGTTGAATCATGATGTTTTCGCACTGTGAAATACAATAAGGGGATATACAGGGTGATTCAAAAGTACTTTGACAAACTTCAGGAGGTGATTCCTTACAATATTCAAATATGAGTTGTTCGAATAAATATATGTCCGGAAACGCTTCGTTTCCAAGATACAGGGTGTTTAAGTTTCATTTTTATTTTCATTTTTTTTAAATAACTTTCGAAATACCGACCTTAATTGAAAGAAAATTTGTATTCGGAGGTTTTTTGAGAATTCGAACCTGATGATATTATTGCTCTTACTCGTAGGGGGCGCCACCTAGACGTCTTCTTCTTTTTTGAAGATTTACAACTTTTTTGAGCGTACTTCTAGCACAATTTTCAGTAAAAAAAATCAATTCTTCTATCATGTCTACGTAAAAAGGCTAGCCTTGCTACGAGTCACTATAAGCAACCGTTTTCTAGATATTTGGACTTGAAAATTTCATGTTGATTATTTGATAATCGATGCTTGTTGAAGTTAATACCATTATTTTGCATTTTTCACAAGAATGCTCAGGAAAGGAATTTGACATTTGAGTAAGTAGTTTTGGTTATTTCATATTATGTGACAGTTAAACGTTTTGTTGTTTTGTGAAGTTTCTGTAAGTTTTAAAACACTAATTTTGAAAAAATGGATTATTTAAACAATAATGTTTATTTAGCCGATATGCATTTCGTTTATGGCCTTGCGGATGGCAATGCGCGCGAAGTAAGACGTGTCAGCTCCAACATTCACCAGTCTCCACCGTCGTTTGGCAGAAACAGGTAGCTTCAAGAGGGAAGCTGATATTATTGGAGGACCACGAGCAGTCCGAACCCCAGAATTGGAAGAAGCAGTTTTGAACGCTCTCGAGGAGAATCCAGAAACAAGTACAAGAATAATTGCTGAAGCTTCCAATTCTACTCAATACACAGTTTGGAGAATTATCCACGATCAACAATTTTATCATTACCATATTCAACTAGTACAAGCTCTTTTGCCACGAGACTTTCCCCTACGCATTACTATGTGTCAGTGGTTTTTGAGAAAATTGGCTGGAAATCCCCAATTTTTAAGATAGGTACTCTTCACGGACGAGGCAAACTTCTCCCGAAATGCTATCACAAACTTTCATAACAACCATGTTTGGTTTCTGGAAATTCCGCACGCAGCTAGTGAAAGACATTATCAGTATACATTTTCTGTATATGTATGGGCGGCAGTAATTGATAATTACTTGATAGATCCTTTCTTTCTTCCGTTCCGACTGAATGGCGCAACTTACAGAGACTTTTTAGAAAATGATTCGCCGGGACTACTTCAGAATGTACCATTAAAAATTCGTATCCACATGTAGTTTATGCATGATGGGACTCCAGCCCATTCTAGCGTTGTAGCCAGAGAATTCCTTAAGACTGTCTATCCATATCGAGGATCGGTAGGGGTGTAGAAGAACCTAACCAGGCGTGGGCACTAAGGTCCTCAGATCTAAGCCCGCTAGATTTTTTTTTTGGGGAAATTTGAAGCCACTAGTTTATAAAACTCCGGTAGCAAACGAGGAAGATCTAAGAAACCGAATAGTAGACGCCTGTGAGATAATAAGAAACACACCAATAATTTTTGAGCGGGTACGAGATTCAATGACTAGAAGACTGAATGCCAGTATCTTCGCTGAAGGTGGATACTTTGAACAATTTATTTGAATACAGTTTAGTTTCCTTTATTTCATTTTTTTCTACATATTTAAAATTTCTTGAAATAAAATGTTGATATTTCTTGCAAATTTTATTAAAACAAATACGGATTTTGCACCCTTGATACAAAAATAACTATTTCAAACTAGCAAAAATAAATAGAATAGGCGGCGTCCCCTACAGAAAAACAAAACTACTTACTCAAACGTCAAATTTATTTCCTAAGCATTCTTGTGAAAAATTAAAATAACGGTAATAACTTCAACACGCATCGATTATCAATAATCGACTTGAAATTTTCAAGTCCGAATATCTAGAAAACGGTTGCTCATAGCGACTTGTAACAGGGTAAACTTTTTTACGTATATATGATAGTGGAATTGATTTTTTCACTGAAAAATGTGCTAGAGGTACGCTAAAAAAGTTATGAATCTTCAAAAAAGAAAAAGACGTGTAGGTGGCGCCCTCTACGAGTAAGAGCAATAATAACATCAGGCTCGAATTCGATACCTCAGAAAACCTCTCAGTACCAATTTTCGTCTAATTAAGGTCAATATTTCGAAAGTTATTTGAAAAAAACCAAAATAAAAATAAAACTTTAACACCCTTTATTTCGAAAACGAAGCGTTTCCGGACATATATCCATTCAAATAATTCATATGAGAATATTGTGAGGAATCTCCTCCTGAAGTTTGTCAGAGTACTTTTGAATCACCCTGTATATCAGTAACATCTGTTTTGTCGAATGATGAGGCTAATGCTTCCATTGAAGGTAATTATATGTGCAAGGATTGACGATAAACTGTAACAATTCACAACAGTTTTAAACCCAATGAGATATTTTTCATTCAGTTCTCCAAGCAATCTTTTTTTATCCATTCATTCTCTTTTTCAGTGACCTGAAATCGAACAGATTGCAGGTGATACCAGATCTGAATGACTGTAGAGATATGCGAGTATTGTAAGTTCACCACCGTTCGAAATTGAACAAATGGAGATAATTTAAACGATACATTTTAAACTTATTTCCAGAGATCTAGCAAGTAATAATATCAGGTCCATCGACGCTAGGCCCTTTCGTGGTATGTCTCTGATGCACGACTTACTCCTAGCACACAACCAAATTCAGTTCATTCCAAATGATGCATTTTTCAACCTCTCCAAGTTGCAAGTTTTGTAAGTATCAACACTTGATTCAGAATATATGAGATGAGATTCCGATGGAAATACGATTCCATTATGTCAACGAAACCAGAATATCTGTGTAGCTGTACAGTAACTTCTTTGAGTGAAGTTTGTCTTTTTTTATTTGTGGATATTCATCAGGCACTGGTCACGTCTTCGGAAAAGTTGAAATTTTAATGGATACAATATGGACATGTTGCCCGAAATGATTTTGTCTCAAATTGTTTTATGAGCTCAACCATGGAAATTATCGGCATTCCAACTCATATTCTTTTTGCAGGGACTTGGAAGATAACGAAATATCATTCATCTATCCAGATTCCTTCATGTCCGTAGCCAACCTCGAAGATCTGTGAGTACTGATAGGGATTCTACTTTTTTTGCTATGAAAGGGTAATAGTGTGCCAAAAATACTACCAGGAAACCGACTGTGCCTTCATACGAAAGACGGTTCGTAGTAATATCCTGTTATGTTTCCTACTCCCAACTGTCATTGCTTAATTTGTTATAAACATTTAAAAAAAAAATTATCGTTTTTGACTTGTTACTTGAAAACCAATGCAGCACTCTCGATACTTCTAATAGATGAATTGTGGAGAATCAAAATGCAAAGAAAATGAGCCCAGGCACGTATCGATTGGACTATTAGTAACGGAGAAAAACAGGAAAAACAAAAAAAAACAGCTTTTATAAAAAAAACATTTGCCTTTTTTCAAGTTGTGATGCAGGCTTTCCAAGACATAGTAGGGATTAATATGTACTTTATGTGTGAAAAAGTCAGGCGCTGTCGCATCATTAGTTTTGGCATAATTGCAATCTTCAATTTTTCAATGCCTTTTATTGCAGAAGACCTGGATGTGTCATAGGTGATCCGATTTCAATTTTTCAAAAAGATTTCGAGAGAGAAAGTACAGAACTACAAAACGTTTATTCTCATTTTGCGATGAATTGCTGCAAAATAGATGAAAAATAGTTGCAAACATGACCGAAAATGGGCGAGTGCGTGAAAGCGGGTGAGTAGTGGGGGTAGAGCAGCAGTCGCGAGAAAGCGTATGTATAGTGGAACAAGCGCGCTGCGCCCGTTATTCATCTGCCTATCTACCCCCACTCCTGAGCCGTTTTCATGCACTCGCCGGTTTTCGGACATGTTTTAACGCAAAATGAGAATAGTGATTTTATAGTACCATACTTCAACTCTCAAAATCAAACCACCTATGACGCATCCAGGTCTGCTGCAAAAAAGGGCATTAAAAAAATAAAATTGCTATTACGTCAAAACTAATATCCAACAGTGCCTGCATTTTTCACACCTATAGTACATATCAATCACTACTATGTCGTGGAAAGCCTGCTTGAAAACTTGAAAAATGGCGGTTCGATGAATTTTTGAAAAAACGCAGATTTTTTTTCGGTTTTTCCGTGCTTTGGCACATTTTTTTTGCATTTCGAGTCTCTTCAATCCGTCCATTGAGAGTATCGAGATTGCTTCATTAGTTTTAAAGATAGAAGTCAAAAACGATAAAAAATAAAAAAATGCTTTTAAATGTTTATAAGAAATTAAGCAATGACGGTTGTGAGTGGGAAACATAACAGGATATAACTACGGAACGTCTTCCTTATGATAGCACAGCCTGTTTCCTGATAGTATTTTTGTCAGGAAAAAATCTCTATTGATTGGTCTAAAAATGAAAATAAATAATCAACCGATGCATCAATTACATGTATTAGGATCTGTTCACGTCAACATTAGGATACTATCATAATCATATTTTCGAATTATTCTCACCTCATAATTCGATTTTTATGAAAGAATCTCATAGTTAAATTCAAAATTCGGAAACTTATTCAAATTTCAAGTGTGAATTCGATGTATGAAAGATCATTCATAATTGAACGGAAATGTTTGATTTCTTTGATGTTTCTTGATCGTTCAACTACAGAGAAGAGGATTGTACAAACATTGAACCTTTGCTTCTCGATGTGTCAAATATAAAAAAAATTGAAAATATTACATTGGGAAGCTGCCACAAGGGTGTGAGAAGTTCAGACTAGAATTTTCATTTAATTTATGAAGTCTTCTTATCGTACGAAGAACTGAATACAAATTATGTGTTCAATAAGAATCAAATAATTGAAGGAATATTGGGAGCTCGAACTCTTGAAAATGTTTCTCTTCTCATTTTCATCAACTTTGAACTGAGAATATTATATTGCTCTGATCCAGAGTACTTCCAGGAGATACGTAATTAAAGAATATAATTCCTCAGAAAGTTGTGAACAAGTTCGAGTAATCCTATTAGCTCTGAACTTTGAAGGTAACATCATGAGTTTATTATTTATCACAGCCGTACGCGAAATCAGTATTTTGCTTTCGGAACATGGACTATTCTCCTTCATTGAATGGAATATAACTTTTTATTTCTTAATCGAATGAGTAATAACATTTTTGTATTGACGGTAAAAATTTTCATATAATAAATCAGAATGCGCCGAGTTTACAGGAGTATAGGTACAAAATTAAAATATGTTACTTTCGCCACTCGTAAAATAATTTACTATTAAATGCTTATAACAAATCAAGCAATGACAGTTGGGAGTAGGAAACATAACAGGATATAACTACGGACCGTCTTTCGTATGATGGTTTCCTGGTAGTATTTTTGTCACGAAAAAATATCTATTGATTGCTCTATATGGTTATTAGTCACATGGTAGAAAACACTGGAGAATTTGGTGACCGCTTCTCGAATTATCTAGAGATTCCTGGAATCGAAGGCTGCGGCTTCTGAGAACTTTCTGGAATTTTGCAGTAACGTCACGAGACAAACATGAACTGGCATAGTATTTTCGTTTTCGTGAACCTAAATTGCAACGTAACATAGTCTCCAAGGAAATAATTTAGGTATGATTTCGCAGAGGCTATCAGGGAACATTCCCAGTAATATCAAACCAACAACTCGATCATTCATACATGAACTCATAGTCATAATTCTTTTATTGATACGTTTGTTTCATTTAGCACATTATCGAAAGTAACAACGTTCTATCGTCTCCGTTTTTTATGAATGAATTTATCCATCACAAAATCATTCGAAATTCATATCCAGTCTGGACGATGGACCACGTGATGTTTCCTTTCGATTGATTGCGAATACTTTCTCGAGTAACCGTATATACCGGGTGAGTCTGAGAGATGGGGCACCCCTATTTTTGAGAGAAATAATCCGATTCAAAGCACAAAAATTCAGGGGGCTATTGAACAACTAAAATGTGATTTTTTGAGATAAAAATCAATTCTGTAGCACTTCTGGTTTCGCCAGAAATGATCTGAGTATTAGTTTTTCAAATGGAACACCTTGAACATTTGAACTTTTTTTAAATCAAGAGCAAATTCTGAACATGATAAGCTGAATTTTTTATTATTATTTTTTTTTTCGTAAGGATGATGATTTTTTACATGTTGAACGTTCCTCTCCGATGCCATGTTGTCCGAGAAAATGAAATTAGCATTTTAATCACGATACTTTGCCACCAGCCGCTGTTTGAATGTGGCAAAATCACTTTTTTTTCGATTATCTCATGTTTTTTAAATGGCATCTCTATGGGACACTCCCTGCAACAGATTGTTTCGAAGGAAAGGAATCGAATGATACCAACATTTTGAATACCTGTCAATTATTTTCAGATTTATCACTATTACAAAAAATGTACCAAAAAGTATTGTGGCCGCTGGACTAATAAAAATCTCAAATAATAACATTATTTGAAATTTCACTTACTATACCAATAAGAATAGTTGGCAAATTTGATGTATGTATTTCTAATAGATGCATACTCCAGAAAAATTTAATGAAAATTCTGGTTTGCTACAAGCAGATATTTCATTACGTCTATAATTCACATTTTGAAAGATGAAAGTAATTCGTCTTCAAAAAGACTAATTACTAGTATTCCCATGATGGACCCATTATGGTTGATAGGAACACAGAAATTACACTATCCATTTTCACAGATTCTGAAAGTGTTTAATAGTTCAATATGTTTCAAAAAGGAATGTGTTTCTATCGTCAATCAAATTTTGTCAAAGTCGCCTTTGGATAAAAAATAAATGAATATCTGCTGTCAAATAAGTATCAATACGAATTAACTGTTATCTCAGTCCAATCATTATAACTGTGTCATGGATAAATTTAGCCAAAATGAAAAAATTTACATGTTTCTTCGGGATGCTATCGGGTCAATCATGACGACCTTCCATTGGTTCTGCAAAATTTATATTTTCAACAAGACGGTGCACCCCCTCATAATCATGGAATGGTAATCAATTACCTGAATAATGCTTACAGAAATAAACTAATTTCTACACATGGTCCCATCAGATGGCCACCTAGGTCACCAGACTTGACCCCCTTGGACTATTATTTATGGGGAACAATAAAAAATTATGTATATGCAACTTCTAGTGAGACACGCGAGGAACTGCAACAAAAAGTCATCACAGCTTTCAATAATATCAGCCCAGCAGAGTTAACTAGAGCAGTTCGAGCAGCAGTCAGAAGGGTGCAATTATGCATGGCACATAATGACCAACATTTTGAGCAATGTTTATAGTAAGAGTATTAGAGCATTGTGCTACGTATTTGTTGTTTTCAAAAATTTGTAATAAATGTTGATAATCCTCAAAATCGCGTATTCAAATTCAAAATAATAAATTTAACGTATGATAATTTTCAATGTTGAAAATCGCTATGAGACAATTGAGTAGAAGTGATATTTAAAAGTTTCCATCATTTTGGTGTTGTTTAGTCCAGCGGCTGCACTATTTTGTGGTACATTTTTTTATAATAGTGATAACTCCGAAAATAATCGACAGATAATCATCATCCTTAAAAAAATAAAAAATAAAAAATTTAGCTTATCATGTTCAGAATTTGCTCTAGATTTCAAAAAAGTGAAAATGTATAAGCTGCTCCATTTGAAAAACTAATACTCAGATCATTTCTGGCGAAACCGGAAGTGCTACAGAATTAATTTTCATCTCAAAAAATCACATTTTAGTTGTTCAATAGCCATCTAAATTTTCCTGCTTTGAATCGGATTATTTCTCTCAAAAATAGGGGTGCCCTATCTCTCAGACTCACCTGGTATATTAGCCAAATCCAACGCAAATAACGCAAATCCTAGAGAATTCATCTAGATCTAGCGGATCGAGCTCATAGCTTCAAGAGGGACTTCGTGGAAAAAAAATTGAAATACTTGTTGAATGATATCTCTGGAAGGTTGAAGCAATTTCATCTGCTGAGAAAGTGAAACGGATGAAAAGTTTTTTCATAGAGACATAGATATCGCTATTATTTAAAGATCAGCTTTTTTGTTCAACTATGTAACGTGACTGATTATTGATCGTATTTTCATTCCACAGCAACCTTGGTAACAATATATTTTCCCACCTGCCATCAGCTGGTTTGGAGCGCCTCCTGCACCTGAAAACATTCAACAATCCGAATCTCAGGGAATTTCCTCCACCAACAGATTTCCCTAGAATCCAGACATTGGTTTTGGCTTACGCGTACCACTGTTGTGCCTTTCTGCCTTTGATTCCGTCCAACCCACCACCTGCTAAGGCCAAGGACATGATTTTATTTCCGGATATCGATGATATAGATATCAATTTGTGGAATAGTAATGTTGATATATGGCCGTCCCAACGTAAGTATAAAATTCCAAGCAGGAAGACAGAAACGGAATATTTCTTCAGACATAAAAAACTTGATATTTTAATTTTTCTAATGAAATGTTCTCTCAACATACGCTTTTTACAATGCAGATATAACTAAGAATTTGTGTTCTTAGCAAAATTGTGAAGAATATAGTGATGACATTTGCATTGTATTTGTATTTTTGATGTTTGAACGAAGAGATGTATTCAATTGAGAATATTTGTTACCATTGATCTGTTCAACCTCTTTGCTTCTTATCTTTGTCACAAAAATGAACAATTTAAGTGCTTAAAATGAACTCATAATATATTGTAATATCTAGACATTGAATCGTTCTTTCAGAATGTGGTTTCTTATGATATTTGGTTTCAAACACCTCCGTAAGTTTGATCATGTGTTTTATTCCTACTAAGTTGAGGGCAATGTTTTGTTCTGAATATGAAATTTTCAAACGTCCTGTTCGATTTGGGGGAGAGGATGATTTTTCAGACCTGTTGTGCTTATTTTAGGTATTTCTGATGAAGTTGGGTGGTTTTTTTTTCTACACCGCTGATTTACTCATCAGTTACTGGAAAAAAATGATCAATGATCTGAGAGCAATCTGAAATGGAAATCAAAGTGTTGAATTCAAAAATTCATGGTAAAACAAAAAATTATTAATATTCCTAAAACGGTCGATATTGGGACAGAATACACATAGTCCATCAGGAACGGTCGCAAAATCGCTCGTTTTGGAGACTGACCCAAGTTTTTGGCATCCAAAATTGGGACTTGAATAAGGTTGATCATGACAAGAGGAATATGGAAGAAAGAACAGAAAAAGTTTTTTATCTCGAAATGAAAACGCGTTAAATACTGATCTAATAAAGTCATTCTTCGAAAAATCATTTCACAGATCGAAGGGCTATACTTATTATTCAGCCCAATGAACATATATATGATTTCACTTGGAGATTGAACCTGTTGTCCATGCCATTGGATATTCCATTGGATATTCCAAATGAAAAATACTGGGTTTTCTCAGAAACGACCAATGTGATTTCTCGCTTTGTTTGTTTTGGACATTGAATTTTCATTTGTTTATTTATTTGTCCATCATTGTGTTGTTTTCCTGAAGTATAATGGAACAAACAATAATTAGTCCCGGAATAGCTGCGAACCCCATATTGAATTGACCAAGTAGCAGTTTGCCAAGCAGAAACGATAGGAAGGGATACGACGGTAGAGAGAAAAACGAGAGGAGGAGAAATGTCGACAGAGAGAAAAACAAGGAAGGGGTACGTGTTCAGGAAGAGGAGCAAAATATCGAAAAATGATGTCGAACTCAACACATTCTGGAAAACAAGGAATGGACCTTGAGATGAAAATAGAAGTGAATGCGGTATGCGAAGCGGAAAAATAAGCCAGGTCAGTCCGAGAAGAGAAAGAAAAAAGTGTGGGCAGTGCGAGAAGTGAATGAAAAAACACTGCAGCACTTAGATGAACTGGAATGAAAGTAGCTACACCGATGATCTAAGACCACCGTGACAAGGTTGCCACAACGCACAATTATCAATCGAAGAGAGTGAGGAAGATACAAAAAGTGATAGAATGATGCATATGCTGGTCAGAATAATTGAAAAGCTAGAACCCGGGAACAACAGCACCAATTATCGAAAAAAGGAAAACTGTTCAAGATGTGACAGAAACCAACATTTTAAGAGAGATTGCCACCACGCTCGTCATCTCCTGCCAGGATACCCCCACGTTCCAACTAACCTGCGAGGACAGGATCATCTAGAGAATCTTCGGAAAGTTACCAGATAAATCAAAATCAGTCAGCATATCGGGAAGCGATAGCGAAGCCCCAGTGTCATGAGATTTCGAAGGACTACCGATAGTACGACCATCAGGAAAAAGGTAAACCATAGATACGTCATATACCCTATAGACTGGTCAGTTTCCTTGGTCCGCATTCGATTTCGTTTTACGAACGATTACTGGACAGAATGCACCTATGCTAGAAGAAGCTCACATCACAATAACCCTCAGAAGATCAAGACAAAAGGGAACAGTTTCTGTGGCGATCATAGGGGACTAGTTCATTCTTGGCCCTGTTGAGTTATCATGGCTTTTTGGCGATGGTGAGCAGAAAATCATGAAATTCGCAGAAAAACTATTTATTTCAACAACACCATGCAAAGGAGGATGTACTATGGAATTTAGGATAGCCAAAGCTATCAGCATACCTGGTTCATCTGGGAAGAAGATTCTGGGTACTGCGTTGGAATGGTACAGCAATGTGAAGAATCATCTGACAAATTATTTCTTGTACGAACTCTCATTGGGACAAAATAGGGCATCCCTGTCAGAACTACTCATGTATTTCCGGATTGAAAGACAATCTGGAAAGGAGTATGCGAGTCAGTTGATTTGGTAGCAGATATCCGAATAAAACAAACACAGCCGATGCAATACTGAGAACCATCGTAAATCTTTGAACCATTTGTCATCGAAGAAATACAAAGCAACTACGAGATTAATTGCCACAGGAAGTGACATGTTGAGTCCGCAGGGTAACCAACAGGACGAACCAACCTGGTCAAGCACAGCATAGATACCAGTCAAGCCCATTCAATTCAACAACCACCAAGAAGATTATTATTGGCCAAACAACATGAGGTTGAAAATCCTGTCAAGGAAAATGACCTCAAAGATGGCATTATAGAATAATCCTCCTTGAGTCCTTGTTCCGCCACGGTTATACTAGTTTCCAAGAAGGTTGGATCCACATGATTCTGAGTAAATTATAGAAAACTTAATGATGCCACGAAGAAGGGCAGCTACCCATCACTACGAATTATTGACCCACTGACCACATTGAGTGTGAGCCATGTGGTTAGCCATGGTTTTCAACATTAGAATCAAAGAGCGACTACTGGCAGATGGGCATACATGAAGGTGATGAAGAAAAGAGTGCGGGAACTACTGGTAGCAGACTATATCAATTTATCGTTGTCTTTCTGTCTCTACTATGCCGCAGGGACCTGAGAGAGGTTGATGGAGCTAATATTTCATGAATTCACTTTGAAAATTTGATGATGTCATGGTTATGGGAAGAAATTTTGGAAATCATCTAGTCAATCTGCATTTCAAAAGCTAGTGAATTTCTTGGAAATCGCAGTCTTGTCAGGTGATATTCACACAAACGAATCGAAAATACAGTCTTTTTAAGACTGGCCGAGACCGAAAGATGAACACGGAGTGGAAAGCTTCCTAGGCCTGTGTATCTATCATCTTCGTTTTGTGGAAAGATTTGTAGATATCGCAGCTCCACTGCATAAGTTGAGGTCGACAGTGGTAAAGTTTTCCTTTGAAGACAGCTCTTTGCTCAAGTTCAATCTTGATATATCCACAGCAAAAAAGCCTGTTCATACTGGACACAGATGTGAGCAGTACCGGACTTGGATCTGTGTTAGGATGGTCAGGAAGGATAAAATGGAGTACTCAAACGTCAATTTCACAATAGGTTTTGCAGAGGATGAGAATAGATGAAGTCGTGAAAAAAATTCATGAAGAAGAAACTGTGTGCCAATCAATAGCAGTATCACAACAAGTATTGGTGTATTTTCCTTCATGAGAAATATGTTTCTGAATATGGTTGTGACTGTAGAATATTTATAATTCCTTCAACCTTTTATCTGGTGTTATGTTTTTCTCGCATGTATTGAATCAAGATTTCCTTGATTCATTGGCTCAGTTCTTGTTAATGAATTGTGATTTTTTGGATCCTTGAAGTCCATTTCACCATACTTGGAGTTCATCATTATGGAACTGCATTTATTTTGAAAAGAGAAACATTCTCAATTGAGAATGTTTCCCTTTTCAACATGAAAACCCCACAAGAGGTTATCTTGACGATGGAAGATAGTGACTAAAGTTTATCTTTTAGTCGCAGATGATTCCATATCTGATTCTATGAACATCCTGTTCATATTTTCAACAAATCAATGCATTTATGTATTTTGAACTTGATGAAGTATACAGTGCGGCTTTCAATACACCCCCCCTTGTTAACTTTTGAACGGTTCGACGAAGAACAATGAAAAAAAAAGGTATTGTATGATATTACCGGTACTACTTTTTGCAATAGAAGACATTGTTGGGGGGGCACATTAACCTCAAAATTTTAAATAGCATGGGAGTTATGAGGCACATCGTTGAAAAATAATTTAATTATCTTTCCAAACATCTGATTCCTTTTCATTTCGTTGATATGTGACTTTGCGGCTTTTTTAGGTCCCCCCGTATAACGTTTGAACGGTTCGACGTAGAACAATGACAAAAAAGGTTTTGTATGATATCATCGATACCACTTCTTGAAATAAAAGACATTGTGATTGTCCGATAGATGGCGCGGTGGGCACCGACTTCAAAATTGTATGTGATGTGATGTGATACATCGTTGAAAATAAAGTTCGATTCTCTTTCCAACCATCTGATTGTTTTTATCATTTCGTTTTTTTTTTTTTTTGGAAGGCTAATCTCGATAACTTTTGAACGGTTCATATGTAACAATGGGACAACAAATATTTTTTTGCATTTGAAATGTGCGGATCTGAATGACACCCTTATCTCGATAACTTTTGAACGGTTCATATGTAACAATGGGACAACAAACCTTTTGAATGGTATTACCTATCCAACTTTTTTAGAGGAAAAACATTACAATTACTCGACAGAGGGCGCTAGGGGCATAACAACTTGAGAATTTCAAAAGGCATAGTGGTCGAGTTGCACTCCGTTGAAAGGCAATTCAATTATAGTTTCAACCATGGTTGTTCTACGGAATCACAATTGCGATGAGTGACACTGAATATGATCCATAGTGGGAGATTCATTACTTAAATGATTTTTCATTTTCGAATTTGTTTCAAAGCTTAATTGGGTAGAAATTTCGAATCCATACAGTAATCCAATTTTTTGAATTGAAACGGCCCATAGTTGAGGAAAATTCATATTGAAGTAAACAAAAGGCACTCGATTAACTAAATGATTTCCACTTAACTGGGTTTACAAAACCACGACGCGTGTTTTGCTTTACAATAGCATTTTATAGCCTTTTCAAGAGATTATACCCAAATAATACCCAACTCATTTATTTTTAATGACCATAATTATAAAGGGTGTCATTTATCGGATTCAGTGAACTGATAATCAAACAGTAGCCTAGAAATTTCCATTATAAAATTGGAGTATTTTGTCGATGTTTAAGAATTTCTAATGTGACAATGATTATATCATTACTTATCTGCTCTTTATATTATCGGATTCGTATTTGAAGAAGAGTTTCATTCTACTTCAACTAGTATTATTTTGAATTTGAAACATTATCATGGTTCTATCGAAGAGAAAACTGAAGCAATCTACATTTTTGGTGAGGCCCATGGGAACTACCATGCAGCAGAGATAATTTTTAATGAATAATCCCGTGATCATCCAATAACTCCAAAGTATTTGAGGGAACTGGTTGAAAAATTCAACAGAACCGGCACTGTTCATAGGGCAGTGGAGCTGGCCAAAAATCAATTTTGAGGAGACGTAAGTTTCGGTTATTGCCAAAAGCATATTGTGAAAAAACGTATGAACGAAATAAAAAAAAGATGGTTGGAAATCGAATTGTCTTTTCAACGATGAGCCACATAACCCCCCATGCTGATTGAAATTTTCAAGTTGATGCCCCCCCGCGCCATCTATCGGGCAATCACGATGTCTTCCATTTCAAAAAGTAGCATCGGTGATATCATTCAATACCTTTTTTTTATTGTATTGTTGTTTATGCTTGACATTTCAAATGCACATTGTGAAAAAACAAATAAACGAAATGATAAAAACAATTAGATGGTTGGAAAGAGAATTGAGCTATCTTTTCAACGATGTGCCACATGGCTCCCCATGCCATTTCGAATTTTGAAGTTGATGTGCCCCCCTCCCCCGCCCCGCGCAATCTATCGGGTAATTACAATGACTTTTATTTCTTAAATAGTATCGGTGATATCATACAATGCCTTGTTTTTTCATTTTTCTACGTCGAACCGTTCAAAAGTTGACTGGGACAGGGGGGTGGGAACTATAAATAGCTGCACTGTATATTTGGCATGTTACGCCTTGCCTTGCAAAAATAATATTATTGTCACCCATAATCCATAATCATGAAAATCCTGCTATATATATTTATATATATATATATATATATATATATATATATATATATATATATATATATATATATGTATATATATTTTCATTGAACAAAATGGTTTAAAATTTGGGGAAAAGAAAAGCCGACAAACAAAACAAAAAATTCCCAACTCAGAGAAAATCAACCTGAAAATCTTATGGCTATTGATTCTTCTTCCCTTCAAAGGTTCACATGTGTGTGACATCATAGTTTTCACTTGTTTCAGAGAATATAAGTCAAAAATTTGGCAAGAAATTCGGAGAAATATGGAAAAATATCCACACAGACTTTAACTACCCCAGCAACTTCTCGTCTTATATGGACGAATACTCTGCTGAAGAAGATCCAAGTCTGCTTATATTTGAAGAGAGTTCCACCATTTCGACCGGAAAAATACAATGTTTGCCACTTCCAGGGCCTTTTCTTCCTTGTCAAGATCTTTTCGACTGGTGGACTTTACGATGTGGAGTATGGATAGTATTTTTATGTGCTATGTTGGGAAATGGAACAGTTGTATTCGTCCTCATTTTTTCCCGGAGCAAGATGGATGTGCCACGATTCTTGGTCTGCAATCTCGCTGCTGCTGATTTTTTCATGGGTATATATTTGGGTAAGACATTTTATAAAGATTTGGAATTTGAAAAGAGTTCGTATGGCTTTCGAGTTGGAGGCAGTAGAATTTGAGATTCTGTTAGAAATATATTCTCAGTTATATGAGAAAGCTTGTTGAAAAGTGAACTACGCGTTGTATAAAACAATTTTTTCCCGGCTTAATATTGTATATCAATGCGAACTGTTTAAAAACAATCGTTGAGTGTGGAATTCTATATGCTAAAAGTTCATTGTTGAATGCTAAATTCCTAATATGGTGACAGTTATTTGTTAAATGTTGAATTTCGTAACGTGAATGTTAAAAATTGCAAGTAAATAATGAAATTCGATATGGAAAGTTGAATATTGAACGCTGTATGTTCGATATTCGAAGATAAGTTCTATGAGTCCATCTAGCTTCTGCAAAATTCCAGGAATAACCAAAAGAATATAAATTTGTTTTTTTTTCGGAGGAGTTATAACATTGCTGGTACGCTAGAGAATATAATATTTTGTCAGTGCTCAATAGTTCCGGACCAAATACTCCGGTGCAACATTCGAGACTACAATTCATTTGAGCGGAAAAAACTTGTCTTCCTAAAAATAAAAAGAAAATGGTAATTTTAATTGGAGCCTTCTGCATTAAGTATTGTTGCGGCTCACTTTTGATAGGTGGCGTTGTATTTTGTACCAATCAGAAACTGGAAGCACATGAAACTTGGAGCGACAATATATCAGGAATATCGCTTAAGAAATGAAATATACGGAAACAAAATGTCGTAACGTCATTATTGAAAAAATATATCTCCATAATTAAACCTATTGTCCATTAATAACGTCAATTACCCATTTTACTTTCAATCTGAAAAAACACCCGAAATATAAAATTCCACTTACAACGATACATACCCTTATTGGTAATAATGAGGAAATAAAATGGATAATATTTCTTCCAATACGAATGGGGATCGTTTTTGGCATTTTTCGTATGATTTTTCATTCTGAATACATTGATGAAATATTAAAATTGTACTGTTTTTATCTTCACGTCATTTCAACCGTCATCAACATTGAATTGGGTATCTCTCACTTCAGGATTACATTCCATCAACGGTAAAATCAGTTTTTAGACAAGAATTTGAATATAATTTTACTCTCGTTGAACGGAATATAATATTTTCAGGAATGTTTATGAGAATGTTCAAGTATTGACAAAAATTAAAAATATTATTCATGAAAAAAAATAGAGTATTCACTGTTATGGAAATTTTGAAGTTTCAGAATTGAATTCTGTTTTCCTAATTTCTTCTTCTTAACTAAGGTAAAAACTCCAATTCGAACACAATCATGAAAATATGGTATATATAATTATTTTTATATTGTGACAAGTGATATGTTATTTTACCACTTTTTTTAAATAAATTAATTACTTAGAAATGAATGAAGTTCTTGAAACCATACTTATCGGCGAGCGGATTGCGAAAATGCTGTATGAGGTTTGATAAAAAATCAGCAAGATAATTTCCTAACTGAAGATAATGTCTTTGAAGAGCTCTGGACCATCTCGTGACTGAAAGGCATCTGGATACTTGGCACTAGTTCACTGTTTTTTCATAAATAATTAACTATGGAAAACTTATTAGATGTTTTGTGATCTGTAACTTTTACTGAATAAATTCCAGATTTCTTTTTTCTCATACTTTCTCCTTCCTTCAATGAAACAAAGTAATTTTTGAGCACTTCACAACATTTATCACTTTATTGGCTCAGCAATGAATCTTTCTGTGCCTTGGATTCTTAAATTAGCTAATGAAATTCCAGACAGAAAGGATATTCATGAATAACTATTACTAGTTGATTTGTGGGGAAGTCTAATGAAACTTAAACGTATTTCTGAACTGTAATGTCACTTGATTGAATGATATGAGATTTGAATGAACAAAAATTCAGGCTGGCAAGAATGAATTCCTCAAAAGAAAGATCTGACTTGTTGGAAATCTTAAATCAGACTGACCATCTTCTCAAGTACCAGAATATCCGTTCCTTATAGAAATCTTTCCTACTATTCTATGTGGCAACCAAATGTTAACACTTCTGGCCTAGTCTTCTCTCAATTAAATTTAGGTCGGTTGATATGGGCAGTCCAAGCTATTCTGAACAATTTACAAATTCATTTTCAAGCCATTGAATGAATTCATTCATCAAAAATACAATATTTCATTACTTACAAGCGTAGGAATCAAAAACTTCGTGGAAAAAACTATTCTAGTTCTTATCATCAACAATATTTTTTGTAACCTAATTATTCTCTCAAGAATAACTAGCATTCAAAGACGATATTTAACTTTCCTCATATCTGCCGGTGGTAAAAACTAACTTTTGTGAAATATTATATCCTAATTTGACTGTATTATAATGATTTTCGATGAGCGCCCTTTCGATACGATTAACCATCGGATGAAGGCAGTAAAATTCTTCGAAGGAGATCTTTTCGGACCAATTTGGACAAAACAATGGTTCGGAACTTTCATCCCTTTCTGACCCTTCAACCCAACAAAAGTGAATTTGTGAATATCGCCGAAGTTTTGGAAGAATTAATATTTTCGTTCCGAGCTAATACTGAGCGATCAATTACAGAATCAACCTCAATGGAACAATTTATTATAAAAGAAAAAGTCTAACTCGTACTATTTTCTCACACTAAAAATTAATGAAGTTCTGATTTTCGATACCTTATATAACGTATTATCGGCATGGTTGAAATAGCTGAATTAAAAAACATCTAGACAGACAACGTACCACTGTTGAATGAGATGACAAATAAACCAAGTCGGAGAGAATATATACAGAAATACCAGTCAAACATTAGGTACAAGTTGAACAGCAGAAATAATGTTCACCCCACACATTTTTCGTGGAAGTGTCAAAGACAAGTTGTACACAGATGCATATCGATTTTTCTGTCAGTGTCGCATAAAGAGCAATACCATGATTTCAGATTCTGTTGAAGTAGAAGGTTTATTATTGTTTGGCGACAAAAATGTTTTTGAGACCTGTTTTATAGTATTTCTAATCCCAATTGGACCGACATAAAAAGTTCCGAGAAGGAATTATTTTCCACACGACTGAACTTTTTTATGATTGTACCAGGAACGCTTTGAAAGTAAAAACACTGGTAGTATATAAATTTCCCATTTGCCGGGCAATGCATATGAACACTCCTCGTAGTGTTCTTATTTTTATTGCCGTTCCAATTGGGATAAGAATGACTATACTTTAGAGTTAACTTATTTACGATTTGTTAGATTGACACGCTCAATGTCAATCACATTAGTTTTTATTTTTGTCCTTTTAGTTTCCATATTGGAAGCTTTTTTCCACGTTCTTCGTTTTGTTTGAATTTTAAGTTTTCCTCTTAATTTTTTTATCCTCATTTTTTTGTAGTACTGCTGCCTTTGAGAAGATATGTAGCTACAGAAGGAAATGTGTACGTATAGGTGTTAACAGGACAAGATTCCTCTGATTCATCCTTTCTTTCTAATGCTAAATGGATTTCTTCATATTTTTTGGCTTTGGCATCATAGTTTCGCTTTGTTCAATGGACTTTCCTACATTCCTTTGGGCTACTGGCAAAAAAAATTCATTTGTTCCACTAGTTCTGTCTTCATTCATATAATTCATCTGGAATTTCTCTAACGCAGCATTTGAAATTTGATCAGAATTCACATTGGCAATGTTCAATATTATTGGTATGGCAGTTGTCGTGTTAATAAAATTGGTGATATCAATATCATCAGTGTCATTTTCGATAGTCAGAAATTCTGTATCATTCGAAATATCTGATTTATCTATACTATTACTTTTATTTTAATTTCTTTCCAACGTATAAAAAGGCTTGTGTGCTCTATCGCTCCTTCCCGAAAAATCCCAGATTTGTTGGAAAAAAAAATTTTACTTGGACTTTCGTTTTCCAGAATAATAAGGGCTTCTTCTGGTACTTTATTACCAGATTCATGTTGATCTTGAGGTTTTCCTTGATCTGGAGGTGTCCTAGCGACCTTTTGCCGTTGTTCTTTGAAATATTTTGATAATTTTATGTTTTCATCATCAAAAGGAACCAGCCCACAGTTGTAAAGCCACTCTTAATAATATAGGAGAATTTTTCATTTTCTGCAAGTAACAGCAAATACATTTTTGGTGATTTTTTTACCATTATTCTCACACTCTTTTTCCATTCCATGTTTTAAGGACGAAATACAGCGACATTTAAGGTTGCAGAATATGAGTAGCGTTAGGGCAAATTGACATCAAAATTATATTTACTTTTGAACAAAATTACTGAATGCCAATATTCGATGCGAGTTATGACCGTCTTAAAACGGTATTACAGGAAATTTTTTATTTGCCGCCACTATCCAAGCATATAAAACATTAGCAATAACCTCGTCTCGCCAGCCATCCATCCGTTTTCTGACATCCCAAGTCCCCATTGTTCTGGAACTTTATCAACAACTGACTTAGAAATCCTTTTGTACTTATATCAAATCACGGGAGCAAGAATGTCCAGAGGAACTACATGTTATTAGAGGTATTAGGCACTCTTTGTCATCGTTTCCAACAAAGAATGAACCATCTTGTTCCTTTTTCTAACTTGCACTTTGTCTCCTTTGAAGCCAAGGAAGAAAGGCTGTCTCATCACAGTTAAAAACGCGACTCGGATCATGTAATGTATTGAGCTTGATAGTTTCTTTCAAATTGCTCTCCTTTTCTTTAAATCAATCATGAATTCTCTTCTCGGTAACGTTGGCTCTCGAACATGTTAGGTTCTGTGAAATCTTTTTGGTTATTTCAGGGTGTGGTTTCAGAAACAATCCATACCACTTTCGGCCAGGTCTTCCTTCTGTAATATTGTTGTGTCTACCCAATTCTTTGATTAAAATCTGAACACTATCCAGTAACTGTGTCTTAGCAGCAAGAAATCCACAATCTGAAATCCTAAACAACCACGTAACAAGCATATATTCTCCTTCTTGGGTGAGGACTGTATCAGGACCAGATTTTCTGTTCAGTTTACTTTTAACTTTATCTTGAAGGGTTGATCTAGGCACCTTATATACTTGGCTGGCCGTTTTGAGAGACATTCCTGCCCGAATAGCTTCAATAGCCTTTTTTTGAGCTTCGGATGAGTATTCTATTTTTTTCTTTTTTCTAATGTCTTTTAATAAATGGAAAGACAAATACCAATTACCGGCATGAAAATGCTTCAAATATCGGCATACTTCAGCAAAATCAAATATATAACTAACAAATGTATGGGGTGTCGTAAATTGGTCTTCCGCATATTTGATTCATTTGTAACATAAGGAAGGATACCTGTCAATGTATGGGTTTGAGCAAAAAAGCACATCGTGCGTTTTTGGGTTTTACCAATTACCGGCACTTATGCTGATGATAGAATGATTGATGGATTTTAAAGTTCCCATTATTGGCACCCCCTATATTACTGAAAGTTACTTGATACAGCCTATCACATGTTATATCAGAATTTATACTAACAAAATAATATAGAACACAATATTAGGTCTCTATCAATATATTCATTACAAGAAAAAATATTTGAAACTTCCACTGTTCCTTAAGATATACGACAAGCACAACTTCCCGCTTATGTACTATCAGTGGCCATCAAGATCAATTTTACCTTTTTTCCAACGTCGCCGTGGATTGACAGCTTTAGTCAGGGGTCAGGCGCTGATCTTCGACCACTGAACAAAGTTTGCCAAATTTAAATACAAAGGAGAAATATAGCGTCTGTGAATATATATAAGTGGATTAAAATTGTGGCATTGCAGAAAAAAATTTAAATTGAAAAAAAAACATCCTTTAGCAGGAATCGAACCTGCGACCTTTGGTTCTCCAGTCCATACTCCAACCATCTTCCCAATTTGTCTTACAATATGTATAACTCCTCATAAATCAAAAGTTGATATGACAGATTTTATAGTGTGACAGGTGGTACGTTAATGAACCAGCGGCCTATCTAATTAATGAATTACTCAGAAAAATAAAGTTGATAAAGTTCACTATTCGATTTACCTGCGGTTGCGAAATCATATCCAACTCTATAAAAAATGTACACAACTTGCTAGGGTTCTGAAATGCAAACGAAGATTTGCCAGAGAAACACAAATATATTTTTCACTTACCCCGGAGTCTACCAACTTTGAAGTCTGGACATCTCGAGACTCGAAGACATCGGATCTTGTAGCACTGACTACATTTCATCGTTCTCTATTGCTAACAGATTTATCAACTCTGTTGAGAACTGTAACTTTCATACTCACAATGATTTTCTTCAATCAAACTGTATTCTGATTATCCTTTCAGAGAGGATGTGTTCAATTTTAAGTAATAAATAAAACAAGTTCTTGAGCATCAAATATACGAATAGAATCTTTATTTGAGCTCTCATTCTGAATGAGAATACTTTATGAAATTAGGACTCAAAAGGTTTCTCAATAATACTGGAATTATTCAATTAAATTCAGTTAAGATTCAAAACTAGTCAAGAGACAATATTCAGCAGTTACAACTCTCAACTGTGTGAAAATCAAAAAAGAACTGCCTACATTCCGTCTGAAAAACCTTTCGCAACCCTCTAACAATGGTGGTACTCTCGCTCATAAAAATGAAACTGATACCGTGCTAGCCCTGAGCATAATGATGAAGGTCCCTTTCAGTGTCGAGCATAGGAGCAAATACAAATTACTGATCTGTTAGTCCCTGAGCCAACAAAAGAAATATTCCACTCTGAACATAAGACAATTTCTGGGGATACTAATTGATACTTTTCTATACATATATATGTATATATATATATATATATATATATATATATATATATAATATATATATATATATGAAAAAAGAAATTGTGGCATATTGGACAAAATACAAAATAACAGAAAAAAAACATCCTCAAGCGAGAGTTGAACCGACGACCATCTCATCTCTAGTCAGACGCTCTCGCTCTACCAACTGAGCTATTTGAGGACATAGGAACCGCCGCATATTTGTGAATAATTTTTTCCCATAATTTCATGTTAGTGTTAGAATGAAAAGAAAAGATCGAAAGTACTTATTAATGGCCATCTAGACCCGTTAACCTTTCACTCTAACATCATCGTCGACGTGATGATTTCAATAGAAAAGAATAGGAAGATGATCTCCAATCACTGATAAGATTTTGGCAAATACATAATACGAAAATGGAAAATTGCGTCCGAGAGAAATACATAAGAAAGGATCTGGGTTCGACACCCGCTTGAGGATGGTTTTTTTCTTTAATTTAGTAATTTGTCCAATATGCCACAATTTCCTTCTTCATGTATTTCTCTCGGACGCAATTTTCCATTTACGTATTATATATAAATATATATATATATATATATATATATATATATATATATATATGCGGGCCACCTCTCTAAAACTGTTATTTATTATCCGATTCAGAAGTTTTTTTTTTCAGTAGATAGTTCTAGTTGAATGCCATAAATTCGAAATGAAAAAAAATTCACGGCCTACTTCGAATTTTTTTCAAGGTCAAAAATCCAAAAAATATACTAGCGATTCTTTTTAATGAAATTTGATGACGCCACTGGATTTGTGATGCTTTCAAATGGGTGTGACCAAAATTTCACGATAAAATAATTTTCTTTAACAGAAACATAGCATAAGTAAAATATTCATATCAATATCGAAATCATTCAAATGGTTCTCATATAAATCACAATTTCGTAAATAATATTGTCTTAAATACTCCTTCAGAACATATCAACCCAATGTGGGATATGTTATGTCTCTTAGAACACTGCAGTTTGTTGTCAAGGAATAGAAATGCACATCTTTACATCCAATAATATAATTACCAATATTAATAACATAAATGAACTACTACAAAAGAATATATTGACATGACAGTGCCCACACATTAAATTTCGGACTGTTCAACCAAATCTTCATTTAATTCGATACATTTATCGTATTGTTTTCTAATGTTAACCATAACATTCGATAATTTGTTTGGGGTGATATATCTGCAAGCCTGTCCTATTTTTTCACGCAGTTCCTCTTTGCTCGTTGGGCGAATTCTGTAAACTTTTTCATTAACGAAGCCCCATAAAAAAATCCAATGGAGTCAAGTCCGGTGATCTGGGGGGAAACTCGATCAATGCACTATTTCGCCCTATCCACCGATTAGGAAAATTTTCTTCCAACCAATCTCTCACAGTCCTGCTATCGTGGATGGAACAGTCATCTAATTGAAATAGAAGATGAGCCTCTTCTGCCAGTGGAAGTTCATCCATAGCGTTGGAAAATTAGTTTTTCAAAAAATTCAAAAAATGTTGACTATTCAAATTGCTTTAAAAAAAAGGGGGGCCAATTATTCTGGTATGTAATATTCCACACCAAACATTTATTTTTTGTGAGTACTGCCTTCTGCAACTCATTATCCAATGTGGATTTTTTCCGTCCACTACCTTGTATTTTGAGAATTAACTGTTCCATTGGTTGTGAATGTTGCCTCGTCACTGAACAAAAGTTATTTCAGAAAGTTCCTGTTATTTATATATTCACCTTGAGCCCATAAACTATACTCCATCCTCTTTTCATTATCGCCTTTTCCTAAGGTGTGAAGAAACTTTGGTTTAAAGGGCTTCATCTTATTATATTTCCTAAGATTTCTCCTCATTGTTTCACGCGGTAAGTTAATGTCCAAACTTGCAATTTTCACACTTGTTTTCGGATTATTATTAAAATAATTTCGATTTCGTTCAGAACTATTTCGTCTTTGTCTTTGTACTATATTACTATTCTTCAGAATATGTTTACAAACAGCTCCATACTCCCTTTCGGATCTGCCGTTGTTACTACGAAGTCTAACTATTTCAATTTTCTCCTGCAGAGTCAAATGATCAGCTATACTTCTTTATTAGGGTAGGTACTTGGGGAGTTATAAACTTCACTATTAACACTGACAATTTTGTGTCTTTTCGTCTATTGTTCTGATGACTTGTCATCTCTATAGTAACTAAAGTTACAAAGCCTCCTAGTAAAAATAATATTTTTGAAATGTGGTATCCCAAGCATGTTTGAATGAAACCAAGATTAATATTTGGAATAACTGTCAACCACCAAAGAGGGACTGCGTGAAAGAATAAGACAGGCTTGCACAGATATTACCCCAAACCAATAATCGAATCTTATGGTTAGTTAGCATTAGAAAATGGTAGAATAAATGTATCGAATATAATCGGGATTTGGTTGAAAAGTACGAAAATTAATGTGTAGGCACTCTCATTTCGATCCATTATTTTGTTGAAAAAAATAATTTCATCGTGAAATTTTGGTCACACCCATTTGAGAGCATCACAAATCCAGTGGTGTCGTCAAATTGTGATAAAAAAAATCGCTAGTATGTTTTTTGGATTTTTGACATTGAAAAAAATTCGAAGTAGGCCGTGAAATTTTTATTTTTATTTCGAATTTATGGGATTCAACTACAACTATTGATGCTCTATCCACTGAAAAAAAAACTTCTGAATCGGATAATAAATAACAGTTTTAG
This sequence comes from Gonioctena quinquepunctata, assembly GCA_018342105.1. Classification (NCBI taxonomy): domain Eukaryota; kingdom Metazoa; phylum Arthropoda; class Insecta; order Coleoptera; family Chrysomelidae; genus Gonioctena; species Gonioctena quinquepunctata. The sequence goes on along the minus strand of JAFIRS010000577.1, from coordinate 116,418 downwards.
AGAGGTGGTCCGCTTTCAAATGGGTCACTCTGTATATATATATATATATATATATATATATATATATATATATATATATTCATCTGGAAGTGTATATGATTTCATGTGGCCTATGATTGTCATCTGCTCAGTGCAATAACCCGGAGCAGATACAGTTATATTGAAGTTGTGTTTCTTTTCATAAATCTGCTAATGAATGGTGGACCCAATGAGCTAAGTGCAATTCTGATGGTAACAAACCTTGCAAAGCAGAGTCAGCAGGATTCATTCATGGCATTTGATATTGCCTGTCTTTGGTCAAGGATACCCGATTTGAAACGAATGTAGTCCATCAAAATGTGTCAGACTTCAACAATGCTGAAACTATTTTTGAATCACAAGAAATTCTAACATTGCTGAAATTAAATTGTCCTCGATATGTACGGATGGCTAAGTCTTTCATTCCAGTTGAAAGTACAGCGCCACAAACTTGCAACTCGGGAATAGTATTTTTTTCACTTCAGGTACAACTTTTCCACATATATTAAAAAAAGTGGAATGATTTCTTCCGAAATGAAAAACTCTAAACGTCACAGAACCTTCGAATATCTATGAAATTATAATTATGCGTGATTATCCTTCGTGCAAATTGTATGTCCGAAAACAAGTGCAAATCAACCTTATTCTTATTTCATGAAAATCTCTTCGTTCGGGGCTTCATTCCATTCAATTCCTAATATCCAATGTTTTTGTATTGAATGTTCAGTGGAAAATGTAATAGGGGATCCAATGGGCGACGACACGAAATTTTCAATATATTTTCAATGGATTTTACAGCTTGTGAAAACTGTGTTGGTAATTTTCTTTTTTGTTTTTTAATTTTCTAAAACTGATGTCTAAAGTCCACAAAATTGAAATGGCTTCTTTCTGGCGCCAATGCAAAATGTTGTGACGTAATCCCAGAGTTGACAGCTTCAATCAATTTTGCAACGTTGCCATATTTTCAAATCTTGACATTGGGAATAGTGTTCTAGTTCTGACATTTATAGTTTGAGAAACTTGGTAACATTGCCGATTTACGTTACAATCAACCCGAATACGCCTATTGGCTGCTCGGCCGTTTACGTCACAAAGAGCGCCAATATTAGTAGCTTCAACATTTGCTGATTTTCAAAAACAAATAAAAACCGCTGTAATTGAAATTTGGCTCAAAAATTTTTTTCTGGATACATTTATATATGCGATATGTATTTTAAAGCATATTTAAAGCGATAATAATTTCTTGAAAGATCAAATATTCGTACAAATTCAGACAACGATTTTTTTCAGCAATCTCGTTGAAGAACTTTCACTGAAAAAAATTCAATTATAGAACTCTATTTGAGTCCTAAAATTCCTAGCGCAGCGTCCGATTCTGACTATGGGAGAAACTTTCAGCTGAAAGGTGAGAAGCAGAAATGTTTTCTACTTTTTCATAACTACACCATTTCTTCAACTCAAAATCACCTTCAACTGGAAGGGAAGATAATTAATCCCGTAATAATTCAGCTGAAGAGGAAGCTTCACTCGCTATGTCATCCATGTAGGTTTCGGTTTTCAAAATTTGACAAGTGGAAAGTGCCTCTTTTCTTCATCAGTAAGCTGATGGAGCGTGCTTATAGCAGAATATGGAAACAGGAAATTCCGTAACAGTTCGAAGTCTATAATCTTTTACGCTTTCTGTAGATGAGAATCAAAATAGAATGCGTTTTTAGTCACAATGTTCGGGAAAAATATAGAGCGAATATCTGCAGTGAAACAAATCTTATTCGAGCGAAAGTTCAATGAATTAGAGAACATGCCCGTCTGTAATTGGGTACAGTATAAAGACAATTGTTGAGAGACAAAGAATCTACTCAGTACTGATTATTTCTGGATGAGATACTGGATTATGAGGAAAATGAAAACAATTAAATGGAATTTCTAAACTATCGACTGGTTCCATGTGTTGCAGTTTCAAATAATGCAAAAATCCGTATACAACGAGGAGTTTTTCAAATTGCGGTGTTCTACAGAAATAGGGGTGAAACGAAAGGAAAACAATAAATGTTTCGTTTTCATCTCTCAAAACTTTTTTTTCAATACTTTCATAACCTCAGACAAAACTATGTGCTGCAATAGTAATTTAAAAAATTAAATAAAAGGGTAATTGATTGAATTTTTTTCAAGAGAACATTGTTCTTTTTGTCGTTCATTGCTTACGAAGCCGAAGTATTCAAAATTGTAAACCCCTTAATGGAACTGGAGCGTAAAGCTATCAAACAGTATGAATAAATACCCAGAAACATGTTCTCCGTAAAAAAAGGAAGGAGTGAAAGGAAAAATAAAGACTAGTGTTCCTAGTTGCAATTTATATAATTCTAGGAATTCGAATAGATCGATTGAAATTCTTTGAAGATTCCCAGTCGAGCTCGAAAAACTCAATTTATGTTCGCAACATAGTTTTGAATGGAGAGAAATTGTTGGACTGTATATTTAATTTTTTGTATATTGTGATCTTTTGAACGAGGGTCCAAATTCAAATATTTAAGAAATAAAATTGAAAGTAATAATGAGAATGGAAATTGAAGGACTTTTCTCAAGGTCGTCTGGTTGCCAGCATGTATGGTGACTTGTTAGTTTCGAAGAAATCGACTTCAAATTATCGTTTTCGTACAAATTTCAATAGGAACTCACAAAAAAAGGTATTTGAACCTACTTAAAATGAGATCGCCCAATTCATGGATGTTGAAGGACCTTTTATTGTCGCAGCAATAGTAATAATCCATTTATTATATTTACTATGGTGAGAAAGGTAGCAATGTTATGATATATTCAAAAGTGGCAACCCTGTATCACTATACAAATTATTATTATCAATGAATAACTTTCAAACACCCTGTATGCGTAAAAAAATTATCATAACATTTCTTCATTGAGCTACATTTGAAAATATATATAAATAAGAGGAAAAATGCCCCTTCCGAAAAAAGCATAACTCTATTTTACACTCAAATAACGTTGCAACAAATCTACATTTTGAAGGTACAACATAACAGAAAAAAAAATATGTACTTTATTCGCGCCTAATAATTTTTTTTAGCTAGAGCATGATTATTTCTCGACGCTTCTGATGCATTTTTGATAATAATAATAAAATCAAGCAATCTGTACGTATTGTTTAATTATAGCTATCAATATAACGAGATTATTATGCGATTTATAATAGTCGAGTCACCCGAATGTCCGAGACGGTGTTAAATCGCTAATAATCGAGTTACATTCAAAGCTTTATCGTATCATTGACAACGGCGATGCGAAAATGAAAGCAACAAGGTTTTATGTCATTTCATATTGGCATTTCAAAAAGTCATCATTAAAATCATGCAAGATTTTGATATTCCTGACGATATATTAGCTGCAGCCAACACTATGAGGTTGAACTAGCTTCCGGACAATTCTAAAATCCATTATGAAAAAGAATATCGGCAGTTTTGTAACTCTCTGATGATCGTGGACGCTGAAGGCAAAGGTGTATCCATCAAATTTGAAAACTGTCAAAATATTGTTTTACATGTTCATGAAAACTAGTTCTAATATTATTTGGTATCTAACGTATTTTGCTTTCGTAACTAACGTATTGAATGATGGTAACTAATGTATTATGAGTAACTAAGGTTTTATGTAGGTTTTGGTACGTTTATGATGTTGATAATTATCAATAAAGATTTCATTTAAACATGTCTTAATCTTCAATGATACGATAATAGCTATCAATATAACGAGATTATTATGCGATTTATAATAGTCGAGTCACCCGCAATGTCCGAGACGGTGTTGAATCGCTAATAATCGAGTTACATTCAAAGCTTTATCGTATCATTGACAACGGCGATGCGAAAATAAAAGCAACAAGGTTTTATGTCATTTCATATTGGCATTTCAAAAAGTCATCATTAAAATCATGCAAGATTTTGATATTCCTGACGATATATTAGCTGCAGCCAACACTATAAGGTTGAACTAGCTTCCGGACAAATCTAAAATCCATTATGAAAAAGAATATCGGCAGTTTTGTAACTCTCTGATGATCGTGGACGCTAAAGGCAAAGGTGTATCCATCAAATTTGAAAACTGTCAAAATATTGTTTTACATGTTCATGAAAACTAGTTCTAATATTATTTGGTATTGTAACGTAAATAAACTTAACTTGGTTTTACTAATTTATTTCACACTTAATCTACAACTTAATTTATATTACTACGCCACTGTATAGCTCGATCGTATGGGCTCGTTCAGACTGTGTGACTCCACTTGAGGGTTGCCTATTTATCTCCGATAGAGCATTCTCGATGTTTCGAATTCTGGCAGTTGACGACCGGCGTGTTCCAATTGTTTCCAATATTGACCGTTGTTTTCCGCGGCAGAGCGACTGGATGGTTCTCGAATATCTCCGGGGATGATCTCATCGTTGTCGATGGCAACGCGTGAGGCGACAGGTCCGGCCTAGGTTCGTTACATTGCCCCCTTCTTAAAGACATTTCGTCCCGAAATTTTATCCTTGGAGTGTGACGATATCTGCATGACTCCCCATATCTGCACCGTGAAGTTCGATGGAAGTAACACTCCACGGTCTTCATGATCGGTCGTGGAAGAGGGTTACAGCAAACCAAAATCTTGACGCCGCTGGATCTGAATATCGCCTCCAGCATACTCTTATGACTCTCCAGTCCAACCCACAGGACAATTTTGAATTGCTAGAGCCACCAGATTCTGGTCCACCATAGTATCTCTTAGTTTGGTGAGACTCTTCCAGACATCTTCATAGGACGGTTTATCTTGGGAATGCCTCTTGGTAACTAGGTAGTAGATGTTTCTCTGGCCTTTCTTCAACTGTAGCACCCCACCAACTTCTGGATTCTGCTCCCGCAGTGTTTGGAGTTGACCAAATTTCTTGGAGAACACTGCGGCGATGCCCCTGGACATTTGAAGATCTTCTGCCACACAGTGCGCTAGTGCGTAGTCAGCAGGCACCTCGAAAAGTTCTCGTGAGTCCTCTCTTGTAACCCCATGTAGACCTTTGTGCGCGTTTGGATACAAGGACATAAACTTCTCGAACGTCATATCATGCTCCTGTGGCCTTGAGGGTGCGAACTTGGTCAAGGTTTCCAGCGTAAGGGCCAACCTGTTGAAATGGACGACCCTTGGTTTCCTCGGGTGGCTTATGGATTCGGTACACAAGGTCGTTTATCCTTTTCACGATTTTATACGGGCCTTCCCACGAGTTACGCAACTTTGGTGATAGTCCACGACGACGTTTGGGGTTGTACAGCCAAACCAGGTCATCAACCTTAAATCCTCCAGCGTCGGCCTTGATGTCATAGGTCTTCATTTTATCGCTGGCACTCTGGATGTTCAACCGGACTCGTTCGTGGATGTCGTCCATTCTCTGCCGAAGTTTGCTGACGTAGTCCTCTCCCGCAGTGTCTTGTCCTGGCGGTATCCCAAACTTCAGGTCACAAGGCAGTCGCAGTTCTCGGCCCATTATAATACTAGCAGGAGTTTGACCGGTTGACTCGTGTACTGCGGATCGATAGGCCATCAGGAACAAATGAAGATACTGGTCCCAGTCTCTTTGATGGTCAGAGACAACCTTGGACAAGTGGCGGTTGATCGTCCTGTTCATCCGTTCCACCATTCCATCGGACTGCGGATGTAGGGCCGTGGTTCTTGTCTTGCGGATGTTCAGCAGTAGACATATTTCTTGGAAAAGGTTGGATTCGAAATTTCTGCCTTGATCCGAGTGCAGCTCCATTGGAATACCGAATCGACATATCCATTCTTTCACCAAGACGTCGGCGACGGTGATGGCTTCCTGGTTGGGCAGGGCATAGGCTTCCGCCCACTTACTGTAGTAGTCCATTGCCACAAGGATGTATTTATTCCCGTGGTCGGATACGGGAAACGGGCCGGCGATGTCAATGGCGATTCTCTCGAACGGGCTGCCTACGTTGTACTGACGCATCGGGGCCTTGGGTCGTATTCGAGGTCCATTGCTAGCAGCGCATACAGCGCACTTTCTGCACCAGTCCTGGACGTCAGCTTGACAATTGGCCCAGTAAAACCGTTGCCTCACTTTCTGCAGGGTCTTCGTCACTCCCAGATGTCCTCCGGCGACTCCATCATGGATTTCCCGCAGCACTTCCTCTCTTCTGTTCCTGGGAACAATTATTTGGCGTCTGTCTTCCCCACCAATATCGGCCTCCAACACCCGTTTCAGGATCCCATTGTCCAGAATAAGAGAGTTCCATTGTGCCCAATAGGACTTAACAGCCGGCGAGTAACCTGCGACTTCCTGCCATGATGGTCTTCCATTTCCCCTCCTTCCAGCTGACGACTAAGCCAAGGCCGGGGTCTCTCTCGTGGTCTTTCTGGATCTTGCTGTCATTCCAGTTGTCATCCTTTGCCGCGGTTCTACAAAGTGTTGCTTCTTTCTCTTCTGCTCGTCGGCAATGTGAGCAATCATCTGGACATGGTCTTCGCGACAAGGCATCTGCATTCTTATGGCTAGTTCCGGCTCGATGTTCGATCTCGAAATCGAATTCTTGGAGTCTCTCGATCCAACGTGCTACTTGACCCTCAGGATTTTTGAACTGTAAGAGCCATTTGAGAGCTGCATGGTCAGTTCTCGACAGGAATCTTCTTCCATACACGTACTTGTAGAAGTGTTCCACTCCCTTTACAACAGCTAACAGCTCTCGCCTGGTGACACAGTAATTGCGCTCTGGTTTGCTAAGCGTCTTGCTGAAATAACCAATGACCTTCTCCTATCCCTCCTGGATCTGAGATAGGACAGCTCCAAGTCCCACGTTGCTGGCGTCCGTATCCAAAATGAATTTCCCTTTGGGTAGGGGATAGCTCAGTATAGGTGCGTTGATCAAAGCTCCTTTCAGCTTCCTGAATGAGTCTTGACATTCTTCGGACCACTGGTACTTTGTTTGGCCTTCCGTGAGCTTGGTCAGTGGTTTAGCGATGTTGGCGAATCCCAGCACATATCGGCGATAGTATGTGCATAAACCAAGGAAATTCTGTGTATACATGATCCCAGGAAACTTCGAAGTTGGTGAATGTCTTTTGGGATGGGCCAATCCTTAACAGCTTTGATCTTCTGGTCATCCACTGCTACTCCTTCCCCAGAGACAACGTGGCCAAGGTATCGTACTTCTTTTTGGAACAGATGACATTTCTTAGGGCTCAGCTTCAATCCGGAGTTCCTCAGTCGCAGGAATACTTCCTCCAAGTATTTCACGTGGTCCTCAAACGATCTGCCGACCACAATTATGTCGTCGAGATACACTAGACACGTGTTCCATGAGAGTCCCTTCAGTACTGTTTCCATCAATCTTTCGAATGTGGCGGGAGCATTACAGAGCCCGAATGGCATAACGGTGAACTGCCACAATCCTGAGCCGATGGTAAAAGCAGTCTTTTCTCGATCTTCCTGAGCCAGTTCTACTTGCCAGTATCCACTCTTCAGATCAAGGGTCGAGAAAATCGTGGAACCAGCCAACGTGTCTAGGGTGTCATCTATTCTCGGGAGAGGGTAACTGTCCTTCTTCGTGACATTATTAAGTTGGCGATAGTCTACACAAAAGCGTGTCGATCCATCTTTTTCTTCACCAGTACGACTGGAGAGGACCAGGGACTGTCAGATGGTTCGATAACTCCTTCTTTTCCCATATCGCTGACTATTTTGTCAGCCTCTTCCTTCTTGGCAAGAGGAAGTCTTCTTGCTGATTGCCGGATCGGTAGGGCACCCCCAGTATCAATCTTGTGCTGGACCACATTAGTTCGACCCCCTTTTCCTTGTCCGGTATCGAAGATGTCTTGGTACTTTTTGACTAAATCTCTTAGTTTGGGCTGTTGAGCTGGTTTTATGTCTTTGGAAGAGATGGCAACTAATTTTTCTAGTTCTGTGGGCAAGTTGTTGGTTGGCTAATCGTACCTCGTACGCCCGGATCACAGATGAAACTGACGAGCAGTGCTCTAAAATTGTTCCTTTCTTTAAGGTCACTGGAAAGTAATTGACATTCATGACCCTTACCGGTACAATTTTTCAGCACGTAACAGGGTTTTCCTAGGGCAATCCCTCGTCCAATTTTCTCATCATGAAGTTTGGGCTCGAACATCATCACGTCTCCACTGCTCGCACTCCCGTCCAGGAGAGCCTCCAGGATGGTTTCAGCCTCTCAGGTACTCTTACATCTTCATCCAACAGCACCCTGATCAACTCTTCGCTTCTCCCATGAAGTACCAGCTCTTCTCCGTTGACACGTAGGACGCCGTCTTTGAAATCCAATTCAAACCCTCTGGAATTCATGATGTCCATTCCGATGATTGCATCGTCTTCGATGTCCGCTACAAGTGCCTGATGTTTCACTTTAGTGCTGCCAAAATTATTTCAATCGGTAGCTCGCCATATACAGTAGCTGGCTCCCCTGTTGCTGTGCGTAGCTTCCAAGTTGTCGGTTCAATTCGTTCCGGTGTTCTGGCAAAGGAAGGTCCGAGAATTGTCCTAGTCGCACCTGTATCTAGCAGCATGGTGCAAGGCTCGTTATTGAAGAGACCGTCTACGAAAACACCTCTGTTCTGTCGTTTCAGGATAGCGACATATGCGTTGTTAACCGGGCTTGTGGACACAGGCCGACGATTGCCCTTCTCGTCGACCTTCTTTAGTTTTCCTGCATCGGAGTCGTGTTTCGAATGTTGACATTTGCTACGCACATGTCATTTTGCCACAATTCCAGCATCTTATCTGTCTTTTCTCAGGCAAAACTTCCTTCATCACTTTTCTTATGGCAGCTTCCAAGTCAGCATGCTCCTGTGAGTCTTCTTCAATACTTCGAACTTTACTTTGGTTTTTGCAGGATTGCTTTGCTGCCTCAAATTCCAAAGCGCGTGCCAGTGCGTCTACGAGATGTGTTGAACGAGCTAGTGTCAACGCTTGTCTGGTTTCTTGGTCACGGAGTCCATCCAAGAATGCCTGAACCGCTAATCGCTCCATTACATTTTCCGGTGTGGCTGGATATGCGAGACGAACCAAGCGTGCAATGTCAGCTTCGAATTCTTGTAAGGATTCGCCCGATTTCTGGCAGCGATTTTTCAGTTGGGAGTGGTATACGTGTTCCAAATGGGCCTGGCCATATCGTAATTCCAGATGTTCAATCAGCTGATCATAGTCCTCCTGTTCTTGGGCGGTAAGAGTTTGTAGAATATTCGTCGCTTCTCCACGTAATGCAAGTGTTAGTGCTACAGCTCTTTCCCCTGCATTCCATCCATTTGCTTTGGCCGCTGCTTCAAACTGTCGGCGGTAATTTTCCCATGGAGTTTTTCCGTCGAATTGAGGCGGCTTCATGGAAAGCTTCCCTATTTCAGAAATGACCTTGACATCTTTTATACCCTCTTGAACTTTATCCAGGTTCAAACTCAAGTCCAGCATTGCATTTTCGTTAACCATCTCTGTGGAGGGCGCACTATTAATTCGTTTTTCCAGCTTACTGATCGTTTCCTTTATTTTATTTACCTCCGTGTTCATTTGCTCCCTAATTTTATCTATCTCTGTCTCAACGGTTCCCATTCTTTCTTCTAGAAAATTAGCCACACCACACAATTCTTTTTTTAGGCCTTCTGTGTTTTCCAGGAACTTCTCTTCCAGGCTTCTTGCATTTTCTTCCAGGCTTCTTGAATTTTCTAGAAGCTTCTCTTCCAGATTTCTGGAATTTTCTTGAAGCTTCTCTTCCAGATTTCTAGCATTTTCTTCCAGACTTCTTGAATTTTCTAGAAGCTTCTCTTCCAGATTTCTAGAATTTTCTTCAAGCTTCCCTTCCAGATTTCTAGAATACCCTTCAAGCTTTTCTTCCAGATTTCTAGAATTTTGTTGCAGCTCTTCTTTCAAGGATTCTATTATCGGACTCAAATCACCTCCGGGAACTTCGAATAAAAATGTCTCTGGGTCCTCACCTTCTTGTATAAGTCCTTCTGCAAGTCTTTCCTGGAGTACTTGCTTTTTACCCGTTGTTTCCAGTTCCCTTTCCTCTAATTCCTGTTTCAATTCCGCTACCTTCAAGTCCGCAAGGCGCACTTTTCTTGAACACATTTTGTCTTTGACGAGGTATCAGTCTGTTTCACACGAAAAGTTTATCAGTTTGTTAAAAATTCACTTCGCGAATTCTTTTCCACGGGCCACCAGTCTATTGTCTGTTTCACGCGAAGAGTGTATCAGTTTATATTCCCACGCACAATTGTCCACTTCGCGAAAACCGGGCCACTGTCTATTTCCTGTTTCACGCGAACAGTGTATCAGTTTATATTCCCACGCACAATTGTCCACTTCGCGAAAACCAAGCCACTGTCTATTTTGGGCGTACAAAAAGGTCTATCAATTTATTTTTCTGACCATCCACTCCACGATCACTTGTTTATTTTCAAAATCTCACTTCCGACACCAATTGTAACGTAAATAAACTTAACTTGGTTTTACCAATTTATTTCACACTTAATCTACAACTTAATTTATATTACTACGCCACTGTATAGCTCGATCGTATGGGCTCGTTCAGACTGTGTGACTCCACTTGAGGGTTGCCTATTTATCTCCGATACAGCATTCTCGGTGTTTCGAATTCTGGCAGTTGACGACCGGCGTGTTCCAATTGTTTCCAATATTGACCGTTGTTTTCCGCGGCAGAGCGACTGGATGGTTCTCGAATATCTCCGGGGATGATCTCATCGTTCTCGATGGCAACGCGTGAGGCGACAGGTCCGGCCTAGGTTCGTTACAGTATCTAACGTATTATGCTTTCGTAACTAACGTATTAAATTATGGTAACTAATGTATTATGAGTAACTAAAGTATTATGTAGGTTTTGGTACGTTTATGATGTTAATAATCATTAATACAGATTTTATATAAAAATGTCTTAATCTTCAATGATACGATAATAGCTATTAATATAACGAGATTATTATGCGATTTATAATAGTCGAGGACATTGCTAGGTGACGAGGCGACAGCCGAGTCACCCGCAATGTCCGAGACGGTGTTAAATCGCTAATAATCGAGTTACATTCAAAGCTTTATCGTATCATTGACAACGGCGATGCGAAAATAAAAGCAACAAGGTTTTATGTCATTTCATTTTGGCATTTCAAAAAGTCATCATTAAAATCATGCAAGATTTTGATATTCGTGACGATATATTAGCTGCAGCCAACACTATAAGGTTTACAAATCTAAAATCCATTATGAAAAAGAATATCGGCAGTTTTGTAACTCTCTGATGATCGTGGACGCTAAAGGTGTATCCATCAAATTTGAAAACTATCAAAATATTGTTTTACATGTTCATGAAAAATAGTTCTAATTTTATTTGGTATCTAACGTATTATGCTTTCGTAACTAACGTATTAAATTATGGTAACTAATGTATTATGAGTAACTAAGGTTTTATGTGGGTTTTGGTACGTTTATGATGTTAATAATTATTAATAAAGATTTTATATAAACATGTCCTAATATTCAATGATACGATAAATTAAATAATACACTCCAGGTTTGATATGCCAAATTGTTGTAATTGTCAAGTTGGCTGATGTCAGAGTACAATTTTGACGTTAGTTGATGACTTTAGAGTTTGTACTTGTGTTGTTACGTTATTTGTTCATAACAGTTATTGCTCACTTAAAATGCCACACAAATTTAATAATAAGGAATATGCAGACATGTTATATGTCTATGGATTTTGTGATGGTAATGAGAAAGCTGCCTAAAGAGAATATGCACGGCAATGCCCTGGCCGGCATTTACTTAGTGACATGACTTTTTCTAATGTGTTTAGTTACCTAAGAAGACACGGTAAATTTTAGCACAAAATGAAAGTTATGGAAGACGATATATCGATTTGGAGCAAGATATTCTTAACCTTGTAGAAAATGATCCAAAAATTAATAAGATAAGAATCAGTCACGCCAATAATGTTCCTCAGTCTACGGTTCGGCGAAGAAAAAATAATCTACAGCCATATTATTTACAGCAAGTTCAGAGGATACAAGCAGGAGATGGAGTTGCTTGATTGGCTTTTAGTAGATGGGTATTACAAAATAACAGGATCATATACAGGTGTTTATTTAGCGATGAAGCTCAATTTACCAGAGACGGTGTTAATAGTTCAAGGAATTCCCATGTTTGGGCCGAACAAAATCCGTTCGCCATAAAACAAACACACTCACAAACAAATCAGGTTCTCCTTTAATGTTTGGTGTGGCGTTATCAACAACCGATTAATTGGACCCCATATCCTACCATATCTACTAACGGGTGTTTGGAGTTCCTGAAAATATTTTACCCATATTGCTAGATGATGCAGGAGTTGATGTTGGAGGCATGTACTTTCAATATGATGGGGCTTCACCTCATTCCAGGGTAAAAGTGAGAGAGTTTTTAAATGACAACTTCCCAAATCATTGGATAGGCAGAGCAGGACCTCACAACTGGCCTGCAAGGGGGCCCGATTTTAATCCACTCGATTACCATGTTTGGGGTTATTTAAAATCAAAAGTTTATTCAACTGAAGTAAATACTGAAGAGGACCTCTTACGGAGAATCGAGGACGCATGCGACGAACTGAGAAAGGACCAAGCTATGTTTAGAAAGTCAATTACAATTCTTACTTCAAGAGCATGGAAATGTATTGAGCAAAATGGAGGCCACTTTGAACAGCTGTTATGAGTTATGTTGTTTAAATTTTTTCTGTGTCTAATTCTTTTCGTCTTAATAAAATTTGTTGCAACGTTATTTTTGTTTAAAATAAAGTTATGCTTTTTTCGAAAGGGCATTTTTTCTCTTTTTTATATTTGTTTTTCAAATGTAGCGCAATGAACAAATGTCATGAAGATTTTTTCAAGCATACAGGGTGTTTGAAAGTTAGTCATTGATAATAATAATTTGTCCCAAATACGGATATGTCCTCTCGTTTCTCAATAAGGTTGGGATCCAAAAATTAGGAGAATAAGAAATAGTTGATGATTTTATGGATTAAAAATGGAAAAGTACCATTTGGGACAAATTAATTTTGTGTCACCTCATTATCGCAACATCTAGAATTGACTCAAGTTATTAAGTAAAAAAGTTGTATGCGGATACGCCGAATATATTTGGTTTTACTTATTTTCATCTGTTCTTTCCAAATTTGTAAATACAATTCTGAAATATTGATATACAGGGTGTTGTTTTGACTCGAAACCTACTTATTAATTTTTTTAAGGCCGGACCTGGAATAGGGCTTTTTTATTATGTTAATCGACACCACTGTGGACAAAGAATATACAAACCAAATATTACAAAAATGTGTGAGGTTATGATTATTTGAAAAAATGGCTCCATGTATCTTGGTTATAAAGAACGATAAACCCATAGGTTATTTAGAAGCACCTCAATGTTATCCATCTACCCTCACTGTACGCACATCACTCAAAGAATTTCTAAACCTAAATTATAACAAACTAAAAACCGTGTATGAACTTGACTAAAAAAAAAAACATTCTACTCTCTCTCCCTCATCACAACAAATTTGATCTTCACATTGTATATAACTCTTTTTTTTCTCCTCAATTTTCATTCTTCAAAATATAAGTATGAATTTTACAACTTCAGGCTGACGACTACAACACAAGCTTTGCTTAGGTAGATCAGCCTGGAACATGATCTGTAATTCATAATGTTTCTTTCTAGTTTTAGTTATGAATTGATATTGTAGATGAAACTTGCACTAACTTGAATAAATTTACTTACTTTACTTACTATTCCCCAATGAATAACCCTGTATGTTACTTTTCCGTAACAAGTCTCTTTTGGATCTTGAAAGTGTACTGTGGACTTTTCAGAAGAAACTACATATAATGGAAACTTTTCTACTGGGAATAAACTCTGTACATTTTGACATATATGATAATTTTTTCCAGGATTTTTAGCAGTTGTGGACGCATCTACTCTAGGAGAATTCCGTATGTATGCCATACCATGGCAAATGTCAGCTGGATGTCAATTATCAGGATTCCTTGGCGTACTCAGCTCGGAGCTCTCAGTTTGGACATTGGCTGTGATAACCCTAGAGAGAAACTACGCTATCACACATGCGATGCACCTCAACAAGAGATTATCCCTCAAGCATGCCGGCTACATAATGATCTGCGGTGGAGTTTGCAATTCTCATGGCCATCATGCCGATCTTCAACATTTCCGATTATAGAAAATTCGCAGTGTGTTTGCCGTTCGAAACGAATGATTCGGCGAGCTTAACGTATGTCGTTTTTTTAATGTTCATCAACGGTGTTGCATTTCTCATACTAATGGGATGTTACTTGAAAATGTACTGTGCGATTAGAGGCTCTCAAGCTTGGAACTCAAATGACTCACGCATAGCCAAACGAATGGCCTTATTGGTGTTCACAGACTTTTTGTGTTGGTCTCCCATAGCGTTTTTTGCCCTCACTGCAGCTTTCGGTCTACAACTCATATCCCTAGAGCAGGCCAAGGTGTTCACTGTGTTCGTTCTACCACTCAACTCCTGTTGTAACCCTTTTCTCTACGCTATCCTCACAAAACAGTTCAAAAAAGACTGCGTTATGATTTGTAAAGCAATAGAGGAGAGCAGAGTTACGAGGGGTATAGGACGGTGCAGGCACAGTTCCAATTTCAGCAACAGACAGACTCCAGCCAACACCAACAGCTTGGCTGATAGGTCCTCCAGAGAAAAACAGGAGCACCACGTTCCACAATGTACTTGCAACGCGAAGCTGTTGGGAGAGAATCAGATCCAGCAGAAGAGCAAAACTGAAAGGAAGATCACTACCAAGGAGTGGTTACTGAATAAAGCGAGGTGGCTGCTTTGTGTAAGAAGACCAGCAAGACATCGACCAAGGAACGACCAATATACTTATCAGATAGCTGAGATTCAACAAAAACAACACAAGAGGGCATCGTCGGTGTCATCCAGTGAAAATTTCAGTTCTTCGAGGTAAGTTTTTTTACCAATGCGTTATTGGAAATACCATTGCCTGAAAGAATTTGCTTTTCCTATAAAATATGTAAACATACTATATCATTTCTAATTCTCAAACATAATGAAGATATTTCCCTATCGGAAATACTCAGGGTGTTTTTTTTGGCGAATTCAGAGCTCATTTACGAGCTGGCACAGAAAAATCTACTCTGTTCAAAACTTCAAAAGATGATACCATGAAGCATCATCAGAGATTTAGGTAATCAAAATTCATCACCTTCAACAATGTTTTTTCCTCGATATGCCTATTTATCAGCGCAAACTTGATGTGTGACTCTTGGAAATCAAAAGAAATTTATTCGAATAGAGTCTCTCATCGTGAAATCAATAAAATAAAATTCACAGGAAAAAATTAAATCGAAAACCTCACCATGATTATCTCAGTTTTTCTAGACACAACTAGCACACTTTCTTTATTCAGTAATGCAAAGTTCTATTCCTACCATGTGAAGATGGATATTGAGATTGAGGGCAACATAATTGGTGACCAATAGTAGGTTCCTTGAAGGAAATATCCTCTCCTCTATACATTTTGGTCTTTAAAGAATACAGAATTCTGTAAATACTCATCGTGTACATTTTTGTATGGCCTTTGACATTGAATTTCATTTTGAAAACAGAGAGAGGCAGTTAGTCTGGTGGAAATGATGAATGGAAATCTTAGAATGGTTAAAGAAATCGAAAACAGGTGATAATCCCAAAAAAGGATAGGATATCAAAAAAATCTTATTGGAATTGTTCTCTAATTCGAATAGTACAAGAAATATTACAAATGAAAGGCAAATTGAAATTTTGACTGTACTATCAAAAAAATAATCGCAATGTCTTCAATTTTGTAATTTCTTCAAAAATGTCGAAAATCACTCGAAATAGCAGAAAACAGAATAGGAGCTAAATTCTTTATTTTTCGAAATAATGAAAAATGTGAATATTTGACCACACTCGGAATTAGCCGAAGAATTGAAGAAGAAAACGAAAATTTAGATTTCTTGAAACCAATGAAAATTTTAAAGAATATATAGTGCTATAAAAAAATCGTTAGCTAGATATGTCTCCAAAATGGAAATGAAATTTCGAGAATATCCCATCACAGTGGAAGTTATGAGTTAGCCATGAATAAGGCAGCATTTATCGTTTTGTTTCGAAATTTGTTGCAATAACAATATTTTATATTGTGGAAAAATTGAAGTTGACTTCGTGGTGAATATGGACCTGACGAATAAGTAGTCAATATATTCAATGAATATCCCAACAGGAGATTTGTCGTTGTCTCTTTACACAATCATTTCAAGAAACCTCACCATGATGATGAAGATACTGTTTTAATGTTTAAGGTAACCTTTCTTACACAAATTGATTTCCGAATATCTTGAAACCACCTTTATATTACCCATAAAGTCAAAAACTTATCAATATTCTATTCAAAAACTCAGTATTCTTTGAAGTACCTACAAATGAAGAATAATAGAGATTTTATTGAAAAATACTGTAGATTGATGTGGCACTGTTACATCTCAAAATATGAATTGAAAAACTCAATTATTCGAGTACCCTTCATTTTCAATTTCCAAATTGAAAGTCTATTGCAATTACTGTATAAGGAAATAAGTGAAAGTTCTTCACTACAGTAAGGTACAAGTTCAATAAAACGATAGAGGGCCTCAGAAAAAGACACAAACTGTACCAAAATATGACTCATTTTCATCTAGTATTTCCTCACAGTTGAGAAATAATTGAAACCTGTACAAAATTCTGAAATTTCCGACTGGAATGGAGTTAAAGAAACACGGCTAGGAACACTACTATTTTGAATTATTATTTTCGACAAGAGTTATTTTAAAATAATGCCTACAAATCAAAATTGATCGTAACTGGCTGAGAATTCATATTGCAGTATAACTTCTGATAATTCACAACTTTTTCGTATAAAAATTCATAAAAAATATCTGGTTATAAGAAACCTCGTAGAAGATACGGAGAATTACAAATTGCAATTTCAATTTTGGAGAGCAGCATAAAGTTTCATAAAAAATGTAGATATGTTGTTCTCATATCTGGCACCCTAGAATAGGAAAAAATTAGCCCCAAACAAAAATAACAATTGAAAAAAGTTTTAAAAAAAATTTAACAGAGTAAAATGTTTCAAATAGTAAAACAAAATAAATTAACATGGATCCGAAAACTCTTAATTTTTATTATACAGTGCGCTAAGCTTTGAAATAATCAAAACTGTTTCGGATATCTGGAAAATCAATTTTGATATCGATTTGAAATTTTCTATTAAGTATGAATAAATTTGTCTTATTATTTGTTTTCGTATGTTGTATGGAGTAAAAACTACCCCAACTTTGATGTACATCACAATTATGAAAAATTCAAGTTTTGTTCACAAAAAGGGATAGGATTGCCAGTTTTCGAGAAAATTGAAGTTGAAATTTCATATTTTCTCAAGAACCGTTACTTGTTTAAAAATCTCAAATTTTCAATTATACATATTTGGTCAAAAAGTCAAGAAGGCACTTGAGGTAGTTTTCATCCCCACAACTAAGCTAAACATTTTCGGAATCATGTCATGTTCATATGAACTCTATTCTTATTATCACGAGTACCATCTACTTTCGAACACCCGGTATATGCCAAATCCGATAACTTACAAGCATGAAGATTCAGAAAAATAAAATATTTTATTGTAGCCATTATAGAAATGCTTCCAATGTCATAAAAATAAATTCATTCGGATGTAAATGGTAAAGAAAGCTTTGAATAGGTATCTCAAAATATGGCAAATATACAGGGTGTTTCATAATTGAATGCTGATACCAAAGGGCGATTATCCTTGGATGATTTCAAGAAAAATTCTTCATATGAACATAGGTCCGCAACCGCTTTATTTCTGAGATACAGGATGTTAAAATTTAACAAAAAAATCAATTCTTCCCCAATATCTCTGAAACTGCTTTGGCTTTTTTATTCAATTTTGGTACTTGCAAAGTACGCATAAGAATAATTTTTTTCCATAATAAAGGATTCCTTAATTTTTATCAGTAGCGTCCCTGTTGACATGCCCTGCCATGTTTTTGATCAAAATAATGATACGCCACTGTCTTTTTTCCAAAGAGAGTGGGAGAACTAAAGAATTCAGCGTCTTGCCTGGTGGAAATTTGAGAATAAGGGATGAGGCAGACAAATAGTTCATTAATAATCCAACAGTTACGGAGGTGTTTTTTTTTTTCAATCTACTTACTGATTTCAATGAAGAGGGCATGAATTCAGAATTGAACATATTTTTAATTTTTCTCAACATTTTTGAATAACACTTTGTTCAGTATTCCAATTCAATTTTCCCTGTATGCTATCAAATATTTCACAAATTGGTTTCTTGGTTATTGATTTCTAGGTAATGCACGACATTTTATCAAAAGACAGTCAATAATAACACTCTATCGCATTGAAAGTATCAACGAAACTACTTCTAAAAGAACTTCACAGGGTATTATCTTGGTATACAATGAATGTTTTTCAATTAGGGTGGGAAATGTGATTTTGTGAGAACATAAAAATATATTTCTCTCAGTTGATCGATACGATTCCTTTTATTCATGCTTTTTTCATTATCATAGCTACATTTTCCAAAATTATTCTATTTCTTTGAACTGAATGTCTGATACTAATTTTTAATTCATTAATATTTTTGTATACAATCACTCTTGTGGGCAGTTAATCTAGATTTTGAGGTTCAATAAGGTTGTCCGATATAACTTTTATGTATGTATAAGGTATACTTTGAACAGTATCGTATCTTTCAATTTTGTATAAATTGCATGTATTCGGAGCGAATTTCTTCGGTACTGGCTGGACCGATTTGGCTTACTTTTTTTTTAATGTTCGTAATAGCCCGAATGTGTTTGATACGGAAATTGGGAAAGTTGCCCCGAAATTGAAAAATTCGAATATATAAGAAATTTGGCGAAGAAAAAGAATAACGAGTCATTTGTTACCAAAGAGGACATAGCTCAGCGGTTACACTGTCGCCTACCAAGCAGAATGTTACAGGAACGAATCCCAGTCAGGGTAACAATTTTTTGAATTTCATAAGAACACTCTCGACCGATTTGGCTAATTGTTTTTTTGAATGTTCGTAATACTCCGAATAAGGCTTTTGGAATGAAAGGATTTTTAGAAAAGTAATTGGAAATTTCTTTGTCCTGGAAAAGTTTTCAGAAATATATATTCTAAAAAAGAAATGATTTTCTTGAGAACGGCTGGACTGATTTGGCTTATTTTTCGAGAAAACGGGATACCGGGATGAATAACAGGAAAACGGGGTAACGGGAAAACGGAAAAACAGGAAAACGGGATGATAGGATAACAGGTAAACGGAAAAACGTGATAACGGGATAATGGGGAAACGGGATAACGAAAAAATGAGATCACTGGAAAATGGGATAACAGGATAACAAGAAAACGGGATTTTTCGGTAACGGGATAAATCGGTAACGGGATAACGGATAAACTGCATGAAGGATAAAGGGGATAACGGGAAGCGGAGTCAAAGCCAAAACCAAGATGAAACAACACAAAAAAAACATAGAAAAAAAGAAATTCTACGTGGACGAGAGTTACAGCAAAAAAAAATGAAGAGAATATAGAAATTTGGACAGGACAACGTCTGTCGGGTCAGATAGAATATATATATATATATATATATATATATATTGAAGAAGGGTAGGTACTCTTGTGACTGGACTAGTTGAAAAAAAATATGGATTTGAAATGAACTTAGTAGAAAGGATATTCCTTGGGGTTGCAGTCAAATTTAATGGCCGGTGAATGAAGAAAATCTCTTTGTTATTTTGTCAAGCTTTCGAAAATATTTATTTTCATTATCAAGACATTAAGGAGAGGTTGAGTGAAGACAGCGACTTAATAACCATTATATGGTGAGCATTTTTTGAAATCAGGTAAAAGAAAATACTATAAAACACTACTAGTTATAAAGATAAAATTTAAAATTGAACAATTGTAAAAAGCAACACATTGTTTGAGAACAGAATTCGAAACAATTTAAAATTTGACCAGACAGGACCACATGGTTGAAGCATGACTGAAAATGAAATATATATATATATATATATATATATATATATATATATATATATATATATATATATATATCGTGGTGATTTGTAGCTCACCAATAACCATTTTTCATGAATATAACAATTGATCTGGAATTGAGTTTTTCCCCGTAGGTCAGATTCCTGGCGTCACAATCATCATTGTGGTATACCTCTTCGGCTGTTAGATCCCAAGAGGAGGGCATCATCGTGGTTGGTTACCAGAAAGACATCGCAGGACTCAAACCTTTCCAGTTCCCGCAATGACTCTTCGGGGTCCGCCACAACCGCTAGTACCAGCACTTGGCGTATGTCTAGGTCAAGCGCTTCTAGTGAACCTTCTCGAGTCAGATCAAAGCCACGTCTGACCCGCCAGTGTGCATTCAGGATGAATGTGAACCTCCAGGTATGAATAATAATGAATAAATGTAGTTCCTGTTTACCGCCAATATTTTATTTGAACACTCATCTTTATAGTTTTGTCACATCAAAAACAGGTATGAGCTGCCGATATGTAGCTGATAAGAAGGAGTGTAGTGAACATTGGGTTTTGCCCACTCAAATTATTCTGTTGGTGACCTGATGCCTTCATCTTTGGTAGTTCAATAGCTATGATGATGAATGATCTCACATCTCAACCCCTCAGTTTTATCATGATACAGACACGCGTCAACTATTCACAAGATTATGATTCAGGTACCTGATGCGGTGAAGCCAAGGACAGTTTGGAAAAGGGTTTCTTCGGTGAATGCTGCCAGTTGGGTACACATAGTGGTACTGCTATGTACAAAAGACCTTGTAGATCGAGGTACTGAAAGGCTGAAGAGCCATATCGACCTTCCTACAATTTACAATCTAGTGGTACTGCTATCAGGAATCTATTTTAATGAAGGATACTTTTTTCTGTGAATCTACTATTTTCTTCTCGTCCTCAAAACGCTATTGAGGCACCAGAAACATAAGATTTTATTTTTTGTTTTTTTTCCTTCATGATTATTTTGAGACATTTCTCCAAACGTGCTCCAAACTCCTGGTGACAAGGCTAAAGAGAAACTGAGGGTTCGTTCAATATTAGAAATCCCTAAATATGACTCCTATCATTCACAGAAATATAATAATATATATTTATTCCATCATAATAATACATAATATATACTTATACGAGTGTGCTTGTGAATAAACAGGTGGGTCACAGAGTAGTATTAACTACTTGTGTAGTGATTTCCATATAAAATTATTACATTAAAATGGGTAAAATTAAAAAAAAATTGTAAAAAATGGTAGAAAATTGTGGGTTTGCCACATCCAGGTAATATATTACATCATAAATGGGGTATTCTCATTGGGATTTTACATATATTAGAGGGTAAGTCACAATCGGGTATTTTCGTCACAATCGGGGTAATTTTCCAGTCACAATTGGGGTAATTTTCCAGTACTAATAAGAAGAGTTACGAAATATACAGATGAACAACTTTTCAATTTAGAGACTAAGTTACACACTTATATACATAATGAATTGCTCAGTTATATGTGTTCATCTCTGGTTAACAATTTCGGTAAATTATATGAATTGAAATATTTGTCCAGAAACGTTTCGTTTCCAAGAGACAGGGTGTTAAAATTTTATTTTCATGTTCGTTTTTTTTCATTAACTTCCGAAATACTGACCTCAATTGAACGAAAATTGGAATTGAGAGGGTTATTTGAGGTGTCGAATTTGAACATGTTATAATTGCTCTTACATATACACACTTATATACATAATAAATTGCTCAGTTATATGTGTTTATCTCTGGTTAACAATTTCGTTAAATTATATGAATTGAAATATATGTCCAGAAACGTTTCGTTTCCAAGATACAGGGTGTTAAAATTTTATTTTATGTTCGTTTTTTTCATTAACTTCCGAAATACTGACCTTAATTGAACGAAAATTGGAATTGAAGGATATTTGAGGTGTCGAATTTGAACATGATGTTATAATTGCTCTTACTCGTAGGGGCGCCACCTACACGTCTTTTTTTTTATAAGATTCATAACTTTTTTGAGCGTACCTCTATCACATTTAAAAAAAAAATCCTCTATTATATCTACGTAAAAGAGCTACCCCTGTTACAAGTCGCTATAAATTTCAAGTCGATCATTTGATAATCGATGCGTGTTGAAGTTACTACCAGTATTTTGCATTTTTCACAAGAATGCTTAGGAAATGAATTTGACGTTAAAGTAAGTAGTTTTGGTTTTTTGTAGGGGGCACCACCTATTCTATTTATTTTTACTCGTTTGAAATAGTTATTTTTGTATCAAAGGTGCAAAATCTGTATTTGTTTCAATAACATTTGCAAGAAATATCAACATTTTATTTCAAGAAATTTTGAATATGTAGAATAAAATGAAATAAAGGAAACTAAATTGTTTTCAAATGAATTGTTCAAAGTGCCCACCTTCAGCAAAGATACAGTCTTCTAGTCATTGAATCTCGTACCCGCTCAAAAATTATTGGTGTGTTTCTTATCGTTTCACAGGCGTCTACCATACGGTTTCTTAGATCTTCCTCGTTCGCCACTGGAGTTTTATTAAATAGTGACTTCAAATGTCCCCAAAAATGAGAATCTAGCGGATTCAGATCTGGAGACATCAGTACCCTCGTCTGGTTAAGTTCCCTTACACCCCTACCGATCCATCGATTTGGATAGACAGTGTTGAGGAATTCCCTGGATACAATGCTCAAATGGGCCAGAGCCCCATTATGCATGAATACAAATTTCTAATGGTACATTCTGAAATAGTCCCGGCAATTCATTTTCTAAAAATTATCTGTAAGTTGCGCCATTCAGTCAAGAGCCCAAACATGGTTGTTATGAAAGTTTGTGATAGCATTTCGGGAGGAGTTTGCCTCGTCCGTAAGAATATCTTAAAATCGAGATTTCGCCAATTTTCCCAACATTTGACACATAGTAATTAGAAAATCGAATTTAAACGTTTCTTCACTAAGGATCAATGCAATTGACAGAATTAGATCTCAGTGCAAAAACAACTACTTTCTGAATACAGCAGAAGTTGAATGTTTTCACTGAAAATCCATGCATACTTCCATATAATATCAATGGACATTGAATGCAAATGTTTCTTTCTGATAAGCTCGATTATGTTTAATTTATGTCGTGTTCACCTAACAATCCGCATACCGGTTTCAGGCTTCTTGGCCCTCATCAGTACGGAGCAGTCAACCAGTCAACTCTCACATAGTAATGCGTTGGGGAAAGTCTTGTGGCAAAAGAGCTTGTACCCTTTGAATATGGTATGGATAAAATTGTTGATCGTGGATAATTCCTCAAACTGTGGACTGAGTAGAATTGAGAGCTTCAGCAATTATTCTTTTACTTGTTTCTGCATTCTCCTCGAGAGCGTTCAAAACAGCTTCTTCCAATTCTGGGGTTCGGAATGCTCGTGGTCTTCCAATAATATCAGCTGCCCTCTTGAAGCTACCTGTTTCTGCCAAACGACGGTGGAAACTGGTAAATGTTGGAGCTGAAGGCAGTACTCGATTAGGAAATCGCTCCTGGTTAATACGTCTTGCTCGCGCGCATTGCCATCCGCAAGGCCATAAACGAAATGCATATCGGCTTAATGAGCATTATTGTATAATAATTTTTCTCAAAATTAGTGTTCGAAAACTCACAGAAACTTCAACAAAACAACAAAATGTTTAACTGTCACATAATATGTAATTACCAAAACTACTTAAACATAAACGTCAAATCAATTTCCTAACCATTCTTGTGAAAAATGCAAAATAATGGTAATGACTTCAACACGCATCGATTATCCAATAATCGACTTGAAATTTTCAAGTTCAAATATCTGGAAAACGGTTGCTTATAGCGACTTGTAACAAGGGTAGCTTTTATACGAAGATGATAGAGGAATTGATATTTTACTAAAATGTGCTAGAAGTCGCTCAAAAAGTTATGAATCAGGTTCAAATTTGCAAAAAAAACCTCAATACCAATTTCGTTAATTAATGCAGTATTTCGAAGTTATTTAAAAAAAAACGAACATAAAAATAAAACTTCAACACCCTGTATCTTGGAAACGAGGCGTTTCCGGGCATAAATTTATTTGGACAATTCATATTAGAATATTGCGAGGAATCACCTCCTGAAGTTTGTTGAAGTACTTTCGAATCACCCTGTCTAAGTCTATCTTTGGCAATCCATTTTTTCAGTTCTTTTTTGAGCGTTCGGTAGTTCGTTATTCGACGAAGGCTTGCCTTCCGCTCTAATATTGCTGTCCTACCAATACTGAGATATTCCTTCCGTTCATTCACGTTTCGTCCAGGTAATAAATGCGTCGATCTTCGTTCCGGGCTTGTTTAATATTGCGTAACTAGTCTCTTCTCCAAATCGCAATATCTGGTTTATCTATCAATGCAGATTGCCTCTTATATTTGATATAGTTGAAGCCGATTTGTTTAAAAATTTTTATAGAAAGTTGGTAATCCGGATCAGCTTGAACTGCAGACATAATTTCATCCAGTGTGGGAATTTCACTTTTTAGGTAAAACGCATGGACTTAACGACTTAACTTCTGCTTTGAAATTCGTCTTTCGTGATCTGTGAGTTTTTGGTGGTTGAATGAGCTCTACTCTTCTTTTCTCTTATTAATTTATAGATGCTGGACTTCGCTATGCACAACATAGAAGATGCTTTTGCAACGGTCTCATCTACACTGGCACTTTGTTCTGATTTTGCAAGGAAATTAAACAGTTCCTAAAATTGATGTTTTTCATTTAAAGATAATGCACCCAATTTTGGCCGTTTTGATAGTCCTTGTTCAGCATCCATATACTTGAATCTTATTTTATAGACACAAGCTAAACACAGAAGCACACACAAATAATTTCCAGAAAGCACTACCAGCGATACCGAGTACCTGCTATTGATTAGAATTCTACCTTGTAACCAATTCTTACCCTTCTATCAATACCTACAGTTATAAAAAGGGCTTTCAAATATTATGGATTTTTTCTAGCAGTTCGTACTCATACCTACCTGGATTTACCGAATTACGGCACGTCTATGGAATCGATGCATCTGTACGGTTTATTACTCCATGCCTTTATTTTACGGACTATAAGATGCGTGTATAGATTCATCAAAGGACAAGAATCAGTTTACAATGGTATCATTGTAAGATGCCAATCTGAAAATTATTTATATGTGCAGTGTGACCCATTTAAAATGGAACCACCCCCGTAGAATACGCATTTTTTAATCAATCTCAAAAAATAATTTTTTTTAATGTCAAGCATCGGAAACTGTATCTTGACACAAATTTTCATAACTTCAGTTTTATTTCCAAAACACACTATGTTTTTTTCTTTATCAAAAACGGCAAAAGTTTATTAGGAAATTTTTGTTTTCAAGTTTAGCTACCCACTGGATTTGTAGTCGTTATAAATAAAAACCATCGAAATTTCTTAAAATAAATAATAGTTTAAAAAAGCTAAAAAACATGCTTCTTATGAAAAACCGAACCAAAAAATAAATAAATAATAGTTTTAAAAAACCTAAACACGCTTTCATAGAAAACCAAATTAAAAAAATATAATATAAATTTTAATAAATATTGATTAAGAAAAGTGTAATTTTTTAAAAAATATATAAATTAATAATAATGTAAATAAAAAAACAATTTATTTTATTTAAACAAAAAAGCTTGGGGTGCTTTTTAAGATTAAGATTAAGCACCCCACGCTTTTCTTTAGAATAAAATAATTTTCACATTATTATTAATTTATATTTATTTTTTTACATATTCCTAATTAAATTCATTAAAATTTTAATTTTTTTGGTTGGTTTTAATTTTTTTTTTAAAATTTTTTTTTTTTTTGGTTTTTTTTTTTTTTTACATTTTTTCACACTATTCCTAATTCAAATTCATTAAAATCTATTTTCAATTTTTTTAGGTTGGTTTTCTATAATAGCGTACTTTTCAGTTTTTTTAAATTATTATTTGTATCAATCTACTATTAATTTCGTGAATACTATTAGTAACTGTAATTATTTTCCAAATCATTAATGTGTACAGCTGTATTAATAGTCAAATCTCGATTTTAGAAGTCATTCAAAGATTTTAATGTTGTCCTTATATACAGTGAGCCGCCATCTTGAGTCTTTCAATTTTCACGAACCCCCCCCCGCCATCTTGAGTCTTTCAATTTTCACGAGCGAATCATAATATTCGACTCCAAAAACCCCCACCTACCAATTTTGGATAGAATCGGACCATAATCACAAAACTCGTCCGCCATATTGCAGCCGCCATTTTGGTTTTTTTCACACAAAAATTTGTTGTCGCCTAAATTATGTACACCTGCCAAACTTCGAATCATTCGGACGTCTGGAAGTGGGTGAAAATCAAGTCGAAAGGAGTCGGTTACAAACAAACATACAAGTGATAAATAAATAATAATTTAAAAAAACGAAAAAACATGCTTTTATAGAAAACCAGACTAAAAAAATAGAAAATAAGAAAAAAATTTATTTTATTTTGAAAAAAGCGTGGGGTGCATGGTATCGCCTCGGTGTGTTATGTACTTTATAATTATTGATACCATGCACCCCACGCTTTTTTCAAAATAAAATACATTTTTTTCTTATTTTCTATTTTTTTAGTCTGGTTTTCTATAAAAGCGTGTTTTTTAGTTTTTTTTAAACTATTATTTATTTCCTACTTTTTAATGTGGTTTATTTATAAAAGCGTGTTTTTTTAGTTTTTTTTAAACTATTATTTTCATTATTTTTTTGCAAATAAAGAAATGGAATAATCTTATCAAATTAGGTAATCATAATCTCCGACCTCAAAAACCCCCACATACCAATTTTGAATAGAATCAGACCATAATCACAAAACTCGGCTGCCATCTTGAATTTTCCAATTTTTACAAAAAAATTATAATATTCGACCTCAAGAACCCCCCCATGCCAATTTCAAATAGAATCAGACCATAATCACAAAACTCGGCCGCCATCTTGAATTTTCCAATTTTTACAAAAGAATCATAATATTCGACCCCAAAACCCCCACATACCAATTTTGAATAGAATCAGACCATAATCACAAAACTCGGCCGCCATCTTGAATTTTCCAATTTTTACAAAAGAATCATAATATTCGACCCCAAAAACCCCCACACATACCAATTTTGAATGGAATCAAACCATAATCACAGAACTCGTCCACCATTTTGAATTTTCCGGTTTTGACGAGAGGATCATAATCTCCGACCACAAAAACCCTAGGATACCAATTTTGAAGCGAATCGGACCATAATCACAAAACTCGTACGCCATATTGGAGCCGCCATTTTGTTTTTTCTTCACACAAAAATTTCTTAATGCATTGTCACCGGAATTATGTACACCTGCCATATTTCAAATCATTCGGACGTCTGGAAGTGGGTCAAAATTGCGCCCAAAGGAGTCGGTTACAAACAAACAAACATACAAGTGAAGCTAATATAAAGCGTGTAAAAAGATTGGTTACCAACGAAGTAACAACAACTTCAATTTTAGAAACAAAGTATTTGATTATAATTTTTATTCAGATTATAGACATATATAAAATCTGGCAACACCGTCGATACAAAGTAGAACACCAGTGAACTTGTACAGTGAAAATCAAGTCAATAGCTCATTCCGTTCTACAGTTATAATAATGGTAATGTGAGCGCTTTATGGTAGAAGCGATTTTGTAATAAAAATCTGACTAGGCCACTGGATTTGTAAATTATATTCCCTTAAAATCATTTATTTAAGTGTAGGTTATAAGTTTATTCGAAAAGAACAGAAAATTTTAAATTCATCTTCAAGTTATACAGTAGTAGGTACATTCTTCAATAGCCGATAGAAACGAAATGAACAGAAACAAGTTTTAAAGTAGGTATTTATTCAACAATAAAACGTCATTAAGCAAAAACTAAAACATTACTGTAAAATTAAATATTCGAATTTTTGTAGCTTCTACCAAACCTCAATTCTGTTCGACACATTCATCGTATATCTTCCGAATATTTTTTACACTATTTCTTATATGTTAAGGTGTAATTTTGTCCCAAATCCAGTGGCGTAGTCAGACTTTTATTACAAAATCGCTTCAACCTCAAATCGCTCACATTACCATACTTTCAGGAGTTACAACTGTAGAACGGAATGAGCTATTGACTTCGGCTTTTCACTGTACAAGTTCACTGGTGATCTACTTTGTATCGGCAGTGTTGCCAGATTTTTTATATGTCTATAAACTAAATAAAAATTATAATCAGATACTTTGTTTCCAAAATTAAAGTTGTTGTAACTTCGTTGTTTACCAATATTTTTTTCATGGAATTTTGATGGTTTTCATTTATAGCGACTACAAATCCAGTGGTGTAGTCAAATTCGAAAACAAAAATTTGCCTAATAAACTTTTGCCGTTTTTGACATAGAAAAAAAACCCTAGAGTGCCTTGGAAATGAAACTAAAGTTATGAACATTTGTGAAAAAATACAGTTTTTGATGCTCAATATCAAAAAAGTTGAGAGGTGTCAAGGGACACCCGGATGGAACGAAGTTCCTTTCGATTAATTAGTGAAGGAATTGTGATAAATTTTTATTTTTTTCAAGTTATAATATTATTATTAAACTTAATCAGTAGGCTCAATTTTAGTACATACGCATTGATATTGTAATATTAAAATATAATTTGCTTTCAAATTTATTGAAGTTATGACGCGTACACTTGCTAAACACACAAAAATGGAGAGATTATAACGCGTATGACTTGGTTAGCACAATAGTAAAGAGAAGTTATAATGCGTACTTGCTAAAAATACATAAGCATTTATTATTGTCTGTATGAAATCTCTACTTACCTTACTCCATCAGCAATATCCGGAACTTGTGCAGAAACACCGTCATTATTGTTATTATTTTTTATTATTATTTATTATGTACAAAAAACCTGTATACACTCAACAAAAATAATCGCCGCGACACCACACTGTTCAATGCGAAATAGAAAGACGAAACGAAAATAACTGGCTTGCTTTCTATGAGAGAGCGAGATACAGACAGAGAAACACGCGCACAACGTACGGCTTACAACTACAGCAGAAAGTGTAGTTACAACTTTTGGTCTTAATTTATTCCGTCTAGCCCCCTTTTGCAACGCGCGATAAGGAACTTCGTTCCAAAAATATTTTTTTGAGATTGATTGAAAAATGCGTATTCCACAGGGGCTGTTCCATTTCAAATGGGTCACACTGTATAATATCCCGTTATTATTCTAATGAAACATTTGAATATTGATAAATCAATTTTCTGCAGGTTCCCCTGGAAGATTGACCGTGAGATTTCTTACAACCATTCCGTCGGCTGCCGAAAACAGCATGCAGTTGGAAGATGATCCACCCTGCGTGATTGTTGGCCCTTCCACTAGTCCATCCATACTAGTAAGTCCCGCCAAAGAAAGGGAGGGACCTCTGTACGCAATCTTGCACTCAAGCCCAGTTACACCTGTCAGGAGACAGTCGATCATAACGCTACATCCCATCGAAAGTATAAGCGAGACTACTAGGGATAGTATTGAGGATGGTGACAGCGGTCAACTTGCGGCTGAAACTGAAGATATTCCTGAAAGAAATGATGGAGAATTCGGTGGAAGTGCTTCACATAACACTAGTCAAATCGCGAATGGAACGAAAGCTAGTTGTTCTAGATGATAGTTCATGTCGAAATGGCTTTACCAAATATTTTTATTGAAACATCCCAGGAAATGACCTACTTCAGAAAGTTCACGTATTATTTATATAAAAAAACCAACAGTTCAGTTATAATTGACAATTTTTGTGATTTGGGTGCTATGCAAGTCTGAGGGTCTGACGTATAGGCCAGTCAAAATAGCCCGTCAATTCACATTAATTACAAAAATTTCTTTAGCACTGCCGTATGTTGAGGCATCCGGTAAAGACTAAATATAAAAACTTGCACAATCATCCGGTGACCGGAAATTACTCAATTTCGCATAAAACGTTAATTAGCAATGTCTCTTTGGACAAAATGGCAGCCATTGTGCAAATTGTAGATATATTCCCCTTACTTCCTTTCTACATCCCTTGTATAAATTGCAACCGCAATTTTCAACCGGAAATACGAATAATACTTGATTACGTTCTAATTAGCGATACAAAATGGCAAACATTGTGCAAAGGACCCCTCAAAATCCTTATGGAAAATGGCTCTCGGCTAAATTCGCTGAAACTCTGCAAAAAGATAGTAATCGATATGCTGATCAGAAGTCTTGATGGGCGCAACCCTCCATTTTCAACCCCAGACCCCTACGGCCCCCCAAAGCCCCCAAAGTAATATATGTTAATTAGACAATAAACCCTTGATAACGTACTTGACAGATCTATTGAACTATTTGTCAATTGTGACAAATATCATATTTTATATATGTACGAGGTGTACCTGAAATGTGAGATCACGACACTCAAGTAGCTTTCGACAAACGAAAACACAGAAAGAGAATATTCGGCAACTATCCTCAATAGGACTGTTGCGCGAACCCAAGGAAAAGTTGCAAAAGAGCGCCAATAACCTGATCGACAACCCGAAAAATGTATACATATATATATATAAAATGAAAGCTTCAAAAGATTGAAATGAAACAATTATAGAATCTTTAACCTTGAAAGTGTGTAATGGGGCGTTAATGAAGGGTTGGGTGGGGGTGTGGGGATGAGGGCGAGGTGTGGTGCAGGTAGAATGTAGGATTCGGTTGGAGAAAGGGATGGGCAGTACAAGGAAACGCTTTGAAGATGAATTGAAACTGTTATGCATCAACACACCGGAAAGTGTACTTTGGGGGCTTTGGGGGGTCTGGGGTTGAAAATGGAGTGTTGTGCCCATCAAGACTTTTGATCAGCATACCGAATACTATCTTTTCGCAGAGTTTCAGCGAATTTAGCCGAGAGCCATTTTCCATAAGGATTTTGCGGGGTCCTTTGTGGTAAAATCATGGTTCAGTCTCACCTAAAATGCTTTAAATTTGCAAACTTGTCATGTGTACGGAACGTCAAAGGAATTATAGAGAACGCAAAAAACAGTTTTAGGGGTCACGAAATTGCAAACAATGTTTTCGTGCTTTGCAACCTTTGGTGGCATAATTTTAAGTCGCCAATTGAGTTTGCACATTTTTCAGTATCCCGGAAGATGGCGGAAATGAACATTATTGTAAGAAGCTATTTTCGCAAATGCCACAAAATTCCAAATTTTGTGCATTTTTTTCAAGTTCTGCTATGGCAAACAAGTCTACGTATGAATTTGCAACCCTATAAAATGTCGGGAAAGCCGGGTAATAGAATATTTCTCACTTATAATTGCTCAAGAGGTTTGTATTTTATCGGGTAAATTTGGGTTGTGTCATGAGAAACTGTTGCCTAGCAATTAGACGAGAAAAACTGTCAACTATTAAAAACGCGACATCGAAGGTGGAGCGTTTTTAGGTTGACAGTTTTTCGAGTCAAATTGCTAAAGGAAACAGTTTAGAATCTGAACAACACAAATTTACCCGATATCAATACAAACATCGAGTGTAATTCGGCAGGACAATTCAATGAATAAGAAAAACTATAATATATTATCCCTATATTTCAACTTCAAGCACATATGAAGCAAATTTGTGAGTTTGTGATCTCGCCTATTATCTGTTTTCCAGAAAATTATGAAATAAATCTCGTAAAATGTAAAAGAATTCGAAGTACAGTATTCTCTAATGTAAACTTATTAAAAAAAAAATTAAGATTTGCAAAAATGTTATAACGACTTAATTTAGGTGTTTCAGACTATAGGTACGTGCTGATTACTCAATTTGAGTAACTTCAATGAAAATGCAGTGTTCTAGACTTGACTTCATGGGTATAAACTTAACAAGAGTGTACCAGACATACCAAAAAAGTATCTTTCAAAAAAAATGGCAAATCCCATAGTAATTCAGACGTTCTGACGAAATGAACAAAGAAATAATAACTCATGATTTTACCAAATGGTAATATCAAATAATTGTACTGAGTGATTTCATTAGGTAATATCTACTGAATGATTATCTGTACGTACAAATACTAAATAGTTGTAGACAATTATGTCTTATTTAGTGGTATTTTCACATACAAAATCATCAAGTGAAACTATGTGTTGGAACTATACAGTATTAGCATCTCATATAACCATGGAATGTCTAATTCCAGTATCGGGTATCATGAAAATGACGATATAACTTGACAATTGGCCGATTCCACCAGATCGGGTTCAATTCTTGAGCGAAAATTGCAAAAAGACTAACATTTCGCCAAAATTGCCTTGATTGATAATACTACATTGCCCTGCTTTGCCGACGTTTTATGGGTTTGCAAATTCATACGTCAACTTGTTCGCCTCTCCAGAATTTTGAGAAAAAAATGCACAAAGTTTAGAATTTTGTGTCATCCACGGAAATCGACTCAATTGATAATACTACATTGCCCTGCTTTGCCGACGTTTTATGGGTTGCAAATTATAGTAACTTGTTGCTTTCAGAATTTGAAAAAAAATGCACAAATTTGAATTTTGTGCTCCCGAAATCGACTAATTGAAATATTCTATTGCCCGGTTTTCCCGACATTTTATAGGGTTGCAAATTTATACGTAGACTTGTACGCCATAGCAGAACTTTAGGAAAAAAATACACAAAGATTGGAATTTTGTGGCATTTGCGGAAATTGTTTCTAACAATAATGTTCATTTCTGCCATCTTTCGCGATACTGAAAAAGGTGCAAACTGAATTGGCGACTTGGAATTATGCCACCAAAGTTTGCAAGGCACGAAAACATTGCTCCTGATACCCTAAAACTTTGCCCCTGACACTGTTTTTAGCGTTATCCATGATTTTTTGATGTTCCGTACACATGACAAGTTTGCAAATTTGAAGCATTTTAGGGGTGACGGAACCATGATGTTACCACAAATTTGAAAAATGTTTGCAATTTTGTAACCAGAATTAGCGCTAATTACAACGTAATGAAGGTTTATTCGTATTTCTGGTTGAAAATTGCATGTGCAAATTTTACAAGGGATGTTGAAAATAAGTTAGGGAATATACCTGCAATTTGCACAATGTTTGCAATTTTGTCCAAGGAGATATTGCTAATTACCATTTTATGCGAATTTGAGTAATTTCCGGTCACCGGATGAGTGTGCAAATTTTTATATTTAGTCTTTACTAGATGCCTCAACATCCGGCATTGCTAAAAAATATTTTGTAATTATGGTGAATTGGCGGTCTATTTTGACTGGCGTAGTATAGCACACCAAATTCATTCGTAATATTTCAGGTCGAAATTGAAGTTTTCTACCCTTTATGTGTATGGAAATGTTAACGATCAACATTCAGTGATATTCGCATTTTCCGAATGAATTACTAGTTCACATCTGACGATCCCATTGTTATAACTTCCCAATGCCACGAGCAGCTAGAAGAGTAGGGTCGTGTACAACAGATCTCTGCATGTCGTGGAAAAGCAGTTGCGGGAGAGCCTCATTTATTTCCTTCATATGCAAGTAGGAGAAAAAAGCATGAAACACATGACAGCCGCTTTTTTCCAGGTAGATAATGGAAATAAAATTGAAATATTCAGATGGGTTCACCTATAGGATGAAGATAATACCTAAAACATTACTTAGTATTTACAGTTTCACTACAGTAGTCATAAAGAGGATTATCATCTCTTTCAAACCTATTATGTATCGGAGTTAATCAATGCAAAAATTAACATATACACAGAGAAAACCAAAACATTGGAGTGATTCGAGTTATGATGTTTGAAAATGTAAATATTTTTGTCAATGAAAAAATAAAAAAATCATTGACAATGGAGAAATAGCTAGATATTTTCACTACTTTCGAGGAGAAATAATGAGAAAAATTTGAAAAAATTATTTAGATTTTCCATTACTACAAACAATATAGAAGAATAGCATTAATTTTTCATTCCATATCAAGTTTCCTTCGAAATGATCACATCAGATTTTCAATCTTAACGTTTTTCACTCTCTGGGCCACCCTCGACCAATTTTTTGTAGGGGACCTGTATATTTTCCCATTTTCTGTAGTATTTTCCTATTTTGAAGTCATGGTATAAAACAATATAACAAGATTATTTGGA
Organism: Gonioctena quinquepunctata; assembly: GCA_018342105.1. Lineage (NCBI taxonomy): Eukaryota > Metazoa > Arthropoda > Insecta > Coleoptera > Chrysomelidae > Gonioctena > Gonioctena quinquepunctata. The sequence continues at coordinate 81,935 of JAFIRS010000577.1, read as the reverse complement.
CATGATTTCAAGTTCATTTGACCACTCCAAAGATAGAATGAGTCTGCTCATATGGATTTAATTTACAATTACTTTATATAACTCAATATGAATCAATATGTGCAGAACTAATATGATAAAAGTATAAATTTTTGTTTGAAAATTAGTGATACATAAAAAGTAATTCAAAAACAAACGATATTATAAGTTATCTAGGTATTCCAACAGTGGATCGGATTTGGGCAAACATACTCAAATTAAACCAAGCCATCAAAAAATTCAATTAACGATCCTGACTAAATAAAAAATCATTTGGTAACTGTCGAAAATGTTTGCATATCGAAACTTCAAACTCCTCATAGAAATCCTTTTGTCTCCATGTTGTAAGTTCTCTCAAGTATTCTTAACTTCTTCGTTGAGATATTCCGAATAAAAATCTGGTTGCCTTAAATTCCGTGATTTGAGAGGCCATGCCACGGGACCTCTTGTTCCAATCCAACAACTATTCTAAAATTGTATAGATCACGTCCATGTTGTACAACAATGAATTGTTATACCAATAACTAATCGAAAAATCATCCAAAATTACTTTCAAAATTCCCACATATTTTTGTACGGCTAAATTGCCATCAATGCAATCGATTTCAATTTTTTTTTGCTAGCAAACCGTACTATACGTTCAAGGAAAGTGGATCTGGATGCCACACTCCCAGAATTTGATATCCTGGAAATTAATTAATTCATTCTGGCTCATCTCTCAGCAAGGAAAGATTTTCAAAGATATCAAAATAACGTTTTTTTCTTTCATTTTGCTTCGAACATTACATCTCTTGTTGGAACCAGTTACCTAATTCATCTCTTCCTAAAAACCATCTCGTTGAACTTTTCCACTGTTTTGCAGTCATGAACATGGTCTAATGTCTCTCAACCATCTTTCACCATCACGGATATTATGAATGATCCACAAGAAAAAACTTATCCGTTACTGGTTTCGGAGGAATATGGGATATTAACAATTTCGCTAAAACATATATGAATCTTGATGGTTATTAGTGAACTTCGAAAATGAAATTCATATATAGTAATTATCAAACTTTCAGTCGAACGGTATATCTATGCAGTGAAGCTTAGTTTTTTAATATAAAAAATACAAATAGATATTTCCGACGACGATCTGCCAGAATGTATTCTAGAAGAAGAGATCGCAAATTTGAAGTTATTACCTACCAAATCTAGACACAGATATGAGAAGGAGTTCGCGACGTTTACAAACCCGTGCCAAGGTGTAGAAAGTATGGAAGAACAAGTCTTTTCAGCATATTTTCAGAACTAAATGAAGTATGTGAGCCAGATACCTTATGAACAATATTTAAACAATATTAAAGACCGTTATGAAAATCAGGAACGATCTGAATAGAAATATATTTACAAAACTAATTTTGTATCTCAAGAAACAAATTGTAGGATTTAGACCTAAAAAGCAAATGTGTTTGATAGAGAGGAAGTTACAAAATAATTGATTCAGGCAACAGATGAGGTGTTGTGATGATTAAAATCATTGTCATTTGTGGATTGGCTGGTGTTTGTCGCCAGAATGAATTTACAAAATGACTATTGATGTTATTGAAAAGAACAGGCAGTGTAATAATTCTAAGAATTCCCCACTCTAAAAATCACACTCCTAGGACATTTGTCATATGTTCTGAAGTAAACAATGGAAATCAGAAATCAGAATTCAATACGGGGGATTTTTCATCTACTTCCGAAAAGGGCAGTGATTTATCCAGTGTGTAGGGGTTAACACATTTGGGAGAATGCCATGTGTAATTGCTGCGTATTCAAATCTTTCTGATCCACATCTGTATACATCTCACAGTTTTCGCCGATCCTCAGTATCAATAAGAATAACCAGCATGAAGCGACTTGCAACATCTGTTGCCAAGGAAACTATTACACACAAAAAAAGCACAACAAATAAAATTTTCATCATTAGAGATCAGTCTCAATCAGTTGACATCTGCTATCAACTTGCTCTGCTTCGCGTCGTTCGTCAGCATTCACTTGCAATATGGTACCACTTTTCGCACTTGTTAGGAAAACTACTATTTCACAACATATGGTACGGTTTGGTGGGTAATTGATTAACTACTTGGGTACTTTTTCCATCATGGCAATCATCCGATTAGTTATAGGCGTAACAGTCCGTAGTTGCAAAAATATGGATGTGGTTCATCCAATTCAATAGCAGATTATTTAAATGAAATATTCTGAAAAAAAACAGGTGTGGCCTCCAAGATCATCGGAGTTGAATCCACCATCTTTGCATTTATGGTGATATGTAAAAAATGAAGTATATAAGACTCCAAACCCCATATAGAGAAGAAGAAAGTAATACATATTCCTCAAACTGTGTATTCATATATGTGAACGAACTGGCTCCGTTTGTAGATATAGTATGGAAGCCATCAAGAGGTCTACCTGTAGATTCCAGGTCCGATGGTGGGGGGTTATGATGGACCTTATCAAATACTTCAGTCAAAGTCGGTATACAGCAATTCAATCAGCACCCAATTTCAATGCGTTCTAGATGGATTCATGGAATCAAATACGGTATACCCCGTATACAGCAATTTAACCAACGCCCAATATTCAATGAATTAATCAAATCAAATAAACTGCAGATACAGTTGTTGGAAAAATATAAGTAATAGCTAGGCTATCAAATTCAGCATTATTTACTACTAGTGGCATCCTTTTTTCGAATTCCAGGAGTGACCATTGAATGCAAATGTCCTTAATTATTCTTTTGAAATGTCATTGAATCAGCCTCTCATGTTTCTTGGTTTGGAATATAGCAGAAGCCCCATTGGTGAATCGAGAATATAATTTAGCCAGTACAACACTTCTACCTTTGCTGTTGAGGAGTTGATCTAAAGGTTCATTCTAATGGAAAAATGTGATATATTTTCTGAATTGACGTGACCATTTCTAGTATTGAAATAACTCTTGAACTTACTGCGAAGTTTATTTTTTCCGCTATTGAAGTTTTTCAATCACATTTGAGATTCTATACGAAATGGCTACAAATATATTTGGAAATGTGGGGGTCTTGATCATTTGGGCTCATAAGGTGACTAATTCATGAATATACTCATATGGTAGCTAAATATGTTAGACAAAGATCTGTGGAGAAATGAATGTTGGAAGGATGACTTGATAGGGTTGATGGAATTGGTACAGTGGAAGAGGGGTGTGGGCAAGAATAAGTGAGTGGTAGGGGGTAGGAGCTACGGTACAAAATGATTTGAATAGGGTGTGAGGGTGCTGTGTTCTCCTGGGCTTTATAATATTGGTTACACTGGGAGTCATTCAAGAGGAGGCCGATATTACATGCGGGTGAAGAGTTTATCTTTCAACTTCAGATATTATAACCATCGGTATGTGTACCATCTTAGTGAAAAATATCTTCCATTGTCTATATTGGAATAGTAAACTGTGCATCATTTTTTTAAGAACTTCTGCAGTTTGGTGGCACGAGCCAAAGGCAAGTACCTCAAGTACACTATTATGGGAAGTACTTTTCTAATGCATAACACACTCTTCTGTTTCTTACTATAATAAAAATAATTTATTTGTGTGCAGTTTTGCTGAAACTTTTTCTCTTACTGTGAAGCTACTGATATACCAAATGATGGCATTAACTAACTATTGAAATCTGCGAATTGATTTTCGCATATGCATATTCAGGTCAGTAGGATATGTACCGACTCGAGTGGAGTTCTCCCAATATCGATAATATCTCTACAGGGACGAGAATATTGTCATAGTTAGTGAAATGTTCGTAATTGTTGGTAGAATGTTACAAATAATGACAAAACTCTGGGCATGTTTGGATTCCACCAATTAAAATGTAACCCTGCACATACGCAATTCTATCAATATTTATGGAACCCCAGGGCATAAGCACACTTTATCTCAAAAACGAGGGTGAAATAGTTAGAGTAATCTGACAGTGAGTTGAGGCAAATTTGTTGTTCTGATGAGATCATAGACTGTTGAAGAAAATCATATTTTATACCCAAGAAACATAAGTTACACTTGTTAAATATTTTTCTGCGCTGCCGCTGCTTGAAAACAATGATTTTTTGAGTGGCTTAGTAGTTTTTGACAATATTTTGAGCAGTCGTAACAAAAACGTTTTCAAATGGCAGTGGGTCTTCCAATCATTCAATACAGCATGACAATACAAAGTAGTTTCGAATAAAGAAATGGAAAACTCATTTCTTTAATTTTAGAAAGCATTTCTGAAATTATCGGGTTTGTAATGGGTTGATATACCCTGATGAAAAATAATTGCATTTTCAAATAAAATATTTTTCATATTGCTGATGCATACAGTACGTAGAGCTCGTCCAGTATTGAAACGACCGTTTGGTAGCTAGAGAGGGGGAAAACACGAGTGGACACGATTTGAAATGGCTGCTTATGCTACGGCGAATCTTCACCAGTGGCTTGTCATGCAGCGTTTGAAAGGTTAGGTTTGTTTGATTAATAAATAGGTAGGGCAGTTATTTATTCAACTTTGACGAAAAATTCATAATCTCCGACCCCGAAAATCCCCACATAACAATTTTGAATAAAAATCGGACCATAATCACAAAACACGTCCGCCAAAAACTACGTCTCGTGTTTCGCCTATACCAAATAATTTGGTACGCCTATGGAATTTCTATTATAGCCACAGTTAGACAATGGCTGGGGCATCTTCGAAAAATTGGTTGTTAGGTACGAGAAGGCCAAAGTGGTCGTTTCAATACTGGACGAGCTATACCATACACAAGCTCCCGATTAAGAATAGTACCCCAACATCCCAATGGAAATGTGGAAATTTGGGCTATATAAAAATTATTCCCCATAGAATATTTCCTATCAATCCTTCAAGAAGATATAATTCAATCTGAAATTCGCCAGTACTCCCCTGCTTATATTGTGAGTCTACTTGTGCTATAAAATTTTCTATAATGATTTTTTGAATGTTGATCTAGTCTCATTTCCGAAAAAATATCTATTATATAATTCCCATTCGTTATTTAACTACAGCTCAATCCTGGGATGTCCGATTACCAAATGTGTATGAATATAAAATTCGAGTGTAATTAATGACTCATATTTGTATCTGTATATATATTTATCTGTACATAATGAAAGATTGTGTGATATGTTGAAAGTAAGAGAAAATAATAAAACTAAGGTGATAAATCTTAAACTCAAACTTTTAATATAAAAATGTTATATACACAAATACGTTCCATGATATTTATTTAGGATAATGAATTTCATTTGTGAAATTCCATGTTGTTCTCTATAGTATTGCTATGACCTATTTATTGTATAAAAATCTACCTCTTATATAGTTCAATACAAAGACTCGTATGAAATAAAGCATACATTACTTATTTTCTTTAATTCCCGCCCCCGAAATATCCTTCATAGAAGTCTATGTTTTACGAATATGAGATATAATTTTCTATTATTTGAAATTTTCGAATCAGTTTCATTGTAATACAAATTGCTCCAATTCATCGTCAATTTTTATTTTTAGTGGAAACTGCGAATATTGATACTGCAGAAATGTATTGTTTGAAGCTTATTTTTTGTGGCGACATACTCATTAATGACAGTTTTAATTTGGGATTATAACCTTCTACGTTGATTCTCTGGTCCATTTAACTTTTTTTTGAAACTGCAGAAAATTGTTAATTCCTGTTAATTATGGAAAATTAAACTAACCTCTTTGATAAAATACATATTTTTGAGCAACAAACATAAATTTTCAAAATAAGGATCTCGAACTATTACATAATTAATACAAATATATTTTGTCGTAACTAATTACATCGGAAATATAATAATAAACGGTTACTGCAGCAAAATTCATATTGACCTAATTTATTCAGTGTTCAATCGCATTATCCAACACAAACTATATATTTTATTTTAGGTTTCTTCTAGATGTGACACGAAAACAAAACAAGGTTCTCAAGAAATGTGCCCCCGAACTAACACCTGTTCTTTGCAAGTTGTTCAACCACTCTTACAATTTGGGGGTATTTCCGTCCAATTGGAAAATTGCAAGAGTACAGCCAGTCCCTAAAAAAGGCAAAAAGGCCCTACCTAGCAACTACAGACCTATCGCACTGCTATCTATTATTTCAAAGGTCATGGAAAAAGCCATCAACATCGAGCTCATGAAATATCTGGAAGACTCAGGAATTGTCAACGATAGGCAATATGGCTTCCGCCATCAGAGATCAACTGGTGACCTGCTCGCTTACGTCTCACATATATGGCAGCTATCTATTGAAAAGCATGGAGAAACTTTAGCTGTGGCATTAGATATCTCCAAGGCGTTCGATCGAGTTTGGCACCAGGGACTCCTCGTCAAGCTTCCGTCTTATGGCTTGCCCCCTCAGCTGTGTTCTCTGCTTGCTAGTTTTCTCTCAAACAGGTCTCTCCATGTAGTGGTCGATGGAGTTTCATCTGACACTCTACTCATAAATGCTGGTGTTCCGCAAGGATCCATTCTCGCACCAACACTATTTCTACTTCACATCAACGACCTGTTGAAAGCAACTTCATGTCCAGTACACAGCTTTGCCGATGATAGTACCCTCCATACCGCTTTCTCTTCCAGGGCCCCTATATCAGCCCGTGAAACCAGAAATGAACGAGGAAGAAATGTTAATAATATAAATATGGACTTGGCAACAATTCTCGAATGGGGATCTAATAACTTGGTAGAATTCAATGCAAACAAAACACAAGCATGTCTTTTCTCTAGAAAAGCCGATCTCACTGTGCCTAACATAACTTTGTCAGGAGTAACCATACCACTGAAGCCATCCATATCGATGCTTGGTATTACTATCAGCAATAACCTTTCCTGGGAAAATCACGTGAGGTCCATTGCCCAAAGTGCATCCCAAAAACTTGGTTTTCTGTTTCGTGCCAAGAGCTATTTCACCCCCAGTCAGCTGCTTATGATCTATAAGGCACAGATCCGACCTGTCCTGGAATACTGTTCCCATATTTGGAGTGCGGCACCTAAACATATCCTGAGGCTATTGGATTCTGTCCAAAAAGAGCAATTCGTCTCGTCGGTGATGCCTCGCTTACAAACTCGCTCACTTGTCTGGAACACCGTAGAAAAGTTGGCGATTTGTCTCTATTTTATAGATATTTTCATGGGCGATGCTCTTCTGAAATATCAACAATCGTTCCTGCTTTGGCAGTCTCTTCGAGATTAACCCGTCAAGTTCAGTCATCACACCCCTTCGTGGTCACTTTGGAAACCTGCAGAACATCACTTTCCAAAGACTCGTTCATCCAACGAACAGCGAGGCTTTGGAACTCATTGCCTAGGGAGGTGTTCCCCGAGGCATACAACCTTCAGAAATTTAAGAAGAACACCAACTCCTACCTCTTTCCCTAGGTTCCCACGATGTTCTCTGAACATTACAGGATATCCCTTTTCGTGGGAACCAAAAAAAAAAAAAAAAAAAAAAAAAAAAACAAATGTGTATTGGGATAGCTACATAGAATCTTCTATTTCTCAATAGGAAGTTAAGAGAGTTCTTGAGGACAGAACGATTTATATGATAAATCGACAAATTTATTAGACTTATGATGTTGATTGGTTCTGATATACCAGCTACAAAAATCTAAAGGCAGTACTAGTTTTCGATACATCTTGCATGTATCCTTGGGCAAATAACCCCAGTAAATTATTTCGTCAGCAAAAATGTATTGATGACCTAGTGAATGCCATATCAATATTCCGAATGATTTCTGGAGGAAACTCCTTTTTGTAAAACATTTTTTTTTGTCTCATTCATATATGAGTTCTTAATTTCATCGTGGATTTTTCAATTTTCAAAAAAAATCTTTCTATTCAATATCAAATTGAAAACATTTCCCTTTACATACTGCCCAAGAGTTGTCTTGAGTGACTAAAGTTCATATTCGAGTGTCAGATCATTCCACATCTAATTTTAAGAAATCATTTCTTGTTGGCATGATTTTACCTCTATCGTTCATGAATCGGATTATTTCAGTGAACCCAGTTTTTCAATTTTTATTCAAACCGTTGTTGTGGAAAATGATTCGCCTTGTTCAAAACGAACTTCAAATAACTGAATAAAAAAAGTATTCTCAAAAAATGCTTCGAACGAAACACTAAACATTATGAGAATTAATTATGTTTTCAATATAATAAGTAACTAGTTGTTACTCGTCGATTTGCATGACATCCCAGGTGATGAAAAATTATTGATTTTTTTTAGGATTGTTGTTGGATTCATATTGGAATTTTCTTATGGTAATAAATATTTTTTTGTGTCGACTATAGCGCCACGAAATAACAAAAAAATATTTAACCTAGACCTAATCTTTCTCTGAATCATTGTCATTTACACCCACTGTAGATATAAAAATGCTGTTTTGTTCCTAAAAGCATTCGTTACGAAGTTACGGGCCCTCAAAGTTACAAAATGAAAAATGTTTTTATTTGATAACTTTCAAAGTGAATATTAAAAATCATCTAAATATTGGGGATTGACTGAGCAAATGAATTCTTTGCAGGAGTCAGTTGTTCTGCTACAAAGTCAGGAACGGACTACCCCCGATGGTCCACACCCCTAAACTTTGAAATGACTGGGATTTGTCAATATGTTTTAACAGAACAAGGTTACCTGGACAATTTCCTGAATAAAAGTACTCGAGTAGAAAATCGATCGGAGCAACGATTTTTGATAAAAATGCATTTTTGTTCGACGACATCCAACCTGAGATGTCTACCATTATTCGAAAAGATTAATTTGTAATGAAAATAAAAATGATAGGTACAATGTTCATAAAGAATTTTTATCATGCAAACACGTTCACCTTACAAAACTCATGGTGTAAATAATCAATCGCAAGCCTCAAGAGGAAAACAGAAATGTAAAATCCGCTACAAAAACTGCTCGATATGACCCCCGTCTCTCTCAATACATTTTCTTAGTCGGCGCAAAAACCTTCTCTGCACTTGAAATAGCATGAGATTCAGATAACAGAACACAAAACGTGCTTATTCCACGCGTACATTCAAAATATGGACTGAATTCGATAGTTCATAGTGGAGTAGCTTGTTAGTTCAAAAACACCACGAATCTACATAACTTGTTATTTCATTTGAAAAAATATCTACATTGTTAATGAAACTAGGTACTGTACTTTTTGTTAACTACTTTATTTTAGCATATTTTGTATTATCCCTGTTATAAATGTTGTTGAATTAACGTTAGCATTAGTATTTCTACTGTGAAAATTGTTCATTTCAAATAATGGTGGACGATCATCGGGTTTGATGTCGTCGAGTAAAACTGCATTTTCATTAAGAATCGTTGCTCCGATCGATTTTCCACATGAGTACTTCTATTCAGAAAATGGTCTACGTAACCTTATTTTGTTGAAAAGTGTTGAAAAATTATCTGTTTCAAAGTTTTGGGGTGTGGACCATCGGGATAGTCCGTTCCTGACTTTGTAGCAAAATAACTGACTCCTGCATGGAAGCTCATCGAAGGAATTCGTTTGTTTAGTCAATCACCAAAATTAAGATGATTTTGAATATTCACTTTGAAAGTTATCAAAGAAAAACATTTTTCATTTTGTAACTTTGAGGGCCCGTAACTTGGTAACGGAGGCTTTTAGGAACAAAAGTTATATGAAGTACTGATGATATTTTGACCCCATCTATACATTTTCGAGAGAAAAAGAGGAAGTCCAGGGACAACCTGTATATTAAATGTATTCGGAAATTCATGAAAATAAAATGATTGTTATGAAGGATCTACTGAATCGACGAATATATGACATTAAAATTATGTTAAATTAGATAATAATAAGATAGTCGAGAATATTGCCAGGTTTTTCCAAGTTTCTCTGCAATTGTCGAACCAAATGTGCAACTGAGAATCATGATGCACTCCCAGATAAATGGAGATATCCACCAAATGAAGAAAAATGAGCCTTTCAAGTATCTGTTTTATGGAAGAAGTAGTCCATCGCCTGTTCGGGGATGTTAACTTTCAAGTTTTAGCGTAGAAACCGGCGCTGCAAGAGGGCTTGAAAAGGTTTCAGAAAAGAAGAGCAGCTCGTTCTAGTTCATTGTCAGAAAAAGTCTGAGATTACTTGTTAAAATATTATCACTTGACTTGTTTCAGTAATTATAAATTCTTATCGCTGAGAAACCTTTGGCAGTTCTTGAAATTTAATATTCCAAAGAACAGTGGGTCGGGAAATTATATTCACAGAGTGTCTTCGTTCAGTTTAATAAAGAGTTTTTTTTTGTAAATAAGCTCAAATATTTGTTTTATTTCTCAATAACTATTGAAAACACACTATCTGAAAAAGAATTTGAGAATATATTTCTATATATGGAAATAGCTTTAAGATTATGATGAATAAAAACTTTTTAACAAAAAATTGAACCGACGAAAAAATCAACTGAAAAGCAAAAAATTAAATAAACCTTCTTAGTCTAAATGATAATTGAGCTCCTAAACTAATGTAAGTAACTGATTTTGAGTCGGCGCCAAACAGACTAGCAATTGAATTAGGTGAAGCGTAAAATGATGGCAGCGATATGCACGGCTGCGTTTTGATGACTTCTTTCATAAATAATGATCTTCGATAATTGTTTGTTTGGCGCCGACTCAAAATCAGTTACTTACCTTAGTTTAAGAGCTCAATTATCATTTAGACTAGGAAGGTTTATTTTATTTTTTGCTTTTCAGTTGATTTTTTCGTCGGTTTAATTTTTTGTTAAAAATTTTTTATTTTTCAATTTTTTGTGGCTAAAATCTACCAATTACTACCTACTTGTTTTTCGATTACTTCCAAAATACTTACCCACCTTACTTCAACTATTACCAGTTAAATAATATGATTATCTACTTTTACTATTTGTTGTAAAATAAATTATTTTCGTTGTTCTGGTTAGTTTATTTCATTACTTTGTATATCATTCCATCCTCTTATGAAAAAGACTGATTTTGACGGATGTGGAAAAAGAATAATGTCAGTAGCGAGCTGTCATTGTCAACCACGTATGTGTGTGCCAATGTTCACTAGTGAAAAATCAATAATCCCCTATTTTTCCACCCGTAAGGGTGGCTTATTCCTTCCGAAATCCAAATATAAGGTATACCCTATCTATTAAAAAAAGAATCATCCAAATCTAAGAACCCAGTACAAAGTTATGCCTGATAGAATCGGTTAACGGACCAGAATTCAGAGGGTGAGTAATCAATATCCTTTATTTTGCTACCCTTAGGGGTGGATTTCATCTTTAAAATTCAAATGGGACCAAATTCGAAGTACACCCTATACCGGGTGTCCCAGAGCTTTTAGGCCAGCAGATATTTCAGTTATTTGCAGAAAATAAAATTGAAAAAAAATACGTGTCGTAGGAGACCATAAGCTCGTTCATGTAGCATAGCAAAATCCACCCCCTGGCAAACAACCCCCGAGAAACCACCCCAAACTTTTGTTTTTCAAATTGCACCCCCATGTTTGTTGCTGTTCAACTTACAGCCCGTTTCATTCCTTATTCATCGATATATCATAATATGTAGTTGTGAAGATAGTAAGTCGATAAAATTCAATTCGTTAGTGGGTACTATTAATTTGACGGAATGAATGGTTCCACATTGTAGAGACAAGAAAAAGTGGATGTTAAAGAAAAAGAGTCAATAAAATGTTGTTTTTCAAATTGCACCCCCATGTTTGTTGCTGTTCAACTTACAGTCTTTTTCATTTCTCATTCAATAATGTACCATGGTAGCTAGAATGGCATGCAGAATTATGGCAAATAAAAATACAAATGAAATAATAATTTATAAGCTCATCTGTATTTTGAAAAAAATATTATACTACAGAAATTGTTCAAAATGTTGGCCAGCACTTGCCACACATGCATCAAGTCGCCGAATCAGCGCGAGTACAGGAAGCTCTAATCATTTCCGGAGTAACGGTGTTACAAGCCTCTGAAATTTTCTGTGTTAAATCTTCAATATTTATTGGTTGAGTTTCGAAGACAACTCGTTTCAAATATCCCCATAGGAAAAGTCCAGTGGCGTGAGATCTGGAGAACGGGCAGGCCATCGAACAGGTCCACTATTTCCAATCCAACGGTCTTGAAAGATATTATTGAGGAATGTAGTAACTATATTATGGTTATGTGCAGGAGCACCATCTTGTTGCCACCACATTTGTTGTCGTTCCTCAATTGGAATATCTTCTAGTAATGCAGGAATGCAATTTTCCAAGAAATGTAGATATCGGTGGCCCGTCAAAGTGTCTTGGAAAAAATGAGGGCCGATGAGACGTCCATTATGTAAACCACACCACACGTTCACACCCCACATTGTTTGGAAATTGGTTTCTCGTATCCAGTGAGGGTTGTCCTGTGACCAATAGTGCATGTTATGTCGGTTAACAGTGCCATTATTATGGAAGCGGGATTCGTCACTCCATAAGATTTGATCGAGGAAGTTGGGATTGTCATGGACTAAAACTTGAATGTGAGCAATGAATGCCATTCGTCTTTCGAAATCTGTAGGTCTGAGTCCTTGGTGTAAATGTATTTTGAAGGGATGATACCTGTACTGTTTGAAAATTCTGTGCACAGACGACTTACTGATCCCAATCTCTACCGCCAATGCACGAACCGAAATCTGAGGATGTGCTTCGGCGTAGGCCAACACATTTATACAATGTTCCTCAGTTCGTACAGGAGTAGGATGTGCTTGATGTGTTTTCCCTGGAAATGATCCCGTTCGCATTGTATTTTCTACATACGGAAACGTATTGCGACCTGGTTGTCGACGATCAGGAAAGCGCTGCTCATACAGCCTCTCCGCAGCACGTTTATTCTTTTGGCATTCACCAAAAATTAGAAGCATATCAACGTATTCGTTGGGAGTGAAGGTAAAAGGCATTTTGATATTTAACAACAATATCACGACTGATCGCAATTTGTAATCCAGATACCGTAGGAATAAAACAAAGCACAAAAAGTTCTGACATTTTATTGACTCTTTTTCTTTAACATCCACTTTTTCTTGTCTCTACAATGTGGAACCATTCATTCCGTCAAATTAATAGTACCCACTAACGAATTGAATTTTATCGACTTACTATCTTCACAACTACATATTATGATATATCGATGAATAAGGAATGAAACGGGCTGTAAGTTGAACAGCAACAAACATGGGGGTGCAATTTGTAAAACAAAAGTTTGGGGTGGTTTCTCGGGGGTTGTTTGCCAGGGGGTGGATTTTGCTATGCTACATGAACGAGCTTATGGTCTCCTACGACACGTATTTTTTTTCAATTTTATTTTCTGCAAATAACTGAAATATCTGCTGGCCTAAAAGCTCTGGGACACCCGGTATACTGAAAAAAGAATTATCGGAATCGGACGCCTCAGTAAAAAGTTATGCGTGATCATACATGAAAAAATATGATGGAAAAAAAAATATGAATAGAGAACCTCCTCCTTTTTGGTTTCGTCGGTTAAAAAATGAGCTGAATTCAGAGAAAGTGGTTCAGGACTTGATTTTCTGCCCAGAAATAATTTGGGGACTTCAAAGTAAGTAATAAACGGTAAGTGAACATTTTGCCATTTTCATATACGAACTCATATAAATTATGAATTTTTCGAGGAATTGATTGGCAACCGCTAGTTCATCATCAGACTCGGTGTAGTTTTCAGAAAACAGGCAGCGAAAAGTAAATCCATTCCATCAAATGATATTTCTCTCAAATAATAAGGTATTTTCGTTACATTATTGATGTTAATACAAATGAATCCAGATTAACACTGAAATATCTGAAGGAAATATAAATTTTCATTCCATCTTTGGGGATTCATATGGGATGATTGTGCTATAGAAATTGGTATTGTAATTGTAATGGTTCTAATATAAATATTGGTTGAAAACAAAGAACATTTTGATCTTTATTTTTTATTAGCAGTGAAAATATAAAAACTTATTCACTAAAAGTAGCAGCCTATATCACATATCAATATTCCAACTGTAGATGCTCGCTACTATTCTTGATAACATTTTCCGAAAAATGAATAAAAATAATGCATTTTTTTTTAATACTGACTAGTATTTCCATGTCAGTATATAAATTGACAGTGAATTATTCGTAACAGTGCCCACAAAAATATTAATAGGTTTTTCTGAGAGTATTTACTAATATGAAACGATGAAAAAAAGATAGAGACAAAGACCATCGCATCGATTATCTGTTGTCAAGAGTTTTTATATTGGAAAAAATTCTTCAAAATCGTTTTTTTTTAAGTGATTCACATCAGTAAAATAAAATATCACCAATGAAAGAGGAAACATAAATGATCTTAGTTCTATTTACATATGCATCTCCACAAAGAACATATATTGACATCAAATAATCTTACAGCTCAAAAGTTCATTTTCCTCTCTTCATATTATGGCACTCAATACAATAAGTTAACTGACATTTTTCAACTGAATGAAGTTTTTTTTATAACAATTATCTTATAATTTCATGTATGTATTTTCCAAATGTATATAATTCCTATTTTCAATCAAAACATCTGGGAGATGTCTTGACGAACAAATAGACATTTTCGGCTTCTCATTTTCATTTGGAATTTTCTACAACTCGAATAACACCTAATAATAATGCATCAACAATAATCTTTTTCCTCCGTTGATTGGACATATACACATCGGAGAAATGAACCAGCCATTCCATTGTGATATTATCCGACAGCCAGGCAACACTTAAAGCATTGTATGCCACACAAGTTAACTCCAAACTAGTGTGGGACTATGCCTGTGCCCTGAATGAACAAGCAAACCGTAAGAAAGTGGCATGAGTTCAGAACACAAAGATCACCAAGAGAACGAAAAAGCCGTCGAACTGGCCAGACAAGGCTCGTCAAACGGTCCAGAACACCTTTGCGGCATAAGAAAAGCAACGGTTAGAATAACAATCAGCAATTGGGTGAAAAAACAGGTCCAAAGCTGGGGGGAACAATCCCCAGGACAGAGGCAGGGAAAAAGGTTTCTCAGAAAACCATCACCTTCGCTCATGGCAGACTTACTGAGCAAAGACAGAAGGTCCGTGAAGGCAATAGTAGGCATGCTTACAGGACACTGTTATCTCAAGAAGCACATGAAGAACAGAGGTCTGGCGGATGAAACCACTTGCAGGTTTTGCCAGACAGAAGAAGAAACCACCGTCCATATACTATGCAAAGACGAAGGTTTTCACGGAAGGGAACGGAATACCCAGAGGCAAAAAGCTACGTTAATGAGCCACTGTCAGGGATCCTCAACATACTAAAGACGACTAAGCTCGCGCAAGTCATCTGAATATCAAGGGAACCTCAAAAGATCTGCGAAAGTCGCAGAGGAAATAGGCCATAGGGCCACCCTTTGTACATCTACATCTAACTCATAGAAATAGAAATTAAAAGAGCTCTTATTCCTCAATGAGCCATTTTTTATTTTTCTATGAAATTAGCTCACCATTTTCCACTCCAAATGATTAAATATCTAAGCAAGCTTTGGAGCGATTGTAAAAATTCATATTTTTATATCCGAAAGGATGCGTATTCCAAACTTTGAAAATGTCCATAATGCATTCAAAACTCATATTTCTATTGATAATGACAGATTAATCAAGAAAAATGTCGATAAATATAAATAAGAACCAACTTGAAAATTACAGGTCCATCTTGATAAATTCGAAAGGGAAAGTGAAAGCTTCAGTAAAATTGAGTACAGTTCATACAATCAGATAGTAAAAAAGAATCATCAACAGTTTTTGTACTAGAGAAACGAATGAACAGAAAAATTGAACTATTGCAGGTTAACTTTGAGACATTATTGTATTATTTCACTGTACTTTTTGGAATTGATCGGTAATTGTGCAAGAGTTCATGACTTATATCAAGAATAGTAGCAGACAAGTTCCTTCCAGAATCGTATTTACTTCTCTATATTCTTACATCAACGACATGAATAGAATGATATATAATTCTTATTGGTGGAAGACCTTATCTGGTAACAATGCAACTAATGGGGTTTAGTTTTGCAGAAATATTTTGAATCATTGTTTCAATACCAGTTGCTCCTACTTGGGTATATGTACAACCTCATTTCGAAATTAGGTATTCTGCAAAGAAAAATAATCAGTCAAAGTCATAGTATGGTAACGAGTGCCTGCGAGAATGTATACACTTGATTATACTTCTAATTTTGAACCATTCGAATAAATGTTGAAATCTTATACATTATTGGAGGCAATGTAATTTAGGTTTCAAAAATACTGGAACCTAAAATATAAATGTTTCTCTTATTTTGTGAAAAAACATTTATAATACTACTCCTACATATTTTGGGCCACAACACCAACTTGAGCATCTCAGTTTTTTAAGTTGATTACAACTCAATGAGAGCACTGCCATTTATATCGAAAATAGTATTCCAAATTGTTTTTGTAGATGATGAATGATGATATTAATTTAATTCACTTACAATATTGAAAATATATATTCACACAAGATGCGAAGAATATGGCTTCCAAAAAAGAAGTGGAAATTACAATATACCTTTTGAAATGATCATGGTTATCTTGCTACCGTACCTATTTTGTAATGTTCCATGAATATGCTATCTTCACTACATTAAAAAGATGGTCTTGAAGGTATTCGACCAACGGATCTTGAAGTAGATATTGACACATTTTTTGTACAGTCCAGGAGTTCGTCTGTTTTATTCCCAGAGAAGATATCGATATCTCTTGATTTCTTGAATTCCTCAAATTTCTTGTTGATGATGAGGCTCAGTTCAGATTTTGAGGTGGATGTTTCTGGAACAACTTCTTCAGTAACGTTTTCTTCATCAACTTCCTGAAACCATATGTTTTATAGAATCAAGGAAAACTGAGTTATTCAATATTTTATCCATTTCCGGGTAATAAAACTATTACTTATAATCTCCCTGGAGCATGAATTATTGCCGGAAATTTTTTGATTACATGAATTTTTTGAAAATTATCACGAGTCGCCAAGCGACGAGGAATAATTTTCTTCAAAAATTCATGTACGAGACAAATTTCCCGCAATTAATTCAATCACATGTGGGATTTGGTAAGAAAATTTCATACCGGAATTATATTTGAATAGAAGACATTAAGTAAATATTTATTTTGACGTTATTCACAAATGAATAGAAGGCTGTGTGTAATGAGAGTTTGGGGAAGATTTTTTTCTGATTTCCCCTGTTCCCTAGTAAAATAAAATTTATAATATCAGATTCATTATTATATAAAAATAATTGATTTCATATAATTTTCTCACTAGGTTTCAGGGAAATGTCGATATTGACTACAAACAAACGTAGTATACAGCAAAAAATATATAACTATACCTATACATATATACTTAAATATTTTTCATATTCTTTTAGGTTTAATTCTAAGAAAAATCAATATTAGCAGTAATAATTTGTTTTTCAAATCATTCAGGAAATCGGGATATTTTATTCTTTATTCTAAATAGAATATTGTTGGCGTATGTTGCCGGTTAAAAAAATATTTTGTAAAGTTTGCCATGGATTTGACATCCACTACTGTCAATCAATATTTTATTTGTGGCATTATAAGTTGTACATTGTATACAATCATAAGTTAGTAAAAAAGTGATAATAAAATGAACTATCAATCGTATGAATTGTGTTCCTTTTGCAAAGAATAACAGCACATTAAAATGTACCATAATCATATAAAATATCTAACATACCAAGTGGAAGAATCTGGATTAAATCCGGAGCAAGGAAACTTATTTAAAGAGATTGGCAACATTCTGCGTGATATTGTGCCTTCTTTTGGACACAAATCTAATACTCAAATAAATAAACTGGTGTCTCAGTATTATTTTTATTTTATGAAACACAGGCATATTGTTAAAAAAACACCGGTCTGTGTTGTATTCACCACTTAGGAAAGAGGAGGTAGAAGTGGAATTTTTGAAGAATTAAAAATTAATTAATGATATTATAAAATGTACACCTCAATAAATTGTTGTAATATTTCCAACTCATAATGTAAGTGAATAAAAAATATTGTCAATATTATTTCAATATTATTTCTGTCCAATTATATGATAGCTGTCATGTGCCGGGAAATTTCCACTTATTAATTTTACGTCTACAATGTGGATGAAAAATTTTCAGAAAATTTGCTGATTACCATAGTAACAATGTCGAAATGAAGCATCTGATTGGTTGAAAATGACTGGTATAAAATTTTGACCCATATACAATATATGGATCACCTATTTTTCAATCCTTCTTTCGGGAAGGTTCGATGTACTACAACATACGAATCACATTTCCACCTAACTCTTATATTTTTAGTACTCCCGGTCTCATCGGGAATAGACAAATAGACCTACTTTTCGATTCCAAATTGAACCCCCTCTGAATTTTCATATCTTTGGATCAGTTGTGAAATAATTCGTTCATTTTCGTGTTGTAGCACAATTATCCCTACAAAAGGTGGGGTCCTGAGTATAACTCTGAGTTGGCGCGGCACGGGGGGGTGTGCTTAAGCGGCCATCTTGGAAAATGCGTTTTGTCATATATCTCCTAAACGGTTTGTCGGAAGCGAAAAATACAGGAGACCTTTTTTTTAGATAAGCAAATGTTCTTCCATTGTGTTCCCATATTTTTTTCTGTTCAATCAATATTTATGCAAGTTTTTGAGTCGATGTTGGAAGTTCTTTTTTCCTTTCACCTTGTATGCCTACAGAAATAATCAAAGTCGTAGAAGAATTGAAAAACAAAAAGTCTCCAGGCAAAAATGGTATTACGGGTGAAATTTTAAAATGTATAGTGAAGCATATCTCTGAACCTTTAGCATATCTATTGAATAGATGCTCAGAAGAAGGATATTTTCCTTCCTTGTTTGAAACATCTCAGGTAAAACCAATTTTCAAATCCGGTGATCCCCCCTTGATGCTACTAACTACAGACCTCTCTATAACAACATTTGCGAAGATATTCGAAAAACTTCTCCTACCTAAATCAACTCAACATCTCATCTAACAGACAATATGGATTTCGAAGTGGTGTATCGACACAGGATGCCATAATGCACCTGACATCTGAAATGTATAGTGCAGGATACTAATAAAATGGCTTCGAGCGTCTTCATAGACCTCTCAAAAGCCTTCGACACTGTTAGCCATATATTATTATTGAAATCTTTGGGAA
Organism: Gonioctena quinquepunctata; assembly: GCA_018342105.1. Lineage (NCBI taxonomy): Eukaryota > Metazoa > Arthropoda > Insecta > Coleoptera > Chrysomelidae > Gonioctena > Gonioctena quinquepunctata. The sequence continues at coordinate 62,574 of JAFIRS010000577.1, read as the reverse complement.
ATGTGGGTATCAGGGTCGTGGTGCTACAGTTATTCTAAACGTACCTCACAAAAACGTACCAATTTGTACAAATCAATAATACCAGAAGCGTGCAAAAGGAAGTTACTTTCGGTGTACCCCAAGGATCCGTACTAGGACCAGTCCTTTTCAACATTTATTTGAATGATATTTTCTCAGTTCCTACAGCCGGGGAAATCATAACATACGCAGATGATTCTTGCATCTTCTACGGAAAAGAAAATTGGAGAAAAGTCAAAACACTGGCAGAAAAAGATCTTGCTAACATTCAAAAATGGTTCAATAGTAAATAACTCACCATAAACTTTGCAAAAACATCGTTCCTTCCCGAATATATTGACAGTAGAACATCACCAGACTTCCAAACAATAAAAACTCTGAATAACGCAAATGTAAATGCTGTTAATAAATTTAAATACCTGGGAGTCGTCTTGGACTCAAATTTGAAATGGCAAACACGTTATTGAAAAAGTTAGATTCTTAATACACAAATTTAAAGTTTGTAAAGGGGTTTGTTCCCCTATTATCAAACTTTGGCGCTTTTCACTATTCTCGGTTTTCCTCGGGCGCCACCTTTTGGTTTATAGTGGAGAAGGCCACTTTGGCTCCGGGCAGTCTCAGTGAAGAAAGACACTCCAGGGGTCAATATAGTCGTGACACTGTAACAGGGCCAGCAAGGCAGGCTTTAATTGCCTTTAACTGGGTTTCGAACCTGGGTGGCGACTGCGTTTAAATTCTACTCAAAATAGTCAATGAAAGAATACTAAAAACAGGATAAACAGGTATATTAATAATATATCAATATAGTCAGGGCGGCTGTAGTCAGCCTCAAGTTATTTACAAACAAATAAATGACTGGCAAGCACTAACTAGCGACACGAAGCGGGGAGGGTGTGTTAACGTAGGAGGAGTACACGTAGTAACCAAAAGCTCTTGTGAAAAGGGGGGGGTCGTACGGATTCGTATGAGAGTTCAAAAATGGGTGCAAGTCAACAGCGGGTATTAAATGTGAGTTTTTAGGGAGGGGGGTCGTACGGATTAGTATGCAAGCTCAAAAACGGGTGCAAGGCAACAGCCGGTATTAAATGCAAGTCTTTACGGACGGCCAAAGCGACTAATTTCAATAGCAGTGCGTAATGCTCCACGTGGGGCTGGCTTTACCTATTCTGCCTAGCTTTTATTCTCCTTCTCTGTCTTTCCCTGATCAAGACACGCCGGAGCGCAGGAAGCTGGGACGTGAGAAATGTCTACCCCTTCTATGCGACCTCCAACCGTGTTAACTATTATTTTAACCTCCTCTTATGACACGCCGGAGCGCAGGAAGCTGGGACGTGAGAAATGTCTACCCCTTCTATGCGACCTCCAACCGTGTTAACTATTATTTTTATACCCCTGTAAACCCGACACGCCGGAGCGCAGGAAGCTGAGACGTGAGAAATGTCTACCCCTTCTATGCGACCTCCAACCGTGTTAACTATTATTTTTAACTCCTACTTACGACACGCCGGAGCGCAGAAAGCTGAGACGTGAGAAATGTCTACCCCTTCTATGCGACCTCCAACCGTGTTTACTAATATTTTATACCCCTGAAAACCCGACACGCCGGAGCGCAGGAAGCTGAGACGTGAGAAATGTCTACCTCTTCTATGCGACCTCCACCCGTGCTTTTTAATGTAGCCAAACGTATCACATTACTAAACTGCTCTTGTTGTAAAGGAAACTAAATGACTCACCGGATCTGATATACTGGTCTGACGGTCACGGGCTATCACTCGGCGTACGTGGTGGTTCGTATCGGATCTCAAACACGACCAACATTATCAGCGCCGCAATGAAGTGAACATGAGCCTCTGACGGCTATGGTTTGATCATGCGCAAATCACACCTGGGGTACTCACAAAAATATTTCCGATATACAATATTTACCCAAACTCTGATCCTACTCCTTCGGCAAAGCTCGGGACGGTCGTGGACTGCTTCGGTCTTTGGCTCTCACTCTGGCTACTAGTCGGACGCGTGACTGCTTCTGCTGGGCTCGGCAAGCTACTAAATCTTTGAAATATGTCGAAACGGAACTACAGCCGGCTTCCCCCTCTTTTCCGAATACCTCTCGACCGACTTATATGCGCGCGCCGTTTTGGGGACTCTGTCGATTTCGATACAAATTATACTTTCACAAAATAATTACCCAGCTTGTAAAATCCTTCGTGCTGTGACGTCAGCTCGGTGCGTGCGTCTCTGTCTCGACTCAACTGTACTTGGTGGCTTCTATCGGATGACTGAATGTGTTCCGCTCACTCCTTGTGGAATTCTCCTAAGTGGGAATCCTCGTGATGTGACGTCAGCTCGGTAGCGTGTGCTTTTGGCTCGACTGGACTGCTGTCTGGGGCTTCTATCGGATATCTGAATTCTCTCGTCGGCGTTTGAACATAGCCCAGCTTGTTTGATAAAAATGTTTTCTCGAGAGTCGATAGCCGGCGCAGGTTATACTCGTGCGTGCTATTTTAGCTACGCCTCGCGTTATTCGCGTGATTTCCGGAAGGCGTTCAGTCTGTTTATTAGGATAGATGTAATCCACGGATTCATCACGAACACGAATGGTATTTCTAGACCTATTATTACTGTCAAGAGGATTTTAATTCCTTTCAGGGAGCTTTTGGCTGATAAATATAGCGGAAAAATAGTAACTTCGTTACAAGTTCTACGAGATATTCTCAATCCTAAGATGCTACATTCAGTCTATATCTCACTTGTCCAGCCACACTTAATGTATGGTATAGTAGCATGGGGAAGCATTGGGAGAACTACTTTGACAAATCTTGATGTCATTCAAAAAAAGATCATCAAAGTTATGTATAAAAAGGATTTTAATTATCTTTAATCCATATTATGGACACACGGCACCTTTACTATCATTTTACAAACATCTACCAACATAAAAATGTGCATCTACTTAAAAATATCAATCATGAATACAACACAGGAATTGAAAATGACGAAGAAAACGACTGGCCAAAAATGCTACACTTATCTAGCCCCTAAACTGTATAACACACTCCCAGATAATATTAAAAATACAAAAAAATTTGAAAACTTCAAATGCCACCTCAAAAGTTTTATTTTTGAAAACTCTAGAGAAATGATTCATAGAATAGTAGAATGAACAGATAGTGCCCTGGTTGTATACTCATACCTATTCCATTATTACTTGTACCAATGTAAACGCCTCTTCTATATCAATTTTATTTTATTTATCGGAATTGCCAATCTCAATGATTTCACTCGTGATTTTGATTGGTATAAGTTATATTTATCACCATTATTTTCACTGTTGCTTTATCTATTATCTATAGATGATCTTAATAATTTTACTCGTTGATTTTAATCAGTATAATGTTATATTTATCACCATTATTGCTTTATATCTCATATTGATTTCTGTATTTATGTCACGCATAGGTTTAACCTGTTGTGACTTTTACCAGTTTATTTACTTTAGCTAGATTACTTTATTGTTCTTCAATAGGATTCCCACCAACAGACTTGTTCTCCTGTGAGCCTCCTCATATTTATTCATTATTTGTAACTAATTGTATACATATTTCTTTTCCATGTTTATAATGTTCACTACGATTTATGATGAATAAATATTATTATTATTACTATTATTAGAGAAACAAGTCAATAACAGTACATTGGGTGGTTGTTTGGGGTGTATCTGCATCCGCTTCCAAGTTATACACTTCAAGGCCAACCAAAAAAAAACAAAGAAGTTGATCACCATCTAGCCCATGGAGTTTGATGTACAAAAGTACAAGTCCAATCAATCTGTAGCACAGTAGGGATTCAAAAACGAAACTCCCACTTGCTCCTGGCTCATTTGATACCTATTGAGAAAAGATATGTTCATAATTCGAAACTGTGGTATCCACCTTTGATGTCGTCAACGAGGATGAAAAAAATAGTAAGAATATACATAATGGTATCCAAGACTCCGAGTATGTATCTGTTGTAGTAATAGGATAGTGATAAGGCTGCCAACAAGCTACCTTTCCACTCATATCTGCTGTCTGGTCATGAAAGAATACATGATTGGCTGAATATGAAATCTACACCAAGATAGACATTTCTCCTAGTGAGTCGATGACCGTAGTCAGTTGAAATATAGAAAGTTAGTCTTGCGACCAATCCAACCAAAATGGGAAAATTTTTCCCCACAATAAGAAAAAAAGTGTGAGCTTAGAACGCTGTAATGGGGGGAATTTTTTCCTTTGACATACCCTGTTTTATTTTAATATTAATTCTAAAGAAAAACTATTTCGCCTAAGTTACCAGTAATGAAACTAGCCCAAGACGATATTCTGAGATGTTATAAGAATAGCTATTTTCCTCCGCCCAACGAGTGGCCAAAAGAAAATCGATTTGGCAGCCACCACCCTTACGAGTAGTCGCACGCTGTCACCAACCTGTTATCAAAAGTAGTCAGGATTTGATTATTAGAGGTTTACCTCTTCAACATTACTATAGGCACTGGGTTTCTGTCACCTACTTTCGTCCGATAGATAGTAGATTCGGCTAGAAGCAAAGTCTAGTCTAAATTTGTGATTTTCTCCTTCCAGGTTAGGTGGGTAGGGTCTGAGATTCTACCTTTCTGTTAGCAAAAGTTTAATGCCGTTCTGACCGGCCAATAAACACAGTATTCAAAGTTTAAACAAATATATTCATAAAAAAATTGAAAATAAATTGACTATGTATAAAAAATGGACAATAAAATCAACAATTGAAATTCAGACTCTTCTGAGTCTTAGAAACAGGGTCATATTTCTATGTTTTTATTCAGAGAACAAAACTTTCATTTTCAGACGTAGGGAAAACTATGAACTTCCCCTTGTAGATGATACATTGGACTCAAAGCGATTCAACATTATATTCTATCCACCCAATAGTGCAATACGTTAGTAAATATATCAAAAAGATCCAATATCCCTGAGTTGACTTACTGACTGCTGTCTGGAGAGTCTAGTAGAGTTCTTTCCGTAATCCAGAGAATAATAATAATAATAATAATAATCGTTTTTATTGATAGTAAGTGAGACATAAATCATACATGAAATGTGATTCTAGTACTATCAAAGGGCAGAGTTAGCGTTTACCCATGTGTTAGATGGGTAAATACTTTCTTACACTCAACCTTTATACTAATATACTAATGGAAAATAGAAATGAAAAGAGAAAAAAAAATAATAAAAGCTAAATTACAATATCTAGCAATATATCTATATAATATTAATGTGTAAGGCTTAAAAAAAAAAACAATGTAAGTAATGATATGTTAGTATGTCTGAACACGTAGAATGGGGATATATTAAACATGGATAATTATTTTATTTATAAGTGTAGATGTACAGCGAGAATACTTATAAATGTATATCATCCATCAACAGAAGTTTTTCATTTTTTTGAAGAGTCCAATGGAAGTATTTTTAGAGCATCTGGTACCTTATTGTATAGCCGTGATATCATGTAGGAAAATGAAGACTGATAGAGAGAGGTTTTATGCAAAGGTGGTGTCAATTTGGACTTGAATCTTATATTAATATTGTGGACGTCTGTTCGGAACGATACTTTTTCAAATAAGTATGGTGGCTTCTTCTCGAGGATGATTTTATGATACAGCACAGATGAATGCAGATAGATGCGTTTTTGGACACTTAGCCAACCCAGCTCGCTCAAAGGGGTTGATATATTATTTCGTTTCCTTAAACCACAGATAAGACGGACACATGAATTTTGTACCAATTGTAGTCTGTTTATATCCGATTTGAGTAAGGCTGGGCCGAAGACAACATCTGCGTGATTTAAGTGAGACAAGACTAGGGCTTCGCATAAGATTATTTTACTTTTTTTGTCTAGAAAGGATCTGTTAGAGTAGATAAGTTTCAGATTGCAAAATGCTCTTCTGATGATAGTATTCACATGTTTCGTGTACCTCAGAGTATAGTCCATAAATAAGCCTAGATTTTTAACGGTATCTATGACTGGAATGAGTTCGTCATTGATTCGGAGGTTGATATGTGGTAAACACCTGATTCGGACGTCTTTGTTTCTGCTAAACAGTATGGCATTTGATTTTGAAGGATTGATAGAGAGACATAGTTTGCTCGACATGTCGACTATAGCAGTCAGATCATCATTCATATGCTGAACCGAGAGGGCTAAGTTACTTTCGGTTAAAGGAAGATATAGTTGAACATCATCTGCATAAAAATGACTACTAGAATAATGTAAAGTTCTGTGTAAATCAATAGTGTACAAAATGAAGAGCAACGGGCCCAAAATTGATCCTTGTGGTACCCCATTTTTGATGTGTACGAAATCAGACTGTTGGTTATCGAGTTTGACTGTTTGATAACGATAGTATAGATAATTTTTGAAAAACATAACAGAAGAATCACTGAAACCAATATAGTGTAGTATGGCTAGTAATAGGTCATGTTTAATTCTATCGAATGCTTTAGTATAATCTAGAAATACAAGTAACACCAACTTTTTATCGTCTAAATATTTGAGAATATCGTCTGTCACCTTCAAAAGTGCTGTATTACAACTGTGATGAGTCCTGAATCCTGATTGGTGCGGAGGTAGGAGATTATAATCTTCTAAGTAGATTTTCATTTGTGCATGTATGATCTTCTCAAAGACTTTGGACAAAACACATAGAATACTAATAGGTCTAAGAAATTTGAGTTCAGTGGGATTACTGATTTTTGGTAAAGGGAGGACAACAGCATGTTTCCAAATAGATGGGTAGGTATTTTTTTTATACAGTAGTTAAAAATGTGACAGAGATGCTCTAAGACAGATGGACAAGCATGAAGTAGCATATTCACACTTATAGAGTCCGCACCAATAGCTCGCGATTTTATAGAAAGAAGGTGCTTATAGATGTCAGTTTCACTGATAGGTGTGAACCTAAATAGTCCTGCACCAGGCAGATTGTTGTTGGAGTAGTGGTTGATAGTATCAGCTTCTAGTTGTAAGTCGCTCTGTGAAGAGCTGGTAAAATAGTCATTTATAACTTTAGCATTTTTCAAATTTGCTGGGATTGTTAGGTTTCTGTTTTTAGAGTGGATATTCATTTTGTCGAGTTCTTTCCATAGAGATTTACTGTCATTTCCACAATTTCTAGTTCTGAATTGATATACGCCCTTTTTCGCGAACTATTGCATGTTTAGTTAGGTTCCTGAGATCTCTATAGTAGTTCCAATCACGCTCTAGCTTGGTACGCTTATATTTAATCAGTGCTTTATCTCGAAATGACATCATCAATTTGATTGTATCAGTGATCCAAGGTGCTGGTGGCCTGGTTACTTTGACAGTTTTAAAAGGTGCATGATAATCAAATAAGGCTATGAGTGTATTATTGAAGCATTCTACTTTAGAGTCAATATTTTCAAGGTGGTAGATTGGGGAGAAATCAGTGTGAATCAAATCAGTTGTAAAAGAGTCATGATTAAATTTTTGAAATCGCGAAATGTACGTAGATTGATTTCAGAGGACACGTCGCCAGTACCGATCGAACAGGATACAAGGCAGTGATCAGAAATGTCAGAGGCGTCACTGACCAGTACATTGTTGGCAAGGATAGATTCAGTGCATAAAATTAAATCGATGGCTTTGGCGCTGGTTTGGCAGAGTCTAGTTGGTTCAAGTATTAAATTCTTGAGATCATAACTTGATATGGTATTGCTCAAAAGTATAGTAGCATTACTTCCTACATCCAACATGTCTATATTGAAGTCCCCGGCACATAATAGGTGATCGTATTTGGGAGCAATCATACTCAAAGAGCTTTCAAAATCATTCATAAATTCGTTTATATTTTGCTTGGGTGGACGGTAAAGAACACCAAGTGCGTATTTGACATTTTTTACGGAGAACGATACCCATAATTGTTCGGTGTTACTAGGATCTAATCGCACAGGAGTTACTTTTAAATTTGATTTCAAGTATATTGCCACACCGCCACCTCTCCTATCAGACGATCTCTTCTATACAATAAATACCCATTAAGTGCAATCAGGTCGTCTGGTATTTCTGCAGAGAGCCATGATTCAGTGACCAGTATTATATCAAACTTCAGATAGACACAATCTTTAAATTGCTGAAAATGTGCTACTAGCGATCGCGAGTTGATATGACAAATCTTGATTTTCATACTAGTAAGCATTTAATGTAAGTACGATAACATTGAGATCACAATAAAAAATAAAAAAATAAATTGAGAACAGGAAAAGCAACAAAAAGTAAATACATGAGTAAGAGGTACCTGCAAGTACAAGTTAAGTTGGACGTATGGATTGAGAACGGAGTCTTGTTCTTGATTTTCAAGGAAGCTGCTGACAGGAGAATTTTCCAATTTCCTCTTTCGCTCTTCTGTTTTTTCAGTATGCTTGTCTCTTTGAGTAATTGTTCATAGGAGTAAGATGTACCATCGATCAATAATTTATTATTGACAATTTTGGCATTAGGGTCAGTGACTTTAGCCAGTTTAAGTTGTTCGTACATACATTTACGCTTCATATAATCTTCTTTGGCATAGTCTTGAGAAAACAGCACACCTAGTTGTTTCAGGTTGGCGTTCTTGTTTCGAGAAGAGGTGAGTATTTGGGTTTTCAAAGTGAAGTTAGTTACTTCTGCAATAATTGATCTTGGTTTGTCACCATTATTTTTTCCTATCCTGGTAATGAAGCGAAAGTCGTGGTTATGACAGTCAATACTCAATTCCTTATTGATGCATTTCACCAGATCAGATGTAGTGTTGTTTTCTTCACCAGCTAATCCATGGATTATAATATTAAATTTTTTTGATCTTCTTTCAGTTTCAAGGAGGCGCTGTTTCAAAGTTTCATTCTCGCCCTCCAAGCATTCAATTCTGGTCCTGAGTGTCACGAAATCAGCACTGATGGTGGTTTTCAGCTCTGATATCTCTTTCTTTATTTCCTGGTTGCTTTTCACTATTAATTCGAAAAGGTCATCAATGGTTTTTGACATGTCCTCTGTGTGTTAGGCAAGTCGAAATAATTGAAGGCAACTGCTGTGTCAGTATACTCCCAGAGTTTATTATTATTCTGGCGCTATCAGTTCCCTTTTTATATGAGTTCTTTAGTAGCCACTTTTTATGTGTTTCGTTTTGGTGTCTCTGGGTGTATGAGTATGACATCAAAGTTAGCACTATTCGTAACTCACCCTGATGATTACAATGACATGAACACACAACTTTTGATCACTATTCCCTAAGGTTCACTTTGATATAAATTTCAAATTTGTTAAGCAGTGATTTCCCGATAAATTTCGAAAGAACACAGAGCGGAGGTGTTAATCAGCCGACACACTTTTGAAATTCTTGTCACTTGACTAAGGCTAATTGAATGGCTATGATTTTTGTAACACTTTATCAACTTCGCAAACTATTATCGCTCGGAGAACACTGCGAAGTGGGACTCTAATATTTCTTCACTTCAAAACCGCGCTCTTGAATTCGAAAGTCCCAATAAGAAAATCTAAACGCTGTGAACACACTCGAAGTAGGGCGGAGGACGTTTTCCGTACCGTTAACTCGAGAGATTCGCGCTGATCTCTTTTCTATTTTCGTTTTACTATCGCCCGATAGAACTCCAAATTTCAGTTGAAATCCCCAAATATCAATGCAAAACGTACTAATCGCGACCGATGTCCGAAGGGAACTTTTTTTCTATCAACGCACGACGTACTAATCGCGACCGAGGTCCGAACGGATTTTTTTTTATCAACGCAAGACGTACCATTCGCGACTGAGGAAGGAACTTTCCTAAGTTTTTCAATCCCAGCGACATCGAGCCAAGAAATTGTCTGAGACTTTCGACATAACAACTCAAATACATCTTACTTACAATGTTGCATATGCTGGCTGTTCGACTAGCTGTCATATTCTGAATGCTCAAGGCGTACTTCGTCGCGGGTTGCATATTATTAATCAATATCCAAACGTGATTATATATTCACAAATATTGATAACGAAGGTTACTGTAAAACTATACATAACTTAAGTTTGGGAGACCATTTTGGCCTGATAATGGATATTTAAGTCAGTAGTACTATTAACGAATCCTGGCTAGACAGTTGAATGAATATAGCATTGCTGGCCTAAATCACTATTTGCAACATGAAGATTTCTCTGATATTTTTAACTGTAATAACATTGATGAAATATTCAAACTTTTTTATAGAACTATTAATTTTGCTATTTGAGTTCTGTCCATCGAAAAAACAATTAGTAACAAAGAATATGAACTTAAAAATAAGTGGTTTACTAGAGAATCATTCGAGTTACGTAAATCGCTCAACAACCTTTATTGGATGAAACAGAATTTTCATGTTGGAAAATTAGAAATTGAATATAAACTTCTGCATAAAACCTATAAAGACAAACTGAATACAGAAGAAAAGACTAGATCCTAATGAAAAACCAAAATATAGTTGGAACTTAGTTGAAGAAAAAACTGGAAAAAAAATTAATAATATAAGAGAAATGAAATTGAATATCAATAGGTCAATAGTTGATAGTGACCTTGATGTTGCGAATAGTTTTGTTGATCATTTTAGCACCTCTGTAAGATTATTACACGAAAAAAAAATTAAAAATTATGTGTCGTCTTGTACAAAATGTGATCTTAACAATAGTTACTCATTCTTTTTTACCCCTGTTACACCTCAGGAGGTCTTTGAGGTAATATGTAGCCTGAAAAATACCAACTCGAGTAGTATTGACTGTATATCAACAAAAATTATTGAATATATAGCTCAACACATTGCACTGCCTCTGTCTGAACTGATAAATATCTCAATTGAAGCTGATCAGTCTTCGGAAGAACTGAAAACTATCTACAAAAAAGATGATCCCCTGAGTGTGGACAACTACAGACAGATAACTGTTTCAAATGTAATTAGTAAAATTGTCGAAAAATCTACTTATAGTAGAATTATTAATCACTTGGATAAACACAATATTGTAACAAAATGTCAAAACGGTTTCTACCCTGGGAGATCAACAGAAGGGGCCGTCTATGAATTTATCGAATTTATATATAATCAACTTGATAATAAGAAAATTGATGAGGCACTATTCTTTGATCTCACTGGGGCTTTTGATAGATTCTGTGGAAAAAAACAATATGCCTTGGGATTTCGTGGAAACGTGCTGACTTGGCTGATGTCATACTCAAGATATAGGAAAATAGCAGTCAAAATAAATCAAACTCAGTAAAATGGGGAAATTGTTAACCTGGGTGTTCCATAGGGTTCTGTACTGAATCCATTTATATTTATAATGTTTATTAATGACCTACCAGATTTTATGAAAACGAAGGTTATATATGCGCACGATGTTTCCTTTGCAACTTGTGGCAATTCTCCTGAAGAACTGGCAGATAACTTGAGTGCACTATACAATAAATTTACCAAATGTTGTTTGAACAATCATCTAATTCTAAATCATGGAAAAACGGTTCTAATGAAATTTAACATAACAAATGATCCCAACACTTGATATACGTACCGAAAATATTAATATGACATCCTCTGAGACAACAAAATTCCTTGGAACCTTTCTTGACTCATCACTCTCTTTTCAGGCATGTACTGATCATATATCAAAGGAATTATGTAGCAACTATTATGCAGTCTTGCAACTTGAAAATATATTCTTCCAACAACAACTAATAACTATGCGATGACATACTCTCAATTATCCTATATTGTTATGATATGGGAAAACTCTAGATTTTCAAGAAAATTGTTTATTTCACAAAAAAAATAATACGTCCTATATTTGGGATACATGAGAGAACTTCCTGTGGAGGCCTCTTTCAATCAAACCAAATTCCAAGTCTCCCCTATATCTATATTTACAAAAATATTCTATTCGTTAAAAATAATCTGAAAGACTTCATCAAAAGTGTTGACAATCATAACTATAAGACAAGGCATGGTATTATTCTTTGCATACCGCCTGAACGGACAACTTTTCATGAAAAGAGTCCATCTTATACTGGTATAATGAACTACCAAGCTCTATAGGAGAAATCAAGAATTTTTATGTATTTAAAGAACCTGTCAAAAAAATAATAAAGATAAATTAAATCTTAAATTTACAGTCATAAAAGGAACACACACCCATAAAAATAATGCCAAAAATAAATTAACCACTCATTCTATAATCTGGATGAATTTATAGAATGTACCTTTTAACATATTTGTATTTCTTTATATATTTATCTGTGATATAACATATTTTATGTATTCTCTCTTCTCTACTGACTTTTCCTAATATCATGTAAATGGTCTCAATGGAATAGAATATTATTTATTCATTATTTATGCTTCTGAATATAATTTCGGTCGATCTAACTCTTGCTTTTTTTTTTTTTCATGTTCTGGTTCCCACGAAAAGGGATATCCTGTAATGTTCAGAGAACATCGTGGGAACCAAGGGAAAGAAGGTAGGAGTTGGTGTTCTTCTTAAATTTCTGGAGGTTGTATGCCCGGGGAACACCTCCCTAGGCAATGAGTTCCAAAGCCTCGCTGTTCGTTGGATGAACGAGTCTTTGGAAAGTGATGTTCTGCAGGTCTCCAAAGTGACCACGAAGGGGTGTGATGACTGAACTTGACGGGTTAGTCTCGAAGAGACTGCCAAAGCAGGAACGATTGTTGATATTTCAGAAGAGCATCGCCCATGAAAATATCTATAAAATAGAGACAAATCGCCAACTTTTCTACGGTGTTCCAGACAAGTGAGCGAGTTTGTAAGCGAGGCATCACCGACGAGACGAATTGCCCTTTTTTGGACAGGATTCAATAGCCTCAGGATATGTTTAGGTGCCGAGCTCCAAATATGGGAACAGTATTCCAGGACAGGTCGGATCTGTGCCTTATAGATCATAAGCAGCTGAGTGGGGGTGAAATAGCTCTTGGCACGAAACAAAAAACCAAGTTTTTGGGATGCATTTTTGGCAATGGATCTCACGTGATTTTCCCAGGAAAGGTTATTGCTGATAGTAATACCAAGCATCGATATGCATGACTTCAGTGGTATGGTTACTCCTGACAAAGTTATGTTAGGCACAGTGAGATCGGCTTTTCTAGAGATAAGACATGCTTGTGTTTTGTTTGCATTGAATTCTACCAAGTTATTAGATCCCCACTCGAGAATTGTTGCTAAGTCCATATTTATATTATTAAAATTTCTTCCTCGTTCATTTCTGGTTTCACGGGCTGATATAGGGGCCCTGGAAGAGAAAGCGGTATGGAGGGTACAATCATCGGCAAAGCTGTGTACTGGACATGAAGTTGCTTTCAACAGGTCGTTGATGTGAAGTAGAAATAGTGTTGGTGCGAGAATAGATCCTTGCGGAACACCAGCATTTATGAGTAGAGTGTCAGATGAAACTCCATCGACCACTACATGGAGAGACCTGTTTGAGAGAAAACTAGCAAGCAGAGAACACAGCTGAAGGGGCAAGCCATAAGACGGAAGCTTGGCGAGGAGTCCCTGGTGCCAAACTCGATCGAACGCCTTGGAGATATCTAATGCCACAGCTAAAGTTTCTCCATATTTTTCAATAGATAGCTGCCATATATGTGAGACGTAAGCGAGCAGGTCACCAGTTGATCTCTGATGGCGGAAGCCATATTGCCTATCGTTGACAATTCCTGAGTCTTCCAGATATTTCATGAGCTCGATGTTGATGGCTTTTTCCATGACCTTTGAAATAATAGATAGCAGTGCGATAGGTCTATAGTTGCTAGGTAGGGCCTTTTTGCCTTTTTCAGGGACTGGCTGTACTCTTGCAATTTTCCAATTGGACGGAAATACCCCAAATTGTAAGAGTGGTTGAACAACTTGCAAAGAACAGTTGTTAGTTCGGGGGCACATTTCTTGAGAACAATCGGCGGGATTCCGTCAGATCCACAGGCTTTGTTGGTGTTGAGACCCAGCAAAATCTTTCTGATAGTACGTTGGCGAAAGGTGATCTCGGGCATGTGACTGTCAATAGGTGTAATGTTCGGAGGTTGTTTTCCCGATGAATCCAGAGTGGAATATCCAGCAAATAGGTGCGCAAAGATATTGGCTTTTTCCTGGGCAGTCGTTGCTAGTGTTCCATCTTCTTTGGTTAGAGGAGGAAATGAGCTGGAAGTGAAGTTTCTTCCCACAGCTTTGGCGAAAGACCAAAATGAACGGGATCCGTTAGGACATTCAGCAAGTTTTGATCTTATTTTGGCATTGTGGGCATCTTTTGAGCATTCTATTGTCTCTTTGCATATGCCTCTAGCCTCGACATATGCTGCTCTGGGCTCAGGGCCCGGATTTTTTAGCCATCGATTATGCTGCCTGTTTGGAAGCCACAGCTCTAGAGCAGTTTCTGTTAAACCAGGTCTTATCGGATGATGTTCTTCTTTCGGTATTCGGTATGTAGGTTTGCATCCCCAACATGATGATTTCAGAAATTGTCTCAGCACATCGTGTTGGATCTACTGAAGAGAAATAAACTCTCTTCCATGGAAACGCTGAGAAAAACATACGAAGACCTTCCCAGTCGGCCGAATTGTAATGCCACATGAGACGGGGTGGTATTGTGCAGCTCGATGGTGAATGGAAAGAGCATGTTGTGGAGATGAGGGTGTGATCAGAGTTTCCAAGTGGGGCACAAACTTCTATTCTATACGGGTCAGGATTGGTGGTGAGGAAAAGATCTAGTGTATTGGCAGACTGGTTGTTGACATCAGGGATGCGGGTTGGTAGCTCGACCAGTTGTTCTAGACCATGAGTGATGGCGAAGGCCTCGGCTTGACGACCCGCATCATCTGTTTTGTTAGAGAATTTGAGCCAGGCAGCGTTATGTACATTAAAGTCTCCCATGATTATGGTTTCAGCTGTTGGATGGTTCTCCTGTTTGAGTGATAAAAACTCAAAGAGGTCGTTATATGAAGGTTCATTAGGTGATAGGTAAAGGCAGCAGAGAACCTTAGTCAGTTTGGTATCAGATAGCTTGAACCACATCACATCAAAGTCGTTCGGTTCCAAACTCTCTTTACGCTGGCATGAAAGGTTAGCCTTAGCGTAAAGGCAGACTCCACCTTTGAACCTGAATCGAGAATGGAGTTCGTAACCAGGACAAAGCATATGGACCTTGTTGGTGGACGAGTTTACTTGTGTTTCTGTTAGAGCCAGAATATCCGGTTTTTTCGTCTGTAGGTGATGGTGGACGTCATTGATGTTCTTGTTGAGTCCGCGGATGTTGCAAAAATTAATCTTTAATGTTGAGTCCCCTCGAGTACCTCTCGCCCGGAAATCCGAATGGAGAGGTATTTTACTTCCGGAGTGTTTTACTCTAGGAGACTTCATCATTATTACTATTAGGATGCACCTGAAAATAAAGGAGGAATTGGGGAAAAGGAAAGAGGGAGACCGGAAAGTATCGACCGAACACTGAAACATGGAATGATCCATTTCACAGCACACAAAGTCGATATGGTGGTATTTCACCGGGTGATGAGACCATCTTCCACCTACGGTTATCCTTTTAGTCGCCTCTTACGACAGGCAGGATTTACCATGGGGCTATTTTAAAGCCGACCCCATACAGCTAGACAGCTTCAACCGTGGTTATGTTATGAGGGACGCTCGTTGGTTTCCATACCTCGTCTGAAAGTTTCAGATTATGTCCCAATAAACCAGTTACAACTACGGGTTTTAACAACGCCAACTTTTGGTTTATTTTTTCAATCAGTGCAAGTAACCGAAAAATCACAAGTTGCCATACTGCACCTATGTTGAGCAACGGTCCGTTGGCCAAAGGTAGACCAGTACAAAAAAAACTGCTGATTTGTGAAAACTATGCCGTCAACTCTTGATGTCTCGCCTAGTCGGCTGTTGCTTTCCACATATTCGAAAACAACGCATGGAAGAAACCGACCGCAGACAGACAAATCTGATGATGTTGTAGATACTGAAGCTAATCTAGGAAGAGCTCCGAATTTCAGTTGGAGTACTAATTTGGCGATTCTCTTGATGATAGTTAGAGATGATCCAGGCAACCCAATGTGGGGAGCAAAAATGGTTTTCCGGCTAGTTGAACGAGAGAAGTTGAATTGTGTAATACCATTATTCATTACGAGGTCCTGCACTCTGTCCTAGAAGGACATCTGATGATTCATGAGGAAATCAGGGAGTGAATGGAAAAATACGTTTGTGGGAAATTGAGCTTTAGAAAGGGGGATTCATTCCAATCAGTTATGCTGAGATCCAAGGCGCTTTTCGCAGCAATTCAATCAATTTTTCCCCTCGTGGATAATCACTATGCATACAAAAAATCTATCAATATCCCATCCGAACGGAGGTTTTAGAATACTCAACGAATATGTTTATAAGCGTACCTGTATTTCAGAAAATGTAACTGGTTGAGTGCGATATCTTGCAGAACCTCCTTTTCTCTTCTTAGGAACTACTCTGCGATGCAGCCTTGACATAGGTTCCGGATATACTGTATCCGTCGCTGAAATGAGTTTATACAAATTATCTCAGAGTGCAATATTTACAGCTGATAAGAATGGTTCTGGGTGGTGTAATCAGGTAGTATTAATGGAAACTATCGGATGGAATAACAGATATTATTCTTTCTACCCAAAATCGGTAATCAGTTTGGATACATCCAGATCAATAACTAAATAACTCGATTTGGATATAAACCAGAGAACGAATTATATGGGATACCTTCCATCATTATAATAGTTATTATTATAAATATATTCGATAACGAAACTCACTGGCGTTTTCGGAAGGAACTCTGGGAACTTGAATCCCCCCAATTTTGCGAAGCTAGTGGCCTCCCTACTGGATAATGTTATTGAATACATTCGCCTTAGCGCAATCTTAAAGTGGAAATATAAATCGATTCCAATAGATTTCGTATTTATTGAACACTTATTCTCATCCTGAAAATGATTTAACTTGAGATAACCTAGCCATGTACGTCTTTATCATTCTCATATTGCTCGATTAGTATAGAAAATATCCCTTCAGACTATAGATCGGAGAAGAATTGAAAATCTGAATGATTCCTGATGTTGTACTGGATAAGCCAGACCCTTAATAAGGTAACATACCGGGTGATTCTCTGAGGTGGCTCACCCCTATAACTTTTTTATTGTTGAAGATAGAAAAACGAAATTTGGGGGTTGCGTATTATAGTTCAATTTACAATTTTTGACATTACTCGCCTTGCCATACTTCTGGTTCGACCGAAAATGATTTTTGAATGAATCCAGGTCCGTATTTAAAATTTCATAGTTAGGGGTGGCCCAAGGAAAACAACACCCTGTAGCACACTCTCGTTGACATATTTTGGCAGCCCATTGAATGTTGTAATGACAAAGTGCAAACAGTTTCTGGAAATCTATTGTATTAAAGCAGATATAAGTGAAAAACAAAAATAAATTTTTTTGTTTTTTCCTATAATC
>JAFIRS010000577.1:0-42500 GCA_018342105.1 Gonioctena quinquepunctata | reverse complement strand
GAGATACAAGGTGTCGAAAGTAAGAAAAAAATTAAGATTTAATTTGTTTTCTCCAAAATTCCTGAAGGAAAGAATTTGAAACTTGGTACACTAATCAAGGTTTATCAACGTGCTAATTTGAAGCTATAATTATTCATATTCGTAAACCAGTCGCGTAGTTACGATGGTATGTGGTCATATGTTCCTTCATATTTTCTTGGGAGAAGTGAATGGACCAATGAGCGTTTGACATCAGTTCGGCTCATCGATACTCAACTTAAAAGTCAAGGCCGTACTCAGGGGGTGAGGTTAGGGGGGTTAAACACAATTTTACAACTTTTTAAACAAGAACCAAATTCCTCCGAATTTTGTATCTGGGTACGTTTCTGAAAAACTGAAGATATGTCCTTAGTGGAGACATAATTTCCTATGTGCAATAATCGCATAATGCTAATTTCTCACAACATATCGGAATATGTGTCAATCTCCTGAACATTTTTTAATGTTGGGTGAATCATAAACATAGTACGGGTGAGTCAGAATGAGACCGATAACTCCATTTTTTCATTCATCATATTATTTGATCGAATCGATGTCGCCGATTTACTGATATGTTACCATACTTTCTTGCATATGATTGTTTTTACAGATCAACTGACAAACAAACCCAACCTCAAATTCCTAATACTCCACTTAGATAAGAGTTAAGGTCTGAAATAATTTTTGCGAAAAACTGAAGATACGTTACCTTAATTTGTTGAAGTTCATGTTGGAGTATCATTATCAAAGCCATTTCTGATTGAATTATCTAGGAAAATATTATCCAGTCAACATGTTTTTGATGAAAAACAAATATTTGTATTAATATCTACTTAAATGAAGAAAAAGTTTAGTGGGTACACTTCATAGAAACGAACAAGGCATTAAATCAAATGTTCAATACACAATTGCCATATCCGTATCATCGACTGTCGCACGCTTTGGAATATTCCTGGTGTACCCTGTATTAACGTACATGCTGCTAAAATTCTTGCCGTTAAATCTCCCACAGATTCTACAGGTGTTCCATACACTAGGGATCCAAGGTATCCCCACAAAAAAAAGTCTAGTAAATGTAAATCTGGAGAACGTGCAGGCCAATGTATGGGACCATGCCTACCGATCCACCGATCATGGAATGTTTGATCAAGAAATTGACGAACGTTCCGTTGGAAATGGGCCGGTGCTCCGTCATATTGATACCACATACTTTGACGAACCAATAGAGGTACGTCTTCAAGTAGCCCTGGTAAAATATGTTCAGGAAACACTCGGTAGTTCTGCCCATTCAAACGGGGAGGAAGAAGATATGGTCCAACGATACGATTTTCGATCATTCCTACCCAAATATTCACTGAAAACTTTTGTTGGTAGCCTTTTCAAAACATTTCATGCCATTTATGGGATGAACAAAAGTTCATTCCATAAATGGCTGTTCCTACTATTGAAATATCTATCTCTTGTGAAACATGCCTCATCCGTGGATAGAACATATCTGGGAAAGTCGTTTGCTCCTTCATACATTATCAAAAACCATTCACAAAAAAATCTACGATGTTCATAATCACCAGCATCTAGGGCCATCACCTTCTGTAGGCGAAATGAATACAATAGTTGTTCACGTGCTACCCGACTTACTGTTGATTGTGACACTTGTAACCTATACGAAATAGCCCGAGTGGTGATAGGAGGATCTGCTGCTGATCGTTCAAGAATTCGTTCTTCCGTAACATTATCTCTTCTTGTTCTATTCGCACCACAATGGTGTTTACTAAATTTAAAGGACCCCGTTTCCTTCAATCGTCAATACACAGCTATAATAGTAGTGTGATGTCTGTTTGGATATCTATGTTGATATAATTCAGTAGCGGCTCTGGCATTTCCCCCTGTTTCACCATAAACGAAATGCATATTTGTATATTCTTCAAAGGGATAATTCATTTTGAAACGATTATCACTGACTGAAATGATGACAGATGACTTGACAATGATACAAACTGTTTTGGGTTACTGTCAATTATGTCTTATGTAAGTATCGATATATCAGTGTGATTCTACCGGGAACAATGAAAAAATGCTACGTTTCTTTTTAGTTCCAAATTTCGTGTATGTTTTATGCGTTGATGAGTGGTGTACTGAACAGCCTACCACAACTCAGCATGAAAGGCTCGACTTTGCAACTAGTTATCACGAATCGAAATAAATCATTTGAGTAGATATTAATACATAATTGTTTTTCTTCATCAAAAACATGTTGATTGGATTATATTTTCCTAGATAATTCAATCCGAAATGGCTTTGATAATGATACTCCAATATAAACAAATTAAGAGTACTTATCTTCAGTTTTTCGCAAACATTATTTCAGACTCCAACTCTTATCTAAGTGGAGTATTATGAATTTGAGGATGGGTTTGTTTGTCAGTTGATCTGTCAGAACAATCATATGCAAGAAAGTATGGTAACATATCAGTGAATCCGCAACATCGATTCGATCAAATAATATGATGAATGAAAAAATGGAGTTATCAGTCTCATTCTGACCCACCCGTACTATGTTTCCGATTCTCCCAACATACAAAAATGTTCAGGAGGTTGACACATATTTCGATATGTTATAAAAAATTAGCATTTTGCAATTATTGCACATAGGAAATTAAGTCTCTACTAAGGACTCAGTTTTTTTCAATTATCTCAGAAACCTCCACTTTTAGGCACATGGAATGTTATGATTTTTAGTATCGATGAGCCAAACTGATATCTAACGCTCATTTCGCAAAATTCGAAAAAAAAATTGTAAAATTAAAAACACTACTTTTTCTTGGGAAATTACTCCAAATTTTGTGAAACGTGAAGCTTTGGTAGACATTTTTTTTCTGGCTTATTGATGACCTTCCGTTAAAATTTCAAAGGGAGAATCTATTTATTTTTTTATGGACTATCAACTGTTAGCGGATGTGCAAGAGTGTAGATTTCACCCTGTATATATATATAAATATATATATATATACATATATATATATATATATATATATATATATATATATATATATATATATATATATATATATATATATATATATATATATATATATATATATATATATATATATATATATATAAATATATATATATATATATATATATATAAATATATATATATATATATATGTGCCATTGGCTAGATATTCTGAAAATAAACCGCATGTCATCAGATGAAAATTGGGAAAATGAAAACCCATGAGCAATATCTCAAATTTCTATTTCAACACATGTTCGTTTATTCGATTGAGAAATTATTCCTATTATTGAGTCATATTCGGTATTGGACAATTATATGGGATGAGCGTAGTCAAACATTATTTGCCCGCTGTCATTCAGTGAACTATTGTCATATAAAAATGAAGACATGGTGGAATATCTGCCCAATGATGACGATATTGTCGAAAGCCATCAATTAGTATGAATAAAATGCCTGGTCTTTCCATTTAGCCCTACGAATGATTATAGTGACTATAAATATGTACATATGAGTTGTTGCTTGTTTTTTTTTCTGTAGCCTAAACGACCTGATCAACAGAATGAACATGACAAATAATCGAAGCTGAAGTGTTCATAAAAAGTAAAAGAAAGAAAATCGTTTGGGAACAGTCTTTAGTAATTGCATTTCACCTGCTCAAATTCGTTTTGACTGTAGAGAGACTAATTAGTTTTTTCATCTTTGATATGGAACACTGAAAATATCCTGTACGGTTTCTACGATTTCAATGATGAAACAAGGTTCAGCTAGTTCAAAGTCCTCTGAAATCGTAACCTAATTTCGAAAATAATTTATATTTCTCAGGATATGATTATTCGTGAAGCCCTGAGATCGACGAAAGTGTCATATTTACACTACGAATAAAAACAAATCGAAATAGATTTCATTCAATTTCTCATAATCGAACCGAACATTTGACGCAGTTAGCGGCAATGTAGCATTTCCAATTTATTTTTAAATTTCCTCCGAAATCTAATTATTCGAATTTCTTGTGAAACACTTTGTTCGCATAAAAAGGTCGAATCATTTCACTGAAAATAGCGTTCTCCTTGATTATTCATTCTTTTTAGCACATACCACACTATACTCACATTGTGTTGGGGATGACAAAGAAGGCATTGCAATTTTGAAAATCAGTCGCTTTCGGACACTACACTGCACTCTCAGAATGATTTTCTTCCTGCCTAGTTTCGCGATTTTCAGATCAAGTCAATACACAACTGTGAAGTGTGAGAATTTTGTCTAATTTTAGACTCTCTGGAACGAAGTTCTATGCTGGTAAGCCTCACGCGCACGACGTTTTTCTTTTCTTTCAGTTTTCAGCTACGCGCTTTTTCGGTGACGTTGCATTGTTGCCAGTGCCCATATAAATCTGAGTAAATATTTTTGATAGATGGTGTGATCGAAAATTGCACTGATTATTTTTTGACTTTTCTAGAAACCAATGGAGACTTTCAATTCAAATCATTCATTTACGTTTTGGCCAATCAAAACATTATTATTGTGAGAATAATCCACCTAGAAAATTGCCGCGGGAATAATTCGAGGTATTTTGTTTCCATTGTATGACAACGAATATTTTTTATTTGACGTCTGTCTATTGTCTGGAAACAAGTTTTTCTACGACTGTCACAAAATACCTTCATTGTATGTTCAATGATTATTTCTAAATGTAGTACATTGTAATACTCCTTTCCATTATGCACTAGTTGCTGGGCAACTAGTGCACAATGTCTGAAAAACGCACGGGTAAATTTTCGCAATCTTCGTCACGACAAAAGAGGCGTGGAGTAAATAAAACAAAAGACGCCGTAACCAGGTAACATTGCCGTAACCATACAGATAATATAATCACAAACATAAGTGACAATTAAATTTTTCTTTGACAGAACGATATTATAATAGTATATTATGCAATGAGCACAAAATGATGCCCATTTTGCACGAGTATGAAATTTGCAGCACGAGCCGAAGGCAAGTGCTGCAATTCATACGAGTGCAAAATGGCCATTTTGTTGCGAGTTGCATACTATACTTTTTCTATGACAACATATCGTTCACGTTTAATACATGCATACATTGCAAAAACTTTGAAAGAAATAAACTGATGATATTTCAATACTCCGAATTCGCCGCTAATGTGCTTTCTATCAGAATTAAAATATAAATTGAAGAAATATGTAAATATTTTCTTTATTGCTATTTCTAATAGGTACACAGAAATAGAAGACTATTAATGTATGTATGTATCTAATTGAAGTTGAATGTGCAATTATTGAATATCATATTTGGAGAACTTGATTGCTGAATACTTAATTCTTTTCGAAATTGATAATTTGTCGACGTTGAAGTAGATGGTTCCTCGCGATTTTCCATTTCTAAATTCGTTGGTATGCCTGATGGTATGTTCTGTATTGCATTTGCAATTTTATTTGCTATGTCAAGCTTACTTTTCTTCGATTCATCAATATATCCTTCAGCGACTGTAGTAGATTTCCAGTCACCGTGGCGTATTAACGTGGTTATGTCACCTCCAGCATCAACAAGAATTGTTGCGGAGGATCGGCGAAAGCAGTGCCCAGTATATAATTCGTAATTTGGCAATTTTAAATACTTGGCAATGTCTTTAGTTGTTTTCTATTAGACATTCACAAAAATAACTTCATTTTAATCGTGGATTTTTCAATTCACAGAAAAATCTTTCTATCAATATTCAATTGAGAATGTTTCCCTTTTCAATCTTTTCCCATAGTTCCAAACTTATTCAGACCTACTCTCTGAATGGTACACTTACCTTTTTGATAATTAATGAAAAACCATAGACTATTAGCATTTTGAGGGCGAAGATTTGCGTATTTTTTATAAATTTCGTAGAATTTGCCAGTTACAGTAAAAGTTCGTATTATTTTGGTTTTACTGTCTGGTATTGTTACTGAAACAGCTGAACCAAGATCATTGAAATGAGTAATTTTCATTTGATGTAATTCATGTCTTCTACATGCACCCATTACTCCCATAACTAATGCAACCTACAATGTAAATTAGTTTACTTAAACATATTTTTCATCAAATGGAAATATAAAACTTACTTTTGTTGCCAAATATATTTCATCTGGAGCCTGTTCAATGAAATGATCGATGTCATTTGCTGTAAAGATCTTTGACTTTTTGGGTTTGTAGCCGTTAGACTGCCGCTTGAGGAATGCTTTCAGTTTCAAATATTTGGCAATATCTATATCATTATATATATACTAAGAGTCGTTCTCAGCATTGAGAAGTGTGACCACAAAGTGGAACTTTCGAATTTTTTGGCTAAGTCGCCAAAATAAGCCATTAAAACGTTCTCGGAAAACGATTTTGTCTTTTGATCTACCTTCCATTCCAAAAAAGGTTATAAGCGCGTTGATACATACTCTTCGACGTTTCCGGTAATAAATTCAGTGTTGTTACCTTCGCTGCTTCTATTATGTTTGGAGGTGTCAAATCTAAGTCAATATCACTATCAGTTTCCATTTTAATTAATAGTTTTTATAGAAAACAACTATGAAATCACTCGTTAATAATTCGACAAGCCGTAGACGTCGTGATTTCAGAGTGAACCTAGACCTAACACGAAATATTCCATTTCGCATTTGTTGCTTAGCAAATTGCCTAGCAACCGATGCAAAAATGAAATTATGTACAAAATGTGCTTGTTTATGATTGAAGTTACGGTTATAAAATGAACATTTATCGAGGTTGTCGTAGAAAAAGGTATTTCGAAATTAGTTCAGCATGGAGAGTAGTGACAGTGACAGAATTTTAACACCGCCAAGTGTTATGGAGGCAGCAAATAATAACGCTTCATTAAATTTAGTGCCTGGAAAATCTAAAGAAAAAAACACAGTTTCGTATACCCTATTCATGGACTGGTGCAAAGAACAGAAAACTAGTTCTCGTTCAGAGAATGTTCTGATGGCTTACTTTGGAAAAATATATCAAATAAATTTGAATCTTCCACTTTATGGGCACACTATAGCATGTTAAAAACGATGCTCAGTATCAATAATGGCGTGGATATCAGTAAATATTCCAAATTGAGAGCATTTCTAAAGCGGAAATCAGATGGATACAAAGCAAAAAAATCTAAAGTTTTCACAACGAAGGAGATTGATACGTTCATCAAAGAAGCCCTAGACAACGAATACCTTGTAGCAAAAGTCAGTTCCACAACAATCAGTTAATTAATTATAATTTGTTTATATTTTTTCATTGCAGGTTGTACTTATCATGGGAATTATGGGTGCTTGTAGGAGAGATGAGATGTACAAAATGAAAATTCACGATTTTGAAGATTTAGGTGCCGCAGTTTTGGTCCACATTCCGAACACTAAAACAAAAACTTCTCGAAAATTTACTGTTACGGAAGAAAATGCTAACATTGTGAAAAAATATTGGAATCTGCGACCCAGTAATGTCAACGATGCTTATTTTTTCTAAATTATCAGAAAGGAAAATGCACTGTCCAATGAATTGGAATAAATAAAATAGGAAATATGGGAAAACAAATTGCTTCATACTTAAAACTTCCGAATCCTGAGTTATACACCGGCCACTGTTTCCGCCGACCTTCAGCTACAATATTGATAGATAGTGGCGAAGATATAACGACATTAAAACGGCATGGTGGCTGGCGCTCTACAACAGTAGCTGAGGGTTACATCGAAGAGTCCCTGACTAGTCGAAATAACATAGCCAATAAAATATTAGGGTTGATCAATATGTTGTCAGATCTTCCATCGACATCAGTTACAGAAAATGTTAATATTGTCAACTTTTCCCTTAAAAAACGGATTCTATTTCCCCAAAATTTGTTTTTAATAATGGTACCAATGTAACATTGAATATTGTTTAAAACAAATGAGAAGATATTTTTTCGCGATTATTGTAGTAGGTGCTTAACACATTTACCTAGTACTTTATTTTTCTCAATTAATTAATAAAAGTACATTTCTCATGTTTGTTGTTTTTTACTTACACTGTATATTATAACTGTCGTAGAAAAAGTATAGTGTAAAACTCGCACGGAATGACCATTTTATACTCGTATGATTTGCAGCACTCGCTTGCAGCTCGTGCTGCAAACTTTCATACTCGTAGGAAATGTATGTCGTTGTACAATATACTATTTCGAATTATTTTCTCCCTATTCTCACTCTCTTGTGGTATTACAACTGAGAATATATACGTTATCTGGGAATATGAGGAGAATTGACGCTTAATTTCGTTTGAATTTATTTTTATTTCGAAATGAATACATGATTCACTAGGCTCCAATTGAGCGATCTGGGGTAACGAGGAAATCGCATACCAGCTTATAAAAGTAGGAGAAAATAAAAACTACGTGTACAAAATACGAAGAAGAATACTATAGAGACTTACAGAATGAAAATAATATTGTAAATTTCATCTCTTGCTGAAGAATGAATCGTGGTAAGAACTATACTCATCTCAAGATAATGTAAGTGACAAATTTGACATTTTTTCCAGAACCATAAGTTTTTACTTTGACTCTGGCTTTCCTTCAAAGCGAAAGGTAAACAGGAAACAAAATCGAAGAAAACCGTGGTTGACAAGGGGATTGCTTATATCAGGACAGAGATTAAAATATCTTCATCAATTAACTGGCAACGGCAATGAAGAAGCCATCCAATACTACAAACGTTATAAGAAATTCTACAACCAACTACTGAACAAAGCCAAATTTGAATACAATACTCAATTGATTAATACGTCGAAAAATAAAACAAAAGCAGCTTGGAAAATAATTAAACCCACTACTAGTAAAAACCCTTCTTCAACATCGAATATAACACTTGAAATAAATGATGATTTGACCAACGTATTGACCAACGTTCTGTATTATGCAATTTATAGTCATAGAACCAAAAATTAAAAATCAATCATAATTATCATTATATTAAGTCCTTTTTTGCATGCTTTCATGCACTTAGTTAAATCATTTAGTATATTAATTATTATATTGACCACAATTTGCGAAAATTGTTTTAAATATTGATTTATCTTATGTAAAATTTTAAAACTGATACTTTACTATACTGACTTGTTCTATATTACGCTAGACATAATCCAAAGAACCAATGAACTATTATTATTATTTCTATTATTACGTTTGCCGAGACGAAAGTAACTCCAAATTTTTTGCGCGATTTATCAAACTCTTTACGGAAACGTGTCGAACAGAGGGAAATATATCAGAGTACATAATAATAATAATAATTATAATAATAATAAATGTCTTCATTACCAATTAATAAAGGATGAGATTACATTTTATTTATATAGTTAGGGCGAGATTCAGTTTGTATGTAATAATAAATACAGTACAATATGAAATATATATTAGCATTTAACATACATCTGCTCTTCCATCTAACCCCAAAAAAGAAGCCAAAGACAGCAAATAGAATAATAAATGAATAAATTAAATTAATAGAAAAAAAATATTAGTTTAGCGATTAATTAGCCAATAATTAGTTAGCCAAGGGAAGATAAGGGAAGATATTTTAATCCGACAAACTTAATTATTCTTGAGAAAAATAATGGTCAAATAGGACTCGTTTATGTAGTGATGAGTAACTGAAATCGTGAGATAAGTTATTAAGATGGTTAACAATGCAATAAGAAAATGATCGTTTAAAAAACTCAGTATGGTGGCGAGGTATAGTAAGAGTATTTCTGTGTCTCAAATTTAGAGAATGTACATCAGTTCTGTATTTTATTTTGGAGCGTTTTCCTTTAGTAGCTTAATATGAAACATGGTAGAATGCAATTCTCGAAGATTTTTCATGTGTAGCCATTTAGTAATTTTGAGAGAGTGGTTGATATGCCCAAATTTGCGAATACCAAAAATAAGTCTTAGGCATGAATTTTGCAATTTTTGTATTCTACTCATATCAAATGAATTTAAACAAGAATTATATAAAATGTCATAGAAATTTAGTTTAGATAATACTAATGAATCGCATAGTAGGATTTTAACCGATGTATCCAACACGTGGCGAGATTGAAATATGAGTTTTAGTGCTGCATAAGCTTTTTGTAAACAGTTACTAATATGGTGCGAAAATCTCAAGTTTACATCAAACCACACTCCTTTTTTAATTTTTCGCTGAATTGTATAGTATGACCATTAATCGAAATATTTGATGAGTATTCTTGTTTGAACACCTGCGAATCAGTTTTGTCACTAAAAATAATTACATTAGTCTTAGATGCATTCAGTTCTAAACAATGATTGATTGAAAATGTATGAAGATTATGTAAGTTATAATTAATAGCACTTACCGCTTGATTCGTTTCATCCAAGGAAAAAGACATATATAACTAAGTATCGTCAGCGAAGTAATGTTGTGAACATGAAAAGAAAATATCTGGAAAATTCGATGTATAAATAGAGAAGAGAATAGAGCCCAATATTGCTCCTTGGGGCACACCGGTACTCACAGATAAAAAACTTGATACCCTTTCTTGATTCTTTGCAGATTGACTTCTCTTAGAAAGATACGATTCAAATAAATATATAGCTTTAAGGAAAATGAAGAATAAAAGAGAAGCATCACTGTTCATTCAGTGTTCTGAGGACTAATAATAATGTATTTATTCAGCATCAGTGCTACAAACAAAAACTAATTTATTCTTTTATGGTAGATATTTGAAGATTCCGTTTTCTGATGTTCTTGGGGATGTACCATGGAGCATTGCAGAGATGCCTTAGAACTTTTGATTATAAGCGGTGTATCTTTTGCAGATTTAAATCACTGACGGTTCCCCAAATTTGGATTATGTTCAACTAAATCTACTTCAATACACACTTGTACAAATCGAAATTTGGGATTGAAATTATTTTAACATAGTCAACCGATATGAATATTCGACGTAAAAAATACTCGCAAAAAGTATATTGTGACAAAGTCACTATTTTTCCGATTTTCTACACAACCAAAAGCTTCTTGTACAGATTTAAATTCACACCATCAGTAATAATAGGTCTAAAAATACCATTCATGTTCGTGATAAATCCGTGAATCACCCCTAACCCGATAAATAGGCTAAATACCCTCCGTAGATCACGCCGATACCGCGAGCGTGGTTGTAAAGTATGGGCGATTGGTAATTTCGCGCGCTAGCGAATAGAGAACGAATGATTGAAACAACATCGATCGGTATTGGCAATAAACGTCGCGGAGCATATTTAGTTCCCTGGCAGAAGTGAGAGAAACCAGACCGACCGTTTTCGAATCGCATGCAGCTTGTTGACGTCACACCTGAGTAAATATACGAATTATATTTTGTAGCAAAACTTTTCAAAGTCCACAAATCGAAGCGCGCATAATTGTGGAGGGGAGACAGCTCGAGGAAAGGAAACCGACGAATATTCTGAGCAGCGATTTTTCAAGGAATTAGTTGATCACCGAGCTCGAGCGAGAGTACCACGGCCGACCTACAGACGAGTTGAAGAAGTAGCACCCGACCAGTGAACGATACCAGGCGAGTTCCGAACCGAAGCTTCAGCCGTCATGACGCCCGCTTCCTGACGTTATTCCATTGGTAAATATAAGATCACAAGTTCAGCAAGTGTCCGCCAGAGCATAGGTAAAGAGTAGAGGGGGAAAAATCGCCTAGGTCTCCTTCAAGCACACTTTGGAGAATCAGAACCGTTTGAGACCGAGAATTGATCACCACGCGAGTTAGTGCCTCCGAGAGAATACCGAGTGAGTGGAAAGTGCCAAAGTACCGGTGAGCCTGCGCATGGATAGTAAGGCAGTTCGACGAGTGTACCGTGCGCGTAAAACAGTGTAAGTTTTCTAGTCAGCCGAAGTGGGTAAAATCCGTCAGTTGGGCCATGTTCTAAGGACCACGGTCACGCAGGACAGGACAAGGAGTAGGAAACAACGTTGAGTTGGTTCTCTAGTTAACCGAAATTGCATGTAAGCCGTCAGTTGGGCCATGTTCTAAGGACAATCCACACTAACGGTCGCGCAGGATAGAGCTAGGGGTAGAAAACGTGGAGTTGGTTCTCTAATTAGCCGAAATTGCATAGAAGCCGTCAGTTGGGCCATGTTCTAGGGACAAGCCACACTAACGGTCGTGTAGAGTAGTAACAGGGTATAAAATTACTATGAAGCGATACCGAGATATGACGTCAGAAATAAAGTAAAACATCGTACACACGGAACAAGACGAACTGCTCACACATCCTTTCCGTAACCTTGGCCGCCCGTAGGAGCTTTGTTGCCTAAAATTAGAACTTGAGAAATGCCGTTTTGCCGTCTGGTTTCTGAGCTTGTGCACTACTTACCCCCCACCGCCTGTGCTTTTGGTTGTTATCATATTCCTGGGTAAAGCTTCGCACCCTTTCCGCTTGCGAGTAATTCTGCTTGTTTGGTAGCTAATCCGAAACGGCGGTCAGCCGTGTTGCTTGTATGTATTAGTGATTAAGCTTTGCACCCGTCCCGCTAGCGAGTAGTTTAGTTGGCCTTATATATAACTTGAAACGGCGGTCAGCCGTACTGCCTATGTATATAACGGGTTAAAATAAATTGTTTTCCCTGTGCACCTTTGAATACGTTATTATTTGCACAACAACTAATCACCCCGCAGCCAACACTCAGGTAGCAAACCCAGTCAAGGGCAGTGTCCTTCACACTCAATTGAAGGTGGCGCCCGAGGCAAAAAACCGAAACTAGTGAAAGGCGTCAAAATGTGATAGTGAGGGGAAAATACCCTCTACAATATATGGATTGAAAAACAAATTGAATGAAGGTATTTTGGCAACTTCGTCTTACCCATAATTCTTCTCGCCTTCTCATTGAAATGATATTCTGACACTCCGTGTATATATGAATTGGAAAACTGGAGAATTTTCTATGAACGTCGTTATGGAAAAAAGTGACGTTGATACTACAAATTGTTTAGCGTTAAAAAAAATGTTTTGGGTATAGGATGTCATTGAATCGGAGATGAAAGTAAAACAAACTTCGATTTTTGTTATAAATATTCATTTCATTTAGATGTCAATCAAAAATTGATCAATCAATATATAAAAAGTAAATATACTACAAATTATCACTTATTGAATCGATTAGTAAAAATACAGAGTAATATTAACGAGTCACACCGAGCAAATATTTCTGGCATATGTTTCACGTGATCTCGTACTGGTAACTATTGTCATACGTACATGGTTATTCTAGATGACTAGTGGCTCACATGAGAACAGTATTGCAATGGTACTCATACAAAATGTCATAGGTTGAAATGGCAATTTGTTTTTTACCTTCTATCATTCTCAAAACAAATACTTCAATTCCATATATGGAATGACCTCTGTTTTCATCAACCCTACTCTCTAATAGAATATTCAATATCTTCAAGCCATTATTAGAGTGTCGTTCCGAACAACATTTTGCATGAATACCAATGACAAAAAGTGCTGGAACTTCAGGTTTTCAGCAATAATTGCTGAAAAATCCAACAAGCCCATGACCAATTTTACAGATGAAAATTTCAAAACGGATGAAAAATGGAAAAATATTGTGTCATATAATGTGGCACATCCCCAAAAGCTCAAAAATAATATATGATGAGCAGATGAGGATCACCTCATTTTTAAGCATCAACCCACTAAGAGCGTTTCACTAATTTGTACCAACTAATTAGACAAGCGAAATGTCTCGTCATCTATAATATCCCTAACAACACAGGAATGTCCTAGGTATGTCCAAGGACAGGATTGAGACATACAGGGGATATCCCGCAGAGGATGTCCAGAGGACATCCCATCTGGTATATTCATAGGTTGCCCCATTTTTGTTCCTGGTATTTCTGATATCCATTCTCATATATAAGAATCGTCGAAAACTCATCAAAATGTTAATTGAAAATCCAAAGTTGATATTTTGTTTTAAAAATGTTTCTTTTTCTTCTGGAAAATAGCTATAAAGAAAATGGAAATATATCTCAGAAATTTCTGGGAAGTTATCATTTCGCAAGCAAAAAATTATTAATGCATAATATACCCTTAATATAAATTCTCAAGAATGATACAAATTATACACAAATCCCTAACACAATAACATTTTGGTTTCTGTTTGGCTTCGGCAACATTGTTTGAATTATTTGGTGATCTGTCAACAATGGTTAATCTCACTTTGCATAATGTGCAAGTTTCTAGGTTTGCTTTGTTCGATGTAAAAAGATAAGCGGCATCCTTGTTGTGTTTGACAATTTTATCAGTTATAGTGTTGTGTATATCATAGTCGAAAAATTCAAGTTGATTAAAGTTGGTAAAACAAATATCAAAATATTGAATGTAATCTTTTGGATCGAAGACTTGATTGTTCTAATAATATGGTTAAACAGTATTATGTTTATAGTTGTAGGTATATTCATTAATGTATTATAGGTACATATTAATATAATGGATTGTAGGAGGAAGGTATCCCCTCATGGCTTCAGAGGAAAAATACTGAGTAAATACTATATAAAAGGACAAGAAAATTCGGAAGACGAAATGAAGAATCTTGAGAGGCTTGTAGTGGGCTTTCTACTAGTCGAGCAATGGTTGTAAATGATGAAATTCTTATAACATTACCTTCTTCAAGTTCAGATAAAATATTCCTAAAGTTGATCAATGTGAATCAACTTCTGAAAATTTGACTGATTGGAGAATTGAGTCCTACATCGAGAGAAGACCTAAGTTTAAAATTATTCTGTTGAGAACTTCCATGAAAATATTGAAAATTCAAATGATAACATAAATTCAAAGTCAACTGAATGGGCCTTGAAACACAACATAACACATGCAGCAATAAT
Organism: Gonioctena quinquepunctata; assembly: GCA_018342105.1. NCBI lineage: Eukaryota > Metazoa > Arthropoda > Insecta > Coleoptera > Chrysomelidae > Gonioctena > Gonioctena quinquepunctata. Next base: position 27,565 of record JAFIRS010000577.1, on the reverse strand, counting down.
ACCTTGTGAGTATTTTCAACTATCATTGTAAATCCCGAGAGAGCTATAACATGATATCTGTACTAGTACTTTTTTTATTGTCAATTCAATTCCATCTGCAATAATATCTTTGTTACAGGATCTTCTGGCAATGAAAAACAGATTGAGGAGGGTTTGCAAAAGTTTTTCAAGAGGACCAAGGAGAGAAGCCACAGAGAAAAAGATAATGCAATGCCTGCAATAAATGCAACACCCTAATATGTGTACAATTTTCAACTGATTCACCTAGTCTTTTTTCATTTATTTGTCATATGAATTGATATATAGGATGAGTTTCTGTTTGTTGTTTTTTCATCATATTTCAACACAATATGACATATTAATTTCTGAATTAAAACCGTTTTGTGTTGAGAATCTTAAGATTACATTTTTTCCAAATTTTCCATTAAATTTTTCAACTTAAATAAATGAAAGGAAAGGAAATTCGAGGACGTCCAGGGAATGTACCATATATCCCAGGTATGTGTGTATCCTTTGATTTCCACTGTCGGGACTTGGTACATCCATGGGACGTACCAAAAGGACATCCCCAAAAGTAGATGTCCCTGGGACGCTCCTTGTACGTACCATGTCTCGACAAGGGATATTCCAGGGACGTCCTAGTAGCAAATGAAGGACGTCCCTGGGATCTACAGGGGATGTACTTGTGTTGTTAGGGATATTACATATTTTAATATCATAGCAAACTATATACCAGATTCTGTTGATGAAATAACGAAGGAATTAGTTCCTGAAATGTTAGTATACTGCCCGAAAACACCCAAAAATACTATGAATAAAGTGAAAGGAATGAAAAAGTGATGACGGGAATTGGCGTGCTATGCATTCCAGACGATAGTCAGCAGTGAATAGGAAAAGTGATTTCAGATTAGGCGAGCCGACCAAACAGATATTTTTCAAAGTGTAGCTTTGAACTTCTATAGCGCTGTAGTTTTTCAAAATATTTAAATATTTTTTTCTGAGTTATGCCTCATTTAGGCCCGAAATCATAATGTCAGTTTAAACTCCGAAAACCTTAAACCAGTTTATCATCAAGTTCAAACCAAAGGTGGTGAAAAAGTCGTTTTATAAAAACACATTATTTTCCATGTATATGAATGTCATCGTCACTTGGCCTTATGGTGTTTCGTTTCGTTCCCCTCAAACCATACCTGAGGTAGGGTTTAAGGTTTAAACTCGATCACGTCACTCGAGAGTTTAAACTGACATTATAATATCAGGCCTTAGTGGTTATTTGTTTTCCTGTTTTTATTTTGAGTAGGGCAATTTTTTTTACTAAGCGTGCATCTCATTGATACCATTGAATCCACTAACATTGACCTTTGAAAAACGTTCGAAGAAGTTTCATATAATTTTTTTATTATTTTTTCTTCTAATTGCTCTTTATCTCACGAAATGTCGAAAATGATTGGGGCGCTTTTCACAGGAGAATAAATCGAAAAATGTTCATGAAATCGAAAAATAATTCTCTTTCAGTCATTACGTTTTGGTATGTGATGTGAGTAATTCTTCTTATATATTATATTCAATTATATTCATTTTTCCAACCTGGAATTAGTTACATTTCTGAAGTACCTATCCAATATTAGACAAGTTAATATACAAATGATTGTAGAGATCTGGAGATTTTTTTTTTATGTTCTGGTTCCCACGAAAAGGGATATCCTATAATACTCAGAGAACATCGTGGGAACCAAGGGAAAGAAGGTAGGAGTTGGTGTTCTTCTTAAATTTCTGGAGGTTGTATGCCTCGGGGAACACCTCCCTAGGCAATGAGTTCCAAAGCCTCGATGTTCGTTGGATGAACTAGTCTTTGGAAAGTGATGTTCTGCAGGTCTCCAAAGTGACCACGAAGGGGTGTGATGACTGAACTTGACGGGTTAGTCTCGAAGAGACTGCCAAAGCAGGAACGATTGTTGATATTTCAGAAGAGCATCGCCCATGAAAATATCTATAAAATAGAGACAAATCGCCAACTTTTCTACGGTGTTCCAGACAAGTGAGCGAGTTTGTAAGCGTGGCATCACCGACGAGACGAATTGCCCTTTTTTGGACAGAATCCAATAGCCTCAGGATATGTTTAGGTGCCGCGCTCCAAATATGGGAACAGTATTCCAGGACAGGTCGGATCTGTGCCTTATAGATCATAAACAGCTGGGTGGGGGTGAAATAGCTCTTGGCACGAAACAAAAAACCAAGTTTTTGGGATGCACTTTTGGCAATGGACCTCACGTGATTTTCCCAGGAAAGGTTATTGCTGATAGTATTACCAAGCATCTATATGGATGACTTCAGTGGTATGGTTACTCCTGACAAAGTTATGTTAGGCACAGTGAGATCGACTTTTCTAGAGAAAAGACATGCTTGTGTTTTGTTTGCATTGAATTCTACCAAGTTATTAGATCCTCACTCGAGAATTGTTGCTAAGTCCATATTTATATTATTAACATTTCTTCCTCGTTCATTTCTGGTTTCACGGGCTGATTTAGGGGCCCTGGAAGAGAAAGCGGTATGGAGGGTACTATCATCGGCAAAGCTGTGTACTGGACATGAAGTTGCTTTCAACAGGTCGTTGATGTGAAGTAGAAATAGTGTTGGTGCGAGAATAGATCCTTGCGGAACACCAGCATTTATGAGTAGAGTGTCAGATGAAACTCCATCGACCACTACATGGAGAGACCTGTTTGAGAGAAAACTAGCAAGCAGAGAACACAGCTGAGGGGGCAAGCCATAAGACGGAAGCTTGGCGAGGAGTCCCTGGTGCCAAACTCGATCGAACGCCTTGGAGATATCTAATGCCACAGCTAAAGTTTCTCCATACTTTTCAATAGATAGCTGCCATATATGTGAGACGTAAGCGAGCAGGTCACCAGTTGATCTCTGATGGCGGAAGCCATATTGCCTATCGTTGACAATTCCTGAGTCTTCCAGATATTTCATGAGCTCGATGTTGATGGCTCGATGTATGATTGCCATAGAAATAAATTAACAGAACGTGGTAGTTGAGAAAATGTATTTCAAATATACGTTCTAAGGTTCAAATCATCAATACGTTCCTCAATTTTTCCGACACTCAAGGATTCTAGGAACACTGTCGATTAGTTCGAATAAAGAACTAAAATCTGACATCACTGGAATTAAAATTAATATTTAAAACATGAAAATTCATTTATTCACAAATTATTTCATCTTCGATTCTCCTGTCATCCAAAGTAGTGGAGTAAAAAATGGGTATTCCTCCAGGTATTTTTGTAAAAGAGTCTGTAGATAGATCTTCTTCTAATTGCCCAATTCGTTTTTTTGTCTTATAGATATCTTCACTAGTTTATTGTAATATATTGTAATTGTTGAATATTGGATGTGATCAATATTTCCTTGTTTCTTCTGGAAGAACATCATTATTATTAAATTTGATGCTAGGCGGTAGAGCCGTTCAAACACATCATGATTAAGAGCTGCCACTGTGCAAAAACTCATACTATTAACGTTATTATATGGTAACCTAGATACATCGTTAAGTTATGATTATTGTGCCCATAACGTCTCAATGACTATTTTAGAGTCGGTATACGGTATACGGTATAAGTACGTTAAAATATTCAACTGACGTATTCCTGAGACAATTAAAAGAAAAAAAGTCTATATAAACTTGTGTCCAGAAGTGCTTCGTTTCGGAGATACAGGGTGTTGAAATTGAATTTTTTTGTTCGCTTTTTAAAAATAACTTTTGCAAAAAAAAAGTTATTTGCACGAAATTTGGTACCCGGGTGTTTTCGACGTGGGAAATAATAATTTCGTATCAATTTTCATGTAACATCTAGAGGGCGCTGCGTACGCTGTCATTATTCATTTCAAATTACCCTAACATTTTTGACAGTGAACTTTTGGTAGTTCTCATGAGAAAACCTTAACCCCACACCTTTTCCAAGTAAAAAAGGTACATTCCTCAACAACGCTGGAGGTGATCGTTTTGGAATTATTCACAATTTTCTATACCGATGCATGTTACGAGATACAGATTGTTGAAATTTTTCAAAACATAGTTGGTTTTTGTCATAAGTTTTCTGCAATTTCAGTTATTTTCATCAAACTTTATACGCAGTATACCCGGACAGACTTCTTCTAAACTGAGCATTATCAAACTGCTCAATCAATATAGCCAAATTTGATTTCAATAATTGTTGTCACTCTCCGCTTGCAAATCACGTATCGAATTTGCTCAATGGCTTGAAAGAAAAGTCGAACAACATCACCAAATTTTATCGAAAATCCTCTTCACAGATGCATGAGGCTAATTTTCTAAGAAATGGTATCATGAACTTCCATAAAAACCACATCTGGGCGGAAGATAACCCACATGCGATAACGCAAACTCATTTCCAAGACATATTCTCTCTTAATGTATAGGTAGGCATAATTGGGGATTATTAAATTGGGCCTATTTTCTTCCCTTGCGTTTGAATGGATGCTTACCAAAATTTTTTGGATCACGAGCTTCCCCAGCCTATGGAAGATGTTCCCATTGGTCTCCGACGTAGCATATCCCCAACGATAGATAGGAAGAGGAGGCACTCAGCATTGGCCCCCGAGGTCACCGGACCTCAATCTTGCCGATTTCTTCTTTTGGGGACACCTTAAATCACTAGTTTATGCTAGCCCCATTGGAAACGAAGAAATGTTAGGGGATCGCATCATAGCTTGCTGCGAAACGATAAGAAACACTCCCGGCATTTTTGAACGGGTGCTGAATTCTTTGATGAGGAGAGCAGAAGCTTGTATTACTGTAAGGGGTCGTCACTTTGAACAGTTGTTGTAATAGTTGTTTCGTTCAATTTTTATATGTTTAATTGCCTAATAAATAACATAGTACTTCTCCGAATTGTTTTTTTACAAACTCCGAAATGTAGGACTTTCTAATTAAATAATTAAAGATGACAATTTTTTTCAATTTGGACTGATTAAGCAGTTTGATAATGCTCAGTTTGAAAGGAGTCTCTGTTGAAAGTTTGATGGAAATAACTGCAGTTGCAAATAACTTATGACAAAAACCAACCAAGTTTTGAAAAATCAACAATCTGTATCTCGAAAACAAATCATTTTTCGATAAACATTTCATAGGAAAAAAGTAGTCTATTTTGACAAGACCAACATGCATCGATATAGAAAATTGTAAATATCTCGAAAACGATCACCTCCAGCGTTGTTGAGGAAGTGTACCTTTTTTACTTGGAAAAGGTGTGGAAATGAGGTTTCTCCATGAAAAGTACCAAAAGTTTACTGTCAAAAATGTTAGGGCAATTTGAAATAAATAATGATAGCGTACGCAGCGCCCTCTAGGTGTTACATGAAAATTAATACGAAATTATGATTTCCCACGTCAAAAAAACCCCGGATACCAAATTTCGTGCAAATAACTTATTTTTTGCAAAATTTATTTTTAAAGAGCGAACAAAAAAATTCAATTTCAACACCCTGTATCTCCGAAACGAAGCATTTCCGGACACAAGTTTATATAGACTTTTTTTCTTAAAATTGTCTCAGGAATACGTCACTTGAATATTCTAACGTACTTATGTTACACCCTGTATGCCCACCAACATAACAAAATTGCAGATATGTTATATAAAAATCGAATCTGATACGTTTTCTGGAACTGTTCTGTTACAGCAAAAGTACTTATATGCGAGTATGCGTAATAAAATCGTTACATAACAAGTCCTTTTTTTAGATACCTGGGGCCATAAATATATCGCTATATAAAGTTTTTAATCGTCTTAAGGATATTTCCTGTTGATTCTTGGAAATAGGGTGCAAATTTTTTGGCAAAACTGATGCCACAAATAAATCTAACCATCATATTGATATTTTATTAATCACCCTCCTAGTAGAAAACAATATGATGATGTGACATATAACTTTTTTTTCATAAATTGTTTTTTTTGTAGATAGGTTATAAATACCATCAATAATTTGATCACTCAAAAAAACTCACCAAGTAAGTAGTATAGAACCGGCACAAGAGATCGATAAACTATAAATGAAATTCCACCACTTATTGGTTTCGTGCACATTTGACAGATAGTCGACATTGGAGGTAAAACAATCTCACTTTTCCGATTTGTTTATATTGGAGAGTTGAACATTTTTACCGATTTCAAAAACAATCCAGTAGTTGGATTACGTTATGTTATTGTTCGATTCGTAGATGCTCATGCCTTCATATTGTGCTGTTGTGAAATGCAAGAATTTCTTTCTCTTTAAACCGTGTTCTTGGTGAACATAATCTAAACTGTAATAATATTTTGTCAGGTCCATTGTCACAATATTTCACTCAAAACACAATGAAAACAGTAACAATTTCGAATAAACGTTCTTTAACGGAAATGTGAGATTGTTTTACCTCCAATGTCGATCATCTGTCAAATGTGCATGAAACCAATTTGAGGTTAGGTTAGAGCAGACAAAAATAAAACACAAGAACAGATGAGTACGTTTTTGGAACGCAACAGTTACGTTATATTTCTTAACCACCAAACGTATCTTCGACGTACCCATGGCATTGAAATCTTCTGAAACCAGAACATCCGAAAGATATGAATAAGACACATTGCCATAAATAAATCATCAAGATGTTTCGAAGATGTCTCAAAGTTCGTTTGGTACGAAATGAAGCTGTGATGATTTTTCGGGCTGTATTTGTGACAATGCTCATAACAACATCGCAATATTACGTCTCCATAACTTATAGATTATGTTTTCTTAGAAACGTCTTCTCGGTACAAGAATTGAACGTTAATAAACCTCGCGGGTATGTTTTTTGCTCAGTGGACTAGTATGTCACAGTTATTGAGTATTCAAGCAATTGGACAATATAAAAACAATGTAAGACCATTCATGACAATGTTAATATTCATTAGGTCGTTCGGTCCAAAGCATTCTTGAAAGCGTTATCTGATGGTAAAAAACTACTTGCTCGCGCAAATCATTCCAATGAAAGAAAACAAGAAATGTTGGCGACTCAGTTTATGAAATACATCACGTACTATCTTAAATGGGTGTTCTCGCAACCTGATATCGTTATTTCTCACTGAATAGTATGCATGGTTGATTTTGTATTTTCTATCAGATCACCACACACCCGATGATCCAATAATGAGGTTAATCCTAGTAAATAAGGTAGATCTCGAATTTGCTGAGATAATTTAGCGATACGCTTTTTGGTTTGATTCCAAACTGGCACAGTATACACGAGGACGGCCTGATATACATTTTGTAAATTTTGGCAAGAAGTTTGGAGGGAATATTTTTGAAGGGGATGAAGGCGATACTAATTCGAATAAGGGTTTCCCACTTCAGATCCTGTGATATCAACACTATTGATATTCTGGTCTGTGAAAACCAATATGAAGAACACTGTGCTTTTGTCATTCGGTTTCATCAACCATTTTCGGCACCATAGAACCAAGCGCAAAAGATCACCAGTTAGTTTGGTTTCATTCATATGAAATCTTATGAGATAAAAATATTGAATAGAAGGGAGCCTATCATTGATACTTGGGAAAAGCCACTATTTGATGGGTACAGCAATCTCTCATGTGATACCCTATCGAATGATTTCTTGAAATCCCAATAAATGATGATAGATTGTTAAAATTCAGTTATTTAGTTCATTCATCTACTCAGAATAGGAGGTTTGAAACAGTTTATGTCCATGGCGAAATCCGCGTTTTTGTTATTTCAGGAAAAACTGTTCCTCGGCGATGATTCTCTCCATTCATTGACAAGGTACACAAGTGAGACATTTAGCGATAGTTGGCTGAATTGAAATTGTTTCCTCTCTTGAAGACGAGTATAATGATGAAACTCTTCTTTTCTGACAGAAGTTTTTCCCCCAAGTGAGGTGTTCATCAACATAACCAGTTGAAGAGTGATGTTTTTTTTTGTATTTTTCATATAAAGATGCGAATGTTCAGGACTGCTGTCAAGTTTAACCCTTTCAATTGAATCAATTAATTTTGCATCTTTTAAAGTTATAGACCAATAATGTGGTAGTTTTCAATAGAGTTTGCAAGGACTTCCAGAATTCCACAGACGAAACGTTTCCAACATCAGCTCTTTCGAATCTAGAGTAAATCGAATGTGTTTGAACTTTCAGTTTTGTCCTGTAGAAAGTCATGGCATTTTGTGAGTACAAAGAAGTTCGGAACGTTGTAGATTTCGAAGCCAACTTGATTTTTTGTCGTTTTGAACTTGTGCTAAAGTTTACTTTTTTTCTTGATTCCTGAATACATGTCACGAATTCCAATCGTTTATGCTATGCTGCATCAAAACAGAGTTTTGAATCTTCATTTCATCAAGAACGTTTGAAAATGACAAGAAAGTAATTGCATGTACTCTGACAACAAATGTAGTTGCCTTTTGAATGTATCTATTTCCATAGTATCTTTTCAATGAGAATGTTTGGTAGGAACATTTATCACTTGAATGTTATTTCCTCTCTACTAGCTAAATTTCATTTCTTCATAAACCCACAACTAAGAAATGAAGTAATGTTCATCTTCTCTTCACATATGTATATTTCAAAATCGTCAAACTTGTCTTCCAACTACTCATCATCTTTATATTGCTCCTTGAGCTCTTTCAGAATACATTAATCTTTATCAGTGGTATTATTATCCATTTCAATATAAATAATTCAATGCATTTTCATTGTACATTTCATTGGCAACTTTACAATCTGTGTAATAGGGAACATTGAATTTATGAATTTTGACATTATGGTTACCTGCACAGTAGGAACAAACTTGTATTGTATTGTAGTGCATATCACTTGATTTGTCCCCATAGCCATATTGTCTGCAATATCTCAAATTGGATTTTTCTTCACTACCATCCCATTTTCTACCTTTTTCATTGTATTCTTCTGCATAAATGATATATTTTTGGAGAACTTTCTTGTATATAATACTATTAGGTTGTGTTCTATATCTGAAAACACTCAATTCATCATCAGAATAAGACAATATACCCCACTAAAATATTCGAAAATCATATATTTCAGTTTAATTTATTCAAAATTACAATACCTCATATCTATTTGGGGCTCAGCCAAAATTTCTATTTTGAAACCACTACAAACTTTGCAAAATAAAGCTATAAAATGCATATACAAATTGCCATTTTTAGAACCCTCAAAAAAATTATATAAACCTAATAATTTACTAAATCTTCGTTCTTTATATGAATTTAGAATTTCAATTTCCATCCACTATGTTGATACAGGAAAAAAACATTCGGATCTTACTTTTGATCATATTTCAAATATCCATTATCATAAAACAAGAAATGTAAATAAAATAAACACATTACGTTTCAAATCAAACTTTGGAAAAACTTCTATTTTTTACGAGGGAATTGAGATATATAATAAAATACCACAGCCTTTAAAAGAAATGGAGACTAAAACAAAGTTCAAAAAAGAACTTAAAAAATTTATACTTGACAAGTAACAATTCCTATAATATTTCACCTTTGACTGCTTTGCTTTTCTTTTCATTCAATTGTTTGATGTATTCATTAATTTATGTTTCATAAGTATTGCCGTTATTCAATTTATGTAAAAAGTAATCCCTCTATAAACAGCAATGTTTCTTGGGATCAATAAATAAATACAAATACAATATTTGAGATGAGGGGTTGAGGGTATATGTAATCGATTAGATATTTATATGGCAGGAGGAAACTTTCTCCATATGGATTGTTTTGGTTGAGCTTAGCGGTTTTTTTCATATGAGCTATTTTCCTTTTCTTTTTATATACAATCATGTGGAAGAGTATTTTGCATATTTTATTTTGAGTCATCTTTTCATATTTTTTCTCTCTTGCTTCGAAACGTGATATATATCTTGTTGCTGAATGTCTTAATCTAGATTGTTTTACGGATATTAAAATAAATTACAGACGGAAGAATGCTTGGACATATCCTGTTCAAGCAATGTTACAAATTACAAACATTGCTGCACAGGAAGAATGGAATCGGATTCCGCAAGAAACCATTCAAGAACTCCCGCAGATCATGCCTAGGATGATGCAGGCTAGAGTAAGAGCTGGAGGAGAAAATACTAAGTAGGTAGTAAATTGTTATTATGTTGTTCTTGAAGAATTGTTGTTTTTGGTCTCCCAAATGAAATATTGAAATCAAAATTAGGATATTTCGTTAATTCCTGTACAAATCTGTGCAAACTTCAACGTGAATTATTTAGTGATTAATATACATTAAATATATATATATATATATATATATATATCGATTCATCCATTCAGAGGTCCTCATTCCTTATTATTCCTTTTCAGAATTGAAGCACTGATTTTACTAGAAAATTTAAAAACAAATGTAGTTGACTTGAAATAAAAAATGTCTATGCTTTGCCAAATAACTTCAAATTAAGTGAATCTTCATCATTAGTTAGTTGAAAGGAGTCTGGTATGATTATGATCATTGAGTGGTTTTGTTCCACAACGAATACGTTCTCACTTGAGAATTTAAGAACTTATCATAAATACTGCATTTTGTAAAAATCTGCATCACAACTATCGATTATATGGGAACCAGCGATATGCTTGAAAATTGTAAAAATATATAATATTGGAAAACAATCAGTGCTAGCCTACTTTTTTCATTCAGTGATGATTGTTTGGTGGCATTTACTAAAAGTTTCTGAAATCTCTGCGAATATATTTAATAAAATGTTATCTCTTTTCAACTTCTGTTGTCGAAAACATATAAAATTTTTGATTGCTATTGTGGTATTTTGATGAAACACCCAATGATTTATGTCTCGTTTGCTTGAATCAAATTGTTATAAAAATAAATATTTGGTTCAATTCAAGGATTGTCCGTTTCGTTTCCAATTCGATTTTTTTCGCATGAAGGAATAAGAAAACCCAAATGAGATCATGACGATTAATGATAAAACGTTTTACAGAATACCAATTGAGTTCGGTTGTGCAAATATGACACAACATCTTTCCCATCCAATAAACATTAAATTCGGATCTATACCCAAGAAAACGATGTATTGATACCTCTATTTACACGCAAACATAAATATCTATCTCACTTTATATACAAATTCATACAATCTGGTACAACGACAAACTACCCTTTCACAATCATATACAACTCAAAAAAACAGATAACATGGGTCAGACAATTTCAGATTTTTCAAAAGTTTACCAGAATACTTCATAGTACGTTGTTAACGTTGATTGTTTTTTGTGATCCTTTTTGTATGAATTATATATTGGAAAAAAATCCCAATAAACTATCGAATGAATTGATCTGAACATACATTTCTGATACAAATCCATGACAAATAAATAGTTGGATAACCCATCCCAAGTATTCTGAAGTTAAAACTGGTCCAGTTGATATATTCGCAGAGTCGGTATTCACTATGTTCTTGACTTTCTATCACAATCTGTTCTGATAAGTTTCCGAAAACTCTGAAATTACCTAATTAACGAAGTTTGAAATAAATGGTTTTACACTTTTTCGTGACCGATAGGGTCATTGGGGTATCACGCTAGGCCCGAGTCAACATGGGTTCTACGTTTAGAATCAGAGCGTTGTATTCCATGGTCGGGAGTGGACTTCAGAATATCTGGTTGAATCTGATTCGCCAGGGTTTGGCTCAATATTGACTGATTGACTACTGATTGGTTGACGGAAACCATTGTTCCTCTACTGAGAGTTCCCAGAAGTGGCGTACCAGGATTGTTCAACAGGAGATTCATATAGTCCGCAATCAATAAAGTTAATTCAAGAATTTTGGGTTTGCTCAGTGAAAAAATCAGCTTTTGTGAAGACTGCTGATCATTTTGGGTAACTACAAGCATGAAATCTTCTTGACAACCACCGAAAGTGAGGACGTTTGTATACGAGTAGCTCACTTTTTGCTGCATAGTCGCCAGATCTAAGATCGTTATAGCATCGTCATTGACTGCTAGCCATATCATTGGAGAATCTTGTTGTTTGAGCTTAGCCTGAAATAGATATATGGACAATATGAGTGGTAAAACTATGAGAGATCAATGTGTTCAAAGTTTGACAATAATACAGTAAGTACTACCTGACAAATATTTGATAAAAGCATTACAAATAATTACATTGCGTAATGATGATTCGCTGATTTCTTTCGAAAATATAAACAGGATGTTCTTAAAGACATCTGTCACTAATTATAAAATTGTCACCAATTTCGATGATTTCCTGGAAATATTGATATGATGAATAAATCGGAATTTGGTGGACATGACTGAATGTTTAAAGAAAATATTTTTTTATATACTACCAATTTGTGCTAAGAACTTTGATTATACATCCCCTCAGGTTATCTATTTGGTAATGTTTTTATATAAAAAAATGTTGAAAGTTGAATTTTGAAAGTTGAATCTTAGATGTCGGATCGTCGGAACGTCGAAACTTCGGAACGTCGGAACTTCGGAACGTCGGAACGTGCAACGTGGAACGTGGAACGTGGAACGTGGAACGTGGAACGTGCTACGTGGAACGTGCTACGTGGAACGTGGAACGTGGAACGTGGAACGTGGAACGTGGAACGTGGAACGGGAAACGCGAAACGAGAAACGCGGAACGCGGAACGTAGAACGCGGAACGTGGAACGTGGAACGTGGAACGTGGAACGTGGAACGTGGAACGGGAAACGCGAAACGCGAAACGCGAAACGCGAAACGCGGAACGCGGAACGCGGAACGTAGAACGCGGAACGCAGAACGCGGAACGCGGAACGTGGAACGCGGAACGTGGAACGTGGAACGTGGAACGTGGAACGTGGAACGTGGAACGTGGAACGGTATCGGTACCGGTATCGGAGCTCACTTGAGGAAATCATGAATTTTTTAATTAAGGAGAAAAATAAAGAAAACAACCACAGTTTGGTGACTCTATGTTTCGATTGCCCTAGAGAAGTTCCACACAATTGTAATAATTGAATTACACTTCTCGAATGTTGACTTGAAAAAGGGTGAGAACTACTATTTTTGAAATAGCAACGTGTCATTTTCATTCCGGTATCTTGAAGAGCGATGAAAAGCTCGATAATTTTCGTCATATTTATTGGACTATTCCACGCACCTTGGAATTTTCACAAAATCTGACCAATCAAAAACCAAAGACAGCTTGTATTATCGCGAAAACACCAGCTGTCTTCCAATTCTGATTGGTCTATCAGCATCTTGTTTTCAACGACGTAACCATGGGTACGGATCACAATGCAAAGTTCGACAGTTTGACCAAAAATAATTGTAGCTGCAAACGTCAACATGAGTCGCTTCGGTGCTACTTCAAACGAAGTGATAAACCAAAATGTTTTGGGAAATATACCCAGTAACACAGAATAATCAAAATCTTATATATGGAGATAATTTATGAAGTTCTGTGCAGAACGCAACTACAAATTAGATGCAGAATATAGCAACGCATTCAATATGCGGAAATTGATGGTAATGATTACAAGAAGAGTGTTATTAAAACCATGTGGAACACTACTGCAAAATTAGTACAGGAAAAATATTTTTGTGAGTATCAGAGACATATTGATCCCTTCAAAGATATAATGTTCAAGGAAGCGAGGGCGGCTCGAGATTGTAAGAGAAAATTGTTGCAAGCTGTACCCGAAAAAAGAAAATGAGTTCTGTCGCTATTACTTCAGACGAATATGGTGCTTACAATGGGACGAGGACACACCAGAGGGACTCCAAAAGAAGTAGTTTTACATAGATGCCGTAGAACTAGCTTAGAGAGGTAACGAAGCAACTTTCTTCCATGTTACATTTTTTGAAGGAAGAGACTGACAACGAAGGCTGTTTAACAAACAGAATTGCATAAAACCCGATACTCTCCAAAACCCGCCAAGGTGGTGATTAAAGATGAAAGATTCCAAATGGCTTACTCAAAATTTGAAAAATCCTGAAATGTGTCGTGTGAGATTATACCGGAAACTTATATCGAAAAGGGGAATTATTACCAATGACAGACTTTTTCTGACAGTGAATGGCAAGTGGAATGAATATAATAATAATTATTGATGCAAAAAAAATAGGATTAGACACTGAAAAACTAAAAATAACAATTCACACTTATCGTGCCACTGCATTTAGTCAGTTACTACAATCCGGCGTTAGTGAACAACAAGCTATGAAAATTACTGGACATGGAAGTTCAAACTTGATGAAACCGTATTCACATCATCAGAATATAGTGGATACTTTCAGGAGTACTCCAAATACATCAAGTTAATAATACCAACAATATGTTGTATCCACCTAATAACGGTCATACTATTTTTTTTTTTTTCAATTGCACCATTTATAATAATTATAGCCGAGAATAATGTGTTATGTTCGTGTTCATAAAAAAATATTTATTGTTATAGGTAACAAATAATAATCAAAACAAATTGTTCAAAGTTAAAATATATATTTCATGGTTATAATTGAATTTGAATTATTTTATTATTATTGAATTTCTTCCTCTCATTCTGCCGAATTAAATGTTTTTGACCTTTCACTTTGTTCGTGAAATAGTCTAATAAAATACCACTCGTGATTGAATTTATCTTTCTTTTATCTGTCTTTTATTTCTAAACTCAACTGAATTGCTTGAAGAAAACACCACTCGTCCTGCGGACTCGTGGTGTTTTCAAGCAACTCAGAAATAAATCGACAGAATTATCGCGAAAGTTCAGTCAACTACTGAAAATTCCCAAAACGAAAATGGTTTTGGAAACAAAAATGTACAAACAACTTGTATTTTCGGTTTCATTCGTTTTTTTATTACGACGTGACCGATGTTATGTCGACAATTTTCAAAATTATCGAATGTAAATGACGCATTGCCATTCAAAAAATAGTAGTAGTAGTAAATTTCCGTTTTGTGGAAAACGTTTAATTATTGTTGAAAAAACTGAATATGAAGTTACCTCAAATACTTCTTGGATAACTGTTGATACTTTATGTCGGTTAAAATGATGTGGGCTCGCTTTTCATAGCCAACTTCATTTTTTTGATCGATGGACTGTATTCCTACCTAGTATCAATTATTCAATGAAAAAACAGTCATAACATTTGCTTTTGCATCGATGGGGTCAACTAGGAGGAGGAGTTTTTTTTCGCGTTCAGACCCTCAAATGGTTCCCCGTCCTTCTTCAAAAAGTCCCCTGGCACAATCCGAATTTCTCTACGACCCCCCCTTTAGGCTGTGCGCTTCCCCGTGGACTATTTTGAATAACGAGAGTAGTTTTGATTATATCAAAACTACTCTACTCTACTCTACTAGATGATCAATCACTTTGATTTTTTTTCACAATATCTGTGATATCCTGTTCTAGCTCCTCCTCGTTTTTCATAAACTCCTCAATTTGAGTTCTAACGGTAGAATTAATAATGTGCTGTTTGCCTATGCATGGTCCATATGTTAATTGAGTCAACTTCAATTATATATATATATATATATCTCGGGTTCGGGTTGGTGAAACTTGTTAAAATTTTATAGAGGTGTTGCTCACATGGTCAACAATACGTATGCCAAATTTTAATAATTTCCTAATTCAACTGTCTCATGGCGGTACTACCTTAATCAACTCTCACTATTCTACTCCCAACATTCCACTTTACACGTTTACATTTCAAAATCAAACTTTCAACTATCTACATTCAACTTTCCATATTCAACTTCCAACATTGAATTTCCAACATTTTCATTTGATTATTCAATATTTTCATTTGAACATTCAATATTCAACTATCAAAATTTTCTAATGAAAAAAAATTGTTTTTAGTTTTCAGCACGAGTAAGGTACAAAAAAAACATTGAATCATCCTATCCTCATACAGTAGATGTTCGTTCACTCCCAGAATATCGAAACAGGAATTCAGAATCAATATCTACAATATCTGTGATATCCTGCTCTAGCTCCTCCTCGTTTTTCATAAACAGTAGAATTAATAATGTGCGCTTCCCCGTGGACTATTTTGATAACGAGAGTAGTTTTGATTATATCTGTCAAACTAGATGGTCCATCACTGTGATTTTTTTTCACAATATCTGTTATATCCTGCTCTAGCTCCTCGTTTTTCATAAACTTCTTAATCTTAGTACTAACGGTAGAATGTGCTGTTTGCCTATGCATGGTCCATATGTTACGTGTTAATTGAGTCAACTTCAATTATATATATCTCGGGTTCGGGATCATGAAACTTGTTGAAATTCCATAGAGGTGTTGTTCATATGTCAAACAATACCTTAATCAACTCTCACTATTCTACTCCCAACATTCCACTTTCTACGTTTAAATGTCAAAATCAAACTTTCAACTATCTACATTCAACTTTCCATATTTAACTTCCGACATTGAACTTCCAACATTTTCATTCGAACATTCAATATTTTCATTTGAACATTCAATATTCAACTATTAAAATGTTCTAATGAAAAAAATTGTTTTTAGTTTTCAGCAAGAGTTAGGTACAAAAACAACATTGAATAATCCTCTCCTCATACAGTAGGTGTTTGTTCACTTCCAGAATATTGAAACAGGAATTCAGAATCAATATCTACCAAGAGGTCGTCTTGAACCATGTCGAAAATATTGACGAAGTTCATATTTAATAGTAGATGTTAAAAATTGTCCAGTTAATGTGTTTGAAAGAAATGAACGCATTACCATTCTCCAATGATACATGCTTTCATCAAATACTTGTAAGCAAACACTCAATGTATTAGTAAAAAAAACAGCATTCATTAGTAAAAACATCAATTTGATCATCAGCTGCCCTACAACCAACAGTGGGTGAAATTGAACATATTTGTGGAAGGAATTCATACCATAGTTTTTTTTTATCTCCCGTACTAATGAAATTAGTGACCTCTGTAATCATTCATGAGGTAGCAAAGTATGGTGGAAGGAGCTTTACTAGAGGGGACTATTATTATCAAAAATGACAATTACAAGCACTTTTAACAATTTCAGTGCTCCAGCTTCATACTTCCTCAAGTGAGAGTACGCATAATTTTTAGTGGGTTTCTTCAGGACGTATAGAGAAAAGATGGTTCTGGGTTTTTTGTGCAGTCTCTTTGAAATACATTGTTTTGGGAGAACTAAAAGAGTTTAGAGAAATTATCAATTAGAACGCATATTTTTATTTAGTTTTCCCAAATTATCATTATGAAATGGTGTATTCTGAGGGGACAGAAAACCTTTATCGAACCTTCATCTGTAAAAAAATTACAGTACAAAAATCAATCGTTTTCTCTCTCCCATCTTTGTGGAAGGTACCTTTGTATTAGAAAAATATATATGACAATGGTTCTTTCATGAAATCAAACAGTTTTTTCGATTCGTATTCAGGAAATCGGCGATTCTAAAAGTAACTCAAGCAATCAATACATCCTTACCTGAAACAAGCTAGCACCAAAATATGGCCATTTCCTTGTAGAATTCAAATACGCTCTGACACAATCAGACTGACTTCTTCCTTTCAGAGCCCTCCACTTTGCCATAAGCTTCGCTTGTAGCTCTGCAACACCATCTTGGCTCAATTGGTCCCTATATCGATAGGGGTAAAACTTATCTATTGCACTCAATGCCTGGTTTGAGTGTGCCGTCAAAATCCCATGCACATTGTTCAGAGCACTGAGGGTGTTCGAATTTTGAATTGAAGATGGGGGACTCACAGTACCGTTTGTGTTCGATTTGAGGCTCCGATGTAGGTTGGAAGTACCTTCTCTGCCCAGACTATTGTTAGTACTCTTGTTGGAAATCAAAGAACAATCTCCCAAATCCATTTGAGCCATCAAGGAAGCGAATTCGAGCGCAGCCTCTCGAGTCACCGGAAACCTACCACCAACTATTTGCTTATTAACTTGATAACACAACAACACTCTCTCCTTCTCAGTCTCTAACTTTCCACAATGTTTCCACCAGAGTCTATTCTTATAAGTCAACCTTATTACCTTACTGTTTTCAAACTTCCCCATCCCTTTTTCCCTCAAAGCTATTTCCCACTTCGATATCAGGTCGCATAATTTCGCATTCGAGTCTAGAGTATGCTCGAGATCTTTTTCTATGGGGTCATCACTGAATATCGCAAATCCATTGTGGGTACGACAGCCAATTTCATGTGCCAGCGAGTCCTGAAATTCTTTGATAGACGTCGAACCGTCGAAACTGGTGATATGGTATGTTCCATTCAGTAAGTGGACAGGCATGGAATGCGGTAGTACGTGGTGTTGGGGGTTTTTGAGGAGTATGCTGAGGACTTCCATTCGTGATGGTTTCAGCTCTCGCCCACCTGTTGGAAAGAAATATTTACAATAAATTGAAATCGAACAAAAACAATCGACATTATCCTTCTGGTTAAAGGTCCCGGATACTCGAGTTCCCACCAGAAATGTTTTGCTTTCAGTGATGACTAGTTCGGCTGACTTCACTGATTGATTTGTGATCAAATATCAAGAAATATATCCCCTATTTATTTCCGAATGGATAAAGAATACCCATGGAGAACTGAAAGGTGAAAAGCCACATATAGCATAGAGAAAAACTTTTTAACAAAAAATTAAACCGACGAAATACGGAACTGAAAAGTAAAAAGTAAAATAAACCTTCTTAGTCTCAATAACTAAGCTCCTACACTAATGTAAGTAACTAATTTTGAGTCGGCACCAAACAAACAAGCAAATGAGAGAGAGAGAGAGAGAGAGAATATATGTTTATTGTACATAAGAAAAAAATCTTGTTGACAAACACATAAATAAAAATTCACAGTATGCGAATGAACATAAGTCACTGTCAAAAATTGATAACCACATCACAGAATAAAAACAAATATAAAAACATAAATGGTGAGACTTAATTAAATACTTACACAAAAACATTAAAAAATTTGAACAAAATTAACAATACGAACAAATGTAAACATTGACTAAAGTGTAACATCATAAAATTCAATCAAGCTGTAGTAGGCCTTATCATTAAGTAAAGTTTTTAGTTTGTATCTAAAAACCTGGAGATTTCTCTCTTTGATATCACTTGGTATTTTATTATACATTTTCACTCCATTGTATATCAGAATCTTTTACTAGGTTGGAAGTGGGTATGGAGAGCTTTAGGCTATTTTCGTTCTGGCGAGTATTATAGGGGATGTTGTTGATTTCATATTCCAATCTATTCTTATGAATTACAGACACTGTCTCCAATATGAAAATTGAGACAAGAGTTAGGATTCTTTGATCTTTGAAAAGAGGTTTACAAGAATCTCTCCATTTGGCTTTGCAAAGGTATCTAATTGCCCGTTTTTGAATCACAAACACTGACTGGAAGAGTTGATTGTCACATACCCCCCAGAAAGAAATGCCATAGTGTAAATGGGAATCTATAAGTGCATAATAAACAGATTTGGCAGCAGTAGATCCTAATTCGTTTGATACTGTCCTCATAACATAACAACCAGAAGCCAGTTTTTTATTTAAATGAGTTATATGCTCTTCAAATTTCAGATTACTGTCCAAAAGTAATCCCAAAAATTTTGCTGAGTTCTTGTTTACCACCAGTTGGCTTCCTAAATGCACGTTTGATATACAACATTTCAATGTAATAACACTTGTTTTTTTCGAATTCAGAGAGAGTGAATTAGAGTCGAACCAATTCTGGATTGTAACCATGTCGGAAGATATCATTTCGTTCAATTTACTTTTATCTTTATGGTGCCATAGTATGGTGGTGTTGTCAGCAAATAACGTGAACCTTTCGGAAATTGGTAACATGGTCAGATCATTTATATATAAAAGGAACAAAACAGGACCCAGCACCGAGCATTTTAATTTCTTCAGTATTTGAAGATGTTGTTAGTCTCACATACTGCTTTCTATCAGAAAGATACGAGTCGAACCATTTAAAAGTGTTTCCTCTGAATCCATACAATTGAAGTTTGCACAGCAATACCTCGTGGTTGACACAATCGAATGCTTTCGATAGGTCACAGAGCACTGCTGCAACAGCTCCTTTATCATTAATTAGATAAGGCGTAAAATGATGGCATCGAGTTGCCCGGTGACATTCTGATAATTTTTTTGAAGTAATTCAATGATCTCCGTTGATTGTTCGGTTGGCGCCGACAAAATAAGTTACTTATGAGTTTAGGAGCTTAGTTATTGAGACTGAGAAGGTTTATTAAATTTTTTACTTTTCAGTTCCGTATTTCGTCGGTTTAATTTTTGGTTAAAAAGTTTTTATTTTTCAATTTTTTTGTGGCTGCAATCTACTAATTACTACCTACTTATTTTTTTATTACTTCCAAAATATTTACTTACCCACCTTACTTCAACTATTACTAGTTAAATAATATGATTATCTGCTTTTACTATTTGTTGTAATATAAATTATGTTTGTTGTTCTGGTTAGTTTATTTCATTACTTTGTATATCATTCCATCCTCTCATAGGATATAATGATTGTGACGGATGTAGGAGAACAAAAATGATGACATTAGCGATCTGTCATTGTCAACTACATATGTATGCCAATGTTCACAAGTAAAAAATCAAGTATTCCCTATTTATCTATCCGTAAGGGTGAATATTTCCACTCGTAGTCCGAATATGATCAACTATGAGGTATACCCCATTTAATAAAAAAAGAATAATTCAAATCGAAGAACCCAGTACCTAAGTTATGCCTGATAGAATCGGTTAACGGACCAGAATTCAGAGGGTGAGTGATCAATATCCTTCATTTTGCTACCCTAAGGGGTAGATTTCATCTTTTAAATTCAAATGGGACCAACTTCGGAGTACACCCTATCCACTTAAAAAAGAATTATTGGAATCGGACGTCTCAGTAAAAAGTTATGCGTGATCATACATAAAAAAAAATATACACGTCGACTAGAGAACCTCCTCCTTTTTGGTTTCTTCGGTTGAAAATGGAAATAAATATACAATGTTTCTGAACCCTGTGAGAAAAAACGAAGTTATTGAGATAATTGCAAACTTGAAAAACCACTCTTTTCCCGGACTAGATGGAATAGAGGCAACCACAATGAAAAAAAAAACATAAATATTATTGTACCATTAGTACATATAATAAATAAAAATAGGAATAGAAACCATCAACAGTCATCCCATTTATAAACAGGAGCCAGAGAAGAACTAGGTAATTACAGTTCAATATCGGTAATAAAATAATTTCGCAAAAATATATCAGCAGAGTCTGAAAAAGAGGCTAGTTGAGTTTCTAGATTTCCATCAAGTCATTTCGAAAAACTAATTTGGATTTTAAAATACCTCAAATACAGAGAAGGCCATACTGGAGCTCTCAAAAAAAGTTATTGAGACCTTGGATGGATCGAGAAAATGCCTAGCTATCTTTCTTGAGCCTTTGAGACAGTTTCATATAAAATATTACTAGACAGACTATATCATTGAGGGATTCGGGGACCTTCTCTAGATGTTTTGCGTGAATATTTATCAAACAGAAAACAAATGGTCAAGGTAGACAATGAACTGAGCAAACCATTAGGAATTACAACTGGAGTACCACAGGGAACCGTTCTGGAACCAACACTGTTCCTAATATATATATATATATATATATATATATATATATATATATATATATATATATATATATATTGGGTATAGTGGGTTCTTGAATCTTGGTGATTGTATTTTTGAAGTTTTCTTGGGTTTCAGATTCGTTTGTATTAAAATGAGAAGAAAATTACATTTATTCAAACGTTTCGCCCTCGTTCGGGGGCATCTTCAGTAAAATTTATTAAAAACATTAAAAACATTTGATCTGAAAATAAGATATTGGTATGGATAACATCATATGTGGAAAGTTGGGTTGTGTCTAGAATAACTTCAACAAACAAAACAAAACAAACAAGCCATGAACAACCGCACAGACATAAACAATTTGAGCCAAATATACCACACTCTAATTTAAAAACAAATAAATAAAGCCCAGCTGAAACAAATCATTATTCAATTCACCCATATCACCCCCACACTCGTACACTACACCATCCCAGCGGAGAACACTACGGGCCTACCAACTACTAACAAAATAACCATAAATAGTTCCACACTACGTCGTTCAGACGCTTTTGATGACAATTGACAAAACAGCAAACCACAAAATATCGAAAGTTTTCTGTTAAAACAATGGTACCACAAAATTTAACACCGCCCCAAAATCCAACTAATGTTGGTTACAAAACACAAGCATGGTAAAACCAAGGTACGTAACCCAAAAGGTAAGTAAAGTTATTCTAGACACAACCCAACTTTCCACATATGATGTTATCCATACCAATATCTTATTTTCAGATCAAATGTTTTTAATGTTTTTAATAAATTTTACTGAAGATGCCCCCGAACGAGGGCGAAACGTTTGAATAAATGTAATTTTCTTCTCATTTTAATACAAACAAATCTGAAACCCAAGAGAACTTCAAAAATAAATATATATATATATATATATATATATATATATATATATATATATATATATATATATATATATATAGATTGGCAGGAGGATTTTTTTATCCGACATATACTGTTTATATATACAGAATGACCCATTTGAAAGCAGACCACCTCTCTAAAACTGTTATTTATTATCCGATTCAGAAGTTTTTTTTTCAGTAGATAGAGCATCAATAGTTCTAGTTAAATGCCATGAATTCGGAATAAAATTGAAAATTTCACGGCCTACTTCGAATTTTTTTCAAGGTCAAAATTCCAAAAAACATACTAGCAAATTTTTTTAATAAAATTTGACTGCGCCACTGGATTTTTGATGCTTTTAAATGGGTGTGACCAAAATTCCACGATACATTTTTTTTTTAACAGAAATATAGCATAAGTAAAATATTCATATCAATATCGAAATAATTCAAATAGTTGTCATATAAATCATAATTTTGTAAATAATATGGTTTGAAATACTCCTACAGAACATAACAACTCTCTGTGGGATATGTCATGTCTCTTAGAACACTGCAGCTTGTTGTCAAGGAATAGAAATGCACATCTTTACATCCAATAATATAATTACCAATATTAATAACAAAAATGAACTACTACAAAAGAATGTATTGGCATGACAGTGCCTTCACATTGAATTTCGGACTGTTCAACCAAATCTCCATTCAATTCGATACATTTATCATATCGTTTTCTAATGTTAACCATAACATTCGACAATTGGTTTGGGGTGATATCTCTGCAAGCCTGCCCTATTCTTTCACGCAGTTCCTCTTTGTTCGTTGGGCGAGTTTTGTAAACTTTTTCTTTAACGAAGCCCCATAAAAAAAATCCAATGGAGTCAAGTCCGGGGATCTGGGGGAAAACTCAATCAATGCACTATTTCGCCCTATCCACCGATTAGGAAAATTTTCTTCCAACCAATCTCTCACAATCCTGCTATTCTGGATGGAACAGCCATCTGATTGAAATAGGAGATTCTGCCAGTGGAAGTTCATCCATAGCATTGAAAAATTTGTTTTTCAAAAATTCAAAAAATTTTGACCATTCAAATTGCTTTAAAAAAAAGGGGCCAATTATTTTGGTATGTAATATTCTAAACCAAACATTTATTTTTTGTGAGTACTGTCTTCTGCAAGTTATTATCCAATGTGGATGTTTTTCCGTCCAGTACGTTGTATTTTGAGAATTAACTGTTCCATTGGTTGTGAATGTTGCCTCGTCACTGAACGAATTTTTTTTCAGATAATTCCTGTTTTTTAGATATTCTCCTTGAGCCCATCCTCTTTTCATTATCGCCTTCTTCTAAGGTGTGAAGAAACTTTGGTTTAAAGGGCTTCATCTTATATTTCCTAAGATTTCTCCTTATTGTTTCACGCGGTAAGCTAATGTCCAAACTTGCAATAGGCCTTTTCATTGAGATGATTTTTTAAGGCGCATGCGCTCGTTTTGAGACCCAAAGTCTGATTGGCTATTGAGAAAGTGAATAGCCATTGGTTAGTTTTAAAATAACAATTTGAGATTGGCTTAGTTCAAAATTAGCGTTATTTTCACATTATGTCAACAGTCAACTTCATGACAAATGCACCTGCATACATTGGCGTTCGTAACTTTCTTTGTAGGTTAAGTACTTATTACCTATTTTATACCGCCAAAAACCTTTCATTCTTAGATAAAATATTGTCTACAAATATTTTCTAATGGTGAGTTTTCTTCTCCATGTAAATTCAAGTCAACTAGCCATGGGAAAACTCGGAAATATTTTATTTCCTTCAAAAAAAAATTCGCCGTCAATGCCGTTGGGTATGACAGGTGAACAAAGTAAGTCATTTGTCATCTAAATGAAAAAGCCTATTCTCACACTTGTTTTCGGATTATTATCAAAATAATTTCGAATACGTTCAGAATTACAATTTTACTATTCTCTCTTTGTACAATATTACTATTCTTCAGAATATGTTTACAAACAGCTCCATACTGATTGAAAATTTGGTTTATTCGGCCAACTGTAGCTCTGCTAATATTTCGACGCTCCGGATGCATGTTATTGAAATATCTACATACTTCCCTTTCGGATCTGTCGTTGTTATCACGAAGTCTTACTATTTCAATTTTCTCCTGCGAAGTCAAATCATCAGGCATACTTCTTCATTAATGTGGGTACTTGAGGAATTATAAACTTCACTATTAACACTGACAAATTTGTGTCTTTTCGTCATCTCGTCATCTCTATAGCAACTAAAGTAACAGAGCCTCCTAATAAAAATAATATTTTTGAAATGTGGTATTCCAAGCATGTTTGGATGAAACCAAGATTGATATTTGGAATAACTGTCAACCACCAAAGAGGAACTGCGTGAAAGAATAAGACCGGCTTGCACAGATATTACCCCAAACCAATGATCGAATGTTGATCGAATCTTTTGGCATAAGAAAATGGTAGAATAAATGTATCGAATTGAATCGGGATTTGGTTGAAAAGTACGAAAATTAATGTGTAGGCACTCTCATTTCAATCCATTCTTCTGATGTAGTTCATTTATGTTATCAGTATTGGTTATTATTGATTATTGATTACTATTTGATGTGAAGATGTACATGTAATTTCTTTGGCAAAAAACTGATGGACATAACTATCTCCTATACTATGGAGTTACGTTTGGAAGAAACATAATTTGACGCCATTTTGAATAACTGCTGTTTACAAACTCGACTGCTAACGACCTGAAAGAGCATTTTCGATATTTTCAAGATTGTGATTTATTTGAAGACTATTCGAAATATTTTGATAAAGTGATATGAATTTTACTTATGCCATATTTCTGTTGAAAAAAAAAATTCATCGTGAAATTCTGGTCACACCTATTTGAAAGCATCACAAATTCAGTGGCGTCGTCAAATTTTATCAAAAAGAATCGCTAGTATGTTTTTTGGATTTTTGACCTTGAAAAAAATTCTAAGTAGGCCGTGAAATTTTAATTTTATATTCGAATGTATGGCATTCAACCAGAACTATCGATCCTCTATCTTCTGGATCGGATAATAAATAACAGTTTTAGAGAGGTGGCCCGCTTTCAAATGGGTCACTCTGTATATATGAACAGTATATGTCGGATAAAAAAAATCCTCCTGGCTATCTTATTTCATATGCCGACGACAGCAATCATTTCCACAGGCGAAAATTGAAACTTAACATTATAACAAGATAGGATTAAAAAAGCATAAGTCTATGGAAATACCATGTCGAAACGTAGTTTATATGAATTGAATATGGCTAAACAATGATATTCTGAGCTTGAATATAAAGGAAACCAAATTCATTTCCTTTACGTTAGATAAAAGAGACTAACCACAAAATAATTCATTAACGATACACTTCCCCAGATGTTCGAAAGGAACAACCTGTACTTGCCCAACAATTGAAAAAGTTCAAAAAATCAAATACCTCGGTGTTATACCCGACCAGCACAACAGGTGGGATGAACATGCCTTATACGTTACAAAAGGCTGAAAAAATTAACCTACAAGTTTGAAATATTTCATCAGCCAGAATCACAATCTTATTTTGAGTATTTTCTGGAGAAAAGAAGAAGTCTAATTGGCAGTATATGATGATCAGAATATTTCCCTTCTCTTTAATTCACCGTCCATACAATTTTTATTTATTTATTTATTTATTTTTTATTTATTTTTTATTAATTTTTAATTTTCGATTTTCGATTTTCGATTTTCGATTTTCGATTTTCGATTTTGATTTTCATTTTTCATTTTTCATTTTTCATTTTCATTTTCATTTTTATTTTTCATTTTCATTTTCATTTTCATTTTCATTTTTCATTTTTCATTTTTCATTTTTCATTTTTCATTTTTCATTTTTCATTTTTCATTTTCTTTTCATTTTTCATTTTTCATTTTTCATTTTCATTTTTCATTTTTCATTTTCATTTTCATTTTCATTTTTCATTTTCATTTTTCATTTTTCATTTTTCTTTTTCATTTTTCATTTTTCATTTTTCATTTTTCATTTTTCATTTTTCATTTTTCATTTTTCATTTTTCATTTTTCATTTTTCATTTTTCATTTTTCATTTTTCATTTTTCATTTTTCATTTTTCATTTTTCATTTTTCATTTTCATTTTTCATTTTCATTTTCATTTTCATTTTTCATTTTCATTTTTCATTTTCATTTTTCATTTTTTCATTTTTTTTCATTTTCATTTTCATTTTATTTTAATTTTTAATTTTTAATTTTAATTTTTAATTTTAATTTTAATTTTAATTTTTAATTTTTAATTTTAATTTTAATTTTTAATTTTTAATTTTTAATTTTTAATTTTTAATTTTTAATTTTTAATTTTTAATTTTTAATTTTTAATTTTTAATTTTTAATTTTTAATTTTTAATTTTTAATTTTTAATTTTTAATTTTTAATTTTTAATTTTTAATTTTTAATTTTTAATTTTTAATTTTTAATTTTTAATTTTTAATTTTTAATTTTTAATTTTTAATTTTTAAATTTTTAATTTTTAATTTTTAATTTTTAATTTTTAATTTTAATTTTAATTTTAATTTTCATGTTGAAAAGGGAAACATTCTCAATTGAATATTGATAGAAATATTTTTCTGTAAATTGAAAAATCCACGATTAAAATGAAATTATTTTTTGTGAATGTCTAACAGAAAACAACTACTTCCCCGGCTAAAGCCACGCTGGACATTGAACTACATCTGATAGATATTCTGAAAAGGCCCTAACTCAAAAGAAAAAATCTGAATTTGAAAATTTGCATTTTCATTCAGATAGTTATTTGATTTTCTATTCCAGTCTTAATTAGGAACTCATAAAGATGAATGAGGCAAAGAAGAATGTTTTCAAAAGAGTACTCACCAGAAATCATTCGTAACATTGACGCAGGAGAGACATCGCATTCACTAGGTCTTCAATACATTTTT